>JASDDO010000001.1:474076175-475276175 GCA_030015575.1 Agapanthus africanus | reverse complement strand
TAGCGCCGGCGTTCTTCAGACCGAAAGGCATCACTTTGTAGCAGAATATGCCCAGAGGAGTCCGGAAAGCGGTATGCTTCTGGTCTTCGGGGTGCATCTTTATTTGATTGTACCTCGATGATCCGTCCATGAAGGAGAAGACTTCATGAGTGGACGTGTTATCTATCATAAACTCAGTAACCGGTACGGGAAAATCATCCTTCAGGCAAGCTTTGTTGAGGTCTCGGAAATCCACACAGATGCGCACCGTCCCATTTTTCTTCAACACTGGGATAATGTTAGCAATCCAGTCGGGGTATTGAACTTCTTGGACGAAGCCGGAGTCGATTAGCTTCTTGAATTCAGCGTTGATACTCATTTCAAGTTCGAACCGCATTCTTCTTGTTGCTTGTTTGACTGGCTTAACGTTCGGAGATATCGCCAATTTATGCACAGCTATTTCTGGATCTAGCCCTGGCATTTCGGAATAGTTCCATGCGAAGCAATCTTTATACTGCATGAGCACGTCTTTTAGCGTAGCCACCTATTCTTTAGACAGCAGCTCATTGACGAACGTAGGCCGCGGGTCATTTGCCGTCCCCAAGTCGATTTTCCTTAGGTTATCCACAGTAATGTGTATTCCATCTTCCAATTCTTTTGGCGCCGGTGGAAATTCTGAGATCACCTCGTCTTCATCCTCATTTTCGAAGCACCAGGAGAGGTCATCAATATTCTCAAGCTCTCCTTCTTCCGGTAGCGTTATCATGTGACAGGTACGAGATCGTTTCCAAGGCTAATGTTGATCTGGTTCTACTCTCGCCATATACGTTGCTTTTGGCACATGCCTTTGCGGTGGGGCTACCCTCCAACTGTTGGATAGAGCGAATCTACCGAGTTGATATTGGTTTTCGAACCAGTTTTTGAAGGTGAAGCAGTCTTCAAGATGATGTCCTATCGCTCGGTGATAGGAGCAATAATCCGGGTGATGAATCTCGTTTGCTTGATCGGGGTGTCGATACTCCGGGAGTGTCATCATCTGATGTTTTATGACAAGGTCAAAGATTCTCCTTTTCTTTTCTTGAGGGAAAGAATATGCTCGACCCATCTTTTTCATAAGAGACGGATTCCGGCTGACCTTTTCTCGATCGCGTGGCCTCTTGGATCCGTTTTGCCACTGTCAAATGTTTTTTCCGTTCTTTAACTTGTTTTTGCCTCCGCGTCGGGCCTTTTTCTTGTCTTGGTAATGCATGGCGGGCTGACGGTGAAGGGCATCGTCATCCTCCGTGGCCTGCTGAAGGAGGCGTTGCGTCTTGGCTTTCTCGTAAATGGCCATTTCGCGGCTGTGGTCGTTCCGAACCTTTTGACTCGCTTCCCTCACTAGCTTGTCCATCTGTTCTTCAAACGACGGACTCGGCATTTTTATGACAGGACCTCGTCCTGGTTCAGCGTCAGCGTCTTTTAAAAGAGCATCCCCTTCTTCATCGAGGTCATTTATGACACGGCAGCCATGGAATTGCTCCCGTTTCTTAGACTGGACATATCCAAGCCCAATCGTTTCCATTTTTCTGTTGGGCAATTTTCGCTGAGTTCCGGGGACGTTCCAAATCTTGTTGTAGAACTGAGCTTGTCGAGGAGTCTGCTTGAAAGGTATGCCTTGGCATCTCAATAGCCTTTTCAGTCCCTCTGCGTAGTATCTGAGAAGACGGATTGGTTAGAGCCTGTCGAGTGGAAAATCGGCACCATGCCAGACTTATCTTTCGACTTTAGTCTCCGTGGATCGATAGAATAGGATCGCATTTTCACCTCTTCACCTGGGAGGGACGTAGAATGCCTGCAGCTCTTGCACACTATATGTCTCAAGCGCATCAAGCTCTCTGTAGTGCTGCCGTAGAACCATGGCGATCTGCAAACTCTGATCATCTCCAGAGAGGGCCTGTATTGATGGACAGACCGAGAACACTACGTTGACTTCGTCTTCAGAGTCACTGCCAAAGACCAGAATAAGGGTAGATGGTCCCGGCTTGTTGCATTGGGACGGTCCCGAATAGACTATCTCTTCTTCCTCCTCGGTATCGCTCCCGAAGACCGGAATAGTGGTGATAGCTTTTTTCTTATTCTCTGGTTTATGTCATCTTTCCGTGTCTTCAAAGTTTGGTAGGAAATTCTTTGCATCTTCATACTTTCGGACTTCATTTACGGAGAATGAGTTTAGTTCCCCCGTCATGGTATACTCGAGACCATTTTTGAAATACTTCATACACTGATATTGTGTAGAAGGGATGATATTGTATTCATGTAACCAAGGCCTACCGAGCAAAGCAGTGTAGCAGGTCTTGGCGTCAATAACATGAAATTTGATGTCGGTGACGAGCAGCCCAAAGCGTAACATCATTATTACAGACCCGAGCGTCCGTGATAACTGGGAGTCGACCACGGAGATGGTGATTTTATTCCAAGGGAGGTGCTGAGAGATTTGTTGTCCCGGTGTGAAAGATTTTCTATAAAGGTTTTTGTCGTGGAACACTTTAGTATGGTTCTTTACTATAACTGCATTATCGTAAGCTTCATCGCGAAGTTCGCTTAGCTTATTTAATTGCAGCTTCCGATAGCTGCTAGCATGATCAAAATCGAAGTTAAGCTCTTTAATAGCCCACATTGCTTTATGTTCGATCTCGACAGGAAGGTGGCAAGCCTTCCCAAACACAAGTCGGAATGGAGACATACCAAGATCAGTCTTATGAGCGGTACGAAATGCTTAAAGAGCATCCGTCAATTTGGTGGACCAATCTTGGTATGGCTCCCGAACAACGGCTGATTTAACGTCTTCTATCCAAACATTAGTACAACACAACACTTCCTACGGTGAAAGTATAAAATCAATAGAAGCACATCTTGCACAGTTAAATGCCGCGATCAGTGAGAGAGAGGGGGGAAAACTTCCACCTCAACCTCTACCGAATCCTGGCCACTCATAAAGTCATAATGTGAGTGCCGTTACCACGTTGATATCGGGAAGAGTGTTGAACAATCAAGTCGGTGAACATGTTAATGATGAGGAATCAATTGAAACCCCGGCTTTTACTTCTATCCCTAATTCGTCTAGTCTACCATCTTCTTCCGAGCCTATTCTCCGTTTTCCACTAGGCTCGAACCCTCCGCCCACTTCCTTGAGTCATCCTAAAATGATCCTAACTCCAATTCTGGGATCGATTCCATCCCCACAAACTTCTCCACCAATGTTAGACCCAACACTTTTTGATAAAGCTCCTTTTCTAACCAGGTTGAGGGCCAACAAACCTAATGCATAAATGGAGAAGATTGTGGAAATGTTTAAGTAAGTTAACATAAATATTCCTCTTCTAGATACTATTCAACAAGTTCCGTCTTATGCGAAAGTCCTTAAGGACTTGTGCACAAGGAAGAGAAAAACTTAAGTGCCAAAAAAGGTGTTCTTAACGAGTAATGTGAGCACGGCTTTTACCCAACAATTGCCTAAGAAACGTAAGGACCCCGGTTGTCCTACAATATCCATAACTATCGGGGGTAAAAGCATAAATCGTGCTCTACTTGTCCCAGGCGCTAGTGTTAACTTGCTCCCGTATTTTGTTTATGAGTAGCTAGGTATTGGAGAGTTGAAACCTGCACACTGCTATTTACCGCCGAAAACAGAGACGAAACCGCGTAGGTCATCTTGCCTGAATTTGGGGGTAGATGCTATTTAGTTTTATCTGTCTACCTCTCCGAAGATGCCAAGTTGATTTATAGAACCCTTTATTGGAGGTTTGGACAGATGCGGCCGATGTAGCGACTTCATCAGATTCCCCCTCATTGTATAGGGTTTTTTATTGTGGGGACGCTCTTCCCTGCAGGCGCAAGCCCCTGCAGTTAATTACGTTACCGCGTAGCGATAACCACTTTCTCCTGCTTCAGATGTTCACTTCATGTCGTGTTGTGTTTGTTTTGTTTTTGGTTGCCCGTGGATTGTATACGAAGACTAATTTGTGTTGTCGCCCGTAGGGCAGGGATTAGTCCAAATCCGTATTTTCTTAGATTTGGGTTTGTTTGATTTAAGGATCGTTAATCTCGTTTGAGATTAAGATCAAACTTAAACGGTTGTTGAGGATACGTTGGTCTAATTTTAGACTAAGATCTACTCAACAGGATTTTGGGGTCGTTCAGATCCAACAAAAGAGCATTTGGGCTCTATTGTTTTAGTTTAGGGACGTTGCGGTCCGTTGGGTTTAAGAACATCATAGTCCATAGAATTTAGTTTAGGGACGTTACTGTCCGTTATTAGTTTAGGGACGTTTCGGTCTATTATTTGTTTAGGGACGTTTCGGTCCACAGTTAGTTTAAGGACGTTGCGGTCCACAGGGTTTGTTGATTGTTGGGACCCGCCACCTCTCTGAAGACGTTGAAGAATTACAACGACATATATCAGAGGTGTGGGGATATGTGCCCTTGAACCAATGTCAGTTGAGAGATCTATAGTTGGGTTTAGGACTAAGATCAAATTTAGAAAAATTGTGAGCTCATGGGCTCTGTTGATCTGAATTAGGGACTTTTGGTCAGCTTGGAATCAGCCCACTCAATTTTTGAATAAAATGTTAAACACTTGTTTAGGCTTGGTCCCTTTTGTTCAACAATTCTGTGCATTGATATGGGCTTTGATGCTCACCTTTTTTTTGTTTTTTTATTGAGTTTTAAACACTCTTTATGGCGCTGGGCTCTATTTACAAAGCGCCTAATGTTAAACAGCGCCCACGTGAGAAGCACGTGGGGCGCCAACCATTGAGTGCAGAGCACTCTTTTTTTTATCAGCACCCACGTGAGGGGCACATGGAGCGCTTGGCGCTGGGCGCCAATCACTGAGTGCGGAGCACTCTTTATTTTATTAGCGCCCACGTGAGAGGCACATAGAGCGCTTGGTGCCAATCACTGAGTGCAGAGCACTCTTTATTTTATTAGCGCCCATGTGAGGGGAATATGGAACGCTTGGCGCTGGGCGCCAACCACTGAGTGCTAAGCACTCTTTATTTTAGCAGCGCCCACGTGAGTGGCACGTGGGACGCTCGGCGCTTCTTCCTTCTTTGTGCATTTTTCTGAAGAGTTCAATTCTTTGTTCTCCCATGGATCTTCAATCCCCAAGAATAAATCATCCCTACGAGAATTAAATTCTCATGTGTGGGAGATTTGTCTCATGGATCTCAGATCCAGGGAAAGAACTATGTTCTTCTATGAGGGTTAAGCCCTTGGGTATGCAGATGAGATACTATGATCTCTATTTACCTTGAAGAAAGTTCTACTTCTTTCCTCCCTGTTTTTTAAAGCTCTTTTTGCTTGCTTTTTTTTTGAACTTGAAGTTTATGGGGGGTTCTTCTTTTCTAAGACTTGAAGTCTTGGGGTCTTTATATAGTGGATGCACATTTGTTGATTCAGTTAAGGAAATCTCTCATTGAGAGATTTCTTAATTGATTTGGGGAATTTATCCACCGTTGGATCTTTTGATCCAAGGGCTTCTGTTTTACAAAAGACATTTTTCTTGTTTTTAACAAGATTGGGAAAATACTTTCCCATACAGAGCTTATTTTGTATCTTGGTGATTTTTAATCACCATTAGATCTTTCTTGTTTAGAAAGATTTGAGGAGTATTTCCTCAATCAGAATTTAATTCTGTATCTTGGTGATTTTTAATCACCTTGATCCAATGGTGCTCTGATTTACAGAGCACAATCTTTCTTGTTTAGAAAGATTTGAGGAGTATTTCCTCAATCAGAATTTAATTCTGCATTTTGGTGATTTTTAATCACCATTTGGATCTTTGATCCAATGGTGCTCTGATTTACAGAGCCACGTAGAACCGGCTGGGTCTTGTACGAATGGTCCTAATCTATCTCACGATTCGTAAAATGGTTAGGCTGCGTCTGTGTGGTGCGGCTCTACCAACGAAGGAGCCACCCACCAACAATCTTTCTTGTTTAGAAATATTTGAGGAGTATTTCCTCAATCAGAATTTAATTCTGTGCTCTGATGATTTATCATCTCCGTTGGATCTTTGATCCAAGGGTGGAGAACTTTTAGTTCTGGCGCTGGCGCTCTCGTGCTTTGTACGTGAGGCGCTGCCTCAGAGTTTTTAACTCTTGGCGCTGGCGCTCTCGTGCCTTTCACGTGAGGAGCTGCCTCAGAGTTTTTAACTCTGGGCGCTAGCGCTCTCGTGCTTTGCATGTAAGGCGCTGCCTCAGTTCAAATTTTGAACAGAGCCTTGCTCTCTTATTGGGGGGAAACAACTGCACTCTCCAAATGGCCGATCGATCTATCACCCAACCTAGGTGTGAGCTAGAGGACGAGTTAATCAAAGTTGGGGAATTTATATTCCCTGTGGACTTTATTGTTTTAAATACACAGCTTTTGGCAAACCCACGAAACCAAATCCCGCTGATACTAGGTCGGCCTTTTCCAGCAACTTCCAACGCTGTAATTAATTGTCGTACCGGTTCTATGAACTTATCCTTCGGGAAGATGACAATTGAGATTAATATTTACAAGCTAGGAAGTCAACTATCTGAACCTTCTGATCATCTCATCGATATCTGTTCTGTCAACGAGATAGCTTCCGACAGCTGCGAAGTTGAGGGACTTTGCGACAATGATCTCGACACCACTAGTGCATCATTATTTGATATAGCCAATTATACTAGTGAGGATAACTTTGAAGAGGCCACCCTTGAGTTAGAATCTTTTTACTCGTCGCAGAAGTTAGTTGAGCTTTCCGAGTCAAGATCTTACGCAAGTTATGAACCTCTTAGGGAGTTCGAGTACCATACCCTTACCCCACCTTCTATCGTCTCTCCACCGACACTAGATCTTAAGTCGCTACCTTCTCATCTTAAATATGCATATTTAGGTGAGGATGAGTTTTTACCCGTAATCATATCCGCTTCTCTAGCTCTAGAGAAAGAGAGCGCTCTTTTGTCGGTCTTGAGATTAAATCGGCAAGCTTTTGGTTGGACAATGGTGGACATAAAAGGGATAAGTGCCTTGATTGTTGAACATCATATACATTTGATGGATGAAGCCAAACCAACCCGAGACCCACAAAAACGGTTGAATCGCGTCATGAAGGACGCGGTAAAGAAAGAAATCCTCAAATGCCTAGATAGTAGCATAATTTACCCAATATCTGATAACCAATGGGTAAGTCATATTCATGTGGTCCCTAAAAAGTATGGCATCACGGTCATAACCAATGAGGCTAATGAGTTGATCCAAATACGCACCCAAATTGGCTGGCGAGTATGTACTGATTACAGGAAACTCAATACCGCAACGAGGAAAGATCACTTCCCTCTACCTTTCATTGACCAGATGTTGAAATGATTAGCTGAACATGAATACTACTGTTTCTTGGACGGATACTCCGGCTACAACCAGGTCCCCATCACCGAGAAGGATCAAGATAAAACAACATTTACTTGTCCTTTCAGTAATTTTACTTATAGATGCATGCCCTTTGAGTACCAACATTGGCCTGGCTGAACGGTTACTGAACTTATAAGGTGTAAATGATCCCAACTAGTTCACCTTTTAGGGTTTGAAGGAGAATTTGAGTAAACAGTGGAAGCCATCTTGATAAGATAAAGTAATTAGCCAATCTAATCGTGATTGACTGCACGCTGAGTGTTTCTTTTCTCTCTTTGGTTTGCGTCCATGACTGAACTTAAACTAAAACTCGTAAACCAAATTAACCGAACCTTTTTACATCTGGCTTTGGATTTTTATGATTCACGACAAAGTGGCATATATTACTGCCACTCCTACTTTACTCTTTGCATTTTCCAAAACACTCCGTATCACTATAGGTATCCATATTCCTTGGAATGGCCATCTTGTATAGTTAAATACGAACTCGAAGAAATTTATTTCAGTTTGAGGATGGCCACAGGTTGGAGAAATTGAATTGTAAAATTCGGTTGTCTCTTCCCTTTACCTTCTCTCAAGCTGAGAGCTCCTTGCATTAAGAGAGTACACTCGTTACGCTTGTTGGATAGTCTTCTTCTAAATCTTAAGCAGGTGCCAAAAGGTAGGGAAGGAAGAAAACCAACTAGTATAAGTGTAGTATACATAAGGTAAGATGTAGAGACATATAAAGATATTGAAGTGAGGGCAAAAGTAATTGCAACTTTTTTTGTAAATCTGGGCATTGGAAGATGCATTACTAGGAATACCCGACCACCCCTTGAAATATTCTATGTTTCGGTTTTCCTGTGTAATTATTATTGAAAAAATTTTCCCCAATTAATCCTAACTCCAGGGTATGTATATACTGTATTTAGTTCTCACATCTGTAGGGTGTTAAAGATGCTAAAAAGGAGTAGAATATTGTGAAATGGATGATTTGAATCTCAATATTAGAATTCATAGAAATTGTTGATATTGGATTGAATCGCCTGGTTTTGCCTAACGACAAATATTTGGTTTTTGAATAATTGTTGTTATACACCAATTTTTAAAATGATATATCAGTATCTTTATTTTATAAAGTGGGATATAATTTTTGAAAATTGTGTCCTAGACATTTACCTTTATCAGTTGAGGATAAGATAAAGTGCATTGAATAACGGTATAGACATTCTTAACCAAAATACAGTTCTTAACTTACAACACACGGAGGATACTCTTGAGATTTATACATAGTAATGTAATTTGTCCGGTGTCCTTTAGGACAAGGGAATGGTACTCTTACTTCATTTAGGTTTACCTATGAGTTCTCTGGTTTTAGACACATATTCGTTGAAATGTAAAGTCCAAAGATTTTGAGAAGTTCATAGATATAAGAATAAAGTAGAGAACCAGACATTATAAGTATCAAGATTCTTCAAAGTCATCGAAGATGTAAATACTTATGTTAGTTATTCCGTCATAATAATTTTGAGAATTTGATTCTCTCACAGGTTACACATCTACGGGTGCGCTCCTTTATGAGTAATGTTATATGGCCTTTTCCATTTAGAGGATATGCACTGAAAATGGCTGCATAACTTTTGAATCTGGTTCCATCTAAATTAGTGCCTTTGATTCTATATGGACATAGAATAGTAGCATATCTTATGGTGGTTAAGATATGGAGTTATTCGGTTTTTGTTTAAAAGAAAAATTCGGACATTCTCAAGGCACGCTTCAGTAATGGAAGTTTGTGGGTTATCCCAAGCTTTTGTAAGGGTTTAACCTCTACTATTTGCAAGATCAATAGTTGCACTCGCCACTTTTTTATAAAAATGACTTCTTTTTGCAAAAGAATTTAGTGGGAGTATGGTAGAATTGGAAGTGATTTCAGAACCACAAACAATTACTGAAAATTTAGTAGAACTTAAGAATTCAATTGGATTCGACAAACTATAGCCACTACGTAAATTTTAGTCGGTAATCTCAGCCACCCGAGAGGTACTTCGGTTTCCTCATAGACGGTGACAACAAGATTTGCATCATGGTTATGATGGCCTTACTAGTTATCAACTGGCTATTGGGAAGTGGTGACTTCCGGATGATGGCCAGATGCCAGATATCCAGGTTGGACTCCGCACATTTCAGCAAATTATGGAATTTGCTGGGTGCTCCTGAAGGGGTAAAACCCATTAGGAGTAAGTAGATCTTTCGAGATCAGTGCAGATGGAAATCTAGTAACCTAATAAGGCTAGACTTATAGTAAAGAGTTTTCATCAAATACCCGCTATGGATTGTGATGAAATTTTTTCTTCAATGTCTATGCTGAAGTCCATACGGATATTACTTGACACTGCTGCTATTCATGACTATGAGATTTTGCAGGTAGATGAATATAACGTCTTTCTAAATAGGAATTTAGAAGTGAACTCTGCCATAGGGTTGTCGTATTCAATGAGAGCTGCGGAAGGTGTGCAAATTGATTATGTCTATTCATAAACTAAAACAGTCATAGCAGAAACGAATCATCTATTTTCATGTAAAACTCAAGGTTTTTGACTTCATCAAAAGAACAGATGAACCTAGTAAGAAGGTTGTCGGGAGTGCTATCCTGAGATTTGGATGATATACTCCAAATAGGAAGTGATGTTCCTATACTACAATCAATCAAACTTTGGTTATCATAGATATTTCTCCACATAGGATCTTGATAATATATCATAGATTCTAGTGACTAGATCTATGTTGATAGATCTAGATTTGGGAAGTATCCCAATCTGGATACTTGGACACCATTCTAAAGGGGATTTAGAATGGACAACTCCTAGCGTGGTGAAGTGCCCGCAGGTGGTGGAGTCACCTTCTCTCAAAAGATGTCTTTTATACTGATGAGGAGAGGGACTTGCATGAATGATATATCAATTGTTTTGGAAATTTAGGTCAATTATGCGATGTCAAGTATCAGACCAGAAGATGCTTTGGCACTTAGCGCGCTAAGCAGATATTAATCCTGTAGAAACAAAAGGAAGAGGTGAAGAACATATCAGGATGTTCTTGGTGTATGGTACCTCCTACAAGAGGCAGTTACCGATTTTGGCTTCCGGAGTTACCCAGATGACATAATGGCCGTCAGAGTTATAAGTTTACCCTCTTCAGAGGTACATCACGTTGGAAAGGGTTCTAAGCAGATACTGGGATAGACATGGTGCAAGATGCTGACTCAACAGAGGATACAGCCCAAGAAGTTTGTTGGATAAAGTCATTCATTTATGAACTTGGTCCCATCAGGTATCCAGACAAACTCTGAGGTAGGGTATCACTTGGCTCGGGAGATAGTTGATCTCCACGAAATTGAGAAATAGAGAGATAAAGTTAGAAACATTATAGCAGATTCGCTCACTGAGTCTATTTCTTGAACACACGAGCTGTTAGTAGAGAAGTTGGGTATTCAGTAGCACACGAGCTGTGGGTATACGATACTGCAATTTTTAGCCTTAAGTGCAAATGGAAGATTGTTGGCTATCGTGCCCTCAAGAAAATTATTGTAATTGCAGGTAGGCGATTATGTTAATTGAAGGAGGACCTATACAGATAGAACAATATTACTCGAGATGATATTATGCTATCTGGTTTGTTTTTATCATTGATGTGTATACGTTTTACTAGTTATTACGTGTCGCTAATACATAATGGATTTTTGCTTGACTACCAGAGTTATGATGGAGATCATACTTGTAAGAGCTGGGTAGTCCATAAGCACATCCTTAAATGTCCCTAGTCATGGGAGTATCGAGACTGGGCATCGATATTCTAGAGTAGGCTAGTGTATACGTTTCTGGACCCCGACGAGGGGCGTCGACAGGTCTCATAGCCGTTGGTGTGTTGTATCTAAGATTGTATACAGGTGCTCACTGGAGGTGAGTACACTGGATGGACTCACCGAGAACTTCTAGATGGTTATATACCTATCGTCAGATAGCAGTTCTCAGTTGACATGAGTATAGGTAGTCTGCTGACATGAGATCGTCATTTTTCTCATGTAAGTTCCCACTGTACTTAGATTACTACTCTACCACGGCTCTACTGAGTCGTGCAAATAGATTTTAGTTGGGTACAGTCCCGAGCCACATGAAGGCAGTGAGCAATCATTAGGGATTCGTCTCTCCCGATATAGGAAGTCGATGCCGCGCAATATTCGGTTGGCCATCACCATAAGTCCTTAGCCTGGGCAGATGAGATTTACTGATCGGAGATCAATAGTTTCTCGGTTGGTAATGTGCTTGACACCTACATGACTTATCGAGTTATTAGGGGTTTGACGTTATCTGCCCTTAGACCCGGTATGTGATATTCTTAGACGAAGAGACTGGACTGTACGGAGATTTTCATTTACAGGCTTTCTAGGGATACAATGAGTTTGCTTTTCGACCTTCCTTTCGTTCAATACCTGGGTAGCCGTTACGTACAGCTAGTGCCGCTGACGTGCTTGTGGTTAAATTCACTGCGAGCGTATTGTCGAGTCTTTAGAATCCCACACAGAAGGTTTCCCGGTTCAGGCGAAACGATATAGTATGCGTATTTTGATACGTACTGAGGTTCGATTAAATTTGTGCATTTAGTACACGTACTTTAATCGAGAGTTTTGATAATACTAGCAGGTTTGAAAGACAGCCGAATCATTATGAGCTAGTATTATATCTCTCATTATCTCTCTTTTGGTATTCATATTTTTATATGAATACGGTATTTGTATTTTGATACGAATACAGGTATTTATACGAATACGGGTATTTATATGAATACGAGTATTTGTATCTTGATTCGAATATGGGTATTTCTATGAATATGGTATTTGTATTTTGATACGAATATGGGTATTTGTACGAATATGGGTGTATGTATTTTTGATACACATTTGGGTGTATGTGTGTGTGTGTGTGTACATATGTTATTATCTCTTCTCATTTGGAAACTTGTAGTTAAGTGTGGGCTCATAACTCATGAGGTGAGTCATATTGTGATTCACCACTTGACTAAGGATAAAAGTGAGAGAGAAAGGATTTTGCTTAAGGATCATTATTATTTTTACATCCTCATCCTCTTCTCTCTTCTTCTCTTTTGAGCTTCCATTTTTTAGAGGAAAAAATAAAGAGGAAAAACATAGAGAACATCAACACTACATCATTCTCATAATCAATTCCTAGTAAATTTTGATTCTGAGTTGCTTCACTTAATAACACGATGTAAAGCTAAAGCTTGAATTCGGATTCTATCCGGTGGATCATCTTTGACGAAGAAGATTAGCATGCAAGCTCGTTCCCAATGACTTCGGAGCCGAGCTAGATTCCATGGAGCGGTGTAGGGGTCTTCCATAATTGCGCAGACATACTACAAAGGTAGCTAGTCCCCTAACCATGTATGTCATGATATCTAGTTTAGTGTTTGGAATCAATTCAAGGGTTTTTTCGCTAGTGTTTGCTTATAAATTTTCGTTTTCGCTTCCGCTTCCGCTGCGAGTCTTGCGGCGCGAGCACTAGGGACCCTACAGATTGGGTATGGTATATTAAATAACGGTATATACATTCGAAATTAACATACAGTTTTTAATATACAGAACACCCATAAAAGAAAATCTTTAGAGATGAATGAAGCCTTTTTATGGTATTTTAGACTTGGTCACATCAATGAGACCAGACTGACCAAGTTACTTAAAGATGGATATTTGGATCCATTCGAATATGAATCTTATGTAACTTGTAAGTCATGTCTTAAATGTAAGATGGCCAAAACTCTGTTTACTGGACATGGAGAAAGAGTTACTGAACTCTTGGGACTCATACATAGTGATGTATATGGTCTAATGTCTACATGTGCTAGAAGTAGGGACTCTTATTTCATTACTTTTACCGATAATTTCTCAAGATACGAATATGTGTTCTTGAAGAAGTATAAGTATGAGGCCTTTGAGAAGTTCAAAGAATGTAAGAATGAAGTGGAGAACCAAACGGTCAAAAGTATCGAAATACTTCGATCTGATCAAGGAGAAGAATACTTAAGCACGGAGTTCTTTGAGTGCCTAAAAGAGAATGAGATTCTCTCTCAGCTTACTCCTCCGTATACACAACAGCACAACGGTGTATCGAAGAGGAAAAATCGCACCCTATTAGATTTGGTGCGTTTTATGATGAGTAGTGCTGAGTTACCTCTTTGGGTTATGTGCTTCAGACAACAGCATAGTTATTGAATCAGGTTCCATCCAAATCTATGCCTAAAACTCCATATGAGATATGGAATGGAAAGAGACCGTGTCTTAAACGTATTAAGATATAGGGTTATCCTGCTTTTGTTAAAAAATCAGAATTCAGACAAGCTCAGGGAATGATCGTTTTATGTAAGTTTATGGGATATCCCAAGTAATCACATGGATATCTATTCTACCACATCGAGGCACAAAAAGTGTTCGTTTCTCGACATAATACTTTTTTAGAAAATGAATTTTTTGCAAAAGAAATTAGTGGGAGTACGGTAGAACTAGAATTCCATAACCACAAACTGCCACTGAAGATTTGGTCAAACCTGAGATTTCAATAGAGCCTGATGAACCTCAGCCACTCCGCAGATCTAGTATGTGCTTACCCACCCGAGATATACTATAGTTTTCTTGTAGACGATGATAGAGAGGATTGCATCATAGAAGAGGATGACCATACTAGTTTTCAGCAGGCCATCACGAGCGGAGGCTCGGTGAAATGGCTGGATGCTATGAGATCTGAGATAGAATCCATGTATACCAATAAAGTATGGGCCTTGGAGTTTGCTCCTGAAATGGTAAAACCATTAGGAGCAAATGGATCTTCAAAAAAAAGATCGATGTAGATAGAAAGGTGGAGACCTATAAAGCTAGATTTGTAGCAAAGGATTTTCGTCAGAGATCAAGTGTGGACTATGACGACTTTTTCTCCAGTGACTATGCTTAAATCTATTAGGATCTACTTGTCATTACTGCCTTCCATGATTATGAAATCTGACAGATGGACATTAAAACCATTTTTCTAAATGGTGATTTAGAAGAGTTCGTCTATATGACTCGGCCAGAGGATTTCGTAGACTGTAGGGCCAGCGGAAAGGTGTGTAAGTTGCATAAATCCATTTATGAATTAAAGCAGGCATCGTGAAGTTGGAACATCTGCTTTGGTGAGACATTCAAAGAGTTTGAATTTATCAAAAACGCAAATGAACCTTGTATTTATAAAAAGGTTATAGGGAGTACTGTCACATTCATCATATTGTATGTGGATGATGTTAGTGTGATATGCCCTAGAGGCCATTATTGTATAGTACTAGTTTGTAAATTACATTTTGGAAGCTTGGGATATATACACAGTATTATGACAGTCTTGCTCGATATAGTAATATGCTGCTTAGTTTGTATCTATCTTAATATGTGTATGTGTTTCTTTTAACATATTGGTAATACATATTGATAGAGGCCTTAGGATCTTTGCTTGACTACCAGCGTTGTGATGGCAGTCACACTAGTGGGGACTGGGTAGTCTACAAGCACATCCTTATACAGGTCCCTGGTCATAGGATTATCGAGACAGGGCATCGATACTCCAGAGTAGACTAGTGTATACGCTTCTCATCCCAAGGGGGAGATGGTCTGTCCCACAGCCATCCATACGTCGTACTGGAGATAATATGCAGGTGCTCGTTAGGTTACGAGTATACTGGACAGGACTCGCTGGGAACTGTTGGTTGGTAGTATACCTATCGTCAGTTATCAGTTCCCAGGTGACATGAGTACAGCTTAGTCCGTTGACTTGACACTGCTGCTTCGTCTCGAGTGTGTTCCCACTGTTCTTAGATTACTTCCCTACCACTGCTCTATTGAGTCGTACAAACAGGTAGTAGTTGGGTGCATTCCCGAAGCACTTGGAGGCAGTGGCGGTTAGATAGGATTCGTCTCTCCCGGTATTAGGGGTGATATCATGCTGTGTCTGGAGAGCCATTACACAAAGTCCCTGGCCAGGGCAAGCGAGATTTACTGGTAGTGTTTCCAGTAGTTTCTCAGGGTGTTCTGGGCTACACTCCGACACGACTTGTACCGCTATTAGGGTTCTGACGTTTACCGTCCCTCTAGGCCCGACATGCGATGCTCCTAGACGAACAGACCGGACTGTACGGAGATTGTCACATTCAGGCTCGGTAGGAGTTCGGATGGTTCACCTCATCGGTCTTCTTATCGGCGTCTACCTGGAGACCGTTACATACAGCTAGTACCGCTTGCGGCCTGTGGTTAAACCCACTGCCAGCGTAGTGTCGAGTCTTTAGAGTCCCACACAGAGGGCTGTTCACCTTTGGGTGAAACGAGATAGAGGTCGTATGGTTTTACGACAGGGTTCGTTCACATATGCGTACTTGTGCGTGTTCGGTGTTCGGGCAGTTGATACTAGTGGGCTTTGGTTTAAGCCAGATCCTAGTATTTGGTTTTGGGTTGGTTCGGTCTCATTGTATTCGTGTTCCTCGGAACACGGATGCGGGTGTGTATACACAATTGACAGAGGCAGAGGAACCTCCTTAGGGTTTTGACCATTGACTTGATTAAAACCATAATGAGATGGAGGAAATTGATTAATGAGTTTTAATTAGAGATAATTGTATCATGGTTAATTGGTTTGACCATTTGACTTTGTTGACCCATGTTGACTTAGATATTTTTGTGAGCGTGCTTAGCATTAATTGTGACATGATAATGGTCAAATCAACATCAACCATGACAATTTATCCTAATTAAAATTATCATTATTCTTTTTCATCATATGAGAGCTATCTCCTCATTTTTATTATGATACATTCTCTCTCTTGCTAGCTCTCTCCTCTTCCTCTCTCAAGGCTCTCTTGTTTCATGAGTTGAAAATCAAGAGCTTTGTGAGATCTAACCACTAAAACAACTCTCTACTCACTCTAGGGTTCTTAGTCTAGCACACCAAGCACCTTAGTTACTTCAAGATAGAGGTTGGAGCTCAAGGTATAGGCCTTCGGGTGGATCTTTCTTTGGCAAATAGAAGACGGTAAGGAGGAGCCATCTACACAACTCCAAGGAGCTCACAACAAGGAGAAACAACACAAGAAGAGAAGGAGTTCAAGCTTTTGGTATAATCTCTTAACCTAGTAGTTAAAGCTCCATGTAGTTTGTTAGTTTTTGTTTAGCAAAGATCCTTCATGGTTAGTCTATGTTTCCTTCAAAGAAAAATTCGATTTTTACATATTCCGCCTCCCCGAAAGTACCGGGATGAGTAACATAGACTTACAGATGACATTCTCTTGATAGGAAATGATATTCCTATACTACAATCGGTCAAACCTTTCTTGTCACAAAAGTTCTTCGTCAAAGACCTGGGTGATACTTCCTGCATTCTAAGGATTAAGATATATAGAAATAGATCTAAAAGGATATTAGGACTGTCCCAGTCCAAGGATATTGACACCATAGTAAAGACGTTTAGTATGAAAGATTCCAAGCATGGTAATTTACCCGCTTGTCACGGAATCGCCATCTTTAAAGAGATGTCTCCCAAGACTGATGAAGAGAGGGCTCGCATGAGGGCTATACCCTATGCTTTGGCGATAGGGTCTATCATGCATGCGATATTATGTACTAGACCAGATGTGGCTTACACACTTAGTGTAATAAGTAGGTATCAATCAAACTTAGGAAAGAAACATTGGATGGCTGTGGAGAACATTTTTATATACTTACGAAAGCCTAAAGAAGTGTTCTTAGTGTATGGTAATAGCGACCTCCAGATGGAGGTCTTTACCGATTCGAGCTTCTAAAGTGACATAAATGACAACAAATCTTTCTCGGGTATGTGTTTACCCTCTATGGAGGAGCAGTCTGTTGGAAGAGTTCCAAACAGGATATCGTGGAAAACTCCACGATGGATGCTGAGTACATCATTGCCAACGATGCTGCTAAAGAAGCGGTCTGGATGCAGAAGTTTATTTCAGAGATTTGTGTGGTTCTAACCATTGTTGATCCAATACCCTTGTATTATGATAATAATGATGCTATGGCATTAGTGAAGGAACCCTGATCACATCAGCGACCCAAACACATTCTGAGGCAGTATCACTTCATCCGGGAGATAGTTGATTGCCATGAGATCGAGCTTCAGAGGTAGACACAATGGAAAACACAGCGGGTCTATTCACTAAGGCCATACCTCAGGCACAGTTTGAGTGACCATTCGAGATGTTGGGTATGCAATAATCCAATAATTGGCCTTAGTGCAAGTGGGAGATTGTTATATATAAGTGCCCTAGAGACGATTATTGTAATTGTTCTTGGACTTATATGTACAGAACCTTCTTGCTCGATATGATATTATGCTATTTGGTTTGTTTTATTTTTTATGTGTATATGTTTTAGTTGATATTATGTATCACTAATACATGTTGATAAAGCCCTCAAGATCTTTACTTGACTATAAGGATTATGATAGGGTTAATACTAGTAGGGCCTGGGTAGTCCATAAGCACATCCTTAAATGTTCCTAGTCATGGGAGTATCGAGAATGGAAATCAATACTCCAGAGTAGACTAGTGTATACATTTCTTGACCCCGACCGGGGCGATAGTCGGTCCCATAGCCATTGGTGTTTGACACCAAAGATTGTGTACATGTGCTCATTGGAGAATGAGTACACTGAACGGACTTACTAAAAACTCCTAGATGGTATTATACCAAGTGTTAGATAGCAGTTCTCTGGTGACAAGAGTACATGGTGAAAACAACCTTAGAGGGGGAGGGGTGAATAAGGCTTTATGGTAAACTTAGTGCAATTGTGCGGATTCAAGAAATTTTGCAGTGGAATAAAAATCAGAGTATAAAATTAAAAAAAATTCACAAACATAGAGTGCACAAAAAGTAAATGACACAGAGAATTGTTAACTAGGGTTCACCAACTCTGTGGCTAATCCCCGCCTAAGAGCTCCTGCTCAGGATTCAACTTCACTATCCAGTAACTCCTTACGGATGGAGAAACCCAGATCATTTCCCAGGCATAGATCTTAAAACCTTTACACTTACAAGCTGTGAACACCTTGACTTTTTTCTAAGGCTCAAGTCCGAAACCCTTATAATGTGAAGAACTTAGACCTCTCTTCACTAGGTCGTACAAACAAGATTTTCAAAAAATCTTTACAAACCAACTATACAATCCTATTAATCTCAAAGGATAAATAAAGTTTCGATTCAAGGGAGATAATGGATTGTGTTTTGGAGATTAAGAACTTTTAAAAACGATTCGAAGAAGTTTTTTAAAAAAATTTTAAGAAAAAATTAAAAACAAAAACTTCTTCGATAAATCAGAAATCTTTCAATTCTAATAACTAGAAAATTCTAAAGCCTAGAAAGATCTCTACTCTCAAAAGATTAGTAAAAACTTTTTGAATGAGAGAATAGATTAAAGAATGAGAAACTTGAAATCGTGAAAGCGATCAAGAATGAATCGGGAAAAAAAATCATTTGAAAAAGGATCCTTTATATAGAAAACTAAAAATGAGCTGTTGGAGCAGTTAAAATAACTGCTCCTAAAAAATCGGACCATTATTGGCGGCTTATAGCCGTTGGAAATTTGAATTTCAAACTGTAAACAGAAATTTAAAAATTTCATAACTGCTATGGACGTCTGGGGGAACGTCCATAGGGACGTCCGCTAGGACGTCTGATGTCTGATATATCATATACATATGTCTCTTTGGATGTCTAAAAATTTATAAAGGATTTTGTTGGTTTTTGAAAACTCTAATTAAAAGGTATAGAAAATATGGATTGGAAAAAAGATTCTAACTAATGAGATCGACTCTAAACTCAAAGAAAATAAAAGTCTTGAATATTCTGTTATGTGACTTCTTCGATATTTTCTTTGAACTTGCAATTTGGTCCTCAGAGTCGCTCGATATCGTTGTTGTGATACCATTTGAAGTGTTGATTGTTCTCTTATTTGAATAATTCCATTATTGTAGCAATTTAACTTATCTGGTATGGTTAGTGTCACGACCCGAAGGTACGGAACGCGACTGGCACTTAAATTACGGAACGTCCGGAGGCGTAACGTAATCTAAGTAAGCCAAAGCCCAGAAATCTAAACCATTTTTTAATGAAAAGAGTGAAGGAAAACTTGTTTTAAAGCAAGTGGTTTTAGCCAAATAAGACGAATTAAACGTTTAAAAGCGACATCAGATTTTCCTGAAAATTTCGGCAGAGTCTCTTTTGTAAATACTGGCCCCCAAACAGGTACAACACATGAAATACATAAATAATGAATAAAGGCATCCCCAAGCGGGAGCTAGCTTTTCGCCAATTGGCGGAAACAACCACGCAGCAATATAATATACAACGCCGAAGGGCGAGGATCAAAACTCAGAAAGAAAACCAACATCCTCAAGAAAACCAGAGAAGAACCCCAAAAATACAAGCGCGTGACTCTAAGGTCGAAATAATACACAACTGGTTTTCTAAGTCTATCAAAATATACAAGTCTGGTTGATAGAGTTTACTAGATACAGCTGAAATATATAAAGTGCAACTGTGGTCACGATGCAAGTGAACCCATCTACCAAAGCAATCACCCGGAAGGAAGTAATGTGCCAGCAAGCAGCAATGAAACCTGTACGGCCAAACCTGCAAGAAACTGTGGCACAACGGGGGTGAGTTTCCAACTCGTGAGTAGAAAACATCGCCGAAAAGAAATCGCATGTATGACTCTCTCCTAGGTCATACAATAAAATATACAATACCACAACAAGGGTGACGGTATATCATAAGTGTGATATCACAGTATTTGTAAGTCCATATTGCGACCCCCGGTTCTTACGGGGAGGCGGAAACGGTATAAAAAACGAATTTTTATCGCAAGAGGCAACATGGACTAAACTATGGTCGGGATCGTTGTCTAAACTAAAACTAGCAAACTATGCTAAAGAGAGTTAGCTACTCGGATGAAGATGGTTATACCTAAACTTGAACTCCTTCTCTTCAAGCTCCGATGGTGGTTCGATGGCTCCTTCTCGTTGTCTCCGTACGCCGAAGATAGATCCACTTGAAAGCTCCAACCTTTAGCTCCTTCTTCGTTCTTTGAAGAAACTAGTTCACTTGGTTTGCTAAACCTAGTGAACTAGAATGAGTAGAGATGATTTAGAATGGGATTTTATCTATGGTTCTTGATTCTCAACTCATGAGACAAGAGAACCATAGATCAAGAGAGGGAGCAAGAGGTTGAGGATGAGAGCAAGAGGAGAGCTCAAGAAAAAGAGAGAGAATGAGCAAGAAAGAATGAGCAACTCTTTTGTCTTTCACCCTCTCATAATCCAAAGTGATCATAACTCATCATATCAAAAAAGTCTTATGTGATGGTTTGAAGCAACCATAAGCTTATCATGTCATGCACTCATTTTACTCAAATGAGCAAGCAAGAAAAAGTCTTTGGCATGAAATGATAACCATGGTTATCATGATGGTCAACTAGTCAAGCCTAGTCAACCGGTCAACAAGTCAACAAAAGTCAACAAGTCACCAAAGTCAACAAGTCAACAAAAGTCAACAAGTCAACAACCATATCACCATAACACTTAATTAATATAATAGTTAATCACATATCATATTCTCATTAGGGTTGAGCATAAAGTCAAAAAGTCAACGGTCAACTGTCAACAACCCTAATGAGAATCCGCTGCCTCTGCCTCCCTGTCAACTGTGCATACACACCCGCATCCGCGTTCCGAGGAACACGAATGCAAACTGGATAAATCCAATCCCATAAGGTACACTAGGATCTGGCTTAAACCAAAGCCCGCTAGTGTAAACTGTCCGGACACTGTACGTGCACAAGTGCACGGATGTGACCGAACCCTGTCGCAAAACCATGCGACCTGTCGCAATACCATGCGACCTCTACTCTTTTGCCTAAAGGCGAAAAGCTTTCTGTGTGGGACTCTAAAGACTCGACACTACGCTGGCAGTGGGTTTAACCACAGACCGCAAGCGGCACTAGCTGTGCGTAACGGTCCCCAGGTAATGCCGACAAGAAGACCGACGAGGCGAAACCCATCTGAACTCCTACTGAGCCTGAGCGTGACATTCTCCGTACAGTCCGGTCTGTTCGTCTGATACATCGCATGGCGGGCCTAGGGGGCGGTAAACGTCAGTCCCCCAATAGCGGTACAAGTCGTGCCGGAGTGAAGCCCAATACACCCTGAGATAACACTGGAAACCTACCAGTATATCTCGTTTGCCCTGGCCAGGGACTACTCGTGTAATGGCTCTCCTAGACACAGCGCGATGTCAACCCCCAATACCGGGAGAGACGAATCCTGTCTAACCGTCACTGCCTCCAAGTGCTTCGGGACTGCACCCAACTACCACCTGTTTGCACGACTCCTTTGAGCCGTGGTAGGGTAGTGATCAAAGTACAGTGGGAACACACCCGAGGCGAAGTGACAGTGTCAAGTCAGCGGACTAAGCTGTACTCATGTCACCTGGGAACTGATAACTGACGATAGGTATAATACCAACTAGTCAGTTCCCGACGAGTCCTGTCCAGTGTACCCGTAACCTAACGAGCACCCGCATACTATCTCAAGTACGACGTACTGACGGCTGTGGGACAGACCGTCTCCCACACTGGGATGAGAAGCGCATGCGCTGGTCTACTCCGGAGTATCGATGCCCTGTCTCGATAGTCCTGCGACCAGGGACCTGAATAAGGATGTGCTTATAGATTACCCAGCCCCCACTAGTGTGACTGCCATCACAACGCTGGTAATCAAGCAAAGATCCTAAGGGCTCCACTAATGCGTATAAGTGATATACTGAAATAAACACAAGTACACATTGAAGTAGAAACAAACCAAGTAGCATACTACTATTTTGAGCAAGATTGTATATACAAGGTGAATATCCCAAGCATCCATTAAGTAATATACAAACTAGTATGATACAGTAATGGCCTCTAGGGCATATACACTAACAATCTCCCACTTGCACTAAGGCCATGTACTGGCGTATCGAAGACCAATCATCTCGATCAGCCGCTCGAACTGAGTCTGGGGCAGGGCCTTGGTGAATGGATCTGCAGTGTTGTCTTCTGAAGCAACTCTCCGAACCTCGATCTCCTTGCGATCCACGATCTCCCTGATCAGGTGATACCGCCTCAAGATGTGCCTGGATCTTTGATGGGACCTGGGTTCCTTTGCTAAAGCTATAGCCCCGTTGTTGTCGCAATACAGAGGTACTGGGTCAATAATGGACGGAACCACCTGAAGTTCCTTTAAGAACTTCCTTATCCAGACAGCTTCTTTTGCGGCATCAGATGCAGCGATGTATTCCGCTTCCATAGTCGAGTCTGCAACGGTTTCCTGTTTGGAACTCTTCCAACACACCGCCCCTCCATTGAGGGTAAAGACAAAACCCGACATGGACTTGGAATCTTCCTTGTCACTCTGGAAGCTGGAGTCAGCAAAGGCCTCAATCTGGAGGTCTTTTCCGCCATACACCAAAAACATCTCCTTAGTCCTCCTCAGGTACTTGAGAATGTTCTTTACCGCTATCCAATGTTTCTCCCCAGGGTTTGACTGATACCGGCTTACTACACTCAGTGCATAAGCTACATCCGGTCTGGTACAGAACATCGCATACATTATAGAGCCTACCGCAGAAGCGTAGGGTATAATAGACATGCGATCCCTCTCCAAATCAGTCTTGGGAGACATCTCTTTAGAGAGGGTGATCCCGTGACAAGCCGGTAGGTTACCGCGCTTGGAATCTTCCATACTGAATCTTTTCAGTACGGTGTCGATGTACCTGGACTGAGAAAGTCCCAATATCCTCTTGGATCTATCACGATGGATCCGGATCCCCAGGATGTATGAGGCATCACCCAAGTCTTTCATGGAGAACCTTTGTGACAAGAACCCCTTGACAGATTGTAGCATAGGAATATCATTTCCTATTAAGAGAATGTCATCCACGTATAAAACGAGGAATACTACAGTTCTCGCTACAAATCTACTATAGATGCATGGTTCATCTGGATTTTTGATAAAGCCAAATTCTTTGACCGTCTCATCAAAGCAGATGTTCCAACTCCGCGATGCCTGCTTTAGTCCATAGATGGACTTAAGCAACTTGCACACCTTTCCGCTGCTCCCACTCTGAATGAAACCCTCTGGCTGGTCCATATAGACACACTCCTCTAAATTTCCATTTAGAAAAGCTGTCTTTACGTCCATTTGCCAGATCTCATAATCGTGGAAGGCAGCAATGGCAAGAAGGATCCGAATGGATTTCAGCATGGCTACTGGAGAAAAAGGTTTCGTCGTAGTCCAAGCCAGGTCTTTGACGAAAACCCTTTGCTACCAGCCTAGCTTTATAGGTCTCAACCTGTCCATCTACACCAATCTTCCTTTTGAAGATCCACTTGCATCCTACGGGTTTTACCCCGTCTGGAGCAATGTCCAACGTCCATACCTTGTTGGTGTACATGGACTCCATTTCGGTCCGCATTGCATCCAGCCATTTCACTGAGTCAACGCTCTGAACGGCCTGCTGGAAGCTAGTAGGCTCATCATAATCTATGATGCAATCCTCTCTATCCCCGTCTATGAGAAAACCGCAGTATCTCTCGGGCGGATGAGACTGCCTACTACTCCTGCGGAGCGGCGTAGGAATGTCCTGTTCTGTTGAACCCTCTGGTTCCACTAACCTTTCAGTAATAGTCTGTGGTTCTGGAATTTCTTCTAGTTCTACTGCGCTCCCACTAATTTCCTTTTCCAAGAACTGGTGTTCTAGAAAGTGGGCATTACGAGAAACAAGGACTTTTTGTTCCTCTGCGTAGTAGAAAAGATACCCCCTGGTGTTCTTTGGGTATCCCACAAACTTGCACAGTACTGAGCGTGCCTCAAGTTTGTCCGCATGCTGCTTTTTGACAAAAGCTGGACATCCCCAGATCTTCAGATATTGAAGATAGGGTTTCTTCCCACTCCACATTTCATATGGGGTGGTAGGCACAGTCTTAGTCGGAACTCGGTTCAAAAGGTATGCAGCTGATTCTAGCGCATACCCCCAGAACGATCGCGGTAACTCAGCGTTACTCATCATGGACCGCACCATATCCAATAGGGTGCGGTTCCGTCTCTCCGATACACCATTATGTTGCGGGGTGTATGGAGGAGTAAGCTGAGAGAGAATTCCGTTCTCTTTTAAATAGTCCAGGAACTCGGCACTTAAGTATTCTCCACCTCGATCCGATCTTAGAATCTTAATACTTTTGCCGGTCTGTTTCTCTACTTCATTCTTATACTCCTGGAATTTTCCAAAGGCCTCGGACTTATGTTTCATTAAGAAGACATAAACGTACCTTGAGAAGTCATCCGTAAAAGTAATGAAGTAAGAATGTCCGCTTCGGGCATGTGTAGACATTGGACCGCACACGTCACTGTGTACGAGTCCCAAGAGCTCGCTCGCTCTTACTCCATGTCCAGTAAACGGAGTCTTTGTCATCTTTCCCTTGAGACAGGATTGACAAGTGGCATACGACTGATATTCGAACGCATTCAAATACCCTTCTGTATGTAACTTCGTCAACCTTCTCTCATTGATGTGACCCAATCTACAATGCCATAAGAAAGTCTGATTTATTTCTGGAGACTTTCTTTTGTGTGTATTCTGGACATTAAAAATCTGTGGTTGGTTTAACACGTATATACCATTACTCAGAGTACCTGACCCAATCAATACTTGATTAAGGTGAATGTTTACAACATTACTTACAAACGCAAATTCATAACCTTCTTTAGAAACTAAAGATACAGAAATGATATTACAAGTTGCGTTGGGTACAAAAAAGCAATTACGCAAAACCAAAACATGTCCATCTGACATTCCCAGGTGATAGTCCCCCACGGCTTTAGCATCCATGCTAGCTCCGTTTGCAACTCTGAGGGTCATGTCACCTGCTTTCAAAACACTACGGTTTCTCAACGCCTGCAAAGAATTACAGATATGAGATCCTGATCCGGTATCCAATACCCAGGAAGTAGAGTTTATTGAAAGACAGTTTTTAATAACATACACACCTGAAGCTGAAGCTGCAACCTGCTTCAATTCCTGTGTTCTGGCCTTCCAGGCCCTGCAATCATTCTTCCAGTGTCCTTTCTTATGACAATAGAAGCATTCTTCCTTATCCACAAGCTTTCCCGCTAACTTTGTTGCTTTGCCTTTTCCCTTCGTATCCACTTTACCAACACCGCCCCTTGGTTTGGCGGGGGCCTTCTTCTTCTTTCCCTTGGCTTTCGCCTTGGACCTAGAAGAAGATGATCCTCCTACAAACAAAGTGGATGTTTCCCTACCTTTCTGTAGGGTGCCCTCTGCGCTCCTCAGCATGTTGAGGAGCTCTGATAGTTCAACCTCTTTTTCTTGTAGGTTGAAGTTCAGTATAAACTGGGCGTAAGTGGAAGGAAGGGACTGGAGAACTATATCCGTATATAGCTCACTCTCCAATGTGATCCCTAGGTCAGCGAGCTCCTCAATGAAGCCGATCATCTTTAGCACGTGCTCGGCTACTGATGATCCGACGGCCATTCTTGTCGAAAATAACCTTTTCGACGCTTCGTATCTTGCGATACGTGATTGCTCTCCATACAGTTCTTTTGTATGGAGCAATATGGACTCCATGTCCATATTCTCATGCCTCCTCTGATGTTCGTTGTCCATCGAGGCAAGCAGGAGGCACTTGGCCTTCGCGCTATCAATCTCCCAAGTCTTGCGGATTTCCTTATCCGCGACACTGGAAGTTGGACCAGGGACAGGGGGAGCTTTGGTGGTAAGAAGATACCCCAGCTTGTCATAAGTGATTGCTAACGTGACATTCCTGAGCCAATCTTTGTAGTTTGGCCCTGTCAGTTTGTTTTTATCTAGGAGTAACTTAAGTCCAGTCATGTTGATTGGTCGCTGCAATTAGGAGAGAGAAGAAGAAACACTCAGCATGATGCTCTTGCAAGTTTAGAGTGGTTTTTAGTTTGTCTAAACAGGATGGCTCCCACTGTTTCTCGAATCCCTCCTCAAACCATAAAGGAAGAATTAGTCAGGATCAATCCCACCGTACAATACTTGCTTAACCGTTCAGCCAGGCCGGTGTCGGTACTTCGAGGGAGGTTTTCCAACGCTTTCGCGAAGTTCCTTAATTAAAGAACCTCTTTTCCCTGGGGGCGTAGCCCCGCTAACACCTTTCTAGGCACCTACTAGGTTTATAGCATTGATCGTTAAGTGAGAAATTTCCCGAGGAGTAGCATATACTCACAGTAGGATCGGGATCCAAATATCATCGCGTGACGAAACTGAAGGAATCCTACCAGAATCATCACACTCCAAATGGTATGCAAATCTAGCAAGTTTCAGTACTTATGAAACTCCCGATGTGGATTTTTGCCCCATGCTCTTATGACCTTGGCGTGAGGTCAAAATGTCATAAGTCACATGTCAAGTTCGTCCCATCATTATCCAGGTTAATTTGAATCCACCCGTACATACCCTTGACGTAAGCCAAAATGGCAGTACGACTGTCTCAAACCAACGCATTCTATCTATGCAACAGATAAATATCCGGCAGCTACCAATCACTATGCCTTGGCGTGAGGTCAAAATACATAGCTTGAATACTACCGAATATTTAACTGAAATGATGGAGGGCTACGGATGGTTTTGGCAAAACCGTGAACGTAGTGAACTTGATTTGGTCGATGGAACGAGATAGCTTTTAAATGGAGTGGCTCAAACTCCGTATTTTAAAAGTTTGTTTTGAAAAGAACCGAGTGGTTTTTCGAAAGTGTTCCAACGACTTTAACTTGGTTTATTATCTTGCATTAGTTCTTTTAATGCGTGATATTCTTGCATTAGTACTTTTAATGCGTCCCATCATTTAACCCTACCATTGCAGAAAACAACCAAAATATGACGTACGCTTATGCCATTCGCATTCGCCACTGGGCCCCGTCATTACCCGTTAGGTTACTTAACTAACGACAGAGCGGGGGCTGGGCTAGCGCGTCTGTAAAACATAAGCAACGCCTAAATAGTAAGCAATGATAGACATTACAGATCACAGATGAATGCATTGGATATACTAGCAATCCGCAATCCTTTCGAGCCTGAAACGAAAAGCGGATAACACGGTCGCGGTGAATAGCCAAATACCCCACCCAAGACCCCTACGGGTGCGGCAAACTACCCGCCAAGTACTCGGTAGTTTGTGCACCCCTCCATGGGTCTATCCTAGGAGCAAAAACAGTAAAAAGAATTATACAATGACGGCTACAACCCCGACCCGGTTGTGCGGCCAAACAAATAATATTATTACATCAATTTACATTTACAATGAATGAAAGAAAAACAAAAGCTCATCTCACATCCACCCCGGCTATTCACCCGCGACAGTCCAACACATTCATATACACATTCCAGCACATTACAGATCATGTATAACCCCGACTAATCGACTTATATCGATTAGCCGACGTTCAATACATGCAAGCATCACAGATATAACCATCATAGTCAAAGTGCAGTGAAGTTCGGAAAAAATACGGAATTATAGGACCCCAAAAGGAAATTTCTTTTCTGGACAATCTGGGCACATATAATATATTTTAAAAATCCCAAAACCAACACACAAACACACTGCACGAAAAACGATGCAGAGAAGACAACAACTCGCGGCGGTTCCGCGGCGGCTAAGAAGGCTCACGCGGCGGAAGGGCGGCAGTTTAGACGAGTCACTGTATCGTTTTTCTTGGGTGTTCACACAAAACCCTGAGCCGAATTTACAAGTATAAAGTTTTTCATTTTGACCAGAAAATATTTCAACAGAAACTCAGGTTTTTGTAAAGTTTGGTTTTTGGATTTTTCCGGTTCCGAACTTCGTTACACTTCACTACCAAGCTAGTTTAAGTTTAGTTAGGCTCTGATACCACTGTAAGTCCATATTGCGACCCCCGGTTCTTACGGGGAGGCGGAAACGGTATAAAAAACGAATTTTTATCGCAAGAGGCAACATGGACTAAACTATGGTCGGGATCGTTGTCTAAACTAAAACTAGCAAACTATGCTAAAGAGAGTTAGCTACTCGGATGAAGATGGTTATACCTAAACTTGAACTCCTTCTGTTCAAGCTCCGATGGTGGTTCGATGGCTCCTTCTCGTTGTCTCCGTACGCCGAAGATAGATCCACTTGAAAGCTCCAACCTTTAGCTCCTTCTTCGTTCTTTGAAGAAACTAGTTCACTTGGTTTGCTAAACCTAGTGAACTAGAATGAGTAGAGATGAATGGGATTTTATCTATGGTTCTTGATTCTCAACTCATGAGACAAGAGAACCATAGATCAAGAGAGGGAGCAAGAGGTTGAGGATGAGAGCAAGAGGAGAGCTCAAGAACAAGAGAGAGAATGAGCAAGAAAGAATGAGCAACTCTTTTGTCTTTCACCCTCTCATAATCCAAAGTGATCATAACTCATCATATCAAAAAGGTCTTATGTGATGGTTTGAAGCAACCATAAGCTTATCATGTCATGCACTCATTTTACTCAAATGAGCAAGCAAGAAAAAGTCTTTGGCATGAAATGATAACCATGGTTATCATGATGGTCAACTAGTCAAGCCTAGTCAACCGGTCAACAAGTCAACAAAAGTCAACAAGTCACCAAAGTCAACAAGTCAACAAAAGTCAACAAGTCAACAACCATATCACCATAACACTTAATTAATATAATAGTTAATCACATATCATATTCTCATTAGGGTTGAGCATAAAGTCAAAAAGTCAACGGTCAACTGTCAACAACCCTAATGAGAATCCGCTGCCTCTGCCTCCCTGTCAACTGTGCATACACACCCGCATCCGCGTTCCGAGGAACACGAATGCAAACTGGATAAATCCAATCCCATAAGGTACACTAGGATCTGGCTTAAACCAAAGCCCGCTAGTGTAAACTGTCCGGACACTGTACGTGCACAAGTGCACGGATGTGACCGAACCCTGTCGCAAAACCATGCGACCTGTCGCAATACCATGCGACCTCTACTCTTTTGCCTAAAGGCGAAAAGCTTTCTGTGTGGGACTCTAAAGACTCGACACTACGCTGGCAGTGGGTTTAACCACAGGCCGCAAGCGGCACTAGCTGTGCGTAACGGTCCCCAGGTAATGCCGACAAGAAGACCGACGAGGAGAAACCCATCTGAACTCCTACTGAGCCTGAGCGTGACATTCTCCGTACAGTCCGGTCTGTTCGTCTGATACATCGCATGGCGGGCCTAGGGGGCGGTAAACGTCAGTCCCCCAATAGCGGTACAAGTCGTGCCGGAGTGAAGCCCAATACACCCTGAGATAACACTGGAAACCTACCAGTATATCTCGTTTGCCCTGGCCAGGGACTACTCATGTAATGGCTCTCCTAGACACAGCGCGATGTCAACCCCCAATACCGGGAGAGACGAATCCTGTCTAACCGTCACTGCCTCCAAGTGCTTCGGGACTGCACCCAACTACCACCTGTTTGCACGACTCCTTTGAGCCGTGGTAGGGTAGTGATCAAAGTACAGTGGGAACACACCCGAGGCGAAGTGACAGTGTCAAGTCAGCGGACTAAGCTGTACTCATGTCACCTGGGAACTGATAACTGACGATAGGTATAATACCAACTAGTCAGTTCCCGACGAGTCCTGTCCAGTGTACCCATAACCTAACGAGCACCCGCATACTATCTCAAGTACGACGTACTGACGGCTGTGGGACAGACCGTCTCCCACACTGGGATGAGAAGCGCATGCGCTGGTCTACTCCGGAGTATCGATGCCCTGTCTCGATAGTCCTGCGACCAGGGACCTGAATAAGGATGTGCTTATAGATTACCCAGCCCCCACTAGTGTGACTGCCATCACAACGCTGGTAATCAAGCAAAGATCCTAAGGGCTCCACTAATGCGTATAAGTGATATACTGAAATAAACACAAGTACACATTGAAGTAGAAACAAACCAAGTAGCATACTACTATTTTGAGCAAGATTGTATATACAAGGTGAATATCCCAAGCATCCATTAAGTAATATACAAACTAGTATGATACAGTAATGGCCTCTAGGGCATATACACTAACAGTATTCGTGTCTGTGTCATGAGTAAAAATATATCGATGCATGACATGTACTAATGCATCATCCAACGTGTGTCCAGCAACGACACACAAATCATGATAAAACCCGAGTGCCCAGCATCGACACTCAAAATATCATGAAGTCTGTGTCCAACAGCGACACATAATACTCAAATCTCGGGCTCCGCATAGTCAGGATCAGCCCATGGGCTCCGTATAGTCAACATTAGCCCATATCCATCTCTTTCATAACTTCGAACGGTATCCTCCGGATATCCGTCCAGTTTCCATACAATCATCGGTCGGTAGTGCTCTCCTGCCGGGCTCAACGCCTTTCTGTACGATCCTCTTGCCCCGGGGTACCGTACCGGGTCCACCATGTACCCGCAGACGGTCCCTCCCCCTACTTCGAATCGGGTGTCGAAAACCAACACAGAACCGAGAAAACATCATGGTGGACGCTACTCATCATATCAAGGAAAACCGCATCTTTCTCTTTTAAAATTATCATAAGTTTATAAACATTCACATGCGGATTCCCAAAACCAGAAATCTCATGAAAGATCCGAAATCTCAAAATCACTAGTCAGTGAATAGTGAATATCGGCGTAAAGCCCCACGATATTGCATAACAGAATGAATGCATAAATGCATGAAGTATCCGAGTAAGAAATGCAATATCAAAACTAGCATATGAAGGCAAGCGTACTAGTACTATGTTGAAACTACCATCTAGCAATTTAAACAAATGAAGTAATGTTTTTTAATGTGTATGTGACATGGATATTACCGATAATGATGTGTGTGAGCCGACAAGCAAGTGGACGTAGAGCATATACATCATCGGTAATGGTGCTGGTGTCCTGACAACAGGGGTTCATAATAACTAAAGAAACACATTCATAAACATGCAATGCGATGAGAACAGCATGAATATATAGAAAAGATGTAGTAACCGCAACATTTAAGAATATTCCTTTCCAAATACGAGTCATACAGTTCTTGGTGTTTGAAATAGCATGAATCGTGGTTTTAGAAAAATAGGGGCTACGGGGTCTTTTGAGAAAAGATACGTCTTTTGAAAAATCCGTAATATCCCTCGGCCTGTCTTTAAAATAATCATGATTCATTAGTTTTGAAAATAAGTATGACTCGAGCCTGTTAGTTATATGTATGCCCTAGAGGCCATTGCTATACATAGGATGTATATTGTAGTGGATGCTGGGACATATATAGGGAGGACTTTCTTGCTCGACATGATAGTATGCTATCTGGTTACTCTTTACCTTAACGTGTATACTGATTGTCTCTCTGTTACATGTTGGTAAAGCCCTTAGGATGTGTACTTGACTACCTGGACTATGATGCGGATCATACTAGTGGGGACATGGTAGTCCATAAGTACATCCTTCAAGGTCCCTAGTCGTGGGTGTATCGAGATGGGGCATCGATATACCAGAGTAGACTAGCGTATACCTTCTCGACCCATACAGATGGGTGATGGATGATCCCATATCCATTGGTGTTTGACATCAGAGATGATATACGGGTGCTCAGTGGAGACTGGGTACACTGGATGGACTCGCCGAGAACTCCCAGATGGTATTATACCTTACGTCAGATGGCAGTTCTCTGGTGACACTGGTACAGAGTGGCCTGTTGACCCGAGATCGTCATAGAGTCTTGTGTGATTCCCACTGTGCTTTGATTTCCACCTTACCACATCCAAGAGGGAGTGCAAAACGGTGGTTTTTGGGTACAGTCCCGAATCACATGGAGGCAATGAGCGATAGGAGGGGATTCGTCTCTCCCGGTATAGGGAGTTGATGTTGCACTGTGTTCGATTGGCTATAACCGGAAATCCCTGGCCAGGGTTGCTGAGATATACTGGTAAGTGTTACCAGTAGTTTCTCGAACTGTTATAGACCTCATATCGACACGACTTATCGAGGTATTGGGGTCTGACGTTTACCACCCCTAGGCGAGATATGCGACATATCAGACGACGAGACCGGACTGTACGGTAAGTGTTACTGGTTGGATTCATAGGAGTGTGAGCGGGCTTGCTCGTCGATCTTCTAATCGCTCAATACCCGGGTGGCCGTTACGTTTAGCAGACCGCTTGCGGCTTGTGGGTGGTTGATATGATCATCATCTGCTGCCGGCGTATTGACGAGTCTTTAGAGTCCTACACAGAGGTTTCCTGGCTCAAGCGAAACGAAATAGGAGCGCATATGAGATATGTGCAAGACCGAGAATAATGCGTGTATGTGATACCGTATTTCATTCTCGCGATGAGTGTGTTGAATGGTTGTATGCGATATAACCTAGTTATCGAATCAAGGATTGATTCGATAAGCCGATACATTGGATATTAGTCGGTCATATGCGATATGACCGAATCGTTAAATCAAGTGTTGATTTGATGATTTAATGCATAATTATATATTTGATATATTACTTTGCATTAACTAGTATTTGTTCACTTAAGATGGATTTTCTCACTTGATGTGCACATTGTGTATATGATATATTTTTGTGCACAAGATTGTATCATGTTTGATGATACATGTTAGTTTGGGTGTATGTTTGGTTTAAACCATGGTTGGTCAATGGTTAGGGTTCACTTGATTCATTTTTCTTATTAATTTATTTATTTTTCATTTTGGAAAGATAAATAAGAAATGGTGGCTTTCTTTGTTTGCTTGTTGAAGCTTCATGAAGCTTTGAACAAGTCCACCATTTTTGTCTCATGCTTAACCCTAACCATTCAAACTAACCATAGTCTATTCTCTACACCTAATCATGGTTTCCATATGATAAGTATTCAATTTATTTTTCTATTTTGAATATAACTTATCATATTCTTTCTTCTTCTTCTTCATCTTCAACAATGAAGAAAGCTTGCCTCCATCAATGGCAACTTGTGAAAATGAGTGAGAAATCCAATTCCAAAGTGAACCCACTTCCTATTTCTTCATCCTCTACCTCTTGCCAAGTAGTATAGGGTGTTTTCTTCACAAGTTTCATGACTTGGTGAAGTGGGAGCTTGATCTTGTGTTGCCTCGACGTAGATCATCTTCGGCATCGAAGTCGACGACCTAGCCAGCCCATTTCTCCGATGAAGCCGACGCTAGAGTCCGGGATCCGATGATCGCAACGAGGGTACACTGTCATGGAGCTTTGGAGGTGGAGGACCGGATCTACAAAGGTTGTATTTCCGTTTACCCTTTAGTTAAGTTGTTAACTAGCTTCTCGTTTTCGCCTAAAATCTAGTTATCGATCCGTATTAGGGTTTCTCGGCACTTGTAAAATTTGAAATTGGCATGGTTGATGCCTTATGAGACCTCATTAGTGTGCCTAGGAACCCTACAGAGCCCAGTCGAAAGGGTAAGGAAAACCACCTAAAGTCCAAGTTGATATATCTAGCAGTCGGCGATCCCGCATCAATAGCGTCACGTACGGTAAAATATATAGTACGACATCCTCGAGTCACGAGTGCGGATCAATCATCATATCTATAACTCGTACGGTAAAATCCATCATACGACATCCCAAAATCGGGGTACGGGTTAAATATCACATATACCTCATTATTCATATAGTATCATCATCGTAAAAACATAGGGGTACCATTCTAAAATCTAGCATATCCCAATATCATCAAACATATATCTCGTGTGTATGAAAACACATCGCCCAATGATCCGCTATAATATCGTGTCGTATCATATCACGACCCAATCACATATCACAACTCACGGTATCATGCCCGATCATATCGGCTCAATCCAAGTATCATATACTGGGCTCATTATCCGTGTATACGTATATGTGTGTGTGTGTGTGTCTCTCTCTCTCTCTATATATATATATATATACACACCAACGCATACACACACACATATATAAATATATACACCCAAACATATCACGTGTGTGCTTGTGTGTGTGAACCCTTACTCTAGGGTTTCGCAACTAAGAAACTAAACTGAAAGTACTTTCCTCCAATTACACTAAATCCAACCCATGGTCTCCAAAATGCCTTTCTTGCTAAGTATTCATATCTCGCAAAAACAAATATGTATACATATATAAACACATCATATCCTACGGAATTGCGGGGGTGCTATACACCATCCACCCGACTTCCCCCGTAGATATACATCTACTCACCTGGACGCCTCGACCAATCCGATCCGATTTCAGCTCTGTCATTTCCGCGCCACATCCGACGCCTCTGCACCCGATCCTATAAACGTACACAAGAAATAAAAGAATAAATATAAATAGCCGCGGACACAAACAATACAAGTCAACCACGCGCACTAACTAAACGCGCACGCACTTGGTGCAAGAAACGCGCCGCGACAACGCCACAAACTACAACTAGGGTCGCAATAGGTGAAAACCACTAATCCTATGAAGGGTTCCTAGGCACTCTTGTGAGGGTTCATAAAGCATCAACCATGCCCGAATAAAATTTTAGACGTGCCGAACAACCCAAAGCCGGGATCTTTGCTAGATTATTAGGGTTTAACATGCAAGTAAACATCTTTACTACTAAGTGTGAGGGATTACAACCTTTGTAGTCCGCTCCTTCACTTCATAAGCTCCGAGTAGAAGTCCCTTTGCCGCGATCCACGATCTCCCGGACTCAAGAGAGGCTCCACGACTCGAACGATCCATGCTAGCTTGTAGTGTTCCGTTTCTCCGATGATCTACGTCGAAGTTGCTATAACTCAAGCTCTCTCACTCTAATGACGTGAACACCCTAATCTAATGGGCTAGATTAGATGAGGATGATGGAGTAGTATTTATGCTTTCTTTTTATATCATTTTCCCACAAGAAATCATCACAACATGAATAACTAGTAAGGTTTCTCAAAGCTTAAGCTAGAAGAAGATGATGGAAAAAAGAGTTAATCCTTTTGTGATGAATAATGAAATGTTAATATCAATTAATAATGTAACCATAGTTTAGTTTGACAAGGATAACCCTTGTAGAGAATAAACTAGAGCTAGGGTTTGGTTAGGTTAAAGAATGAGTCATGGATAAATATCAACATAATATCTTTCTCATGACAAAAAGGAAAGCTTCTAGATGGTGAAAGAAGAAGCTAACCCTAATCAAACCCTAACCTTGCTTAATCTTCACTAAACATGTTCCATTATTAATTATATCATGTCACAATAATATATATCACATATATATTATATATTTGCAACAAAAGAAAATAATACAATTAACATATATCGCATATATATCAATGTATTATCCGGTGAGAAGATGAAATAATAAAGTGAGCCAATATTAGATAATGTAATACAATATATCATATATATTATTATACATTAAATCATCGAATCAACACTTGATCCGACAATCCGGCTATATCGAATATAACCGACTAATATATCATGTACCGATTCATCGAATCAACACTTGATCCAATGAATCGGTTCATATCTAAATATCGCGAGAATATAATACAGTATCTCATATCGCATTATCCTCGGTCCTGCGCATATCACATATGTGTCTCTACTCCGTTTTGCCTGAGCCAAGAAACCCCTGTGTAGGACTCTAAAGAATCGTCAATACGCCGGTAGCAGGTGATGATCATATCAAACACCCACAAGCTTGCAAGCGGTCAGCTAAATGTAACAGCCACCCAGGTATTGAGCGATCAGAAGATCAACAAGCTAGCCTGTACGTTCTCCTGTGAATCCAATCAGTAACACTCCCGTACAGTCCGGTCTCTTCGTCTGATATGTCGCATATCAAGTCTAGGGGTGGTATACGTCAGACCCCAGTAACCGATAAGTCGTGTCGATGTGTGGCTTATAACGGGTCGAGAAACTACTGGTAACACTTACCAGTAAATCTCTATGTCAGTCCTGGCAAGGGACTTCCAGTTATAGCCAATCAAACACAGCACAACATCAACTCCCTATATCGGGAGAGACGAATCCCCTCCTATCGCTCATTGCCTCCATGTGATTCGGGACTGCACCCAAAAGCCATTATTTTGCACGCCCTCTTAGACGTGGTAAGGTGGAAATCAAAGCACAGTGGGAATCACACAAGGCTCTATGACAATCTCGGGTCTACAGACTACCCTGTACCAGTGTCACCGGAGAACTGCCATCTGACGTGTGGAATATCACCATCTGAGAGTTCTCGACGAGTCCGTCCAGTGTACCCAGTCTCCACTGAGCACCCGTACACCATCCTTGATGTCCAACACCGATGGATATGGGATCATCCATCGCCCATCATATGGGTCAAGATGCGTATACGCTAGTCTACTCTGGTGTATCGATGCCCTGTCTCGATATACCCTTGACTAGGAACTGTTATAGGATGTACTCATCATAGTGCCAGTAGTCGAGTACAGATCCTAAGGGCTTTATCAACATGTGAGAGAAAGACTGTAAACCAATACAAGTCAACATGTTAAGATAAAGTGAAACTAAATAGCATACTACCATGACGAGCAAGAAAGTCCTCTCTATATATATCCAAGCATCCATCATAATATACATCATATGTACAATAATAGCCTCTAGGGCATATACATAACTAACAATCTCCCACTTGCACTAAGGCCGGCTGCTGTAGTATCTCATACCTAGCATCCCGAATAATCTCTCAAACTGTATCTGGGGAATGGCCTTCGTGAGTGGATCCGCAGTGTTGTCCTTCGTATCTACTCACCTGGCCTCGATCTCCCGGTGATCAACTATCTCCCTGATCAGGTGATACCGCCTCAGAATATGTCTGGACTTTTGATGGGACCTGGGTTCCTTGGCCAAAGCCACAGCTCCATTGTTATCGCAATACAGAGGTATTGGATGCTCAATGGATGGAACCACACCAAGTTCGCTAATGAACTTCTTTATCCAGACAGCCTCCTTGGCAGCATCGTTGGCAGCAATGTATTCAGCCTCCATCGTCGAGTCTGCAACGGTATCCTGTTTGGAACTCTTCCAATATACCGCCCCTCCATTGAGGGTAAAGACAAATCCTGAGTGCGACTTAGAGTCGTCCTTATCACTTTGGAAGCTGGAATCGGTAAAGGACTCCACCCGGAGTTCTCCGTTACCATACATCAAGAACATGTCTCTAATCTTTCGCAAGTACTTGAGAATGTTCTTCACAGCTGTCCAGTGAATCTCTCCAGGATCTGCTTGATACCGACTCACTATACTTAGTGAGTATGCTACATCGGGTCTGGTACATAGCATCGCATACATGATAGAGCCTACTGCCGAAGCATAGGGTATCCCTTGCATGCGAGCTCTCTCCAAATCAGTCTTGGGAGACATCTCTTTGGAGAGAGTGAGTCCAGAGATCGCGGGTTGGTTCCCACGCTTGGATTCTTCCATATTAAACCTCTTTAGTATGGTGTCAATGTATCTGGATTGGGACAATCCCAGTATCCGTTTAGATCTATCTCTATAGATCCTGATTCCCAATATGCAGGAGGCATCACCTAGATCTTTTATTGAGAATCTTTGTGATAAGAAGAGCTTGACTGATTGCAGCATAGGAATATCATTTCCTATCAAGAGTATGTCATCCACGTACAATACGAGGAAGACAATCTTACTCTCTGCTACCTTTTTATAGATACAAGGTTCATCTATATTTTTGATGAAGTCAAACTCTTTGACTACAACATTAAAACAGATGTTCCAACTCCGCGATGCTTGCTTTAACCCATAAATGGATTTAAGCAGCTTGCACACCTTTCCGCTGCTCCCACTATCTACGAAGCCCTCTGGCTGAGTCATGTACACGCACTCTTCTAAATCACCATTTAGAAAGGCGGTCTTAACATCCATTTGCCAGATTTCGTAGTCATGGTATGCAGCAATGGCAAGTAAGATCCGGATGGACTTAAGCATAGCCACTGGAGAAAAGGTTTCGTCATAATCTACACCTGGTCGTTGACGAAAACCCTTTGCAACAAGTCTAGCTTTGAAAGTCTCAACTTTTCCATCTACACCAAATTTCTTTTTAAAGATCCACTTGCTCCCAATAGGTTTTACCCCTTTAGGAGCATTTTCCAAAGTCCATACTTTGTTGGTGTACATGGATTCCATCTCAGATCGTATTGCATTCAGCCATTTCACAGAGTCACCACTCGTGATGGCCTGCTCGAAACTAGTCCGGTCATCATCTTCCATGATGCAATCCTCGCTTCCACCATCAATGAGAAAACCATAGTATCTCTCAGGTGGACGAGAAACCCTACTAGATCGGTGGAGAGGCTGGGGTTCGTCGGGTACTACTGAATCCTCTTGTTCCACTAAATCTTCAGTTGCAGTTTATGTTACTGGAACTTCTTCCAGTTCTACCTCAGAGCCACTAATTTCTTTTGCAAGAAATTCCTTTTCTAAAAAGATGGCATGTTGAGCAACAAACACTTTTTGCTCCTCACTGTGGTAGAAAAAATATCCATAAGAATTCTTCGGATATCCTACAAACTTGCAAAGAACTGATCGTGCCTCGAGTTTTTCCGGATTTTGCCTTTTGACATAGGCCGGACAACCCCATATCTTAACTCGTTTAAGATACGGTCTCTTCCCACTCCATATCTCATATGGTGTGGTAGGTACAGATTTAGACGGAACTTGATTCAATAGGTATGCTGCTGTCTCAAGCACATAACCCCAGAAGGAAATAGGTAACTCAGCAATGCTCATCATAGAGCGCACCATATCTAATAAGGTGCGATTCCTCCGCTCCGATACACCGTTGTGCTGTGGTGTATAAGGAGGAGTAAGCTGAGAGAGAATCCCATTCTCTTTTAGATAATCTAGGAACTCATTGCTTAAGTATTCACCTCCTTAATCAGATCGAAGAATCTTAATACTTTTGCCCGTTTGGTTCTCTACTTCGTGCTTATATTCTCTGAATTTCTCAAAAGCTTCAGACTTGTGTTTCATTAGGAACATATGCCCGTATCTAAAGAGATCGTCAGTGAATGTAATGAAGTAGGAAGAACCATTCCTGGCATGTGTAGACATGGGACCGCATACATCACTATGTACCAGTTCTAAGAGCTCGGTAACTTTTTCTCCGTGTCCACTAAACGGAGCTTTGGTCATTTTACCTTTGAGACATGAATGGCAAGTATCATAAGATGATAATTCGAACGGATTCAAATATCCATCCTTATGTAACTTAGCTAGTCGTGTCGCATTGATATGACCAAGTCTACAATGCCACAAGAAGGATTCGTTCATTTCTGAACTTTTCCTTTTGTGTGTGTTTTGTATATTGAGGACTGTATTTTGATTTAGAATGAATATGCCATTATGTAACGAGCCTGATGCAATCAACTTTTGATTTAGGAAGATGTCCATAACATTATCCTGTACTACAAAATTATATCCTTCTTTACTTAATAAAGAAACTAATATAATGTTGCACATCATGTTCGGTATATAATAGCACTCATTTAGGATCAGTGTAATACCACTTGGTAATACTAGGTGATATTCGCCAACTACTTTGGCAGCAATATTTGCCCCATTCCCTACTTGAACGGAATGATCACCTTTTCCCAGTTCTCTACCTTTACGTAGCCCATATAACAATTTACATATGTGGGATCCTGATCCGGTATCTAATACCCAGGACGTAGGGTGAACTGAGAAACAGTTCTCAATAATTAACACACCTGAAGAAGATGCATCAGCATGCATGTTCTTTTGGGCGGCTTGAGAATCCAGATATTCTCCTGTTTCTTATTCAGTCTTATAACTCTTATAAGAAAGAACGGGACCAACGATCCCCTGCTCAGTATAATAAGCGGGTTCAGTCAATACATCCATATTATTATCTTGATTATGGCCTGACATGGTCGCTACCTGGAGAGAGAGAGAAGAAAACACTTTAGCGTATGCTCTTGCAAGATTAGATTGGTTATTATCTTATTTAATCAGGATGTCTCCCACTGTTTTTATCAAATCTTCCTTCAAACCCTAAAAGGTAAGATTAGCCGAGATTAATTACACCCTACAATTTCATCAATCTTTCAGCCAGATCAGTGTCGGTACTTGAGGGAGGTTCCCCGTGCTTTCGCACGGACCTAATTAAAGTAAACCTCGTTTTCCCAGAGGCGTAACCCCGTTAACACTTTTCTAGACGCCTACTTGATCGGCTAATTGTCTTGTGTAAAACTCTCCCAGGAGTAACTCTTACTCGCAGTAGGTATCGGGATACAACTATCTCATAGGAGGTATGCAATCTCATTGCAAATTTCAACACTTGAAATTCCCGATAATATTTTGCCCCTAGCGATCTATGACCTTGACAAGGTCAACAAACCATAAATCGCAAGTCAAGTTCAGCCCGTCATTTCCCGATTGAATTAAACCCACCCGCATGACCCTTGACAAGGTCAACAAGGCCGTACGAATACCCTAATCCAATCACATCTCATGTTTTAGTAGATAAACGCTAATTAGCTACAGTACACTGTGCCTTGACAAGGTCAACAAACACAGCACGAATACTAAGTAGGATTTATCTGAAATGACGGAAGGCTACGTTAGGTTTTTCTAAAAACCTATTGCGTAATGAACTTGATATCGTCGTAGAATCGAGTAGTTTTTGAAAAGGAGTGTTTTTGAGGCTTTTCTAGTTTCGCTAAAGAGGTCACTCCCCGTGAAGGGATCTCAGCTCTTTCCCCATCGAATAAGGTGCAGGATATATCATATATACCGCTGTGCAAAGCAAGAACTATATAAGCCGTCAAAAACTAAACCGTGAGTTTGTAGCATCTGCCGGTTTCGCTAAAGAGGTCACTCCCGGTGAAAAGATCTCGGCTCTTTCCTCATCGAATAAGGTACAGGGTATATCATATATACCGCTATGCAAAGCAAAACTGTAGCTACCCTTTTTATAATGTTTTGATTCTACAACATCTTTTAGGTTTCTTTTCTTTTTATTAATCTCATTAATAAAATCCCATCAGCTTATGCTTCCTAAGCATCACAGAAGAAACGAAAGCAGTAATATTTATATATCAGCATATATATATAGTATAAGCATTCGTCTCAGGCAGTAATATGATCTCATCACAGAACATTGCAGCAGAAGAACATATATGAAATATTGGATATACTAGGATATCCGTGTTTTTAATACGAGCCGGTATAAAACATGGATTCCACGGTCGCGATGAATATCCAAACCCACATCCCTAGACCCCTACGAAAGCGGCAAGTAACACTGCCAGTTCTAGGGTTAGGAGACCCGGTCTCGACTCCTCGAGATGGCCTCCCACTGGACCCTAGAACCCGGTTACTTGTGCTCCCCTCCTTAGGTCTACCTAATGCGGAAAAGTAAATAATATACACTGGTGACATCAACCTCATCCCGGAAGTGCCCCAATAAAAGAATATTACATACAAATGAATTTTACATGAATGAAAATAAAAACCCTCATCTCATATAAAACCCCCGGCTATTCAGAACATGACGATCCAATATAACATATCACAGCAACACATAATATCACATATCATCATCGTAAGTAAGTATGCATACACCGATCATCGTTGATGTATAGCAACGAAGACCGGCAATACAACTACATACTACACTTACGGTCACAGAAAAGAAATTGTAAAACTACAACATTTGGAATCCACAATCACTTTAGACATCGTAAATCCGAAATATCACACACTTCGCATTTCATGCCTAACTATATGAATTCCACATACTGTATCACATTCCAGATAAATAGACAGTATTAAACTTTCCGAACAGATAATCAAATACCCAAAATTTCCTAAATAGATCAACACTTGAGCGGAGTTCAAATAATCCCAGAATCTGTCACGGTACCGATGATCCAGCCGTAGAAGGGTCAAGCCAACGCCTCACATGTGGCACGCCGTACCGCCCCTAACCCTAAGGTTTAGAGGCGGTTCAGACGGTCACATAATCGAGTTAAGGTTTGTGTTCTTCTAGAGGGACCACCGCGATATATGTACATTTATCCGAAATATTTAAACCCGATAAAAATTCAACACTTGAAAATTTTACGCGCCTGGAAAAAGTGAGTTAATGATATCCGTTCGAACATTTTAACAGTTTCTAAATATCCGGAAAACAATAACGAATTTAAATTTTCCGATCGAATCTACGATTATAAAATAAACCCCAGAACACTCAACACTTGAGTCAGTTTAAAAATACCCAGAAATATATAGGAATAGCTACGGAGGTTACTGCACAAAATACTGTTCACAATTCACTATTCCCGCCGCGGAACCGCCGCTAAAAGTGGGTTGGGGCCGCGGTTCCGCGGCAGTTGTACAGAATTATGAGCTCGAATTTTTTGGTAATTCTTAGAATTCCCCGCTATTATTTTTAGGTATTTTTAATTCAGAAAAATCACAGTTTTTAAAAATTGTCCAGAGAGGGGTTCGTTTCGTCGTATCGGGGTTCGTTCGGAGTTTTAACTTTGTATACACGTCGTCTAATGCTCTAGTTAGGCTCTGATACCACTGAAGGGTTCCTAGGCACTCTTGTGAGGGTTCATAAGGCATCAACCATGCCAGAATAAAATTTTAGACGTGCCGAACAACCCAAAGCCGGGATCTTTGCTAGATTATTAGGGTTTAACATGCAAGTAAACATCTTTACTACTAAGTGTGAGGGATTACAACCTTTGTAGTCCGCTCCTTCGCTTCATAAGCTCCGAGTAGAAGTCCCTTTGCCGCGATCCATGATCTCCCAGACTCAAGAGAGGCTCCACGACTCGAATGATCCATGCTAGCTTGTAGTGTTCCGTTTCTCCGATGATCTACGTCGAAGTTGCTATAACTCAAGCTCTCTCACTCTAATGAGGTGAACACCCTAATCTAATGGGCTAGATTAGATGAGGATGACGGAGTAGTATTTATGCTTTCTTTTTATATCATTTTCCCACAAGAAATCATCACAAAATGAATAACTAGTAAAGTTTCTCAAAGCTTAAGCCAGAAGAAGATGATGGAAAAAAGAGTTAATCCTTTTGTGATGAATAATGAAATGTATATATCAATTAATAATGTAACCATAGTTTAGTATGACAAGGATAACCCTTGTAGAGAATAAACTAGAGCTAGGGTTTGGTTAGGTTAAAGAATGAGTCATGGATAAATATCAACATAATATCTTTCTCATGACAAAAAGGAAAGCTTCTAGATGGTGCAAGAAGAAGCTAACCATAATCAAACCCTAACCTTGCTTAATCTTCACTAAACATGTTCCATTATTATTTATATCATGTCACAATAATATATATCACATATATATTATATATTTGCAACAAAAGAAAATAATACAATTAACATATATCGCATATATATCAAGGTATTATCCGGTGAGAAGATGAAATAATAAAGTGAGCCAATATTAGATAATGTAATACAATATATCATATATATTATTATACATTAAATCATCGAATCAACACTTGATCCGACAATCCGGCTATATCGAATATAACCGACTAATATATCATGTACCGATTTATCAAATCAACACTTGATCCGATGAACCGGTTCATATCTAAATATCGCGAGAATATTATACGGTATCTCATATCGCATTATCCTAGGTCCTGCGCATATCACATATGTGCCTCTACTCCGTTTTGCCTGAGCCAAGAAACCCCTGTGTAAGACTCTAAAGAATCGTCAATACGCCGGTAGCACGTGATGATCATATCAAACACCCACAAGCTGTAAGCGGTCAGATAAACGTAACAGCCACCCAGGTATTGAGCGATCAGAAGATCAACAAGCTAGCCTGTACGTTCTCCTATGAATCCAATCAGTAACACTCCCGTACAGTCCGGTCTCTTCGTCTGATATGTCGCATATCAAGTCTAGGGGTGGTATACGTCAGACCCCAGTAACCGATAAGTCGTGTCGATGTGTGGCTCATAACGGGTCGAGAAACTACTGGTAACACTTACCAGTAAATCTCTATGTCAGCCCTGGCAAGGGACTTCCAGTTATAGCTAATCGAACACAGCACAACATCAACTCCCTATACCGGGAGAGACGAAACCCTTCCTATCGCTCATTGCCTCCATGTGATTCAGGACTGCACCCAAAAGCCACCATTTTGCACGCCCTCTTAGACGTGGTAAGGTGGAAATCAAAGCACAGTGGGAATCACACAAGACTCTATGACGATCTCGGGTCTACGGACTACCCTGTACCAGTGTCACCGGAGAACTGCCATCTGACGTGTGGTATATCACCATCTAGGAGTTCTCGGCGAGTACGTCCAGTGTACCCAGTCTCCACTGAGCACCCGTACACCATCCTTGATGTCCAACACCGATGGACATGGGATCATCCATCGCCCATCATATGGGTCAAGATGCGTATACGCTAGTCTACTCTGGTGTATCGATGCCCTGTCTCGATATACCCTCGACTAGGAACTGTTATAGGATGTACTCATCGACTACCGTGGCCCCACTAGTATGATCTCATCATAGTCCCAGTAGTCGAGTACAGATCCTAAGGGCTTTATCAACATGTGAGAGAAAGACTGTAAACAAATACAAGTCAACATGTTAAGATAAAGTGAAACCAAATAGCATACTACCATGACGAGCAAGAAAATCCTCTCTATATATATCCAAGCATCCATCACAATATACATCATATGTACAACAATGGCCTCTAGGGCATATACATAACTAACATCCTAGTACCCACTCGTACCAATTGCACATTCACAATACTCTAAATATTATATGGAAAAGTTTGTAAATCACCAAAATCTCATACTTAGTTCAAACGATTAAATCCAAAAACCTAGTAAGCGATCCATTACCTTTTTTGCACAAATCTAAATGTTTTAACAATTTTAGTGGCCACAATAATCACTTAACAACTTAATTAAGTCACACAAATATCCACTAGATTTTAATTTCACTTATTTTCATAAATTCTAAAAAACCTAGTTTGCACAATTATATAATTTAGACAATTTTTAAAGTAACAATTTGCAAACTAACAACTGGTTTAGATTTTTCATGTCTTGATGTTAAATTACACATTGTAACATAATCAATTAATAAAACCCTAACTTAATTCAAAACCTTCTCTTTAAAGTTTTTTCTTGCAATTCAAGTTATATTAACATCTAATTAAAATTAGATCTAAGCATATAATTAACAAGTAACACTTTGGATGAAGTTTTATACCTCAAGATCAAGAAATCAAACATGCAAACATAGCCTCCCAATTTGCTTCCTTGCTCTTAGATCCATGCTAGAATGACCAAGGAATAATGGGTAAAGGTTTGATTAGGGATTTGTGAAGTTTTGTGTTGATTTTTGAGGCAAAATTGATGAATTTTTTGAAGAGAAATGAGATGAGAAAATGGGGGGGCTGTCCAAGGGAGCTCGGCCAAGGATGAGGAGATGGGAGAGAGAGTGAGGTGAGGGTGTCTGTCTTGGGTCAAGTCAAGAAAATCCATGTCTCAAGTCAACACCCAAACATCTTCTTTCTTTATTCTTTTCTTTTCCAATTTCAATTCAATTTAAACTTGAAGTGTGAGGTGTGTGTGTAGGGGCAGCCTAGGGCTCGGCCAATAGGGGAAGTGGGTGAGTGTGGGTTTGTGTGGGTGTGGGTAGGAGTTCCCAAGTCAATATAACCCCTCTCTCAAGTCAACAACCCATACCTTACTTCTATTTAATTATTTTTCACAATTTAAGCCTTTTTATTTTATATTTTCTAAAACCATCTTGACAACTTCTTTTCATTTCAAAAACCACATGTTACACTTTGGTTTAATGTGTCATGATTCACAAAACTTGTATTAACCCATTCCAATTTGTAATTATCACTAATTAAAAGTATTAGTAAAAGCTTATAATAATATTTAAAATAATTAATTACGGAAAATATTTTAGTAAACTAGCAATTTTATAAGTGACCCATTAAATACCAAATACTAGAAATTACATAGCTATAATAGGTATATTTAAGTATATATTGAAAAATAATTATATCTTGGTTTTTACGGAAAACACCAGTTATTTTACCGGTTATCGGAAATTTCACCTAAATGATTTTTTCAGAACGTTACAATCTTCCCCACTTAAAGAAATTCGATCCCCGAATTTGAATTAAAACTCTCCCAAATACTAAAACATTTCAGCAAAACGCTCAAATCGGTGGGGCTCCAAAATCTTAAATACTTAAAACACATCTTAGTGCAATGCATGCGCATAAAAAACGAGTATATAACTCAAAAAAAACTCCGTCAAGCATCACGCAATCATCGGAGTTATGGTGAAAATACCAATGTCAAAGTCCAATACGAAAACCAACATGATATACTCAAAACTATAACATGTACATAGTACGCATCGTTGTAAACTCGTCAAAACATCTGAAAAGAAATACATGGCAAACATTTTTCAAGTCGTTGTGCGATGCGCATCTCACGGCACAAGTAGCGGACGTTTATTGTAAGAAAATAACTATATATATATATATCCTTTGTTTAACATACACGTCCCGCTATTTTGAAAATAATTTAGAAGGGTTTTCTTTATAAAATGTTTCGTGTCATCTCGGACACATAGGAAAAATATTGAGACTGTAGCTCCTTTTTGGAAATCCCTTCGGTAACTATCGATACATGCAAAAACACCTAGGTACTGTTCTCTGAACAGCCCTGCTCGATTACTAAACCAAATAGTAAATATCATAAAAACGTACTGCTCAAAGGAAGCCATACTCGATAGTATATGTAATAATGCCACATGCGTATGGTGTGCACAGAAATCGAAATCAATGAAGGTGCCATACATGTGCACAGAAACAAAATCTAAGTGCAACGGGTGTACACGAAAACACCTGTCAAGAGCAACGGGTGTGCCTGACAACAATATCAGGTGTATCTGATATGCACGAAGAATCCCGATTTAGTGCATCTGGTGTGCATCAAAATCGCATCAAGCGCACCAAGTATGCGCAAGAATCCAAATCAAGTGCACAAGGTGCATGAAAACAAATATCGAATATCACAATCGAAATCGACGGTATACAACATACCTCAATCCAAATCAGGTATACCGTGGTATATAATCTCACAACCACGTGCATCAGCGTGCACAAAATCAAATCAAAGTACAAAAGTGCATGAAAAACTACAGTGAAGGTACAAGTCAAATCACATACATGCCATAGGCATGAAATCAAAATCAAACATCTCGAACGACATCAAATCGAAATCGAGTGCAACTGTGGTGCACGAAAACTCAATCATGCAGTTAAATTTCCCAAAGTACAGAAATTCAAAATGACGGATACGTGATATTCGAATCACCAAATCACAAATCATAAACACTGTCGTCGATATTTCCTTCGATCAAGGTCGAGAAGGTGTTGGTGCATCCAAAGCTAGCAGAGCAAGATATCTATTTGCCTCCGGTTCATGGTCTGTCGCCTTGTGCCCTTAGGCCCTCGTCTCTCACTGCGGATTGCCAGCTACATAGCTCCTCGGCTTAACGGCCCAAAATGGAATGATGACGGACACAGTTCCGCTCTGGCACATCCTCTAAAATCTCTGGCCAACTATCATGGTCACTCTTAACATGTCCCGTCGATGATGCCGAACTCTGGCCTACTGGGTGTGCATGATACGACCGATCCTGGGTCCAAGTCTTCTCGTGTAGTATTCCAGAAAGATTCTTTCGGGGTCTCTCCCAAATCTCGTTTCTGCCGAACTATCCGGAAGTTATCACCCTTTACTAAATCCATTCCTTGTTCCGGAACAGCTGCATACTCATCACGACTTCTTTTAAAAAATATATCCATATTCAACACCTCTGTATGCGTGTCACATCTCTGATGTCAACGGAGTGGAACGTCATCTCGTCAAAATCTCGTACGAACCTCTTACTCTACTTTTCTCTAATATGGACTGATTCGGACTCGTCTCTTCGTAGCGGTATGGACTGCGCTACAAATGGCTATACTCGTATCTGGAGTCTCCCTTCCGAAACTACGAACTCGACATTTCAATATCTTGTGGTAGGTATCTGGCCAACTATGCCCTCGGAAACTCTTCCAAATCGTCGGAGGAATACTCTTCATTCATCCGTTTTTCTATCGACTCTCAACGTGCCTGTGTGAAGTCTTCTCTAGCTGAAATCAATCAATCTGATGACCTCGCATCAGGGTATGCAAACGAACCACATGTCCTAGTCATTCATCCATGGGTGACTAGCGATCTTCTATCATATCCCTAAATACAACTCGTGCTGCAATGGCTTCAAACATCTGGGGCGATATCTTGTCAGTCGCAGCAACAACTGGCTCATTCGTCCGCACGCTAAACATTGCCTCAATCCTTAAGAATAGACGATACATTAACGGTCATCACATTCTAGCCGGCCTCTAGCAGTGGCCCAATCCTCTGGTGCTGATCTGAACGTTCGAGAAATCTTAGTAAAAACAACCCATCAAAACGCTCATGTCACGAAAAACACAATAAAACGGCACATCTATACAATCGTGTGTCACCGGGATTATGCCCTGGTCAGTCCTCGTCCAAGACGAGCTCATGCTGACCGCAACTCTAGCCGCAGCTCTCTCTGCCCATGCAACCGTGGTAACAGAAACCACCATCCGACATCGATGAAGATAGATCAAAGGAACGAATAGAATACGGTGCAAAGAAATATACATCATAAGGCTTCTGAAGTGGAGTAGCGTATCGTAAGTATGTCGCGGAACATACACACGGTACGTCACTCTACTTAAGTCACCTACTCCATCAACCAAGGTCAACCTACACGACGAAAGTTCGGGTCTAATACTCCCTCGACCAAGTCTAAGTTCCGTAAGGTCAAGCCTAGGTTCTGAATATATATATACAACCTAGATTCCGCATAGTCAAACCTAGACTCGAACCAAGGTTAAACCTAGCACTCTGATACCAACTTTGTCACGATCCGAAGGTACGGAATGCGACTGGCACTTAAATTACGGAACGTCCATAGGCGTAACGTAATCTAAGTAAGCCAAAGCCCAGAAATCTAAACCATTTTTTAATGAAAAGAGTGAAGGAAAACTTGTTTTAAAGAAAGTGGTTTTAGCCAAATAAGTCGCATTAAACGTTTAAAAGCAACATCAGATTTTCCCGAAAATTTCGGCAGAGTCTCCTTTGTAAATACTGGCCCCCAAACGGGTACAACACATGAAATACATAAATAATGAATAAAGGCATCCCCAAGCGGGAGCTAGCTCTTCGCCAATTGGTGGAAATAACCACGCAGCAATATAATTAGAAAAATACGGGCTACGGGGTCTTTTGAGAAAAGATACGTCTTTTGAAAAATCCGTAGTATCTCTCGACCTGTCTTTAAAATAATCACGATTCGTTAGTTTTGAAAATAAGTATGACTCGAGCTCAGTCGAAAGGGTAAGGAAAACCACCAAAAGTCCGAGTCGATATATCTAGTAGTCGGCGATCCCGCCTCAATAGCGTCACGTATGGTAAAATATATAGTATGACCTTCTCGAGTCACGAGTGTGGATCAATCATCATATCTATAACTCGTACGGTAAAATCCATCGTACGGCATCCCAAAATCGGGGTACGGGTCAAATATCATATATACCTCATTATTCATATAGTATCATCATCGTAAAAACATGAATCAGGGGTACCATTCTAAAATCTAGCACATCCCAATATCATCAAACATATATCCTCGTGTGTATGAAAACACATCGCCCAACGATCTGCTATAATATCGTGTCGTATCATATCACAACCCAATCACATATCACAACTCACGGCATCATGCCCGATCATATTGGCTTAATCCAAGTATCATATACTGGGCTCATTATTCGTGTATACGTATATGTATATATATATATATATATATATATATATATATATATACCAACGCATACATACACACATATATATAAATATAAACATATACACCCAAACATATCACGTGTGTGTGTGTTTGAACCTTTACTCTAGGGTTTCGCAACTAAGAAACTAAACTGAAAGTACTTTCCTCTAATTGCACTAAATCCAACCCATGGTCTCCTAAATGCCTTTCTTGCTAAGTATTCATATCTCGCAATTACACATAAGTATACATATATAAACACATCATATCTTACGAAATTGCAGGGGTGCTATACTGCTGGGTAGTGGGAGCGCCCCGGCCATCGAACCGTGGCCAAATGCGGAACAAAAATTTCTAAAACCCGGCTCTACCATTACCCGATTTGCAAGATCAAAACCATTAACCCTAAAACTAGAAATCTAACAAAAGGAGATAGAATGGTTATACCTAATGAACCAAGTCCTTCGGGTCTTCAACCATTTCCAAGCTCCAAGTGATGCAGATCGACTTTGGTCGCCGGTCTTCCTTCGTCTCTGATGATCCACCTGAGGGAAACGGCGCAAGCTTCAGGTTCGCCAAGCGAACCAACTGATTCATCTCAAAAACTATCTATTACCGCAATCACGAACGGCGTCGCTTTGCAGCTAGCTGGTGAGTACGGGTCGGTCCACAGGGATGTTGTGAATTTCCTATTCGCTCTTACGAGTTAATTCCGAAGGGTGTTCGGATTGATTATTAAATCTAAAAAAAAACTAAATCTATCTATACTAAAATTATCTAGATCTAAATCTTGCTAGGGTTAGGTTTAGGAATGGTTTGGAAATGTAAATAAATCTCAACGCTTTCTATACCCAAATTAGGATCTCAGAGGAGTTATGGTAATTATCAATAAAGGGGATTAGATCCATTCGGGAAGGTGTTTCTTCCTCTAGGTTCTTGTCCTTCCTTTAGAGATCCTTACCCTAACCTCCATGGAAAACCGCGCAACCGGGCCTTTATACTACTGTATCACCGCTATCTCGAGGGATAGGGTGCCGTAGGGCGCGGTGTGTGCGTGTATGCATGGAGTCCTATAGATTCTATGTGATGGGTAAGAAAGAGATGAGAGATATCATCTTTCAAAAGCCTTCCCTAAAGCTAACATCTAAGGCAAGGAATTAAAATCTACACTAAAGCAATTAAATAAAACTACTTCCAGATGGCTCTCTCCAAACATCAACACAGGGTTGTCAGATCTGAATTCATGAAATGAAAAGAGGCACCGATGCTCTCCAAAAGAATTCTAAAATTTATTAATGAAGGGAGGCATAGCATTTACAATGATTTAGAGTTCCTATTTATAGAGAATAGGAAACCCTAGGTTACAACTGATTCGCACGTCTACATTTACCAAAATATCCTTAGGAAGACCTAGTCAAAGTAGACTCCAAGCTTTGGTAAAATTTTATATCTCTGTCTCTTTAAAAGGAAGTATTGGGCCTTGAAATTTCCTTTGCGGGCTCTTCTGTCTTTGGGCTTCCTTATTATTTGGTTCTTTTATTAAAATAGCCTCTATGTTTCTTCCAGATCTCCAGTGAATAATTACGGTGGACTTTTAACCATTCGCTTTGTAATCTTGGACCTTGCATTGCCTTGTACTTTGTGAATTTTATCTTTGATGTAGGCTTGATCAAGAGTCTTCTGTTTGTTGGTCAAAGTCCACTTTTGCATCGTCTTTTCATCGTTTTCACTGTTTTCTGTCCGAGAACCTGTAACCTGTAATATGTAGCAGACATGCGTCAAAAGCACCTGTTTATTTATAAAACGAATAAGAATGGGAAATATAATAATGCAATATTATGGTATGAACAAATACCCCCAAACTTATCTTTTGCTCGTCCTCGAGCAAACTTATTTTATTCTCTACAAAAAACCTAACCGTACTTTCGCAGGGAAACGCGATTGCACTGAGCTCGTGCAACAAGTCGTTAAACCTCTAGGTGTCCCTAGTAGGAGGAGTGTTGTCTCCTGAGCGTTTTCAGCGGATACTACCCACAAAATCCTATCAATTTGGCTTTTCGATTTTAATTCTCCAATTAGGTTTTCTAACAAGGAATTCTATTATCGTCGACTCGTAAATTATCCACCCATATTCTTCACACTTCCTCATCATTTAACTTAAGATTATGTATGTTTGATAGACTTACTTAGCTTTCGACATATCTTAAGTTTTCCTTCTAGGGTTCCATCTCCACTTAGGAATTTCTATCAACCCTTACTAAAGATACAAGTTCTATTCTTCACTCCTTTCTCTCATGTAAACTCCAATCACATATCCCTACGTGTGTGTATAGATCACCCCTACACTTGGAAATTCAAATCAAGCAATCATATTCTCGTCCGTTGTCCAAAGTACTTCTTAATTGGTGAATTTTTAAATGAATTTAGCTTACACATCCTTCATGCGATCGTTAATACTTCTTGAGGTACCAACGACCGATTACAAAATTCGTTTGCACTTTAAAACGTAATTCCTAGTCTTGCAACACCCAAGGCTTTAGCAGTGAATCCCAAACCAGTTGGTCTAAGGCACTAGGTGATGAAGCACCCTCGCTAAATATTTTTCTATTTTTTTAGCTCTAAGTAATCACAAAAACCAGTGTTCATTTTTTTTCTTTATTCACACTTGTATTTTTTTTTCATCATACTAAGGACTTTAGACAAGAGCATTTCAAGATCTCTTCTAATATTCCAAGTTTCAAGGTGCATGATTGTGCAAATTGTAGGGTATACATTTTCAGAATCTAGACTTAAGCTAGGAACTATTTTTCAAAATTATACTCTAATAAAAATATCAATACTCTTCCTTCGTTTTGACTTAGCCCAGAAAGTGAACTCAAAATTTGTCTATTTCTAAATAAACTACAAAGGCATATACTTTCTACCGTTAAACTTTAAGAAAGGTTATGTTTAGGGTTTTTAATTTACTAAATCTAAGATCTAGTTGTTCCTAGCCAGTTAACCTATTTTTCAAACTCAAGTTAGATATGGCCAAAATTGAATACAATAATTTTTATAATTTTTGAAATTTTTCAATTTTTATGGGTTTTCAAATAAATATGCAAATGCAAAAATATGTACAAATGAATGCGAAGGAAGAAGACTTAGCGAGCATACCCCCAAACTTAAACTTGACAGTGTCCTCACTGTCATGCTACACCAAGAGGGTCAAAACGCCGGCACTCCCCTGTTTATTTATTTATAAAAATTTTTATATTTTTTAATGTTTTGAAATTTTTTTTAATTGTTAATAGAAAAAGAAAACAAAAAATATATATACATATATACAATAAGGTCCTCCCCAAACTAAGCAAGGTCTTACATAAGCCAAAGGTGAGCACCAACCATTCAAAAATCTTATCGTGGTAATGGTAGGGTTGGTGAAAGAATGGGGTGGAAAGAAAAGAAATGAGAAGCACACGAGACCGAATGGGAAGAAGAGTGGAATATGGTCTCGGCGAAGGAGAAGAATGGCGGAAAGGAGAAAGAAGTGGAGTACGATCTTGAGGGTGTAACTCGAGTGAGTAAAGTAGAGCAATTTGTGATGACCGAAGTGTTAAAAGTGATTGTGCTAATCTATCAACTCGTCGAGAAATGGGGTCAAATCCCTCAAGATTCGCAAGAAGGCATGGGTACGCCGAACTTGGTATTGGAGATGAAAACGTAACGGTCTCTTGCACAGTCGGAATGATAGGAAGGACGAAAGGGAGTGAATTAGGGATAGGCTCATTCTCACCGTAATAAACTGTCTCGAATTTGAAAGATTCCATTAATGGTTCGAAACGACTGTAAGCAACCGAGTTTGATGGTTCAACTAACTCATCTGAAAATTCAAAGGACTCAAACTCAGGCGGTGAGACTTCAACATCGTCCGAAAAAGTGAAACACTCGTAAGTGTCATCGGCTGTGAGAACTGTGTCAGATTCAAAGGAAAATTTTTCAAGCTCACAGTCGTCAAGCGTGATCTTGTGCATGGTCGGAACGATGGAAAGAAGGGAGGGTGATATAACAGTTAAAGGTTCAAGAGGCTGAATTGGAAAATCTGACACATCAAAAAAAAATGGTTCAACCTCAATATTATCCTCAAGACTCTCCTCAATAGTTAACTCATCCATGCCATTATCATCAAAATCAAGACACCTATGAAGTTCGGGAGAAACATTTAATGACTCGGGATGATGAGTTGGACCTAAAATTTCAATCAAATCAACGGGTTCATCATCCAAAATATTCCCGGCGTCTATATCCTTAATCAAGTGAAAATCAATTTTTTCTGACACCTCATCAAAAGCATGGATATTTATCAATTCAGGTTTTAGATTGGAGGTGTAAAGTTCGAAAGGATTAGGTGCGGTTTCACTCGAAATGGATTCTTAACAATCTGGCAAATCAAGCACTACAAAGTCACACAACTCGTTTTTATTTTCAACTGGTGAACTATTTTGGACAATCGATGGAAAACTGGAGTTGTGGGCTGGAATTGGGTATGGGTAGGTTTGATTTGGAAATGTGTAGAACTCACTCGCTCCTCTCAAATTCTCACTCTGTCCAACGGCCTCCTTATACATTGAAAAATTTGGAGCTAGTGGAAAACTAGCTACCGGTTCACTAGGTTGTATAAGGGCGGCTACGGACGCATCCACATTCCTAATCATTTTTTTTGTTGCTAAGATATAAGCCTCCAACGACTCTTCCAAAGTAGACTTGGGTGGTGAGGGGGTTTCGGTAAAAGATTCGAAATTGTTCGGATATGTGACTCCCAAAAGGCTGTGTAGGAGCAATGTCTATTGAAGGTGGGAAAGTCGAGTAGGACTGGTAAGAATTGGATGGTTGGACAGGGGTAGGATCAACATTTGGATAAAAAGGTGCATGGACTTGTTGATTCCTATAACTGGATGTGTGGAGAGGAGTGAAAGATCGGCTATGAGATTGAGCAATATGCTCAGCAATGGACATTAGTTTAGGAGTTACAATAGGACTCGAAGAAGTGGTATCAACGTACGAAAGTGGTGAAGGTTCACACGGTTGATACAAAGTGGATTGCAAAGTCGAACTGTTTCTCCTAGACGCTTCTATTCGATCTTTCAAAAAAAATTTGGGCATGGCGGGGTCGTCCTTAAATCGACCGAAACAATTGACGTACGAGGCAAAGTTAGATTCGGGATACCAAAGTTCGGCAAGAGATTTATGATGTGGGGTACCCATGATAGAAGAAAGGGGAAAAGAAAGATGGTTGGGTGGTGCAAGGATTTCTTAACGACAAAAGTTGCAAGTCTCTTTTTTTTTTTAAATTTGCTTTTTTCCTTTTTCTCTTTATTTAGAACTGTTTGCAAAAAGATTTTCAAGAACAGAGCTAAAACACACTTTCGATCAACCAAAAATGCACAATCAGGCCTAGATCTAGGGTCACCTAGGTCAGCTAGACAGCTCCTAACTGTTCCAAAAGGCTAGAAATAGGACCTCAAACCGCCTCTTCACCGCCAATTGCGGCCAGGTAAGTGCCAGGTAAGTGGGAGGCTCCCCGCTACAAGTAGCGGTCCTAATAAATAACCACTTGCCTTGACACACTTACCTAGACACCGCAAAGTCAGGTTAGGATAAACGGTCGATGCCTATAACTAGTCCTCTGTCCTATTGAGCTCGAAGTCTTTAGGGCTGAGTCTAGTATTTTTTAATTAAATATGGTCAATGCAAATGCCTTTTGTGATTTCTGGGGTCCTGGGAAGGGTGATGAAATCCCCACCCAATCTGAATTGGTCAAAAGCCCCTTAAAATCCGATTAAAGATATGCAAAATAGTAAATCACTTGCAATCAAATCTTTTTATTTTATGCGCGGCGCAAAAAATCCTGCACAAGATTTGTTATTGGAAGGGGGAAGATTTTTTAAGCGCAAAGAATCCTGCAGGAGATTTTACAGAAGATATATCGAGATTTGCAGAGGAGGAGATCAGAAGACTTACAGAGTTTTTTTTTCTCAAGTCCTGAATCGACCAGGCCGCGGCGGTTCCGCAGCCAAAAGGGGGGGTCGCGCGGCGGTTCCACGGCCGGTTGGACGGTTCTACAGTTTTTTTTTTCTCACCAGATCTAAGCGGTTGACTTGTAGACTCGGTCCTCCAAATTTCTTCTGTTCCTCGGTTGTTATGATCTTCTGTTTGTTCGAATTTGATATTTGCTGTTTTGATCTCTGTAGATTTCCAGATCCGAATTTGTTCGTAGATCCTGCAAAATTCACACAAAAATACCCTTCCAAAAAATAACAGATGATATATTTTTATATTTTTTTGATTTTTCAGATTTTTATGATTTTTTTAATTTTGATTAACCCGAAATTGCAAAAAGGAAATAACACGCCAACCCCGGAAACGGCGCCATTTGATTTGTCTCAAAAACTTTCTATTACCGCAATCAAGAACGGCGTCGCTTTGCAGCTAGCCGGTGAGTACGGGTCGGTCCACAGGAATGTTGTGAATTTCCTATTCACTCTTACGAGTTAATTCCGAAGGGTGTTCGGATTGATTATTAAATCTAAAAAAAAATTAAGTCTATCTATACTAAAATTATCTAGATCTAAATCTTGCTAGGGTTAGGTTTAGGAATGGTTTGGAAATGTAAATAAATCTCAACGCTTTCTATACCCAAATTAGGATCTAAGAGGAGTTATGGTAATTATCAATAAAGGGGATTAGATCCATTCGGGAAGGTGTTCCTTCCTTTAGGTTCTTGTCCTTCCTTTAGAGATCCTTACCCTAACCTCCATGGAAAACGCGCACAACCGGGCCTTTATACTACGGTATCACCGCTACCTCGAGGGATAGGGTGCCGTAGGGCGCGGTGTGTGCGTGTATGCATGGAGTCCTATATATTCTATGTGATGGGTAAGAAAGGGATGAGAGATATCATCTCTCAAAAGCCTTCCCTAAAGCTAACATCTAAGGCAAGGAATTAAAATCTACACTAGAGCAATTAAATAAAACTACTTACAAATGGCTCTCTCCAAATATTAACACAGGGTTGTCAGATCTGAATTCATGAAATGAAAAGAGGCACCGATGCTCTCCAAAAGAATTCTAAAATTTATTAATGAAAGGAGGCATAGCCTTTACAATGATTTAGAGTTCCTATTTATAGAGGATAGGAAACCCTAGGTTACAACTGATTCGCACGTCTACATTTACCAAAATATCCTTAGGAAGACCTAGTCAAAGTAGACTCCAAGCTTTGGTAAAATTTTATGTCTCTGTCTCTTTAAAAGGAAGTATTGAGCCTTGAAATTTCCTTTGTGGGTTCTTCTGTCTTTGGGCTTCCTTATTATTTGGTTCTTTTATTAAAATAGCTTCTATGTTTCTTCCAGATCTCCAGTGAATAATTACGGTGGACTTTTAACCGTTCGCTTTGTAATCTTGGACCTTGCATTGCCTTGTACTTTGTGAATTTTATCTTTGATGTAGGCTTGATCACGAGTCTTCTGTTTATTGGTCAAATTCCACTTTTGCATCGTCTTTTCATCGTTTTCACTGTTTTCTGTCCAAGAACGTGTAACCTGTAATATGTAGCAGACATGTGTCAAAAGCACCTGTTTATTTATAAAACGAATAAGAATGGGGAAATAATAATGCAATAATATGGTATGAACACCAACCGACTCTTCAAAATTGCTAGTAGTGAAGAGTGGGGAGTGTAGGATAGTGTCACTAAAATTCTTTCTCTCAACCATGAGCTCAAGTGAGCAACTAGTGAAGATGAAGAAGAGGTGATGATCAAAAAGATGGCATGAAAATTGGCTAAGTATTTTGTGTGAGCATGAGAGTGAGAGAGCACCAAAAATCAATCACCAAAAATGAGCAAGCTACCCCCACAAAAGTGGCCGAACCCTCCCTCTCATGCCCACTCAAAAAATGTCATTTCCAATTTCATTAAACAAATACCATACCAATCTCTACATTGCACAAAAGCCATGCTTTGCCCCAAATGACCATGCCTTTCCATGTCATCATTTCCACCTCACTTAAACATGTGATTTTATAAATAAAATCAATAATGAGGTGGCATCTTCTAGAAGTCATTCCGCACAAATACGGAATACTTCCCGGTACATGTATCGAAATACACATACGCGTATTCGTTCGAAAATACGAATAGCCAAGAGAGAAAATGAATAGTGAACAATAATACTAGAATACATATATATAAATACATATGTAATTTATTAAATCAAAACTTGATTTAACAATCTGGCTTAATCCTAAGCCGCTACTATTATCAACCGTCCGATTAAAGTCTGTGCAGTCCGTGCACATATTTAATCGGACACCTGTATGTATCAACATACGTCACCTACACTGCCTGAACCGAGAAAACCCTCTGTGTGGGACTCTAAAGACTCGTCAATACGCTGGCAGTGGGTTTAACCATAAGCACGTCAGCGGCACTAGCTGTATGTAACGGCTACCCAGGTATTGAGCGAAAGGAAGGCCGACGAGCAAACTCATCCGAACCCCTACTGAGCCTGTCAATGACAATATCCGTACAGTCCGGTCTGTTCGTCTAAGAGTATCGCATATCGAGTCTAGGGGGGTGGATAAAGCCAGACTTCTAACAACGCGATAATTCGTGTCGGTATGAAACCCATCACTACCTGAGAAACTATCGATCCTGAATCGGTAATTCTCATATACCCCTGCCTAGGATTTCTAGTGATGGCCACCCGTGCACTGCGCGACATTAACCCCCAATACCGGGAGAGACAAATCCCCGACGATCCGCTCACTGCCTCCATGTGGCTCGGGACAGTACCCAACTAAAACCTGTTTGCACGACTCCTTTGAGCCGTGGTAGGGTAGTAATCAAAGCAAAGTGGGAACTCACACGAAACAAATGATGATCTCAGGTCGACAGACTAACCTGTACACATGTCACCAGGGAACTGCTATCTGAATATAGGTATAATACCAACTAGCATGTTCCCGGCGAGTCCGTCCAGTGTACTCATAACCCAATGAGCACCTGCATACTATCTTAGGTGAACAACTAACACCATGGCTTGTGAGACAGGCCACCGCCCCTCGTCAGGGTCTAGATAAGTATACACCAGTCTACACTGGAGTATCGATGCCCAGTCTCGATACTCCCACGACTAGGGACATTTAAGGATGTGCTTATAAACCCCCAGCTCCCACGTATGTGATCGCCATCACAATGCTGGCAGTCAAGCAAGAATCCTATGGGCTTTATCAACATATACATGATGATAAAGACAAACCAGATAGCATACTATCATCTCGAGTAAGACTGTTTTATCGGTATAGGTCCTCCCTCAATCATCATAATCACATGCCTGCGACTATGATAATTGCATTGAGGGCCCTATAGCCAACAATCTCCCACTTGCACTTAAGGCTAATTATTGCGATGTCGCATTCTCACAGCCCGTATGATACCGAACACCCAACTCCTCTACTAATCAGTTTCACAAACCTCGTTTGTAAAACTATTGCATTCGAGAAATAGCCTCAGTGAGTGGATCCGCTCCAGTGTTTCTTTCAATGTCTCTCTTTATCTCAACTTCGCGGAGAAAGCTATCTCCCGAAATGAGCAATACCCGTCTTAGAATATTTCTGGATATCTGATGGCCCAGTTCACAAATGAACTCCAAATCCAGCAAACTTCTTAGACTGTATCGTCTACTGAACTTAATCTGTATGCTGCACCATGCCTTCCTCAGTATCCGCTTGGACCACCAGTCCAAACTACTGCCCCTTGTCAGAGGAAAAACTATAACTCCGACTGTCACTCTGTCATCCAGGTCACCTTGGAAGCATGGAATGATAACCATCTCCCAAAGGAGGCGGTCGTTATTAAATCCCTAGAACATCCACTTATGTTCATAAACTGCTTCCATTCATTTTTCTCCAAGATTGGATTAATATATCAAATTATTGCATCTAGTACAAAAACAACATCTGGTGCGGTACTTGACATCTCATGATTGACTCAATTGCCTAAGCAAGTGATATGCCAATCATGCACACCCCTTTCCCCTTTAGTCTGTAAGACACCTTTAGAGAGGGTGACTCCATCACCTGCAGGTACACCACCATGCCAGGAGTCGTCCATTCTAAATATCTTTAGAATACTGTCTAAGTACCCAGATTGGGACACTTCCAAAATCTAGATCTAAAACCATAGATCTAGTAACCACAATGCTTGATATAATATCCAAAACCTATGTGGAGAAAATACTGTGTGACAACCAAAGTATAACCGATCGTAGTATAGGAATTTCACTTCCTACTATGTGTATGTCATCCAAATACCAGGACAATACACCCTACTACCTTCTTAACAGATCTATCTCCTATTCTGATGAAGTCAAAGCCCATGACTGTCACATCAAAAATTAGATGATCTTTCTCCGATATTTCTGCTTTAATCTATAAATAGACATAAGCTACTTGTCCACTACGTTTCCACTGCTCCCACTGATTACGACAACCCTCTGGCAGAGTCATATACACGTGCACCTCTAAAGCTAGTTTAGAATGACGCTATACTCATCCTCCTGCCGGGTCTCATAGTCTGGAACAACAGTAGTGTCAATTCTGGGTAAACAAGAACCTCCCTGTCACCATTCTTGAGGCTACCGAAGTACCTCTGGGGTACCTGAGGTAACCCACCATATCTGCGGAGTGGCTAATGGAATGTCCATCCTGATTGAATCTGTAGGTCCTATTAAATTTTCCGTAATCGTTTTTGGTTCTGGAATCACTTCCAGTTCTACTATACTCCCACTACTGTTTTCTGAAAAAGTCCATTTTACTAAAATTGTGGCGAGTCAAAAACAATATCACTATTGATCTTCCAGATGGTAGAAAGTTAACCCTCGTCAAAACCTGGGATAACCCACAAACAGCCATTACTGAAACATGCCTTGAGTTTACCCGGATTCTGGTTTTAAGCATCAGCCGGACGACTCCCTATACCTTAACATCGTTAAGATATAAATTAATTCTATATATATATCTAATATAGAAACAAAAACACTAATTTAATTGAAACCAGATTCAAATCATGCATCTGTCTCCAGTGCATGTCAACTAAATGGAGAGAGGCCGATCAACATTACTCAACTTAGGAGTGCATCCAATTATGAGTAATCTGAAAGAGAAACAAGTTCTCAAAATCATTACTATCAACCGAATACCAAATGTCACGCCCCGCTTCCCAGAGTACGCAAGATTTGGGCACGTGACATAGCCAACCATGCTACCTGTGGGTAGGAAGTATCCATCCACAGTCACATTACGGTTGTAAAGATATCCAGAACAAGATAATAAGCTAATCTAATACATGTCCAAATCCATAATAACAAGAATCAATAAACAATAAGTGCGGAAGCTAATGATCCAATACAATGAATAAACAGTATGTCCCATAATGCGGGCTCACATCTGGAAATGAAATGACATAAATAAACTAAACTCTAATACACTCACAGTTCAGCCTGCTGGCTGAAGTACTCCTGCTCGGTCGACGACAAAGGTACGGAATCTGGGCCATGCAAAACCCAGACGTCAGCGCGTCATGATATCAAGTATACAGTAAAACATGGTAATAAACAATGCAAGCATGAACATGAATAAAGCAGTAATAAGAGGTAACAAGCAGGGTAACGTGCAATGGTGACTAAACTGTCCTATCAGGTTTTCTACTCTACAGTCTTTGAAACCAATTGATGAATCGTCGATGTAACTCAATAGTATCCCGTGCGTGCCCGGGACCACGGTCATGATCCTCGGGGCTGAATCCGAGACGTGCCGCTAAGCAGTAAAAGGTAGTAGGATAGATGAGTGATGTCAGCATCAACACTCCGGAGCTGGCCAAGCCCGTAAGACTGATCAGAACAATGTATCGAACTGTTGAGTTACAAGTCGGTTTCACCTTTGATTTCCCCATACCCCCAAGCTATGTATGTCAGGTCAGGTATTCAGTAGTCAAGGACTAATGCCAACACAAGGTCGAGTAAAAGTAGGTCTGTCTGGATCGACAGCAGGAATGGTTAGGTTTGTCGGCACTAGGCATGAAATCATAAAACAAGTAATGTCATGGTATAACAGGATGAGTCGGTATGTATGTATAAGTCAGGTGTAGCAGGGTCAGGCCAATATGTCGTGCAATCGGGTAAGTGCTCGCAACAGGTATGCAATCAATAATGAATAACAGCAGGAAACAGTAATTAGCCACAATCTTCCATATAACCACAGTGATGTTTATATTCTCTTAATAACAGGTTCAATCATCTTAAGGGTGTAATAGCAACAAGGTAAAGCAATATTCACAGTTATAAATTAAGGAACTACATGAAATTATACTAAATGTAATGATTGTCTCAAGAATGGTTTAACAGTTCAAGCAGATAGAATTCAGTCGTTTTATTTAGTTAAAGCATGGATTGATGTGGGTTAATGAATTACGAGGAACGGTTGTACGATTCCATTATGAGGACAACAGCAATATTACGATATCAAATGCCATATCTAAGTTACGGTATTAAATAGTTTGAATTAAATTGCGTGGCAAGACTAGATCTCGCACGCTAGCATGTTCAAGCAAGTATTCAGATACTTGCCTCGACGGTCTGCAAACGGGAACACGGATGCGATGTCGGCAGAGAACGCGATAAGGAAGCACGGGCCACGGATCGAGTCCCAACAGAGGTCAACGGGATCACACGGACCAGGGGGCTTCGCTGGAGCGTCGGGTTCGTCAGACGGCACGGTCGGATTCCGGCAAAATGTCAAAAGCAACGGAGTTAGCGACAAAACCCACACATCCAAAATACGGACCAGCAGGGGGATGATCTGCACAAAGGAAGGAAAGGGGACACTTACAGAGAGATGTACCAGGTGACCCCGGCGAGCTCGACGGCGCTGGAACGCCGGCGAAGCGACGGCAGCGGCTGCAGCGAGGGTTGAAAGCTTCGGGGTGCGCGGAATAGTGTGCTGCGGCGAGCTGGAGGAGAGGGGGTCGGCTCTGGTGGTCGAGGGGAAGGAGTAGGCGGCCCTGGTGACGACGGCGAGGTCGCCGGTGCGTTCTCCGGTGAGCAGCGGGAGATGGTGCAGGGTCGGTTCGGGTTTGCTCGTGGTCCAGCGAGGAGAGGAGGGGGTGATGCCGAGGTCGCGCCGAGGAGGGTGAGAGGGAGTCGCGGGGTTGTCGACGACGATGGGTGGCGTCGACGGCGAGGGTTGCGAGGGTGGAGGCGAGGTCGGGAATGGGTGCAGTGCGGGAAGGAGCGGGAGAACGGGAGGAAGAGGGTAGGTAGGTGCGGTGGAGGTCGTGGTGGTGAGGGCGGCGACGGCGAGGTCTCGAGGAGGCCGGCGGTGAGACTGCGGGAGGCTAGGGTTAGGGTTAAGGGGGTTCTCTCGTGATGGGTTAAAGGGGAGGAGGCGGCTGCATGTTTATATATATAGAGTAAGAGAGAGAGAGAGAGATTTAATATTATGAGAGATAGAGAGAGAGAGAGATTGGAGAGAGAGAGAGACAGTTGAAGAAGGGGCCCACGAGGGAAAAGATATGGCTCGTGATTGGCCACGAGAGAGGTGAGAAAATATTTGAGTGAGGATTTGAGGAATAAACTGTTAGGAAAAATATTCGTATATAAATATTTTAGTTTTAAATATTAAATTGAAACGGGCCCTTTTTGGCGCGAAATGAAACATTTCCAAATCGCGCCCGGGTTGCGCCCTAATGTTCCAAATTCAAATTATAAGATTTTAAGCGGGTTCCAAATTTTGAAAAGAGGTGTTTAGTGATTAAAATGCATGCCCCCAAGTCGGACACTTGCACGCGCGCGTAGTCGTCCCAACGTGCCCGTTTAGCCGAACGGGACGGAATCTCGACACGCGGACGCTACCACGCGACTAGTGGCGACGAGTAGGCCAACATGGACATCTTTAATTTCATTTTAGGAGTTAAAATTTGTTATGTGTCAAAATGACTTAACCGGTTAAAATTTAGCAAAAAGCACCAAACATTTAGGATAATTGGAATGAGCAGTATATAGCCCTCAACTAGTAATATACATAGTATTATTGGGCTCGGGTGTTACACCAAACACAAGTATCTATATCTTCAATCACCTTGAAGAATCCCGATACTTGCGACACCTGGTTCTCTACTTTATTCTTTTACCTATAACTTCTCAAAACTTAGACTTTGTATTTCTTCGAAACACGTGTCTAAAAATGGAGAAGTCACAAGTAAACAGAATATAGTTCAAGTACCAACCCCTCTGTCCTAATGGACACTGGACAACATACAATACATTGTATAAAGCCCACTGGGTTCATTAACTCAAACCTTATGCATCGTAGGTTGAAAACTATACCCAGGCGATTTCCTCAAATATCAACAATTACAACGAATTCCGATATAATGAGGATGATCACCTAATTCCCAATAACTTACTCCCACTCATCATCTGTAAAACCATACAGATGTGAGAACCAAACCTGGTAAATACATACCCTGGAGCAAGTGTCTAATTAGGAAATCAACTTTCAATTAACAATGCACAGTGAAACTGAAACATAAAAATGTTTCGAAGGGGTATCCTGGTATTCCTAGTAATGCCTCTTCCATTATCCGGATTCATGACTGTAACCGTATATTTCCTTGCCATCTTTCCAATTCCCTTTATTTGTCTTTACTCATTACCTTCTGTACACCATCGTTAGGCTAAGTGGTTTTCTTCCTTCCCTACCGTTCGGCACCAGCCTATGGTTTGGAAGATGACTATCTAATAAGCATAATAGGTGTACTCTCCTAATCCTAGGAGCACTCGCAACCTGAGAGAAGGTAATGATAAAAGACAACTGAATAAACCTTATTCCTATTTCTCCTGAACCAGAATCCATCCTCGAAAAAGTTCCTTCGAGTTCGTATATAATCATACGATGGATTTATCCAATGGAATTGGATGTTTGTAGTGATACGGGGTGTTCTGGAGAAATACAAAGGTGAAGTAGGAGTGGCGATGAAATACGTGGTTTGGTCATGAATTATAGCAGTCGCATTTTACTTTGCTCTCTTTCTAATCCCTTTATTTGTCTTTACTTATTACCTTCTGCACTAATTGGTTTTCTTCATTCTCTACCTTTCGGCTCCTGCCTATGATTTGGAAGAAGACTATCCAATGAGCATAATAGGTGTACCGTCTCCTAATCCTAGGAGCCCTCACAACCTGAGAGAAGGTAAAAGGAAAAGACAACTGAATAGTCCTATTCTTTTTCTCCAGAACCAGAAACCATCCTCGAAAAAGTTTCTTCGAGTTCGTATATAACCATATGATGGTTTTATCCAGTGGAAGTGGATATTCGTAGTGATACGGGGTGTTCTGGAGAAAAGCAAAGGGTAAAAGAAGGAGTGGCAATGATATATGTAACTTGGACAATCCAAAAGCCAGTGTTTTTAAGAAAGTTCGGTTAACTTGGTCACTGAGTCATGGTCTAGGGTCGGGACATGGTCGATGCCAAAGAGAGAGAGAAAAGAAACACTCAGCGTGCACTCTATCCTAGATCAGAATGGATAATCATTTTATCTAATCTGGATGGCTCCCACTGTTTTCTCGAATTCTCCTCCAAACCTAAAAGGAGAATTAGTCGGAATCACCCGAGGAGTAGTCCTACTCATCAGTGGGAATCGGCATCCAACTATCATCGCATGATAACTTGATGGAAGCCACTCAAGTCACCACACTCCAGAAGGTATGCGCAAGCCTGGCAAGTTTCCTGTATGTTTGAAACTCCTGATATTATTTTAACCCCAAGCTGCTTATGACTTTGACGGATGCCAACAAATCATAAGTTGCAAGTCAAGTTCTACCCGTCATTGTCCTGATTAATCTAGACCCACCCGTACTCGCCCTTGACGGATGCCAACAAGGCTGCACGACTGTCCTAGATTAATGCATATCCATGCTACAGAAAAGTAACACATAGCTACCGCACACTATACCTTGACGGAAGCCAACAAACATAGCACGAATACTAGGCGCTGCTTTTCTGAAATGACGGAGGGCTACGGCTGGTTTTTGGCGAAAAACCTTTAACGTAATGAACTTGATATCGTTGAAGGAATCCAAGTGGTTTTACAAAAGTATAGTAGCAAAAACTTTTGCTAAAGAGGTCACTCCCGGTGAAGGGATCTCGGCTCTTTCCCCGTTGAATGAGGTGCAGGATATTCCAAACTGAATACCACGATGCAAAGCAAAAAGTAAACGACTATAATAAAGTTATTATGTTGACACAAACTTTTACTCAAGGGGTCACTCCCGATGAATGGATCTCAGCCCTTGCCTCGTCGAATGAGGTGCAGGATATTCCAAACTGAATACCACTGTGCAAAGCAAAAAGCATACGTCTGTAATGTCAGTTTTAAAAAACTTGGTTCCAACAACATCATATTTATATTGGTTTGTTTTCCTTGCATTGATAAGAATCAACACAGTCCCATCAATTAATCACACCAGAAAAGAACGAAAATAAAATGTACGTATATGCCATCCGCATTCGCCACTGGGTCCCGTCATCACCCGTTAGGTTACTTAACTAACGACAGAGCGGGGACTGGGCTTGCGCGGGTGCAAAACATATACAACATCTACTAGTATATATAAATATATATAATGTAAGTCCACGGTAGCGCCACGGCCGTCTAACAGATGCCAAATTCGGAACAAAAACTTTTTACAACTGGCGCTATCGCGTACTATAACCCGGATTTGCCATTAAAGCTAAACTAACAAACTACAAAGTGGGTAGAAATGTTATACCGAACGATCCGAGTCCTTCGGTCTTCAACCATCATCCCACGCTTTGTTGCGGCTGTTCCGATCTCCTGAATCTCCAGTCTCGTCGTCCAGGTGGCACCACGTCGACGGATCTTTAAACGGGCTCCCGCCTCTGAACCGAGGCAACTCGATCGTCAAGTTTGCTAGAAAAGTTGACCAAGGTGATGTAAAGAATGAGTAGAACACTTTGTTTCGTTACGTCCAAAGCCGTGGACGAACGGTTAATGAAGTTGTCTTTTGGATCGGGTGGAATGAGAAAGAGGCTATATCCTTTTATGAACCAAAACTATCATTTTCTTTTTATCCAAAATGAATCCATACCCACCCTAAAAAGGGGGCCGGACACTATATAGGCAAGGGGGGTGAGTGTAGGAGGAGGGATGGTGAGAATAACAAGCACAATACTTATCATAACAATAATGAAAGCATGAGTCATATAACACCTAGTGTGAATACATTTAATGCAATCAAGTGAGTCACAAACCAAGTCACCAACCAAGAAGCTTCGTCACTCATGACTCACCCTCATGACTCACCCATGGAAGAAAAGATAAATCCGCATTTAACCGAATGTTAAATACGGCTGATAGAAAACTGGAAACTGGCAACTTCCAAAAGAGATCCTGAAACGAATTTCAGGATAACCCCGTATCAGTATAAACATACCCGCATTTGCATTACGACCGAATACAAATGCAACTGAGACAAAGATATTATATCTACACAGTATAATACTCGGATCCGGCTTAAACCAAAGCCGACCAGTATTATCTGCCCGAAAAATGACACGTGCGAAAACGCACGTGCATTTTCCGAACCTTGCCATAATACCATACGACTTCTATAACGTTTCGCCCGAACTTGGGAAAGTGTCTGTGGGGGACTCTAATGACTCATCAACACACTGGCACTGGGTATAACCTCTAGCACGTCAGAGGTACAAGCTGTACGTAACGGTTTGCCTATGTATTGATTGGAAGGGAAGCTGACGAGCGAACTCATCCATAAACCCTACTGAGCCTGACAATGACAATATCCGTACGGTCCGGTCCGTTCGTCTAAAGAGTATCGCATATCGAGTCTAGGGGGATGGATAAACTCAGACCCCTAACAACGCGATAAAACGTGTCGGCATGAAGTCCATCACCATCTGAGAAACTACTGATCCAAATCAGTAATTCTCTACTACATCGGCTGAGGATTTCTAGTGATGGCCATCCGTGCACTGTGCGACATCAACCCCCAATACCGGGAGAGATGAATCCCCGACGATCCGCTCACTGCCTCCATGTGGCTCGGGACTGTACCCAACTAAAACCTGTTTGCACAACTCCTTTGAGCGTGGTAGGGTAGTAATCTAAGCACAGTGGGAACTCACACGAGACAAATAACGATCTCAGGTCGACAAACTAACCTGTACACATGTCACCAGGGAACTGCTATCTGACGATATGTATAATACCAACTAGCATGTTCCCGGCGAGTCCTGTCCGGTGTACTCATAACCTAATGAGCACCTGTATACATCTTAGGTGATCTAACCGACACCAGTGGCTTATGAGACTGGCCACCGCCCCTCGTCGGGGTCTCGACTGTATACACTAGTCTACTCTGGAGTATCGATACCCTGTCTCGAAACTCCCACGACTAGGGACACTTTAAGGATGTACTTACAGACCCCAGCTCCCACGTATATGATCGCCATCATACTGCTGGTAGTCAAGCAAGAATCCTATGGGCTCTATCAATCATGCAATAGCGAACTAAAGCATGTATACAATGATAAAGACAAACCAGATAGCATACTATCATTTCGAGCAAGACTATCATATCGGTATAGGTCCTGCCTCAAACATTGCAATCACGTACCTGCGATCCAATAATTGACTTTGAGGGCACTATCTCCAACATATAACAATCGTCCCAGGCATGAAAAATGCAACATCACAGAAAAGTAATAAGCATCACAGAACAATACAGATAATCTGGGAGCCCCGGGTTTCATAGAGCCACAACTGAAACCCGACGTTCCCCTGATCGTGTAGATAGCCTGTGCAATGAACTCCTAGACCCCTACGAGCGCGGCAAATTACCCGCCAAAACTTGAAGCGAGGCAGCCCCCTTCAACAAAGTGAATGGACCACCCAGCACTTCACGAAATCCGGTAACTTGAGCACCCCTCCTTGGGTCAACCTATACCCCCTACAAGTGCGGCGAATAGCCCGCCAATTCTAGGGTGAAGCCCCATCCGTCTCAACACCATGAGATGCGGGCCCGTTGCCCTCTAGAACCCGGTTATCCGTGCACCCCACCGCGAGGTAATCCTAGTACAGAAAAGAAAATAATATACAAGGGTGACATCGACCTCAGCCCGGTCGAGCCCCAAAAGAATAATATACAAACAGACAGTGACGGCAGTCCACATGTCGAACGCTCGCCCCGCAATATCAAATGTACAAATAAATCCGAACTGCACTACCACTGCACACAAGCTATCCACCACGACAATCCGCAACATCACAGCACAACACAGAACATCAACGTGAATGTCACATTCGCAAACCCGTCTAAAAAGACTATAGTGATTAGACAAGGTTTACCGATCAAATGACATTCACGGTCACAGATAGAAATGTAAAGTACTGAAAAATTACACAGTTAAAATTTTGATCGACTAAATTTATCCGCAAAGGCCCCAAAAGCAAATCCAGTACCCAAAAAATTCTGGGCCAAAACTAAACATCACAAAAAATCACAATTCTAAGTTCTGTGCTACAGGAAAAAAAAATTGGCACGTTGCCACTAAACGGCAGCGGAACCGCTGCCAATAGGGGGTAAATGCGGCGGTTCCACGGCGCTTTAGAGGCTTCAGTAGCCCAAATTTTTTCTGCACACATAAAATCGCCTGCACGGATTTTTAAGCCACTGGAAATAATTTTTGGAGCACTTTTAGAAATCGACAAAAACATGGAAAATCGGAAAATTGTTTTTCAAATTTTGATCGATCGAGATTTTAAGCATTTGCAAACTAGCTAGTAGGGTTTAATGGGTGGCTCTGATACCATTGCTGGGTAGTGGGAGCGCCCCGGCCATCGAACCGTGGCCAAATGCAGAACAAAAATTTCTAAAACCCGGCGCTACCATTACCCGATTTCCAAGATCGAAATCATTAATCCTAAAACTAGCAATCTAATAAAAGGAGATAGAATGGTTATACCTAATGAATCAAGTCCTTCGGGTCTTCAACCATTTCCAAGCACCAAGTGATGCGGATCGGCTTTGGTCGCCGGTCTTCCTTCGTCTCCGATGATCCACCTGAGGGAAACGGCGCAAGCTTCAGGTTCGCCAAGCGAACCAACCGACTCTTCAAAATTGCTAGTAGTGGAGAGTGGGGAGTGTAGAATAGTGTCACTAAAATTCTTTCTCTCAACCATGAGCTCAAGTGAGCAACTAGTGAAGATGAAGAAGAGGTGATGATCAAAAAGATGGCATGAAAATTGGCTAAGTATTTTGTGTGAGCATGAGAGTGAGATAGCACCAAAAATCAATCACCAAAAATGAGCAAGCTCCCCCCACAAAAGTGGCCGGCCCCTCCCTCTCATGCCCACTCAAAAAATGTCATTTCCAATTTCATTAAACAAATACCATACCAATCTCTACATTGCACAAAAGCCATGCTTTGACCCAAATGACCATACCTATCCATGTCATCATTTCCACCTCACTTAAACATGTGATTTTATAAATAAAATCAATAATGAGGTGGCATCTTCTAGAAGTCATTCCGCACAAATACGGAATACTTCCCGGTACATGTATCGAAATACACATACGCGTATTCGTACGAAAATACGAATAGCCAAGAGAGAAAATGAATAGTGAACAATAATACTAGAATACATATATATAAATACATATGTAATTTATTAAATCAAAACTTGATTTAACAATCTGGCTTAATCCTAAGCCGCTACTATTATCAACCGTCCGATTAAAGTCTGTGCAGTCCGTGCACATATTTAATCGGACACCTGTATGTATTAACATACGTCACCTACACTATATCGCCTGAACCGAGAAAACCCTATGTGTGGAACTCTAAAGACTCGTCAATACGCTGGCAGTGGGTTTAACTACAAGCACGTCAGCGTTTGTAGGGTTCCTAGGCATCCTAATGAAGTCTCACAAGGCATCAACCATGCCAATTTCATATTTAAACGGTGCCGAGAAACCCTAGAACGGATCGTTGGCTAGATAAATAGGCGAAAAAGCAACTAGTTAACAACTTTAACTAAGAGTACGGAAATACAACCTTTGTAGATCCGGTCCTCCACCTCTACGGCTCCGTGATGAAGTCATCTCCACTGTCCAAATTAAAATCCGGGCTCTAGCGTCGGCTTCATCGGAGAAAGAGCGGGCAAGGTCGTCGGCTTCGTGCCGAAGATGATCTACGTCGAAGTATCGCAAGATCAAGCTCTCACTTCACCAAGTCATGAAACTTGTGAAGAAAACACACTCTACTACTTGGCAAGAGGTAGAGGATGAAGAAATAGGAAGTGGGTAGACTTTAGATTTGGATTTCTCACACTTTTCATCAATCCACCATTGATGAAGAGAAGCTTTCTTCATTGAAGAAGATGAAGAAGAAGATAAAGATCTATTAAGATAAGTTAATTAAAAAGAAAAGAAAAAGGAAACTTATCATAATAATAACCATGATTAGGTGTAGAGAATAGACCATGGTTAATTGCATGGGTTAGGGTTAAGCATGAGACAAAATGGTCACAAAGTCAAAGCTTCATGAAGCTTCAAAGAAAGAAACAAAATTTGCAACCATTTCATTTCTAATTTTTTCCAAATAAACAAATAAATAAATGATTAAGAAAAAGAAAACCCTAATCATCAATTTAACCATGGTTTAATCTTTACACTTAACCAAGTTAACATGTATCATCAAACATGATACAATCATTTGCACAAAAAGTATATCACATATACAACTTGTACAAAGCAAGTGAGAAAATCCATTTAAAGTGAACCGATACTAGTTAATGCAAAGTAATATATCAAACATATAATTATGCATTAAATCTTGAAATCAACACTTGATTCAATGATCCGGTCATGTCGCACATAACCGACTAGTATCCTATGTATCGGCTTATCGAATCAATCCTTGATTCGATAACTAGGTTATATCGCATACAACCATTCGACACATTCATCGCGAGAATGAAATGCGGTATCACATACACGCATTATTCTCAGTCCCGCACATATCTCATATGCGCTCCTATTTCGTTTCGCTTGAGCCAGGAAACCTCTGTGTAGGACTCTAAAGACTCGTCAATACGCCGGCAGCAGATGATGATCATATCAAGCATCCACAAGCCGCAAGCGGTCTGCCAAACGTAACGGCCACCCGGGTATTGAGCGATCTGAAGATCGACGAGCAAGCCCGCTCACACTCCAGTGAATCCAACCAGTAACACTACCGTACAGTCCGGTCTGATCGTCTGATATGTCGCATATCTCGCCTAGGGATGGTAAACGTCAGACCCCAATAGCTCGATAAGTCGTGTCGATATGAGGTCTATAACAATTCGAGAAACTACTGGTAACACTTACCAGTAAATCTCAGCAACCCTGGCCAGGGATTTCCGGTTATAGCCAATCGAACACAGCGCAACATCAACCCCCTATACCGGGAGAGACGAATCCCCTCCTATCGCTCATTACCTCCATGTGACTCGGGACTGTACCCAAAAACCACCGTTTTGCATGCCCTCTTGGACGTGGTAAGATGGAAATCAAAGCACAGTGGGAACCACACAAGACTCTATGACGATCTCGGGTCAACAGACTACTCTGTACCAGTGTCACCAGAGAACTGCCATCTGACGTGAGGTATAATACCATCTGGGAGTTCTCGGCGAGTCCGTCCAGTGTACCCAGTCTCTACTGAGCACCCGTATATCATCTCTGATGTCAAACACCGATGGATATGGGATCATCCATCGCCCATCTATATGGGTCGAGAAGGTACACGCTAGTCTACTCTGGTATATCGATGCCCCATCTCGATACACCCACGACTAGAGACTTTGAAGGATGTACTTATGGACTACCATGTCCCCACTAATATGATCCGCATCATAGTCCAGGTAGTCAAGTACAGATCCTAAGGGCTTTACCAACATATAACAGGGAGACAATCAGTGTACACGTTAAGGTAAAGATCAACCAGATAGCATACTATCATGTCGAGCAAGAAAGTCCTCCCTATATATGTCCCAGCATCCACTACAATATACATCCTATGTATAGTAATGGCCTCTAGGGCATACATATAACTAACAATCTCCCACTTGCACTAGGGCCATCTGATAGCAGTGGTTGTAGTATCTCATACTCAACCATCCCATAAAAGTCTCTCTCTGGGAACAGGCCTTTGTGAGTGGATCCGCTGTGTTGTCCTTTGAGTCTACTCTCCTAACCTCGATCCCCTGGAGATCAACCATCTCCATGATCAGGTGATACTGCCTTAGAATATGTCTGGATCACTGATGGGACAGACGTTCCTTGGCATAAGCCACAACTCCATTGTCACACAATGGGAGGAACTAAGTTCATCTCATGAACCAATATACACCCAGACAGCCACTTTGGTAGCATCTTAAGTAGCGATGTATCCAGCCTTTATCGTCTAGTATGCCACGGTATCTAGCTTGGAACTCTTCCAACATACCGTCCCTTTACTGAGGGTAAAGACAATGCCTGCGACTGACATTCAGTCGTCTTTATCACACTGGAACCCTTCCAGCGATTCTCCCCAGGATCGATTGATACCATCTCACTACAACTAGTGAGTATCCTAATTTCCAATTAGATCTATTTCATAGATCCAAAATCCAGGATTTAGGAGGTATCACTTTGATCCTATATGGAGAATCCTAGTGATAAGCGGAGATTGACCGAGCGTAGCATAAGAAACTCTTTTCTTATCAAGAGTATGTCATCCACGTACTCTACGAGGATCACTACCATACTCCCTACTACCCTTTTGTTTATACAAGGTTCATCTACCATTTTGATGATGTCAAACTCTTTGACTAATTCATCAAAACAGATGTTCCAACTCCGCGATGCCTGCTTTATCCTATAAAGCATCTTGCACACGTTTCCGCTGCTCCCACTGTCTATGAAGCCCTCTGGCTGTGTACTTATAGACGCTCTCTTCCAAATCATCATTTAGAAAAGCAGTCAAGACACCCAACCACCAGATATCGTAGTCATGGTATGTAGGCGTGGCAAGTAGGATCTGGATGGACTTAAGCATAGATCCTTAGAAAAGGTTTCAACATAATCTACGCCTGGTTGATGACGAAAACCTTTAACAAGTCTAGCTTTGAAAGTCTCAACTTTTCCATCTACACCAAGTAATCTTCTCAAGATATACTTGCTCCTGATGGGGATTTAACCCTTCAGATATAGCAACCAAAGTCCATACTTTGTTGGTGTATAAGGATTCCATCTCAGATCGATAAACATCCAGCCATTCTTACAGAGTCTTACTCTCGATGGCCAGCTTGAAACTAGTTGGGTCATCATCTCATGATGCAATCCTCGCTCCCACTGTCATAGAGAAACAGAAGTATCTCTCAGGTGGGTGAGGAACCCTACTAGATCGGCGGAGAGGCTGAGGTTCGTTGGTATCTATTGAATCCTTTGGTTCTACCAAATCATCTGCTATAGTTTGCATAGTTGGAACTTTTCCAGTTGTACATAACAGATCTTGCCTCGAGTTTGTCCGGATTTTGCTTTTAGACATAGGCCGGACAACCCTAAATCTTAACTAGCTTAAGACATGGGCTCTTCCCATACCATATCATATATGAGGTGGTAGGCAACTGATTTGATTCGAACCCTATTCAATAGGTATGCAGCTTCTCAAGCGCATAACTCCCAAAAGGAAAAAGGTAACTCAGCAGTACTCATCATAGAGCACACCATATCATATAGGGTGTATTTGCTCCGCCCCGACATACCATCGTGCAATGGTATATACGAAGGAGTAATGCTGAGAGAGAATCTCATTCTCCTTTAGAATAGTCCAGTATTTCCGTGCACAAGTATTCTCCTCCTTGATCGCATCAAAGGACATAATACTTTTACCCGTATTTTGGTTCTCTACTTCTCGCTTATATTCTGTGAATATCTCAAAAGGTTCGGACTTGTGTTTCAACAGGAACATAGGTCAGAAACTCGAAAGATCATCAGAGAACGTAATGAAGTATAAAGAACCAGTCCTGGCATGTGTAGACAGGAGACCTTACATACATCATCATGTATCATCCCAAGAGTTCACTAACTCTTTCTCTGTTTCCAGTAAACGGAGCTATGGTCATCTTATATCTTTGTGACATGACTGGCAAGTTTCACAAGATGTAGATTTAAACTGATTTAAATATGCATCTACATGTAACTTCAGCTAGTCGGGTCGCATTGATATGACCTAGTCTACAATGCCTCAAGAAGGATTCGTTCATTTCTGAACTCTTCCTCTTGTGTGTGTTCCGTATACTAAGAACTGTAGTTTGATTTAGAACATTAATGCTTTTAGATAACGTGCCTGAACCGATCAACTTTTGATATAGGAAATGTTCAAAACATTATCCGACAATACAAAATTATATCATTTCTTTACTAATAAAGAGACTGATATGATTTTGTATATCAGGTTCGGTATCTAATAACATTCGTTCAGAATCAATGTATTGGTAATACAGGGTGACAGTGACCAACAGACCTGGCTGCAACTCTTGCCCCGTTTTCTGCCTCATGAAACTTATCACTCGTTCTCAGTTCTCTACCTGTCTGTAGCCTTATGTAAAAGATTACATATCTGGGATCCTGATCTGGTATCACATACCCAGGACGTAGAGGATACAGAGAAACAGTTCTTTGTAGTGAACACACCCGAAGATGATGCATCAGCATGCACTCTCTTCGTTTGGGCTGCACGGGAAATCTGGTATTCCCCAATTTCCTGCTCTGTCTTAGAACAATTATAAGTTGGAGCGGGACCAACGTTCCCCAGCTCAGTATAACAAGCGGGTTCGGTCAATATTCCGTATTATTATCTTGATTAAGGCGTGATATGGTCGCTACCTGGAGAGAGAGAGAAGAAAACACTCAGCGTGCGCTCTTGCAAGAATAGATTGGTTATTATTTTATCTAATCAGGATGGCTCCCACTGCTTTTTATCAAATCTTCCTTCAAACCCTAAAAGGAAAGACTAGCCGGGATTAATTACACACTACAAGTTCGCCAATCTTTCAGCCAGGCCAGTGTCGGTACTTTGAGGGAGGTCCCCCGTGCTTTCGCACGAACCTAATTAATGTAAACCTCGTTTTCCCAGAGGCGTAACCCCGTTGACACCTTTTTAGACACCTACTTGATCGGCTAATTGTAATGTATAAAACTCTCTCAGGAGTAACTCTTACTCGCAGCGGGTATCGGGATCCAACTATCTCATAGAAGGTATGCAATCTCATTGCAAATCTCAACACTTGAAATTCCCGATAATATTTTGCCCCTAGCTCGCTATGACCTTGACGCATGCCAAACAACCCATAGTCTGCTAGTCAAGTTCAACCCGTACATTTCTTGATTGAATTAAACCCACCCGCATGACCCTTGACGCATGCCAAACAACGCCGTACGAATACCCTAATCCAATCGCATCGTATGCTAGCAGATAAGCACTAGTTAGCTACCGTACACTACGCCTTGACGCATGCCAAACAACCGCAGCACGAATACTAACTAGTACTTATCTGAAATGACGGAGGGCTGCGACAGGTTTTTCTGAAAACCTATTGCGTAATGAACTTGATATCGTTGTAGAATCAAATGAATTTTGAAATGGAGTGTTTTTTAGGCTTTTCTAGTTTTGCTAAAGGAGTCACTCCCGGTGAAGGGATCTCGGTCCTTTCCTCGTCGAAAGAGGTGCGGGATATATCATATATATCACTGTGCAAAGCAAAAACTTTTAAAAGCAATCAAAAGACAAACCGAGTATGTAGCATCTACCAGTTATTGCTAAAGGAGTCACTCCCGGTGAAGGGATCTCGGTCCTTTCCTTATCGAATAAGGTACAGGATATATCACATATACCGCTGTGCAAAGCAAGAACTGTAGTTACCTGTTTTATTTTGAAATTCGATTCTACAACATCTTAGGTTTCTTTTATTTCATTAATCTCATTAATGAAGTCCCATCATTTAAATTACCTAAACATCACAGATAAATACGACGTACACTTATGCCATCCGCATTCGCCTCGATGTCCCCTCGTGCACCGTTAGGTTAGGTAACTAACGACAGAGCGGGGCAGGGCTAGCGCGGGTGTAAAACATAAGTAACGTCTATATAATATATCATATATACTATATTAAGTATCTATCACAGAACATCACATGATCACATCACAGATATCGCAGCAGAGAATCATATGAAATATTGGATATACTAGGACGTCCGTGTTTTCAATACAAGCCAGTATAAAACACGGATTCCACGGTCGTGATGAATAGCCAAACCCATACCCCTAGACCCCTACGAGAGCGGCAAGCAACCCTACCAATTCTAGAGTTAGGAGACCCGGACTCGACTCCTCGAGTTGGTCTCCCACTGAACCCCAGAACCCGGTTACTTGTGCTCCCCTCCTTGGGTCTATCCTAGTGCAGAAAAGTAAATAATATACATCAACGGTGACTACTTCCGCAACCTGGAAGTGCCCCAATAAAAGAATATTACATACAAGTTTTTACATGAATGAAAATGAAAAACACTCATCTCACATAAAAACCCCCGGCTATTCAAACACGACGATCCAATATAACATATCCAGCAACACATAACATCACATGTCATCAAAGTAAGTAAATATGTCCATCCCAATTGTCGTTGACATATAGCAACGAAACCGGCGATATCACATATTACACTTACGGTCACAGAAAAGAAAGTGTAAAACTACAACAGTTGGAATCCGCAACCACCTCAGACATCGCATGCCTGACCAAATGAATTTCTTAGACATCGCATGCCTAACAATTATAAACCCCGCATTTTAGTCTCAATTATCGAAAACACTTTTCAATATCAAGTCGGGCAATTCAACAAGATTCCCGACATCCTGATCGAATGCTCGTCGCAAACTTCAGTAGACGGCCGCACCCCCGATACCGTCGACGAAGTGCACCAAGGCGGAACACCGCTGCCGCGAGCACCCGTACGGATGCTTTCGGCGACGGGGCTCTCCTACAGTCACTTGGTCGGGGCAATGGAGCGAGGCTGTCTATTAAGTTTACCCGGCGAGTATCCGCGTACGCTACGTGATTGCGACGGACTTTTGATCACATCAAAATTCCGTGGCAACCGATCAAGTGAGACTAAATTGCTGTGTTTATAACATTCATTCAGTTATCTTATAACTTCTTGTGAATTCCAATTATTGTATCCCATTCCAGATAAATAGAAAATGTTAAACTTTCCGATCGAACATTCGAACACCCAAGTTTTCCCGATACAGATCAACACATGAAACAAGTCTAAAAACATTCAGTTCGTGCCTCAGTACCAACGGTCCAGCCGTAGAAGGGTCAAGCCAACGCCTCACATGTGGCACGCCGTACTGCCCCAAACCCGAAGGTTCAAAGGGCAGTTCAAGACGGTCACATAATCGAGTTAAGGTTTGTTGTCTTCTAGAGGGTCCATTGCGTTACTTGCACTACTTAGAACGTCTTTAAACTACGGAAAAATCCAACACTTGGAAATTTCCCGACAGGGGAAAAATTGGGTATTTATATCCGGTCGAACTTTTTAACATATTCTAATATTTATCCGGAAAGCCACATAGACAAAATCTGATACTCCGATCGAAACACCGAATCCCCAAAACAACTCCAGAAAATTCAACTCTTGAATAAATTTTAAAAATACCCAGAGAACTCAGCACCTGAAACAATGAATTACTGTGCAAACAGTAACGGCTGACGTCATTATTCTTCCGCGGAACCGCCGCATAAGCTAGGCTTATGCCGCGGTTCCGCCGCCTATTACACTGTTCATTGAAAACTTTTTGCGCCGTAATTCTTAGATTTCCCTGCTGAGTTTTCTGCATATTTTTAATTTGGAAAAATCCCAGTTTTTGAAAAAAGGACAGAGAGCTCATTTGAGTTGGGGTTTCGGGTTCGTTCGGGTTTCAAACTTCGTCTGGACTTCGCCTAAGGCTCTAGCTAAGCTCTGATACCACTGTAGGTTAGGCAGCCACCCCATCCAATGGGGTCACCGTGGCACCAACGGGTCCCTCAGCAGCTACTTTTTACGCATGCCCCCTCGCGAGAACTACAACCCGCCGGAACACTTTCCGGTCTCGGGACACCCTGGAGGTAAGAGCCTATGCTTCGCCACACTGTCACACAGTGAGAACCCCCCATAGGTCGACATCTAATGCCTAGTAGCTCTGATACCAGTGTCACCAGAGAACTGCCATCTGACGTGAGGTATAATACCATCTGGGAGTTCTCGGCGAGTCCGTCCAGTGTACCCAGTCTCTACTGAGCACCCGTATATCATCTCTGATGTCAAACACCGATGGATATGGGATCATCCATCGCCCATCTATATGGGTCGAGAAGGTACACGCTAGTCTACTCTGGTATATCGATGCCCCATCTCGATACACCCACGACTAGGGACTTTGAAGGATGTACTTATGGACTACCATGTCCCCACTAGTATGATCCGCATCATAGTCCAGGTAGTCAAGTACAGATCCTAAGGGTTTTACCAACATGTAACAGGGAGACAATCAGTGTACACGTTAAGGTAAAGATCAACCAGATAGCATACTATCATGTCGAGCAAGAAAGTCCTCCCTATATATGTCCCAGCATCCACTACAATATACATCCTATGTATAGTAATGGCCTCTAGGGCATACATATAACTAACAGGCACTAGCTGTACGTAACGGCTACCCAGGTATTAAGTGAAAGGAAGGCCGACGAACAAACTCATCCGACCCCTACTGAACCTATCAGTGACAATATCCGTACTGTCCGGTCTGTTCGTCTAAGAGTATCGCATATCGAGTCTAGGGGGGTAGATAAAGTCAGACCCTAACAACACGATAATTCGTGTTGGTATGAAACCCATCACTACCTGAGAAACTATCGATCCTGGATCGGTAATTCTCACATACCCCGGCCGAGCATTTCTAGTGATGGCCACCCGTGCAATGCGCGACATCAACCCCCAATACCGGGAGAGACAAGTCCCCGACGATCCGCTCACTGCCTCCATGTGGCTCGGGACTGTACCCAACTAAAACCTGTTTGCACGACTCCTTTGAGCCGTGGTAGGGTAGTAATCAAAGCACAGTGGGAACTCACACGAGACAAATGACGATCTCAGGTCGACAGACTAACCTGTACACATGTCACCAGGGAACTGCTATCTGACTATAGGTATAATACCAACTAACATGTTTCCGGCGAGTCCGTCCAGTGTACTCATAACCCAATGAGCACCTGCATACTATCTTAGGTGAACAACTAACACCAATGGCTTGTGAGACCGGCCACCGCCCCTCGTCAGGGTCTAGATAAGTATACACCAGTCTACACTGGAGTATCGATGCCCAGTCTCGATACTCCCACGACTAGGGACATTTAAGAATGTGCTTATAGACCCCCAGCTCCCACATATGTGATCGCCATCACAATGCTGGCAGTCAAGAAGAATCCTATGGGCTTTATCAACATATACATGATAATAAAGACAAACCAGATAGCATACTATCATCTCGAGTAAGACTGTTTTATCGGTATAGGTCCTCCCTCAATCATCATGATCACATGCCTGCGACTATGATAATTGCCTTGAGGGCACTATAGCCAACATATACACCATCCACCTGACTTCCCCGTAGATATACATCTACTCACCTGGACGCCTTGGCCAATCTGATCCGATTTCAGCTCTGTCATTTCCGCTACATCTGACGTCTTTGCATCCGATCCTAGAAACGTACACAAGGAAATAAAAGAATAAATATAAATAGCCACGGACAAAACAATACAAGTCAACCACGCGCACTAACTAAACGCGCACGCACTTGGTAAATGAAACGCGCCGCGACAACGCCACAAACTACAACTAGGGTCGCAATACGTGAATATCACTAATCCTAGTACCCACTCGTACCAATTGCACATTTACAATACTCTAAATATTATATGAAAAAGGTTGTAAATCACCAGAATCTCAAACTTAGTTCAAACGATTAAATCCAAAAACCTAGTAAGCGACCCATTACCTTTTTTGCACAAATCTAAATGTTTTAACAATTTTAGTGGCCACAATAATCACTTAATAACTTAATTAAGTCACACAAATATCCACTAGATTTTAATCTCACTTATTTTCATAAATTCTAAAAATCCTAATTTGCACAATTATATAATTTAGACAATTTTTAAAGTAACAATTTGCAAACTAACAACTGGTTTAGATTTTTCATGTCTTGATGTTAAATTACACATTGTAATCACAATCAATTAATAAAACCCTAAATTAATTCAAAACATTCTCTTTAAAATTTTATCTTGCAATTCAAGTTATATTAACATCTAATTAAAATTAGATCTAAGCATATAATTAACAAGTAACACTTTGGATGAAGTTTTATACCTCAAGATCAAGAAATCAAACATGCAAACATAGCCTCCCAATTTGCTTCCTTGCTCTTAGATCCATGCTAGAATGACCAAGGAATAATGGGTAAAGGTTTGATTAGGGACTTGTGAGGTTTTGTGTTGATTTTTGAGGCAAAATTGATGAATTTTTTGAAGAGAAATGAGATGAGAAAATGGGGGGCTGCTGTCCAAGGGGGCTCGGCCAAGGATAAGGAGAGGGGAGAGTGAGTGAGGTGAGGGTGTTTGTCTTGGGTCAAGTCAAGAAAAGCCATACCTCAAGTCAACACCCAAACATCTTCTTTCTTTATTCTTTTCTTTTCTAATTTCAATTCAATTTAAACATGAAGTGTGAGGTGTGTGTGTGGGGGTAGCCTAGGGCTCGGCCGGCAGGGGAAGTGGGTGAGTGTGGGTTTGTGTGAGTGTGGGTAGGAGTTCCCAAGTCAATATAACCCCTCTCTCAAGTCAACAACCCATACCTTACTTCTATTTAATTATTTTTCACAATTTAAGCCTTTTTATTTTGTATTTTCTAAAACCATCTTGACAACTTCTTTTCATTTCAAAAACCACATGTTACACTTTGGTTTAATGTGTCATGATGCACAAAACTTGTATTAACCCATTCCAATTTGTAATTATCACTAATTAAAAGTATTAGTGAAAGCTTATAATAATATTTAAAATAATTAATTACGGAAAATATTTTAGCAAACTAGCAATTTTATAAGTGACCCATTAAATACCAAATACTAACAATTACATAGTTAGAATAGGTATATTTAAGTCTATGTTGAAAAATAATTATATCTTGATTTTTACGAAAAACACCAGTTATTTTACCGGTTATCGGAAATTTCACCTAAACGATTTTTTCAGAACGTTACTGTTAGTAACATATAATATTTTTGAAATATTATTTTTGTAAAATAATCAAAATTAAAGGGAGTGAGACTCATAGGTCAATGATCTCCCTCTTTTTGATATTTTACAAAACATAAATTAATAAAATTCTAAAATATGCATTATTTCAAAGAGATATGAAATGCTCCCCCTAAATTTTTACATATAGTTCTCCCCCTTTTTCAAAATAACAAAAAGTTTTATTTTAATATGGAGGAGTTTTTAGAAAAATGAGATAGCAAGTGGAACACTAAATGAACTAAAGCACAAATAACTATAAGCAAACAAACCATTAGATTACCATCAAGATGTAAACAAATACATAAGCAACACTATTTCCAACAAACATAAATGCATACAACCAAGATTTAAACTACTGTATAAGCAAAATAACATAACCACTAACAAAGCAAAAAAACTACTCATCGTCTTATGACGGCAGAGGAGGATGAACAAAGTCTATCGGAGGGTGGTAGTGAAATTGTGGCGGTGGAGGATAACTTGAATGAGCGTATATGTAGTCAAAATGATAGTTAATGCGAGTGTCGGTTTCATCGAGTCTGTAGTTGACATTTGCAAAACCCGTATTCATGATCTGACAGGTTTCAAGATGAAGATTGGATATGTGGTCGATCATATGATTTTCGAATTCATGAAAATCATAAAAGTGTTGTAGAATTTCGGGAATGTCAAGTGCTGGTGGAGGAGGAGGAACGTGATGTTCATTTGGTGGTGGTGGTTCTTAATAGTTGTCCAGATGCATAAGACGGATATTATAGTGACCGAAATGCTTGTCAAGATTTTGAATAGAAGTGTCGATGGAGGGGTCAATGCCGGCATCTATAATAATTTTTGTAATCACTTTACCGTAATAGAGATTGGAAGTGGAGGTGGGTAAATTCCAAATCGTGTGGATAAAGAATAGAGGAAGATTCACACGAATACAAGCCAAGACACAATAAGTTAACAACTTATGTGTAAGTGTGAGATGGTCTCGGCCACCGGACTTAGGTAAACGGTATGACCTAGTAAATAGGCCAAAACACGAGCTCGGGGGATAATGCTTTGAGAGTATGGATCGTTTTATAAGTGAGGGTAGCAATCACCATGAAGGAGTCTCAAGACATCTTCCTTGGTGAGGTTAGGTGGATAGTGTTCGAAGGTAGAAAGGGTTTGTTTGTAGATATCCATACCTTCGTTAGGAACTTGAAGGATCCTAGCGAGAGATGTGGAGGAAATGATGATGGATCATTTTTGAAGCTTAGTCTTGATAATGGTTACATCTTCTTGGCTACTATCAAGATTAGCATAGAAGATATAAACTATATTTTGATAAGTTGGACAATCAAGGGTGGGAAAATTTATCCAACCTTGGAATTGAAGGTGAGGAGTGATATTGAAGTTTGCAATTTCGTTCGAACAAACACATGAACCGGTGATAATCTTCTTCTTTACTAGATGATTGTACAACCTGAAGGCTTTGTCATTAAGGAACCCGAAGACAAGCTCTTCTTCTTCTGCTTCGTCTTGATTGTCGGTCTCTTGAACATAAGTTTCATCTTCTTCATATTCATTGTCATCTTTCGATTCTTCAATTGGTTGAGAAAGAGGTAGAGAAGCATGTATACGATGTTTTGATGTCGAAAATTCACCAGTTTTAGTTTTCACCATTTTTTATGAAATTTAGGGAGAGAGAAAGTTAGGGTTTGGAAACTTTATTTGATGGAGGAAGAGAGAGAGAGTTGTTGTGAGAATATGAGGGTTTGGAAACTGTATATGAATATATAATGAATGAATGGACATCCTAGAAGAAGAGACACCTAATCAAAGGGTCACAATCCTTCATTGGAAACGTCGGTTCAGAAAGGAATCAATATATGGACATCTGCATGGACGTCCATAGTCCAATAGACGTCACAATAGACGTCCATTGAGGCGTCCCTACAGCTCTTTTATAGATTTGCAGAGTATGAGTAATATGGGTTAATCGATGGGTTTTATGTGTAAGTTTCGTATATATTTGTGGGAGTGTAGTAAATATATATACATAAAAGTGATTAGTATACAGAAAAGAACTTTTTATTCATGAAAGAAAACATTACATAGTGAGAAGTACAATCATGACATTAAAATAAACTAAAAACAAAAATACAAATGAAAACATAAACTAATACAACATTTTAAAACAAATACAAGTAAACTAAAAACATCTTACGATACATTGTTAAAACGATCGAATTTTTAAAATAGTGGGAGATGCTTCCAAAATTCTATCGTTTTCATTTCCAATTCCTTGATAAACTCACCTTTGACTTTATAATAAATCTGGATATGAGTGTCATGAACTTCACATCTGGCTATGAACATGAAACGTTGATCAACAAGAAGATGAACGTAAAAATGATCATCCTCCCCAGTTCTAAGTCTGTTAGGGTTAATGTGATACCGAGTCTTTTGAGGACCATTTGGTGGCAGTCCTTGATTAATTGGATCGACAGGAGGGGGTTTTCTACAGGGATCTCATCTGCAGGGATGTTTTCTGCCGGAAGAGAAAGAAAGGTGAAATTCTTGAATGGTTCCTCTGATGAATTCCCCTCCGAAGATGGAATCGAAGGAGAATGCGGTAAGGTGAACGGCAGGAGTCTCGACGGATCAGAAGTTAGTCGTATAGGAGAGATAAGCTCCTCTTTGATCTTGATGTCTTGTTTCATAAAAGAAGGAGAGTCTTTCTATAAGATGGGGTGCTCCTAGTACTAATTGTTCTTTTAGAAATTATGTCGGTTTTGTGTGATATTGTAAATTGAACAAGTGAATTGAAAGGGATGGATTCACGTTCATTTATAGAAGAAGGGAAAAACGGAAAGGAGAAGTTTGAAAACTAATTGATCAGTTTATAAAACGTTCAAGAGTTTTTGAAATTTCAAAATTTCAAAAATCGATACTGTAATTTACCAAACTGATGTGCAGTTTTAGCATCAGACGTCTATAGGGACGTCTGCAAAGACGTCTCTTGAGACTTCCAAGAGCCTATGACACAAAGGGTTTAATTTAATTTCCTAAAATTTGGTTAACAATGAATTTTAGTGTTTAGGTTTCTAATTCAAGCATGTTGAGTTCATCCTTTATTTGAGCAAAACGATATCTATCTAAAGGTTTAGTGAATATATCAGCCAACTGTGATTCAGTTGGTATATATTCAAGAACTGTATCGCCTTTATGATATTGATCTCATAGGAAATAATATCTAACATCAATATGTTTGGTTCTAGAATATTGGTCAGCATTCTTGGTAATTTGTACAGTGTTACTGTTGTCACAGAGTACTAGAATTTTAGAGACTGTTTGCTTATAGTCTTCTAAAGTATATTTTATCCAAAGACTCTGAGCACAGCAAGAATCAGCGGAAATATACTCTATTTCAGCAGTAGACAAAGCTACTGATGCTTGTTTCTTGGAATTCCAAGAGACAAGGCAGTTACCTAAGAAATGACATGTGCCGCTAGTACTCTTTCTATCATTTTGACTTCTAGTATAGTCAGCATCCGAATAACTTGTTAAGTGGAACACGTTATTCTTAGGATACCATAATCCTAAATTGATAGTGCCCTTAAGATATCTAAATATTCTCTTAACGGATATTAAATGAGACTCTCTAGGATCTTCTTGGAATCTAGCACATAAACATACGCTATACATAATATTAGGTCAACTTGCAGTTAAATATAACAAAATACCAGTCATATCTCGGTAGAGTCGTATATCTACCGCCTTTTCAGTTTCATCTTTGGTTAGTTTGGTTGTCGTTGCCATCGGAGTTTCACAAGTCTTTGCATCCTTTAAGCCAAACTTCTTGATAAGTTATCCAGGGTACTTGGCTTGAGCAATGAACAGTCCTTCTTGACTTTGTTTGATTTGAAATCCGAGTAAGAAATTCAATTCTCCCATCATACTCATCTCAAACTCATTTTGCATAGACTTTGAGAACTCTTGGTAGATCTCATCTTCTTGTGCCATGAAGCACATGTTTGCGACTTCTTCGAATTTTGATTCGCTGGATTCCGTATCATCCCAAATAGCTTGAAATGAATACTTTTATGATTTTATCTTTGACTTCCATTTATCCTTGTTGAGCGTACTACACAGCGACTTAACATAGCCTTCCTTATTGCATTCAAAACAAAGCAAAGTTTTATTAGAATTAAAAATTTATTAGATTTATACATACCTTTCTTCTGAGGGAATTTCCTGGACTTCAGATACTTTCTAAAGTGTTTAGCAATATTGGCCATTTCTGAAGTCATTTCTTTCTTCATCACTAGATGTTTCTTTAGGTTTGGACTACTAGTCATGCCTTTAGCGCGATGTTTTTCCTTTGAGTGTCATTCTCTTGCTTTTGCTTCACATCATCTAGTTGCATTTCGTATGTCTTTAACTTACCTATTATGGAGTCGACAGTCAATGTTGTCATATCATTGGTTTCTTCGATGGCAGTGATCTTGGGTTGCTAAGAGATCATTAGGGATCTCAGCAATTTGTAACACTTTTCTTTCTCATCGAATTTCTTCTCTAGGTTAAAGAGTTCTGTAATGACGTTATTGAATCTAGTATACTTAGAGTCGATGGTCTTATCATCTCTCATTTAAAATATCACATACTCATGCATGAGGCAATTAATTTTACTCTCTTTAACTTGACTGGTTCCTTCATGGGCAATCTGGAAAGTATTCCAAATCTCATTTGTTGTTTGACACATAGAGATTCTATTAAATTCTTCTGAATTCAAAGAACGATGAAGTGCATTCATTGCCTTGACATTTAATGTCATTGATATCTTCTTGGCATCAGATAATAAATTTATGGTAGGGGAGACAAAAGGTTTTTCAATTATTTCTAAGATTTCTAGATCTATACACTGAAGGAAAACTCTAATTTTAGTTTTCTAGAATCGATAATTGGTACTATTGAAAAGAGGAGGATGGTTAGTAAATTGTCCTTCCATGTGGTTTGTCATTAGATCAGATACTCAAGAGATTAATCTTAAAAACAGAGTAATCTGCTCTGATACCAATTGAAAACAGCCTTAGAGGGGATGAATAAGTCTTCATAGCAAACTCAGTGCAATTGTGCGGATTCAAGAAATTTTGCAGCGGAATAAAAATCAGAGTATAAATTGAAACAATTTCAAAAATACAGAGTACACAAAAAGTAAATGACACAAAGAATTGTTAACTAGGGTGTTCCTTTATAAAAAAAAAGGGGAGAAGAAAGAGAGGAAAAGAATTCCCACAGTCTGGTATCACGTGTTAAACACGTGGGCGCTTATATATAAAACATATAAGCACTGAAAACAAATAACTGCAGCCCAAACTGGCACGTGAGCACTTATATGCAAAGCATATAAGCGCTGAAAATAAATAACCAAAAGGGCCAAACTGGCCTCACGTGTTAAACACGTGAGCGCGCTCAATATAAACAAGTTAAAACCCACACTGGGGTCACGTGTTAAACACGCGAGAACATACTTTTTGAAGCACTGACTTCAGATAGAAATAAATTCTATTTTGGAAAAATACTTTCCTTGATCTTTCTGAAAAGAGAAAAATTCTCTGTTAAACAGAGAGCTGTTGAATCAAACATCCAATGGTGATTAAAAATCATTCAACGATAGAATTAAATTCTATTTTGGGAAAATACTTCCTCTAATCTTTCTAAAAAGAGAGAGATTCTCTGTTAAACAGAGAGCCGTTGGATCAAAAATCCAATGGTGATTAAAAATCATCAAATGATAGAATTAAAATCTATTTTGAGAAAATATTTTCCCTTATCTTTTTAAAAATAGAAAGATTCTTTGTTAAAAAGAGAGCCGTTGGATCAAAAATCTAATGGTTATTAAAAATTATCAAGTGATTAAAAATTATCAAATGATAGAATTAAATTCTAATAGGGGAAAATATCTCCCTGATCTTTCTAAAATGAGAAAGATATTCACAGTTAAATAGAGAGCTGTTGGATTAAAGATCCAATAACAGAATTAAATTCTAATATGGGAAAATATTCTTTCTAAACAAATAAAGATATGCTCTGTTAAATAGAGAGCCCTCAGATTAAAAATCCAATGATGTTTAAAAATCACCGTTTAAATCAAGAGATAAAATAAAATTCTATATATGGGAAAATATTTCCCCAATCTTTTTAAAAATAAGAAAATATATTCTATAAAATAGAAATCACTGGATCAAAGGTCAAACGATAGATAAAATTCTCCAAATAATCTTTGAGACCAATTAAATCAATTGGCATCTCTCAAATGAGAGATTTTCTCAAAACTGATCAATAGTTTGCCTTACCTATATAAAGAACCTGAGACTTCAAGTCTCATATAGGAAAAAAATCCCATAAACTTCTGCAAACAAAAAGATAGAAGCTACAACTGATAATTCAATTCTCTCGCCGAAAAAAGCCCCGTTCTCCTTTCAAACCATAAGTAAAAAAAGAGGAGATTAAAAATATCTCCTTTGCCTAGTACAAATAAAAAACAAGGGTTTAACCCTTCATAAAAGAACTTAGTTATCTCTATGGATCTGAGATCCATAAGAAAAATCTCCTACAAATTAAGAATTTAATTCTCACCGGGAAGGTTCTGTTCATCGGCCTCAAAATCTAGGGGGAAAACTAGATAAAAAGAAAAAGAGAGAAAAGAAACATGTTCCGGGAATTTAATTCCTCTGAAAACAGGGTTTAACCATATAAAGAACTTAGTTCTTAAATAAATAACATAAGAGCTTAGTTCTCAAAAACTTGATCTCAGATCTTCAAAACAGAGATCTTGATGATCATCAATTGTCAAAATGCCGTTTACAGAAGTTTAACTTATTTTCAATAGATAAACAGAAAGTAAATCTCAAAAAAGCTCCGTGTCTCACATATTTCACACGTGAGTGCCCAAAAATATAAACTTGGCGTCTCACGTGCTTCCCACGTGAGCGCCCAGAGGTGAAGACTCAACGCCTTATATGAAACACACGTAAGCGCTGTATGAAACTGCTTAGCACTATATATAATCAAAATGACTAAGTGCTTAGTACTGATTGGGAAACGCCCATGTCTGAGCGCCTCACATGATACACATGTGAGCGTCAGAGCAACAAATATGTGTTTAGCACTTCTGAATAAAGGGAGAAAGCCCGAGACCGAGCCCAAATTGGCTATATCTCTCTGAAGTTTTCTTGCAGCTGAGCCCAAATGCTCTGTTGTTGGATCTTAACTAAAATTTAATGATCCTGAAAATATTTCTAAGTTGATCTTAGTCTCAAAATAAGACTAATGTATCCTTAGTTAAAATAAATTGAGCCCAAATGCTCATATATTTAAGTTGATCTTAATCTAAAAATAGTTTAACGATCCTTAAATAAAAATAGAATATTCCTTGAACTGAAGGAATACATACAACCTAAGTTCAAACCCAAAAATAAATAAACTAGTTTCCATATACATTCCACGGGCAACCTTGACAAACAAAATAACACATGATACGAAATGAACTACTGGAGCAGAAGAAAGTGGTTATCACAAGGCGATAACGTAATTAATGGCAGGGGCTTGCGCATGTAGGGAAGAGCATCCCCACAATCAAAAACCCCTCACAAATGAAGGGGAATCTGATAAAGTCTGCTATATCGATTGCATCTATCCAAACCTCCAATATACGGTGCCATAAATAAACTTGGTATTTTCAGAGAGGTGGATGGATATGTTCCAAATAGCATCTGCCCCCAAATTCAGGCTAGTCTTCTCCGCGTCTCGGTTCAGTTTTCGACGGTAAACAGATTCTGGCATGCCCGGTGGGACCTCTTCCTCTTTCCACTCCACACTTCGTGTGTCGTGATCGCGAACAAAATCGTGGTTCGCCATATTCATGGTTTCCCTTGGATTCGAGATACTAAAACTTGGTATCTCGCTTCTGTGCAGAATCAATGGCTCTCAACTGCACTGCTTGCAACAATAACTCCCTCTCCACCCTAGCTGGAAGAGTCGCATACGGGCCTAACGCGACCTCCATTTTCTCAATGCCGGTGGGGCGGGTCACACAGGCCATTGCCAGGCTCTTCTTCGGTACCATGCTTCTGCCTGTGAACTTTAGCACCTCAGCGCCACAAGGAGAAGCTCCTTGAAGGTCACTCTTTGATCGTCTGGAAACCGTGGTGGCTCCTATCAGCAAGCCATCTAAATCCGATGTCTCAGTCTTCAACAAGCTGAACAAGAACTCGAAAGGGTCGCAAAGAAGCCTATGATACCCAAAGGAGCTACCCCAAAACGGCTAGCACTCCCTACTCCTACTGCAGGTGAAGCCGATAAAAGTGCTTCACTTTCCAGATGGTCGGTCTTCAAAATATTAGCCAACTCCGCTCTAACTCCAATAAGGATGTCGGTTTTCCATAGGCTGACGCCAACCAAAACTCCCCAGCAATGCAGGGGGCATGAGGAAGACACCACCAAAACTGATGCAATTCCCACTCCACGACATGCTCAACGTTACCATTGGCGTCGAGTGAGAGAAGGTGGGGGCAACTCCCCCTCTGGGCTCACCCCACTAGTCCCTATGGTAGAGGTCGACGCTGCTGTTCCAACTGGGAACAACTTTAACCCGCTCAGGAGGGTGCGCAAGAAATCCCCGACAGCGGTACTGAAGAAACCACCTCCGCCTACAGAAGCTACAGTGTAGGCAAAGCTAGAGCAGCCATATCAGCGGCTCTCCTCGTAAATCCATAGAGTTTGGCGAAAAGTCCAAGACTCTGTGCTTGATGAAAATTACTCTCGTCGACCGAAGAAATCTAAGGACCTACAAGAACCGCTCCTCCGCTATACAACAGGGGGCTTCTCCTAATGTTACAGCGGCTCCTTCATCTCTAACCTCTAATAAAAGAATGAAGCCGGAGAAAACTCTACCACCGGCGGTAAAATCCAGTGGCGAAAAATCTAAACGTCCCAAGTCTAGAGGAATAACCGTACATACGGTCTACATGGTTGAATATCGCGTTTCAGTGAGTCATCGACCGCATACTCGGTCGCTCACAAAAGCTCAGGATCAACAACAAAAGCTCCAAGAAATACTGACCAAAATGGCAGCGCTCACTGGACCAAAAAAATCCGGACAAAGAAGCCGAACAGCGCCGAGAGCAAGAGTCTGATATAGAGTTCTTGCGATGAATGATAGAGAGAAAAAACAAAGAAGAAGCGGAGTAAGTTGCTAACATCAAGCAGAAAGCTCTTTAATTCCAAGACATGGTTGGAATAATGATCTAACCAGAACCACCGACTGAAGATCAGCCGGTAATTATCGAGGATGACAGAGGAGAAACACCAAATCCTCCCCAAGCCTTATCAGCGGCAAAGGAGGAAACAATCTCCATGGCGGCACTGGATGACTACACTGCTCCGCAAATCAGAGCTCACTAGGCCAATGAAGTCGCCAACCAACTCGTCAAAACCGGGCAACCATATCTGACCTGGTATGACCAAATCAAGTACCCCTGGGATATACGATCCCCTCGGACCTGCAAACAAAGGTTCGAACAAAAAAGACAAAGGGAAAGGGAAAATGCCCGAAGAAATCGCCATCGATGAAGAAGTGATAAAAGAGCTCGTCGCAAAGGACCCACCTAAGAAAATAAGGTAGATTACAACGTCTTAGCACATCTGAGGAAAATACCCCCGCCGCTAAGCATATTGGATGCTCTCCTCCTGTCCTATAAGGCATGGGATGTTAGTTATATGTATGTCCTAGATGCCATTGCTGTACATACGATGTATATTGTAGTGGATGCTTGGACATATATAGAGAGGACTTTCTTGCTTGACATGATAGTATGCTATCTAGTTGCACTTTATCTTAACATGTACACTTATTGTCTCTCTATTACATGTTGATAAAGCCCTTAGGATGAGTACTTGACTACCAGGATTATGATGTAGATCATACTAGCGGGGACAGGATAGTCGGTAAGTACATCCTTCAAAATGTTCCTAGTCGTGGGAGTATCGAGACAGGGCATCGATACTCCAGAGTAGACTAGCGTATGCGCTTCTCGACCCATATGATGGGCGATGGATGATCCCATATCCATTGGTGTTTGAAATCATAGAAGGTATACAGGTGCTCAGTGGAGACTGGGTACACTGGACGGACTCGTCGAGAACTCCTAGATGGTATTATACCTATCGTCGAATAGCAGTTCTCTGGTGACACTGGTACAGGTTAGTCTGTAGACCCGAGATCGTCATAGAGTCTTATGTTGTGCTTTGATTTCCACTATACCACGGTCAAGAGATCGTGCAAAAAGGTGGTTTTTGGGTACAGTCCCGAGTCACATGGAGGCAATGAGCGTTAGGAGGGATATCGTCTCTCCCGATATTAGGAGTTGATGTTGCGCTATGCTCGATTGGCCATAACAGGAAATCCCTAGCCAGGGTTGCTGAGATCTACTGGTAAGTGTTATCAGTAGTTTCTCGAACCGTTATGGACCTTGTATCGGCATGACTTATCAGGCTATTGGGGTCTAACGTTAAACCACCCACAGGCTGTGATATGCGACATATCAGACGAAGAAACCGGACTGTACGGTAGTGTTACTGATTGGATTCGCAGGAGTACGAGCAGGCTTGCTTGTTGATCTTCTGATTGCTCAATACACGGGTGACCATTACGTTTATCAAACCGCTTGCAACTTGTGGGTGTTTGATATAATCATCACCTACTGCCGGCGTATTGACGAGTCTTTAGAGTCCTACACAGAGGTTTCCTGGTTCGTGCGAAACGGAGTAGGAGCACATATGTGATATGTGAGGGACCGAGATTAATGCGATATGTGATACCGCATTCTATTCTCGCGAATTGTGACATTGGTCGGTTATATGTGATATAGCCGAGTTATCGGATCATGTGTTGATTCGATAAATTGTTGTATTTGATATTAATCGGTTATACAGGATATAACCGGATTATTAAATCAAGAGATGATTTAATAATTTAATGTATAATTATATATTTGATATATTACATTACATTAACTAATATTAGCTCGCTTAAGTAATTCTTTTTCCCACATTTGATATACTTTACATATATGTGATATATGTATTGTTTTCATTTTGCCTCTAAAAATTCGATAGAAACTAGATTTCATATCGGGTGTTTCGGAGTAGTTTCGGTTTCGTAATCGTACCAAACATCGTATAATTTTCTAGCATGGTTCTGATACCACTGTTGGGTTGTCTAGCACGGCAGCAAGTTTTTAAAATTGGCATGGGCGATGCCTCCCGAAAACTTGCTGCCGCGCTAGACAACCCAACAGTGGCATCAGAGCCATGCTAGAAAATTAGACGATGTTTGCTAGGATTACGAAATCGAAACTACTCCGAAACACCCGATATGAAATCTAATTTCTGTCGAATTTTTAGAGGTGTCAAAAAAAATTTTAAACAACTGCAGAATGTTGTATGTGATATAACATGAACACCATGTAAATTTGAAGGGGTTTTGTGCAAATTTGGCCGGCCACATAGGGCATAAAACCGAGCTCCTCGAGTGAATAGTGGAATTTGGGCTTCAAATTTTCAGGGTGTTCCAGTCTCTGAGTTTTGGTGTTTCAGGTGTTGTTTGTTTTTGCTAAATTTTCATGTGATGTTAAATTTCTGCAAAACCAATTCAGAGTGTTTCGTAATCGTAATTCTAACATGTATTCGGGTTATTTAGACGATGTTAAAAAGTTTGAACGGATATCAATAGCCCAATTTTTCCCTCGCAGAAATTTTCCATGAGTTGGATTTTTCCGAGTTTAAAATTTTCAGAAAAACTTGCAAGCGATTCTGTAGACCCTCTAGAAGAACGAAACCCTAACTCGATTATGTGACCGTCAGAACCGCCATCAAACCCTAAAGTTTGTGGTAGTTCAGTGGTGCCACATGTGCGGCATTGGTTGACCCTTCTACGGCTGGTTCATAGGAGCTGTGGCGGTTTCTGGGTACTTTTTGAACTCCGCTCAAGTATTGAGCTTGTTGGGAAATTTTGGGTGCTTGCTTATTCGATCGAAAAGTTTAACTTCGTCTAGCTATCTATAATTGTGATACAATATTATGAATCCACAAGTAGTTATGTGATAACTAGTTTGAATTTTATAAATCTAGCAGTTTAGTCTCATTTAATCGGTTGCCACGGAATTTTGATATGGATCAAAAGTCAGTCGCAATTACGTAGTGTACGCGGATACTCGCCGGGTAACCTTAATAGATATCCATACCCCATAGCCCCGACCAAGTGACTGTAGGAGAACCCCGTCGCCAAAAGCATCCGTTAGGGTGCTTACGGACGCGGTGTTCCGCCTTAGTGCACTTCGTCGATGGCATCGGGGGGTGCGGCCGTCTACTAAAGTTTCCGACGAGCATTCGATCAGGTTATCGGGAATCTTGTTGAATTACCCGACAGGTTATTGGAAAGTTTTATCAATATTGAGACTAAAATGCGGGATTTATAATTGTTAGGCATGTGATGTCTAAGGAATTCATTTAGTTAGGCATGAAATCCAAAGTATGAGATACATTGGGTTTATGATGTCTAAGGTGGTTGCGGATTCCAATTGCTGTAGTTTTTCACTTTCTTTTCTGCGACCGTAAGTGTAATATGTGGTGTATCGCCGGTTTCGTTGCTATACGTCAACGACAATTGGGATACGCATATTTACTTATGTTGATGACATGTGATGTTATGTGTTGCTGTGATATGTTATATTGGATCGTCGTGTTTTGAATAGCCGGGGGTTTTATGTGAGATGAAGGTTTTTATTTTCATTCATGTAAAATTCATTGTATGTAATATTCTTTTATTGGGGCACTTCCGGGTTGAAGATGATGTCACCATTGTATATTATTTACTTTTCCGCATTAGGATAGACCCAAGGCGGGGAGCACAAGTAACCGGGTTCTAAGGTACAGTGGGAGACCATCTCGAGGAGTTGAGACCGGGTCTCCTAACTCTAGAATTGGTAGGGTTGCTTGCCGCTCTCGTAGGGGTCTAGGAATGTGGGTTTGGCTATTCATCACGACCGTGGAATCCGCGTTTTTACTGGCTTAAATAAAACACGGAATTCCTAGTATATCCAATATTTCATATGTGATTCTTCTGCTGCTGATATTCTGTGATGTGATCACTTGATATGTTCTGAGACGAATGCCTATATTATATATATGAGATATAATAAATATTGCTGCTTTCGTTTCTTATGTGATGCTTATGAAGCATAACATATGGGACTTCATTAATGAGATTAATGAAAGAAATAAAAGAAACCTAAAGATGTTGTAGAAACTTGTTTAAAAACTGGTAGCTCTAGTTCTTGCTTTGTATAGCGGTATTCCTTGTAGAATATCCAGCACCTTATTCGATAAGGAAAGAGCCGAGATCTCTTCACCGGGAGTGACCTCTTTAGCGAAACTAGCAGATGCTACAACCCACTTGATTTGTCTTTTGATTGGTTCTATAGTTTTTGCTTTGCATAGTCGTATTTGTGAAATATCCTGCGCCTTATTCGATAAGGAAAGAGCCGAGATCCCTTCACCGGGAGTGACCTCTTTAGCGAAACTAATAAAAGCCTCAAAAACACTCCTTTTAAAATTCACTCGATTCTACAACGAGATCAAGTTCATTACGCAAAAGGTTTTCTTAAAAACCCGTCGTAGCCCTCCGTCATTTCAGATAAGTGCTACTTAGTATTCGTTCTACGTTTGTTGGCCTTCGTCAAGGCGTAGTGTGCGGTAGCTAACTAGTGCTTATCTGCTAAAGCATGAGATGCGATTGGATTAGGGTAGTCGTGCGACTTTGTTGGCCTTCGTCAAGGGTCATGCGGGTGGGTTTAATTCAATCAAGAAATGTACGGGTTGAACTTGACTAGCGGCCTATGGTTTGTTGGCCTTCATCAAGGTCATAGGAAGCTAGGGGAAAAATATTATCGGTAATTTCAAGTGTTGAAATTTGCAATGAGATTACATACCTTCTATGAGATAATTGGATCCCGATACACACTGCGAGTAAGAGTTAATCCTGGGAGAGTTTTATACATTACAATTAGCCAATCAAGTAGGTGTCTAGAAAGGTGTTAACAGGGTTACGCCCCTGGAAAAACGAGGTTTATTTTAATTAGGTCCGTGTGAAAGCACGGGGAACCTCCCTCAAAGTACCGACACTGGCCTGGCCGAAAGATTGGCGAACTTGTAGGGTGTAATTAATCCCAGCTAGTCTTACCTTTTAGGGTTTGAAGGAAGATTTGACTAAAACAGTAGGAGCCATCCTGATTAGATAAACTAATAAACAATTTAATCTTGCAAGAGCGCACGCAGAGTGTTTTTCTTCTCTCTCTCTCCTGGTAGTGACCATGTCACGCCTTAATCAAGGTAATAATATGGATGCATTGACCGAAACTGCTTATTATACTAAACTAGGGAACGTTGGTTCCGCTCTATTTTATAACTGTTATAAGTCTGAGCAGTAAATAAGGGAATATCCGGATTCCCATGCCACCCAATCGAGGATTAAGCATGTTGATGCATATTTTTCGGGTGTGCTTATTACCGAGAACTGTTTCTCAGTATCCTATACATCCTAGGTATAAGATACCGGATCAAGATCCCACATATGCAAGAGTTACATGGGCTACAGAAAGGTAGAGAACTGAGAATGGGTGATATATCTCTAAGTGTTAGAGAATGGTGCAATTGTTGTAACCAAGTCTGTTGGCAGATATCACCTTGTATTAATACATTGATTCTGAACAATGTTATTATATACCGAACCTGATATACAACATCACATCATGTTCTTTACTGAGTTAAAGAAGGATATAATTCTGTATTGGGGGATAATATTGTGAACATTTTCCTGAATCAAGAGTTGATTCGATCAGGTACGTTAGATAATAGCATATACATTCTAAATCAAACCACAGTTCAAACTATGTAGAACATACACAAGAGGAGAAGTTCAGAAATGAACGAATCCTTCTTGAAGCATTGTAGACTAGGTCATATCTATGCGACACAACCAGCAAAGTTACATAAGAATGAATATGAGAATCTGTTCGAATTTTCATCTTATGATACTTTCCAGTCTTGTCTCAAAGGCAAAATGACCGATACTCCGTTTACAGGAAACAGAGAAAGAGTTAGTGAACTTTTGGGACGCATACATGATGATGTATACGGTCCTATGTCTATAAATGCCAGGGTTGGTTCTTGATACTTCATTACATTCATCGACTATCTCTCAAGATTCGGACATATGTTCCTGTTGAAATATAAGTCTGAAACTTTTGAGAAATTCAAGGAATTTAAGCCTGAAGTTAAGAACCAGATGGGTAGAAGTATTAAAGTCCTTCGATGTAATCGAGAAGGAGAATACTTGCGCATGGAATTCCTGGAGTTTCTTAATAGAGAATGTGATTCTCTCTCAGCTTACTCCTTCGAGTACACCGCAGCACAATGGTGTATCGGGATGGAGGCATCGCACCCTATAAGATATGGCGTGCTCTATGATGAGTACTGCTGAGTTACCTATTTCCTTTTATTGTTATGCACTTGAGAAGCTGCATACCTATTGAATGGGGTTCCTTCCAAATCAGGGCCTACCACTACATATGAGATATGGTGTGGGAAGAGACCATGTCTTAAACGAGTTAAGATATGGGGTTGTCCGGCCTATGTTGAAAGGCAGAATCCAGACAAACTCGAGGCAAGGTCAGTTCTGTATATGTTTGTTAGGATATCCCAAACATTTGCGAGGGTATATCTTCTACCTAACTGAGGAGCAAAAGGTGTTTTGTTTCTCAACATGCGACCTTTTTAGAAAAGAAATTTCTTGTGAAGAAATTTGTGGTCATGAGGTACAATTGGAAACAGTTCCAGCTAGATAAATTAGCAGCTGATGATTTGATGAAACCAGAGGATTCAATAGTTTCCAACGAACCTCAGCCTCTCCGCGAATCTGGTAGGGTTCCTCATCGACTTGAGAGATACTACGGTCTTCTCGGCGACAGTGGGAGCGAGGATTGCATCATGATAGATGATGGCCCAACCAGGTTCAGGCAGGCCATCATGAGTAGAGACTCTGTGAAATGGCTAGATGCTATACGATCAAAGATGGAATCCATGTACACCAACAAAGTATGACTTTGGATGTTGCACCTGAAGGGGTAAAACTCATTGGGAGCAAATGAATCTTGAGAAGATTCTTGGTGTAAATGGAAAAGTTAAGACTTTCAAAGCTATGCTTAAGTCCATCAGGATTAAAGCAGGCATCGCGGAGTTGGAATGTCTGTTTTGAGGTGGTAGTCAAAGAGTTTGACTTCATCAAAAAGGTAGATGAACCTTGTATATACAAGAAGGTAGTAGAGAGTAAGGTTGTCTTCCACGTATTGTACGTAGATAACATATTCTTGATAGAAAATGGTTTCCTATGCTACACTCGGTCAAGCTCCTCTTATCACGGGGATTCTCAATAATAGATCTGGATGATACCTACTTTATCTTATGGATTATGATCTATGGTGATAGATCTAAAGTGGATGTTAGGAGTGTCCCAAATCTAGGTACATAAACACCATACTAAAAGGGTTTAGTATGGACAATTCTAAGCATGGTGGTTCGCCCACTTACTCATGGATCACTCTCTCCAAAAAGATGTCTTCCAAGACTGATTTGGAAAGAGCTCGCGTGCAAGGGATATCCTATACTTTGGCAGTAGGCTCTATCATGTATGTGATGTTATGTACCAGACCAGATGTAGCTAACTCACTAGGTGTAGTGATCAGGAATCAATCGGATCTTGGGAGAATCACTGGACAGCTGTGGAGGACATTCTTAAGTACTTGAGAAGCACTAAATGAATGTTGGTTCCAGTTTCCAGAGTGATAAGGTCGACTGAAAGTCAGTCATAGGCATTGTCTTTACCCTCAGTGGAGGGACGGTATGTTGGAAGAGTTCCAAGCTAGATACCGTGACAAACTAGACGATAAAGGCTGAATACATTGCTACCGATGATGCTGCCAAAGTGGCTGTCTGGGCATTTCATGTTCATGAGATGAACAAGGTTCCTACCATTGAGCGTCCAATAACTGTTATTGTGACAACAATGGAGTTGTGGTTTTGGCCTAGGAACGAAGGCCCCATCAGCGTTCCAGACATATTCTGAGGCAAGTATCACCTGATCAGGGAGATGGATGATCTCCAAAGGATCGAGGATAGGAGAGTAGACACGAAGGATTACACAGCGGATCAACTCACAAAGGCATTGCCCCTAGAGAGACTTCTATGGGATGGTTGAGAATAGGATACTACAACCACTGCTATATTGTTTGGTATTGGATACTACAATAGATGACCTTAGTGCAAGTGGGAGATTATTAGTTATATGTATGCCCTAGAGACCATTACTGTACATACGATGTATATTGTAGTGGATGCTTGGACATATATAGAGAGGACTTTCTTGCTCGACATGATAGTATGCTATCTGGTTGCACTTTATCTTAACATGTACACTTATTGTCTCTCTATTACATATTGATAAAGCCCTTAGGATGAGTACATGACTACCAGGATTATGATGCAGATCATACTAGTGGGGACAGGGTAGTCGGTAAGTATATCCTTCAAAATGTTCCTAGTCATGAGAGTATCGAGATAAGGCATCGATACTCCAGAGTAGACTAGCGTATGCGCTTCTCGACCCATATGATGGGTGATAGATGATCCCATATCCATTGGTGTTTGACATCAGAGAAGATATACGGGTGCTCAGTGGAGACTGGGTATACTGGACGGACTCGCCGAGAACTCCTAGATGGTATTTTACCTATCGTCGGATAGCAGTTCTCTGGTGACACTGGTACAGGTTAGTCTGTAGACCCGAGATCGTCATAGAGTCTTATGTGATTCCCACTGTGCTTTGATTTCCACCATACCACGGTCAAGAGATCGTGCAAAATGGTGGTTTTTGGGTACAGTCCCGAGTCACATGGAGGCAATGAGCGATAGGAGGGGTTTCGTTTCTCCCGGTATTGGGAGTTGATGTTGCGCTATGCTCGATTGGCCATAACAGGAAATCCCTGGTCAGGGTTGCTGAGATCTACTGGTAAGTGTTATCAGTAGTTTCTCAAACCGTTATGGACCTTGTATCGGCATGACTTATCAGGCTATTAGGGTCTGATGTTAAACCACCCCCAGGCTGTGATATGCGACATATCAGACGAAGAGACCGGATTGTATGGTAGTGTTATTGATTGGATTCGCAGGAGTACGAGCAGGCTTGCTTGTTGATCTTCTGACCGCTCAATATCTGGGTGGCCGTTATGTTTAGCAGATCGCTTGCGGCTTGTGGGTATTTTATGTAATCATCACCTACTGCCGGCGTATTGATGAGTCTTTAGAGTCCTACACAGAGGTTTCCTGGTTCATGAGAAACGGAGTAGGAGAACATATGTGATATGTGCGGGACCGAGATTAATGCGATATGTGATACCACATTCTATTCTCGCGAATTGTGACATTGGTCGGTTATATGTGATATAGCCGAGTTATCGGATCAAGTGTTGATTCTATAAGTTGTTGCATTTGATATTAGTCGGTTATACAGGATATAGCCGGATTATTAAATCAAGAGTTGATTTAATAATTTAATGTATAATTATATTTTTGATATATTATATTACATTAACTAATATTAGCTCCCTTAAGTAATTCTTTTTCTCATATTTGATATACTTTACATATATGTGATATATGTATTGTTTTCTTTTTGGCATAAAATATATATGTGATATATATAAGTGTGTCATGTTAGGTTACACATGCAACATGTATGTATGAGACTTATACCATGCTAGGGTTTGTGTTCTAGTTTATATTTATTTCAAGCGAATTCAAAATTGTGGAAATATTGTCTTGGTTCAAAGCTTGTAGAAGCTTGTAGGTTTCATTGACTTAGTCCACTCTTTTGTCTAGCTTAAGATATTTGTTAACCCAACATTAACTCATAGCCATGGTTTAATCTCTACAATGGTTAGTGCATGACATACACTCACCATGGTTGCATTTCTAACCTCACTTGATTATTCTTTCATCACTTGCTTCATCTTCTTCTTCCAAAAGAAAAGAGTTTTCTAGGGTTTGAAAAGGTGATAAAAAATTGTGAGAAAATTAAATCTAAAGTGAGCCCACTTCCTACTTCTTCATCCTCTACTATTAGCCATTTAGTTTAGGGTGTTTGCTTCACTAATTTCACCATTAGTGAAGAGGTAGCATGAGCTTGAGTCTCCTCGACGTAGATCATCTTCGGCTTCGAAGTCATTGAGCAAGCTTGTTCGTTTCTTCAAGTGATCCCTCTCTAGTGTGCGGGAGTTCACCAATCGCAGTGAAGGGACTACAACATGGAGCTTTAGAAATGAAGGACTGGTCTACAAAGGTTGTATTCCTTCATTAACGTAGATGTAAAGTGTTTACATATCGTTTCATCGGATTTTCTAGTAGCGATTCTAGGGTTTGGGTTTACTAGAACGGCAATTTTAAAAATTGGCATAGACGATGCCTCCCGAAAACTTGCTGCCGCGCTAGACAACCCAATATGAGATTCTCTGATCAAGGCTTTACAAGAGCCCGATCAGTTCCAAACTTTTCTCGCAGAAGAAAAGATGAAAGATGAACTAGAAGAGGTCCACACGGCTAATATTACATTCAGCGATGAAGATCTACTTCTCAGTACGTGCGAACATAATCGACCACTCTATATCACTGGGTACCGCTACGACATCAAGATAGGAAAAATCCTTGTCGACAACGGATCCTTCGTTAATCTTCTCAATGTGAGAGTGCTGAGGGAAATTTGTATGAATGTTCAGCACCTTACCTAAGATAAAATTACCATCTCTGGTTCAACTTAGAGTCGTCACGGACACTTGGGTCCGTGATACTAACACTATGCTTCGGGCTGCTCGTCACTGACATCAAATTTCATGTCATTGACACCAAGACTTGCTATAACGCTTTACTCGGCAGTCCTTGGTTACACAAGTACAATATCGTCCCTTATACACAATATCAGTGTATGAAGTATTTCAAGGATGGCTCGGAGTATACCGTCACAGAAGAACTCAATCCATTCTTGGTAAATGAAGTGCGGAAGTATGAAGATGCGAAGTACTTTCTGCCGAACTTCGAGAATACTGAAAAGTGCCACAAGACGGAGAATAAGCAAAAATCCACGGTCACCATCCCGATCTTTGGAAAGACACCGAAGAAGACGAACAAATAGTTTACTTGGGGAAACCCCAAAGGCAAAATAATAAGCTCGGGCCTTCTACTACTATTTTGGTCTTTGGCAGCGACTCGGAGGACGAGGCCAATGCAGTTTTCTCCGTCCGCCCGTCGATGAAGACTCTGGCCGAAGTGGATCAAAGTCTACAATTCATGATGGCTCCGCCCCGACATTACAGGGAACCTGATGTGCTCGATACATACAGCGTACAAGAACTGTAAACCTTCTATGTGCTTTCTTGGCGAAGCGGTGAAAATGCAATCCTCTTCTACAAATCTACGGAGATCTGGGTAGAAAAATGTAACATTTTGAAATATTTTAGATAATAAATTAATTTAGTTAATTAATTAAAAATGTTAAATTAAAATTTTATTGAAACAAAATGGGACATTTCATAAGTAGTGTGTGAAACTAATCAATTTGAATATTTAGTTTGTAACAATAGTTATTAAGAAGGGTTTTAGTGAAAAATTTAGCTTCATTATGTAGTATGATATAGTGTAGGGGGCTTTATGGAAAGTTTAATTAATTGTGGAAATTAGATAGTTTGTGAGGGTTTATGTGTAAAAGGGCTAGGGTTATGGTTAAGATTAAATTAAACCCTTGGAACATCATAACCTAGATGACACTTCATGCTTGCATGAACACTTCATGCTCACACCTCCTCCTTGCATGGATACACCACAATTCATCTTGGTGACACCTCCTACTACCCTTATCCTTTATTTCTCTTATCATTTCTTTTTGATTCAGTTGATATATCAAGTTAGGAACCAAGTTAACAAGCTTAGAAGAAAAAGAAAAAAAAAGATCCTAACACTCACCAAAGAAAAAGAGAGAAGAATATATGAAACTAAGTAATAGTGATTCCTTACCTCAACTCTCAAACTAGGCTACCTTTTTCTTGTGCTTTCCTTGATGAATTAACTCAGTGGATTTTCAGTTGGTATAATCTCATATCTCAGATCATGTTTAATTCAGTTTTAGTATAGAAGTAGGATATCGGAAATATCGTTTTTGGACAATTTAGACTCTGTTGTGAGTCTGCTATAGTTTAGATGATAATTAAAAAAATCAAACAGTGCCTTCATATTGTAATTTGGACCTAGAATAACCACTAGGAAAACGAACCCATTTCCTCGGAATTTGGCCAGCGACATTCAACCAAAATCCGAGCTCGCCGGTTTTTGTAGGGATTTAGGTGTTGGGGTTTTCAGGGTAGCTCTCTGTTTATATTTTGGGTTGTTTGGTATTGTTAGTTTATGTTATAATTCCAGTATATAAAATTTGGAAGCTAATATCAGTTTTGTGGTTAAAATTCTAAAATACGACACGGATGCTTCACGACACGATTCTGTTTTTACTGTTACGGACAGCGAAGGGTTAACTTAGGTTAGTATAAGTGTTAGATAGTCACAATATCCTTACATAACATGTTTAGTATGTGCAGTATCATAAACTAAGAAAAAATTGTGATATGTAGCATACTAATATTGAATCTGGAACCAATAGGTATAACCACTAGAACAACTAGTAACACCATAAGCATCATGAGACCACCAGGAGACTACACTTAAAGCCCGAGACCCCATCTCCATACCCGACCCGGCGAGAGTCCCTGTTTGGCTGAGGTCGCCAGACTTTTGGTGGATTTTGATGTTGAATTTTCTTCTGTAACTTAGGTTTGTTATTTTATAAGTTTCTGTATTGTTTGATTTGTCTAAATAATTACACAGAGAAATCTGGGAGTAAATAGTTAAGGTTTTATCAAATTTCTGATATTTACGATACGGATTTTTCGTATTTTAAACTGCAACTGAACTGTTAACGTTTGTACGTTAACAGCAGGATTGTATTGTCGTTTTTGGTTAAGTACGCTGTAGGTTCTAAGCTATGGGTGCCTATCTCGTTGTTTTGAGTTTTGATATGATATTTATGTCGATATGGTATAACGACGATTATAGGTACGATTGCGAAGATTTCCGAGACGGAGCTGGCGGACATAGCAGCGTGGATTTCAGCAAGCTCATCAAGTGGTGAGTAGATTTATATCTATGGGAGAAGTCGGGTGGATAGCGTATAGCACCCCCGCAACCTTATAAATAATATTATGATATATAGTAGTTTTAGTAATGGATATTGGAATTAATTTGCATCTAGTATGATACTCATTTGCATATAGTTTACGAATGGTTTGGTAAATTGGTACGAAAGACCATGCCTAGTTCCCTTTAGACTCGTAAAATACTGCTTATATTTACTTGTTTACATTATAATTATTGATGTTTTACGTTTTCGTAATACGAACACTCTGATAGAACACTGCACAACTACCAATGAGTACTATGCTGCACAAGCACGTACATACATATTACACTACACCTCATTGGTACTGCCATGTCACTGTAGAACCATTCTGTTATATAATGCATATATATATATATGTGTGTGTTAATATGAATAGGCTATTACACCTATAAAACACTTGCACAAATACTAATGATTGCCATGCTGCACGAGCACAGACGCGTATGTTATACCACACATCATTAGTATTGCCATGACACAGTAGAACTGATACATTTATTTGCTTGTATGACTTATTTACGTACTTTACTTTATTACCTGTTGCGTATTGCGAATACCAGTACAATGGATGTTTATATTTGATTCTTATGAGTCTTCTGGATGTTTTACTCCTGATGATATATAGCAGTGGTATGGGACGCTGTTATATGTATATATATAATATATCATCAGAATGATCTATGCAAGTATTCTCCTTCTTTACTTGAGATTTCTGGATATGATGAGTTGACGTCCACCATGATCTTGATGTTTTCTGATTGTTTTGTTCCGAACCGAGTGGGGGAGATATACGGTTTCGGACTTGTTACTTATCCGGACTGAGTGGGGGAGATATACAGTCGGATACATGGTGGACCTGGATTGAGACCGCAATTAAGGCGGCGAGCCTAGCGAGGATACTCGATACCGGAGATAGAAATAAGCACGGTGGATATCCAGAGGATACCGACCGGGGCCAGGGATATCGGGTGGCGATCATCTGTTGAGATGGTGTCGATGATATCTGCATTTACGTGTCGGTGATGGACACGAGAGATTCTGATTTTGGGTGTCGATGCTGGACATCCATACATAGATATTGATATGTTGTTATCATGAGATATACAGTAGATTATGGTTATTGTCGCCGATCAGGACTGATCCGGGGGACAGTACCTGTATATATATTTGTACGGGCAATCATATACATAAAAAGGAATTCAAACACGAGCTATAGACTCATTATTTTGAAATGTCTGATATGACACTGAGATCTTTAAATTGTAAACCTCTTAACATTTTCCATCAAAACAACAGGACGTATATCCTAAGTAAAGATACTTATTATGTTTTATACTATCATGTCTGCTTTATGCCGTGACCTTTCTATTTCACGGCTATTTTTAAAGAAGAGGTTTATATACATATATTTTCGGCTACTTTGGGCTTATACTTAGATTCAGGTCATTTGCATTTGATATGTTCTACTTGGGATTGCATGACAGATAGGGTTGCATTATAATACATATGCATATCATATTACGTTAGTACAGATTATGATAGTACTTTACTTATGATCTAGCTATCGTCATGCATTTCGATTTCTACCTTGTGATGTACTTTTATTCACTGAGTCGACAACTCATTCCCGTTGTGCCACAGTTTCTTGCAGGTTTTACCGCTTGGATTATCAGCGGCTTGGGCACACATTCCTTTCGGTGATTGATTGGTAAGTGGGTTACTATTGTATCGTACTCACACTTGATTATTCATATATTCTTGTATCTACTGAAAACTCCATCAAATTAGAAATGGTATATTGTGGACTTAGAAGCGAGACTTAGAATTTGTGTGATGTGATATCGCACTCATTGGAGTCGACTTTCTATATCGTGTGCTTGGTTGCTCCGCCGTTTAGGCGTGGAGCTAGCTCCCGTTGGGATGCTATTTTATCATTGTGCTTGTATTGGGGTTTTATGCAAAATTACAAAGGAGGTGTTGTCAAATTTCAAAACGTCATGGATGCTTTTTAAACATACTTGTTTAAAATCAAAGGGTTATTTTAAAATGATTCCATCTGATGTTTTTTTTTAAAAAATTCACCTCCGATGTTTTCAAAAGAAAGAGGTTTAGATTCCGGGTTTCGGCTTACTTGAACCGTGTCGGCGTCTTTAGATGTCACATGATTTAAGTGCCGGTTGATCAGTCGAAAATATTGTATATTTTAGCCGGCAATTTCCCTAACTTTTGCATACATTTAGAAGTGTTCGGCATTCATATTCTACATATTAGCAAATCTGTCACAAAATATGAGATTGCATGTGTTAGACTTTTAAACCGACACTTTAAGGGAAATTAACCGCATTTCATGGCATCGCATCATTTCTGTATTTGCGCAACACTTGTCTTGAGTCTGTGCAGGAAAGTCCGGAGCAAAATCAAAAGAAGCTGATCAAACATTACGCCAACTCAACAATTTCAGACCTGGTAGCAATATAAAGGGAGAAAAAAAATTCCACATATCAGATAAAAGCCCACAACTCAGGCCCAACAAGAACCAGAAAGCCCAAGCTCTAAATCCCCAAAGCAGCCGCTCTTCCGCGGCAAATACACCTTACCTGCGGCGGATCCGCGCCTATTATGCCACGTCAGCCATCCAAATTTAGTGCAGAATCTCAATCTCTGGGCCCACAGTCCTTTATGATACTTCAAATTCCAGAATTCTCTCGAAGCTACTGCCAGATCAGCAAAGAAGATTAAGCAAGGCTAATCCTAATTAAGCTCCTAATTAATCCTCTTCTAGAAGCTCCCTCCTAACTAATCACATCTAGAAGCTTCTCCCCTAACTAACTTTTGGAGGGAAATTTGAATTTCCCCAACAAACTTTAGGAGGGAAACTTAGAATTTGAAATCCTAGATCTAGGGTTTGGTTATCTATAAATAGGAACCTAGACCTAGGGTTAAAGGCGAATCAATCTTTAGGTAATCAATCAATAATCATTGGTTCATTCTATACCATTTTCTTCCACAAGTCTCGTGACAAGGCTTGTGCGAAACCCTAACCCTAATTCCACTCCAAATCCAAGATCTTGAGTACCAAATCAAGCGAGAAGCCTTCAACCTTTTAGGAGCCGAGCCGATCTTCAATCGGGCAAGTGATCCAAGCCGATCCGCGATCCACGGAGACGAGCGAAGCCAAGTCGACGATCGAATTCTTCCTCTTGTAGTTCTTGAGCGAATGTAATGAAATTGTTGATATAAATAAAAGGTGAAATTCTTTAATCTTGCTTTCTTTTAATTCTTGCATCATGATTAGATCTCAATTTGTAATTGTTGTTCTTGTTGTGATGTTTGAGTAAAACTCCGCTCGTAAAGGATTCGAGATAATTGTAGAATGATAATGTAACAAATCTTAATACTATTTTTAAGTCCTACGAGTTTTGTAAACCCTAGCAAGTTCAAGAATCGATGACCTAGTTTCGTAGCGATACTTTCTTGATTGTGATCGCTCGAAATTAGGGATCTACGATCGTTTCTTGAATTTACTAGAGGCTAGAATATGAATGGTATCAATGAAAGAACAAGAGATAAGATGAAACCCTAGTTTCACAAGAAGTCTCTAATTCTCATCGATTATCATCGATCTAGTATCAATTCATCGAAGGATAAGAATACGTAATTGTAAGATTACATCACATCTATAGATCCGATCGATTCCTACGAGCCTCATTTCGATTCTTGAGATTTGGTTTGGAAAAATCAACAAACGATCAATTCTTGATTCTATCTTTTAATGCTTTCTTAGATCTAGATTTTTCTCATTCTTGAACTTCAACTTTAAATCTTGAATTGTTTGTTTTCTTTTCCTTAAAGTTTCAACTCACCTAAATCAAAAGACGAACGATTACACTTTCCCTGTGGACGATCCGCACTCACATACAAACTACATCCGACACCGTAGTTGATTGCGGTCAAATAATTTTTGGTTGTGATTTCTTTACAATTTTCTCAAATATACACAACGAGAAATTCTTTTCAATCAAATGGCGCCGTTGCCGGGGACTATTTGATTAGATACTCTTTTAAATAATAACCAAGAAATTGTTTCAATCAAATGGCGCCGTTGCCGGGGATAGTGCGCTAATTGTTCGTATTTTGAAATTTGAGTTGAACAATTTATTCCATCATAATTTTTAGATCTAAACTCGTACAAACCCTAATACGTGTTTTGTGATTTGTTGCGAGAAAATCTGGAATCATTGGAGCTGGAGAAAAAATTTTCTGAATTTTCCAGAGAGCTGAAGAGTTCAAGTGGAACAGTGTCAAGAAATTTGGTGCAGTGAACAGTCATTTTGACCGCCCATCCGCGGCAAGAACCCCTAATCCGCGGCGGATCCGCGCCTCAGTAGAAGCTTCTCTGCACAAATTTTGCTCTGTGAGTCTCTCACTTTCTTATCTCTCCCCTCATCTGCTCCAATTAACAATTTCCTGCAGGTTTCTTTGCAAATAAATCGCAGCGCCGCAAAGCAAAATAAAATTTGTGCGTGTTTTGATTCTTGGTTGTTTGCATATTAATACGGAAATTAAGGGGCACGACCAAATCCAAATTAGGTGGGGATTTCATTACCCTTCCTAGGCCCCGAAAATCGCAAAACTTGCATCCGCATACACCCTCATTAATTAAAATAAATCTAGAGATGACTCTAAGGACCGTCGCGCTCAATTAGGACAAGAGAAGGCCGTGGGTAATTCATTGCTTATCCGCGTTTTCTTGTGGTGTCTAAGGCGAGTGTGTCTAAGGCTAGTGGTTTTTAATTAGGCCCACTACTTACGTAGTGGAGTACCTTCCCACTTACCTGGCACTTATCCGGCCACAGGGGGACAAAGAGGCAGTGGAGGATTGATCCTGCGACTTGTCTTTTGGCAGTTAGGAGCGGTCTAGAGCCGGACCTAGGTGACCACTAGATTCTAGGGTTTTGTGTGTTGCATTTGTTGTGTTGCATCATATTTTTCAAAATCCGTATCAATTTTTAAAACAAACACCGCATTCATTCTTTCCCCTAATTATAAATCTACGCTGCCACTTGTACTAACCCTTTTTAGTGCAAGATAGGCTGGACACGGGTTTCTAGTGCCCGTTAAGTCCGCGTTTCCCTCATCGACCCTAAAGTCGGTATTTCTACACTTACCTTTCTTTTACCCACCACCACACCCACTTCGATGGATCCACCTCCATCGAACTTCTTTTCCACTACTCTGCCGCCGTCCGTTTGTGCGCAGAATCCACCTCGCATCTCTCTCCAGGAGAGATGCTATCCTACACGAGGCCTACTTTCCACCTGTCTTTCCATTCCACCAGCCAATGGGGAAAATTTTCAAATAAAACCCCAATACATCAACCTTCTACCAAAATTTCACGGTCTCGAGTCTGAAGACGCATACGTGTTTATCACCAAATTTGAAAATGTATGCGCAATGATGGGTACCTCACAGCTTTCTGTCGATGCTTTCCGTCTACGTCTTCTCCCGTTCACTTTGTGCGATCTAGCCGAGAAGTGGCTATATAACACTACCGCACATTCCATTTCAAATTGGGACGAATTCGTTAAAGCATTCCTTAAGAAATTTTACCCACACCACAAAACAGCTCGAGTCCGTAGCGAAATCTATCAATTCACCCAGCTTCCAAATGAAACATTTTCAAAATGTCTTGAACGTTTCAAGGATCTGTTAGTCCTATGTCCACATCACGGCATCTCGAGATGGGAACTGTGCCGAATCATTTATGAGGGCATTACTCCTTACACAAGACAGACCCTTGAATCCATGTGTCAAGGCAACTTTATGACCAAAGATGATGGGGAAGCCTGGAAATTTTTAGAAGATTTCGCTGAAAAATCTTTACAGTGGGAGGGTGTGAGTCAATCATCTAGGGATGGCAATGATATTTCCATAGGAGTTAGAGCTGACATTGCAGCCATCAATAAGAAACTCGAGAATATGGAAAATAAATTTTTAGCCGCCGCCCTAAGTCAAATGTCACTCTCCAAAACTGTATGTGGTTGCTGTTCTAATCCGTCTCACTTGACGGAAGAATGCCCGTTTCAAGGTCATGAGCATACCAATGCCGCATTTCAAAGACCTAGAAACAATCCATCTTCCTCCACATATGATCAGGGTTGGAGGAATCACCCTAATTTTGCTTGGAACCAATCACAATCTCAAAACACGGTTCCAAACCCGAATCAATTCCAAAGGGTCCCTCCACCACAACAGCAGCCACCACAATTGAGTCAGCACCCCTTTCAAGCACAAAATTTTCAAAATCCGGTCAACACACCCGCACCATCTAGTCATTTGCAGTTGACCGGGACTGATGAAACCTATTCATTTGCACAATGCATGAATTTGGTCTTAACAAATATCATGCAAGTTTCGGCTGAAATGAAGTCTTATGTCGATTATATAAAGAAAAACTCTGCGTCCCAAAGCGAGAGTATTAAATCGATGGAAGAACAAATTGCACAACTAAAAGCCGAAATGAGTGCAAGAGAGAAAGGGAAACTTCCAGCTCAACCTTTACCTAATCCTGGCTATTCACATCATGTGGATAAGATCACGTTGAGATCTGGAAGAGTGCTTGACACTCATGTTGGGGAAGAGTTTGATGATACTGATAAATCAATCAATAACACCCCGGCTGAGACCTTTCCTCATACACACACTTCTTACCCCAGTTCTTCTACCCCACCTTCTTCCGAGCCTATTCTTCGTTTCCCAAAAGGCTCGCCACTTCAGCCCACCTCTTTTTCCCCTCCACGGACGATCCCCACTTCTATTTTGGGATCGGTTCCACACCCACTTCCTTCTCCTGTGATGGACCCAGCATTTATTGCTAAAGCACCTTATCCTAATCGGTTAAGGGCTAACACACCGAGTCCACATATGGAGAAGATTATGAACATTTTTAAGCAAGTAAACACCAACATCCCTCTCCTAGATGCCATCCAACAAGTTCCTTCCTATGCGAAAACTCTTAAGAACTTGTGCACTAGGAAGAGGAAGAATCTAGTGCCCAAGAAGATTTTCATGGAAAAAACAATAGACACGGCTTTCCCCCAACAATTACCGAGGAAACGTAAGGATCCAGGATATCCTACTATTTCCGTTTCTATTGGGGAAAAACACATCAACCGTGCTCTACTAGACCTTGGCGCTAGTGTTAACTTGCTTCCATACTCAGTTTATGAGCAATTAGGGATCGGAGAGTTGAAGCCAACCAATTGCACTCTCCAGATGGCTGACCGATCTATCACCAAACCTAGGGGTGAGCTGGAGGATGTGTTAATAAAAATCGGAGAATTTATATTCCCGGTAGATTTTATTGTAATTGATACACAGCCTGTAGCGAACCCACGGAATCAAATTCCGGTGATTTTAGGTCGCCCCTTTTTGGCCACTTCCAATGCTATCATCAACTGTCGTAACGGTTCTATGACCCTATCTTTCGGGAATAGGTCAATAGAACTAAACATTTACAAGTTGGGAAGTGTACCCTCTGAACCTACTGCTCAGGTCTGTTCTGTCGACTTAATGGATGTCGATAGCAGCGAATTTGATGATCCTCCTGATACTGATCTTGACTCTTTTCATATGTTATTGTTTGACCCAACTATGTATCATACACATACGGACTCTTCCACCGAGATGTCCGGGTCAACAAATAACACTGATTATAAACTGCTCTTAGAGTCTGAAGATCACCCCACACTTTGTGATGATATTATTCATCGGGGCATTGATGGAACTTTTGAGGAGATCTTCGCTGATGAGCTCGCATTTTTGAATGACACGGGTGTTGAGATGAATCATCTCCCAATCGATGAAATTGAACCTCCACCCCTTCTTTTGAACTGTAAAAAGAATGCGAGTTATCCATCACATTCACTGCATCGTCTCTCCAAAATGAGACGCACACACACTCTCTTCCACCACTTAACATTTCCCCACTTCTTCTTCCACCAACCAGAGCACTGCATTGATAAAATTTTTTGAATGGTTGGTGTTAACTTTCGGTCTTTGCAAAGCTTGGCATCGACTATTGATTTTTGACCCCCACTTGTGATTTTCAAAGTTTAACATTGCATAACTCAAGTTTGGGGGGTATATTTTTCTGGCTCTTGAAAAGAAAATTTTTACAAAATGATGAGCCAAAAATAAGTTTTGGGAGGTTCTTCACTTAAATATTTTGCCCCCACTAATAAATTCCTCCCAAGCTTACAGGTTTTTTCGAGATTTAGCAGATGGCAACAGTGAGGACACTGTTGAAAACAAGTTTGGGGGAGCTTTGTGCTTATTTTCGCATCATTTGCATATCATTTACATAAGCACAAAACATTTTTTTCAAAACCTATAAAAATTTAAAAAATTTCAAAAATTATAAAAATATTTTTTGTACATAAATAAGATAATAAAAGATTAGATAGTGAAAGATTACATCCATGAGATTAGAAAAATTTAAGAAAACCAAGAAAATTAGAAGTTTTCTTATACGAACTAGTAATAAGTAGTTATGAGCCGTTGTCCCAAGGGTTAGTAAGATGAAAGACGTCACTAATCTGAGGATAAAAATAAGTCTGAAAAATAGTTTCTATTCTGGAAGCCAAACATTTTGAACGTGGCTACCCTGCTATTCGCACTTACACACGTCTTAAAGCCTGGGATAGTAGAGGACACCTTGAAATGCTCTTGTCTTTAAGCCGATGTATGAAGGAAATAAAAAAAATGATGAATAAAGAAAATATAAGTGGTGAGAAAAATGAACGCTGGTTTTGTTATCACCAAGGGTAATAAAAAAAATATATAGCGAGGGTGCTTCTTCACCTAGTGCCCTAAGGCCAACTGGTCTGGGAGTCATTGCTATGCCTGAGGTGATGCAAGACGAGGAAAATACACCGAATAAGCAAGCACATGAGTAATCGGTCGGTTAGTACCTCAAGAAGTATTAACGGTCGCATGAAAGTGTGTGAGCAATCTCATCTAAATATTCATTAATTAAAAAGTACTGAGGCTGATGGACAAGAGTATGATAGCTTGAATTGAATTCTCCGGGTGTAGGGACGTCCTTTACACACACGCAGGGTGATATGATCGATGTTTTGGAAGAAAGATAGGAATGAAAAATAAGACGATGTTTTATTGAGGGAGGACGTGATTTCTGACATCTTTTCATGACCATTAAGATAGGGCTCATGACAACCGAAAAGCTAGCTTAGTTGGAAACCCTAATTTTCAAAGTCTTTCTTGTACGATTCTTTTCTTTAAATGTAATATTCATGATCTTCCTTTTATTATTGGATTTTGTGGGTGCAATCCGCTGAAAACCCTCAGGAGACAACACTCCTCCTACTAGGGACACCTAGAGGTTTAAAGGCTTGTTGCACGTGCTCAGTGCAATCGTGTTGCCTACGAAAGTGTGCTAGTTAGTTTTTCTCTTTCTTTATTTTCTCCTTCTCTTTTTAATAAAACATTCGCTCGAGACGATCGAAATTAAGTTTGGGGGTATTTGATCAGTCGAAAATATTGTATATTTTAGCCGGCAATTTCCCTAACTTTTGCATACATTTAGAAGTGTTCGGCATTCATATTCTACATATTAGCAAATCTGTCACAAAATATGAGATTGCATGTGTTAGACTTTTAAACCGACACTTTAAGGGAAATTAACCGCATTTCATGGCATCGCATCATTTCTGTATTTGCGCAACACTTGTCTTGAGTCTGTGCAGGAAAGTCCGGAGCAAAATCAAAAGAAGCTGATCAAACATTACGCCAACTCAACAATTTCAGATCTGGTAGCAATATAAAGGGAGAAACAAAATTCCACATATCAGATAAAAGCCCACAACTCAGGCCCAACAAGCACCAGAAAGCCCAAGCTCTAAATCCCCAAAGCAGCCGCTCTTCCGCGGCAAATACCCCTTACCTGCGGCGGATCCGCGCCTATTATGCCACGTCAGCCATCCAAATTTAGTGCAGAATCTCAATCTCTGGGCCCACAGTCCTTTATGATACTTCAAATTCCAGAATTCTCTCGAAGCTACTGCCAGATCAGCAAAGAAGATTAAGCAAGGCTAATCCTAATTAAGCTCCTAATTAATCCTCTTCTAGAAGCTCCCTCCTAACTAATCACAACTAGAAGCTTCTCCCCTAACTAACTTTTGGAGGGAAATTTGAATTTCCCCAACAAACTTTAGGAGGGAAACTTAGAATTTGAAATCCTAGATCTAGGGTTTGGTTATCTATAAATAGGAACCTAGACCTATGGTTAAAGGCGAATCAATCTTTAGGTAATCAATCAATAATCATTGGTTCATTCTACACCATTTTCTTCCACAAGTCTCGTGACAAGGCTTGTGCGAAACCCTAACCCTAATTCCACTCCAAATCCAAGATCTTGAGTACCAAATCAAGCGAGAAGCCTTCAACCTTTTAGGAGCCGAGCCGATCTTCAATCGGGCAAGTGATCCAAGCCGATCCGCGATCCACGGAGACGAGCGAAGCCAAGTCGACGATCGAATTCTTCCTCTTGTAGTTCTTGAGCGAATGTAATGAAATTGTTGATATAAATAAAAGGTGAAATGCTTTAATCTTGATTTCTTTTAATTCTTGCATCATGATTAGATCTCAATTTGTAATTGTTGTTCTTGTTGTGATGTTTGAGTAAAACTCCGCTCGTAAAGGATTCGAGACGATTGTAGAATGATGATGTAACAAATCTTAATACTATTTTTAAGTCCTACGAGTTTTGTAAACCCTAGCAAGTTCAAGAATCGATGACCTAGTTTCGTAGCGATACTTTCTTGATTGTGATCGCTCGAAATTAGGGATCTACGATCGTTTCTTGAATTTACTAGAGGCTAGAATATGAATGGTATCAATGAAAGAACAAGAGATAAGATGAAACCCTAGTTTCACAAGAAGTCTCTAATTCTCATCGATTATCATCGATCTAGTATCAATTCATCGAAGGATAAGAATACGTAATTGTAAGATTACATCACATCTATAGATCCGATCGATTCCTACGAGCCTCATTTCGATTCTTGAGATTTGGTTTGGAAAAATCAACAAACGATCAATTCTTGATTCTATCTTTTAATGCTTTCTTAGATCTAGATTTTTCTCATTCTTGAACTTCAACTTTAAATCTTGAATTGTTTGTTTTCTTTTCCTTAAAGTTTCAACTCACCTAAATCAAAAGACGAACGATTACACTTTCCCTGTGGACGATCCGCACTCACATACAAACTACATCTGACACCGTAGTTGATTGCGGTCAAATAATTTTTGGTTGTGATTTCTTTACAATTTTCTCAAATATACACAACGAGAAATTCTTTTCAATCACCGGTCACGTGCCACATTTGGGTCGTGACAAAGTTGGTATCAGAGCGTCTGGTTTAACCTTTGTTCGAATCTATGTTTGGCTATATGGGGTCTAGGTATGCACTTTTGTTATCTGGACTTACCTTATAGGACTTAGACTTGACTTTGGGGGTCTTATACCCGAACTTTCGTAATATAGGATGACCTTGGTTGATGGAGTAGGTACTAAGTAGAGTGACGTACCGTACATATGTTCCGCGGCATATTTACGATATGATACTCCACCAAAGTTACCTTAGGATTTATATCTTCAGATCTTCCTTCTATTCATTCCGTTGATCTATCCTCGTCAATGCATGTTGATTGTTCCGGTCACCATGTTTATGGGAGCCGAGAGAGCTGCGGTTAGAGATACAGTCAGAGCAGACTTGTCTGGGACAAGGACTGACCAGGGTGACATTCTGATGATACAGAGACATGTCGTTTATATATATTTGATCGAGTTCTAATATTGAAGCGAGTTTCTTCAGGATCCGCGTCAGATGGTAGAGTCATTGCTAAAGATCAGCTGGACTTGAGGCGTGATGTTTTCCCCTCTCCGCAGATTGTGGTGTTGCGTACTATGCAGACAGCGGTACCAATCATTGCTGAGGTTATCGAGATGTTGCTTCCAGAGTTCACGAAGTTAAAAGTTGACAAGGTTTACAAGTGTAGATGGATCAACAGGATTCGTAGCCATTCAGATGTGGGATGGTCAGGACTTTTAATCCGTTGTGGCGCCCCGATACGAGATCGGTGAAATTGATTTGCTTCTTCCGATGGATCTTGCTCAGACCTGATTCAAGTCGCTCGAGAAAGAGATCGTGCAGTAAGTTTTCCTCCGACGAATTGGGACGAGTTTTCGAAGGTGAGCTTAGCCAGATTCTTCTACAGAGTATCAGAGATGCCAGATTCATGTTTTTGTAAGTCTTGTAAGGCTCCGGGCATGGTCATAATCGAGTATGACTTGCAACTCGCATGATTATCGTGATACGCTCCTTAAGTGGTTGATATTGGAGAATTATGGAACAGGAGATTGGTGCGAAGTTTCAGTGGACAGTTGTTCTTCACAATTGATATTGAAGATTTAAGGCATATACTGAGACGCGTACGACTACACCTTCAGGAGGAAATCAAAAAGGAATGACAGTTGTTATTAAAAAGAAAGTGGATTCAGTAATGAGTGCTAGTTCCGGGAAGGCTGGATAGCTGAGATCAGCAGGAGACTTGAAGGGGTTCTTTCTGAAAGTTGATAATAAGTAAGATTGGACCCAGGATTAGTTGTTAGCACACAAGCACAGGATAGAGATTTCCGTCATCAACATGTTTCGTTACAAGAGACTGGACTACTGGTCAAGAAGATATGATGGGAAGTATCAGCAATAAGACGAATGGTGTCGTTACTCCTCACCGGACGATTGCATAAAGAAGCCATGGTATTGAGGTCCGCAAGAAGAACCAGAATTCAGAGACAGAGAACGTTAGATCGTGGCAGACGGCAATATGTAATCCTTGCTCTGCCAATTCCGGGTGTATAAACACCTTCCGACATTGAAGAGGATATACTTCGATGTCATTTGAGTTCGATTTGCGTTTTTATAGTCTAAATGTTCATTTTTAACATTGAAGAAAGGACAACTCAACGTCCGTTATTTTGATATATGTATTTTTTTGAGGATTTGAGTGTCATATTATGTTTTGTGCACACCAGGTGTACTTGTTAAGATTTTCGTGCGAGGTGACTACACTCGATTGGAATGTTGTGTACACCGGATGCACTACACTGATATTTTCGTACCCATCAGATGCACATGGTTAAGAGATTTTATATATATACCTTAAGTATACTTGGTATGATTTCTTGCACACCAGTTGCACGTTTTGATTTAGTGCACTCTGATGCACTTGATTTTGATTTTGTACACTATGATGCACTTGATTTTGATTTTGTGCACCCCGATGCACTTGATACTATTTTGTACACTTTGTTCCATGCATAGTGGATGCAGTGGATATCGTTTCGTTCACGCTTGTTGCACTTAACGCTATTTTGGTTTCATGCACACCGTGATGTGTGGTTTGAGATTTGCACGCAAACCCATTAGGATTGATTTTGTTTTCATGCTTTGCACTTAATAGGATATATTATAGATTTGATTTATGTATTTTTCGCTTGGTCGTGTGCACCGATATTGCACTACGATTATGGCATTGATTGTGTACATAGGATACACAACGGTTTTCGGATTTGGCAATTTGCATCATACTTGAGTAGTTCTCATAGCACCCGCTAGAGTTACAGTTATGTGAGTTTTATATATTTTGATGTTTCAAGCTGTAACGTTTTAAAAATGATTAAATAAATAATTAAATGAATAAAAGTGTTTAAGTGAACTTTAGGATTTTCGGTAAAGTAAAATGTATTTTTCGTAAAACCAAACCGTGATTTTTTTTCATTATAAATTTTAAAATATCTATTTTAATTATGAAATTACTAGTAAAGGGTGTTTATTTAGCCACTTATAAATTTTTAATTTAATAAAATATTTTTCCTAAATTAATTATTTTAAATATTAACATAAGCTTTGTGTTAGCGGATCATTAGAGAATGAGATAATGAACATGAATATATAAATTATGAAGGGTGGTGGTGATATTGAGGTACATGGGACACTAAAATAGTACCTGGGCTGTAGCTTGTGACTTGATGACGATAAGATATCGGTATGACTTAATCACAATATGATACATATGACATGATACTTCTGAGGATAAACTAATGATGCATATTATGATGGCAATGATATATGATCGATATAGGCGATTACAGTTTAACACCTTGATCATGAGATGTGTTGGTGATGATATTATACGAATAATGAGACACCTAGGAGATACTTGACCGTACCCTGATATTGGGATGCCGTACGATGGATTTTACCGTACGAGGCTTAGATTTGATGATTGATCCGCACTCTTGATTCGAGGAAGCCGTACTACGTACGTGACGCTATTGAGGCAGGATCGCCGACTATTAGAGATATTGATTTAGACCCTAGGTAGACTCTAATTTCTTACTGACTAGTCTATTAGGTTTAGTTACTTAGGATGTTAGATGGACACTAGTTTAGGTTCGACTCACATAGTGGTAGTTGTACTCGTATCTCGCAGAGGAGTGGATAATGCACACTTGTATTTACATTCATACTGTAATCATCATGGTGCATGTTCTTTTATATGTTGCTATAATCAGTATAAACTTTACCTGTTAGGACACCAGCACTATTTCCGATGATGCGCATATTCCACGCACACTTATTTGCCGGCTCACACACATCATCATCGGTAATTGCTATGTCACGTACACTTTAGATTATATTATCTTTCATTAATAGAATCAGTTAACAACTTGACCAATATATTATTGTGATTATTCTCTGACGTTAGTATAGACATGATATTTATTACTTAGACATTCATGCATTCATATTTTCATGTTATCGCATAGTAGTATGGGCATATGCCGACACTTATCATATACTTACTCATGATTTGAGATTTGGATTTCTATGAGATTTCTGGATTTTTGGGGAAAACCGCAAAAATATATAAAAACTTCTCTCTCTCCTCTTCTCTTTTTTAAAATAAGATGCGGTTTTCTCGTGATGTATGTGTCGTCCACCATGAGTATTTCATGTTTTCTGTTGGATTTCGAGACCCGATTCGAGGAGTGGATGAACCGTCTCGGGTACATGGTAGGCCCGGTATGGTACCCCGGGGCAAGAAGATCGAGTTGTAGACGATGAGCCTGGCAGGGGAAGACTACCTACCGGTGATGCCTGGCGCGGCGGATATCCGGAGGATGCTGACCGTTGTCGTGGGATTTGATGATATGGACCGATCCGGACTGACGGAGCCCGACATATTGAGACTTGAGATTTACATATTTGTGTCGATGCTTGACTCGGATTTTCATGGATTTCATTGTTGAGATTTCAGATTCTTATACACATTTTACTATGATAACAGCCAAAGATTTCTTATACAGATATACCTGGATTTCAGGATTGCTTATTTTACATTCATGGTGCATGCATATCCATTTATATGACATAGTACTATATGAGGCACTGACACGAGCATGGAGTATCGGCACTTACACGTATTATTACCCTGCTATTACTTGAGGTTTGAGACTTAGTAGTGTATTATTATTATGACCTAGGATAGCTTCGTGCATTCGATTTCTTTTCGTAGATGTCTTCTACTCACGAGTTGGCAACTCAACCCCGTTGTGCCAAATTTTATTACAGGTTCGGTGTACAAGTTTCCCTGGCAGCTTGCTGGCACATCTATTCTTTCAGGGTGATTTGCACGGTAGGTTGGTTCACTTGTATCCGAACCACCATTGTACTTTTATTCATTCATTTGTATCTAGTAAGCTCCATCAACCATACTTGTATTAATTGATAAGTTTATTGGACCAGTCTTTTATTTCGACCTTAGAGTCGCGCATGTGTTATTCTGATCTGGTGGTTTTTGTTTTCTTTTGAGTTTTGAGCCTCGCCCTTTGGCGTTGTATATTATTGTGATTGTTGTGGTTGTCTCCGCCTGTTGGCGTTGAGCTAGCTCCCGTTGGGGATGCTTTTTATTGTTTATGTATATTATACTTGTTGAACCCATTTGGGAGCCAGTTTTTATAGAGGAGACTCTGCCGAAATTTTTGAGAAAATTTGCTGATGCTTTTAAACTTGTTTCTTTTTCTTCTTCTTCTTCTTTTATGGTTTAGATTTCTGGGCTTAGGCTTACTTAGGTTACGTGGCGCCTCTTGACGCTTCGTAATCTAAGTGCCGGTCACGTTCCGTACTTTCGGGTCGTGACAAAGTTGGTATCAGAGCGCTAGGTTTAACCTTATATAAGTCTAGGTGACCCTTGGTTGATGGAGTAGGCGATTTTGGTAGAGTAACGTACCGTGGGTATGGTCCGCGGCATATTTACGATACGCTACTCTGCTTAAGGAGCCTTAGGATATACATTTGTTTGCACCGTATTTCATTCGTTCCTTTGATCTATCTTCGTTGATGTCGGAGGGTGGTTCTGTTACCACGGGCGCACGGGCAGAGGGAGCTGCGGCTCAAATGCGATAACCATTAGAGTATTGGTTATTCTTGAGGATTGAAGCATTGCTTAGCGTGCGGACGAAGGGTATTCACATGCCGTCCGGATGAAGTTAAAGGGTTCGAACGATTATCAGAAAACCATTTTCCTAAGTTTAAAGTATTCGGAAGAACATGCAGGTATTTCGATGGACCCTCTAGAAGAGTGAAACCCTAACTCGATATAATGACCATGAGAACGCCCTTGAACCTTAGGGTTTACGGCAGTTCCGCTGTGCCATTAGTGAGGCTTGGGTTTGCCCTTCTACAGCTGGATCATCAATGCTGGGGTATGTACCGGATATTTTTAAGCTGTACTTGAGTGTTGAGCTCTCGGGGAATTATGGGATTTGATGGATCGATCGAAAAGTTTAATGTAGTCCGGATATCATGTGAAGGGATCGACTACGTGGGAGACTCTAGATATGAGTATTGCTATTGGTAGCGCAGTCAGCACAGCTACGAAGAGACGAGTTCGAAGCAATCGACATCAGAGGAAAGAGGCGCACATTGACGATAGTGTTTACGATTGTGATTTAGTGATTTGAATTTCATATTTTCGTTGATTGGATTTTTGTATTTTGAGGACTTTGTTCTACGATTGGTATTTCCTGTGTGTACCTTCATTCTATCTGTGTTTCATATATCAGTTGTATTGATGTGGTTTAGTACGCACCCAGTACACTTGATTTGGTTTTATATATTTTGAGATTTTTGATTGATTTCGTGCATAGGGGTCACACATGATTTTGACATATGTTTTGACTTAGTTTTCATGCATTTTTGTACTGTGATTTTGATTTTGATATTCGATGTATGTTTTCGTGCACCATGTGCACCTGATTAGGATTCTTGCGCATACTTGGCCCACTTGATGCGATTTTGTGCACACCAGATGCACTAAATCGGGATTTTGTGCAGATTAGATGCACTTGATATTGAGTCGTGCACGCCCGTTGCACTTGACAGATGTTTTTGGTGCACACCTGTTGCACTTAGTTTTGTTTTTATGTGTATTCGTGGTATCTGTATTTTGTTTCGATTTCAGTGCGCACCGGACGCACATGGTATTTTATTGATGTGATTGGGATTAATTTCAGTTTGAGCAGTATGTTTTCATAATCATTATTATTTGATTTAGTAACCAGGTGGGACGTGTATGTTAAATAAAAGATATATATATATATAGCTATTTTTTAAATAAAAAAAATTTTAAACGTCCGCTACTTATACCGTGACACGTGCATTGCACGGCGAATTTTCAAGAGGGGTTTTTGTATGCTTCTTTATTATGAGGCTTAGGCGATTTTACCAGGATGTGAAATATATATAAGTTATAGATTGATGTATATTATGATGGTTTTAACACTGGGTTATGATATTTTATTCTCGCCATAACTCCGATGATTGCGTTATGCTTGACGGAGTTGATTTTTGTTATGTATTGATGATTTCGGAGCCCCGACGATTTGGATGTTTTGCTAAACGTTTTAGTATTTGGAAGGGGGGTTTTAATTTAAATTCGGGGACCGAATTTCTTAAAGGGGGGAAGATTGTAACGTTTTAAAAATGATTAAATAAATAATTAAATGAATAAAAGTGTTTAAGTTAATTTTAGGATTTTCGGTAAAGTAAAATGTATTTTTCGTAAAACCAAACCGTGATTTTTTTTCATTATAAATTTTAAAATATCTATTTTAATTATGAAATTACTATTAAATGGTGTTTATTTAGCCACTTATAAATTTTTAGTTTAATAAAATATTTTTCCTAAATTAATTATTTTAAATATTAACATAAGCTTTATTTTTACACTAAATTAGTGTAAATTACAAATTTAAATGGTTTTAATTTGTAAAAATGAACCATGGCATATTAGAAATTAGTGTGTATCATGCAAAATTTATTTGCAAATTTTTCCTATTTTCTAGAGCTTTCTTGAGTTGCTATAGTAAACAAATAAATAAATAATTAAATAAACCATGAAAAGACCTTATAAGTGATATTTCTCCTCTTGAAACTTCTACACACTTTCACACTCACTTCTTTCTCTCCCTCACCTCACCAAGGCCGGCCACAACCCCCCATGGCTGCCCCTCCCCTTTTCCCACCTCATTTTTATCCAAAATTCATTAAAAACACATCAAAAATTCAATTAAAATTCCATAAAATCCTATTTATTCCATACTCTTTATTCCTTGCTCATTTTTATATGAAATTTGGAGATGGAAAGCATGCATTTTGGAGGCTCATTTCTTGTTTGGATTTCATATTTTGGGAGGTATAATTTCTTTCTTTTGATTTATTGTTTTAGATGTTCATTTAAGCTTAATTAGATTTAATGAATTAATTCTATGTTTTTTTTTTAAAAATGCAAGTTAGGGTTGTAAATTCAAGTTAGGGTTTTTAATAATTAATTAGGGTTATAATAGTTAGTTTAACACTTTTAGAATTGGAAAATATTGCATGGTTGTTAAATTGTAAAATTTTCATTTAAAATTGTTTTAAATAAGGAAATTAGCTAACTAGATTTTTCTAAAATGTGTTTGTGGGTAATATAAAATTCCAATTAAAGTTTATATCATTAGATTGTAGTTTTAGTGAGAGTATTAGCATGTAAATGGAAAGACAAATTTAGTTTGATCACTAGATTACTTTGAGAATTGGAAAATACTAATAAAATGCTATTATTTTGTAAACTAGATTTTGAAAATTCCTAAATAAATGAGATTAAAAATATAATTTATGGTTTCATTAAATCATTATCATCATGAATTGTGGTTTAATACATTAATTCATGCAAAATCATGTTTTGTGGTGGAATTGTGGTATTTTGCTTGAAAAATGTTTAAATTGTTAAAAGTTGCAAACTAGAAATTTCAAATAAATGCAAAATTGTGTAATAAAAATATAGTAATGGTTTGTATAGTCTAGTAATACTATTTAATGAGTTTTATGACCATTAGTTTCATTTAAATGTCAAGTTTTGATGAAAAACGGTAAATTGGCATTTTCGGGTTTTATGTAATTAGACGGTTTGATGGATTTTAGGGTTTCGATGGATTTAATCATGTTTTATAATATAAGTAATGTGTTTTAAAACTACAAGTTAATTGTTAATGTTTATCTCGATCCACCGGAGTTCGTACGCCGATATCGAGCGGTATTTGGTTCTTTTGCGTGGGCGGGACATAGGTTTTAACCTATGCTTGTTCCTTTAGATCGTTTGACTTTCGTATGTGATTCAGTTTACGATGCTATTTATATGTTGCGTCTGGGTACCCCCCCACGTGGACTGCGGGCGATGAAGAGGATGATGGCGACACTGTCTTCGGCAGACATGGACCAGGTGAGTAGATGTATATCTACGGGGGGAAGTCGGGTGGATGGCGTTTAGCACTCCCGCAACGTAGAATAGGAATAGTATTTATTGTCAGTAGGAAACCAGATGTGACCCTAGATACTTAACGCGTAGGACCCTAGTAATAACCCTAGGCTGAACTAGACTGATTTAGGAAAACCTTATCAGGGGATGAGTACCTTGGAAAAGTTCTTAGGTTTCAGGTAGAAAAACACACGCACACACTGAAACTTGACATGGCGTATACGTATATGTGTGTGTATATATAAAACTAGGTATAGGTGTATATATATACACAACACGTATATGGGATTCATTGATGTGATATGATATCTGTGGTATGATGAAACAGTATAACTGGGCTTGATGCCGTGATTCTTGACTATACAGTCGTATTAAAGTGTTAGCGGATCATTAGAGAATGAGATAATGAACATGAATATATAAATTATGAAGGGTGGTGGTGATATTGAGGTACATGGGACGCTAAAATAGTACCTGGGCTGTAGCTTGTGACTTGATGACGATAAGATATCGGTATGACTTAATCACAATATGATACATATGACATGATACTTCTGAGGATAAACTAATGATGCATATTATGATGGCAATGATATATGATCGATGTAGGCGATTACAGTTTAACACCTTGATCATGAGATGTGTTGGTGATGATATTATACGAATAATGAGACACCTAGGAGATACTTGACCGTTCCCCGATATTGGGATGCCGTACGATGGATTTTACCGTACGAGGCTTAGATTTGATGATTGATCCGCACTCTTGATTCGAGGAAGCCGTACTACGTACGTGACGCTATTGAGGCAGGATCGCCGACTATTAGAGATATTGATTTAGACCCTAGGTAGACTCTAGTTTCTTACTGACTAGTCTATTAGGTTTAGTTACTTAGGATGTTAGATGGACACTAGTTTAGGTTCGACTCATATAGTGGTAGTTGTACTCGTATCTCGCAGAGGAGTGGATAATGCACACTTGTATTTACATTCATACTGTAATCATCATGGTGCATGTTCTTTTATATGTTGCTATAATCAGTATAAACTTTACCTGTTAGGACACCAGCACTATTTCCGATGATGCGCATATTCCACGCACACTTATTTGCCGGCTCACACACATCATCATCGGTAATTGCTATGTCACGTACACTTTAGATTATATTATCTTTCATTGATAGAATCAGTTAACAACTTGACCAATATATTATTGTGATTATTCTCTGACGTTAGTATAGACATGATATTTATTACTTAGACATTCATGCATTCATATTTTCATGTTATCGCATAGTAGTATGGGCATATGCCGACACTTATCATATACTTACTCATGATTTGAGATTTGGATTTCTATGAGATTTCTGGATTTTTGGGGAAAACCGCAAAAATATATAAAAACTTCTCTCTCTCCTCTTCTCTTTTTTAAAATAAGATGCGGTTTTCTCGTGATGTATGTGTCGTCCACCATGAGTATTTCATGTTTTCTGTTGGATTTCGAGACCCGATTCGAGGAGTGGATGAACCGTCTCGGGTACATGGTGGGCCCGGTATGGTACCCCGGGGCAAGAAGATCGAGTTGTAGACGATGAGCCTGGCAGGGGAAGACTACCTACCGGTGATGTCTGGCGCGGCGGATATCCGGAGGATACTGACCGTTGTCGTGGGATTTGATGATATGGGCCGATCCGGACTGACGGAGCCCGACATATTGAGACTTGAGATTTACATATTTGTGTCGATGCTTGACTCGGATTTTCATAGATTTCATTGTTGAGATTTCAGATTCTTATACACATTTTACTATGATAACAGCCAAAGATTTCTTATACAGATATACCTGGATTTCAGGATTGCTTATTTTACATTCATGGTGCATGCATATCCATTTATATGACATAGTACTATATGAGGCACTGACACGAGCATGGAGTATCGGCACTTACACGTATTATTACCCTGCTATTACTTGAGGTTTGAGACTTAGTAGTGTATTATTATTATGACCTAGGATAGCGTCGTGCATTCGATTTCTTTTCGTAGATGTCTTCTACTCACGAGTTGGCAACTCACCCCCGTTGTGCCAAATTTTATTACCGGTTCGGTGTACAGGTTTCCCTGGCAGCTTGCTGGCACATCTATTCTTTCAGGGTGATTTGCACGGTAGGTTGGTTCACTTGTATCCGAACCACCATTGTACTTTTATTCATTCATTTGTATCTAGTAAGCTCCATCAACCATACTTGTATTAATTAATAAGTTTATTGGACCAGTCTTTTATTTCGACCTTAGAGTCGCGCATGTGTTATTCTGATCTGGTGGTTTTTGTTTTCTTTTGAGTTTTGAGGCTCGCCCTTTGGCGTTGTATATTATTGTGATTGTTGTGGTTGTCTCCGCCTGTTGGCGTTGAGCTAGCTCCCGTTGGGGATGCTTTTTATTGTTTATGTATATTATACTTGTTGAACCCATTTGGGGGCCAGTTTTTATAGAAGAGACTCTGCCGAAATTTTTGAGAAAATTTGCTGATGCTTTTAAACTTGTTTCTTTTTCTTCTTCTTCTTCTTTTATGGTTTAGATTTCTGGGTTTCGGCTTACTTAAGTTACGTAGCGCCTCTTGACGCTTCGTAATCTAAGTGCCCGTCACGTTCCGTACTTTCGGGTCGTGACACAAGCACACGGTTGCGTTATGATGCGTTTTAGCTCGTAGGGGACTTTGGAGTTTCGTTATATCGAGCGGATTTTATGTTTTAAATTTGGACCCCGGAAAATTGTTTTGAATTTGAGCAAATTGGATTAAGAAAAATGTTTTAAGAAGAGAATTTAATTTAAATTCGGGGACCGAATTTTCTTAAGGGAGAAATATTGTAACATTTTGAAATATTTTAGATAATAAATTAATTTATTTAATTAATTAAAAATGATAAATTAAAATTTTATTGAAACAAAATGGGACATTTCATTAGTAGTGTGCGAAACTAATCAATTTGAATATTTAGTTTGTAACATTAGTTATTAAGAAGGGTTTTAGTGAAAATTTAGCTTCATTATGTAGTATGATATAGTGTGGGGCTTTATGGAAAGTTTAATTAATTTTGGAAATTAGATAGTTTATGAGGGTTTATGTGTAAAAGAGATAGGGTCATGGTTAAGGTTAAATTTAACCCTTGGAACATCATAACCTAGATGACACTTCATGCTTGCATGAACACTTCATGCTCCCACCTCCTCCTTGCATGGATACACCACACTTCATCTTGGTGACACCTCCTACTACCCTTATCCTTCATTTCTCTTATCATTTCTTTTTTATTCAGTTGATATATCAAGTTAGGAACCAAGTTTACTAGCTTAGAAGGAAAAAAAAAAGGATCCTAACATTCACCAAAGAAAAAGAGAGAAGAATGAATGAAACTAAGTAATAGTGATTCATTACCTCAACTCTCAAACTAGGCTACCTTTTTCTTGTGCTTTCCTTGATGAATTAACTCAGTGGATCATCAGTTGGTATAATCTCAGATCTTATTTAATTCTGTTTTAGTATAGAAGTAGGATATCGGAAATATCGTTTTTGGACAATTTAGACTCTGTTGTGAGTCTGCTATAGTTTAGGTGATAATTAACAAAATCAAACAGTGCCTTCATATTGTAATTTGGACCTTGAATAACAACTAGGAAAATGAACCCATTTCCTCGGAATTTGGCCGGCGACATTCAACCAAAATCCAAGCTCGCCGGTTTTTATAGGGATTTAGGTGTTGGGGTTTTCAGGGTAGCTCTCTGTTTATATTTTGGGTTGTTTGGTATTGTTAGTTTATGTTGTAATTCCAGTATATAAAATTTGGAAGCTAATATCAGTTTTGGGGTTAAAATCTAAAATACGGCACGGATGCTTCACGACACGATTCTGTTTTTACTATTACGGACAGCGAAGGGTTAACTTAGGTTAGTATAAGTGTTAGATAGTCACAATATCCTCACATAGCATGTTTAGTATGTGCAGTATCATAAACTAGGAAAAAATGTGATATGTAGCATACTAATATTGAATCTGGAACCAATAGGTTTAACCACTAGAACAACTAGTAACACCATAAGCATCATGAGACCACCAGGAGACTACACTTAAAGCCCGAGACCCCATCTCCATAGCCGACCCGGCGAGAGTCCCTGTTTGGCCGAGGTCGCCGGACTTTCGGTGGATTTTGATGTTGAATTTTCTTCTGTAACTTAGTTTTGGTATTTTATAAGTTTCTGTATTGTTTGATTTGTCTAAATAATTACACAGAGAAATCTGGGAGTAAATAGTTAAGGTTTTATCAAATTTCTGATATTTACGATACGGATTTTTCGTATTTTAAACTGCAACTGAACCATTAATGTTTGTACATTAACAGCAGGATTGTATTGTCGTTTTTGGTTAAGTACGCTGTAGGTTCTAAGGTATAGGTGTCTATCTCGTTGTTTTGAGTTTTGATATGATATTTACATCGATATGGTATAACGACGATTATAGGTACGATTGCGAAGATTTCCGAGACGGAGCTGGCGGACATAGCAGCGTGGATTTCAGCAAGCTCATCAAGTGGTGAGTAGATTTATATCTATGGGGAAAGTCGGGTGGATGGCGTATAGCACCCCCGCAACCTTATAAATAATATTATGATATATAGTAGTTTTAGTAATGGATATTAGAATTAATTTGCATCTAGTATGATACTCATTTGCATATATTTTACGAATGGTTTGGTAAATTGGTACGAAAGACCATGCCCAGTTCCCTTTAAACTCGTAAAATAATGCTTATATTTACTTTACTTGTTTACATTATAACTATTGATGTTATATGTTTTCGTAATACGAACACTCTGATAGAACACTGCACAACTACCAATGAGTACTATGCTGCACAAGCACGTACATACATATTACACTGCACCTTATTGGTACTGCCATGTCACTGTAGAACCGTTCTGTTATACAATGCGTGTATATTCATATATATATATATGTGTGTGTGTGTGTGTGTGTGTGTTATAATATGAATAGGCTATTACACCTATAGAACACTTGCACAAATACTAATGATTTCCATGCAGCACGAGCACAGACGCGTTTGTTATACCACACATCATTAGTATTGCTATGACACAGTAGAATTGATACGTTTATTTGCTTGTATGACTTATTTACGTACTTTACTTTATTACCTGTTACGTATTACGAATACCGGTACTATGGATGTTTATATTTGATTCTTATGAGTTTTTTGGATGTTTTACTCCTGATGACATATATTAGTTGTATGGGACGCTGTTATATATGTATATATATAATATATCATCAGAATTATCTATGAAAGTATTCTCCTTCTTTACTTGAGATATCTGGATATGATGAGTTGACGTCCACCATGAGCTTGATGTTTTCTGATTGTTTTTTTCCGAATCGACTGGGGAGATAGACGGTTTCGGACTTGTTACTTATCCGGACTGAGTGGGGGAGATATACAATCAGATACATGGTGGACCCGGATCGAGACCGAGGGGCAAGATAGCCGCGGTTGAGGCGGGGAGTCTTGCGAGGATACTCGATACCGGAGATAGAAATGAGCACGGCGGATATCCAGGGGATACCGACCGGGGCCAAGGATATCGGGTGGCGATCATCTGTTGAGATGGTGTCGACGATATCTGCATTTACGTGTCGGTGATGGACACGAGAGATTCTGATTTCGGCTTTCGATGCTAGACATCCATACATAGATATTGATATGTTGTTATCATGAGATATACAGTAGATTATGGTTATTGTATCCAATCAGGACTGATCCGGGGGACAGTACCTGTATATATATTTGTACGGGCATTCATATACATAAAAAGGAATTGAAACACGAGCTATAGACTCATTATTTTGAAATGTCTGATATGATACTGAGATCTTTAAATTGTAAACCTGTTAACATTTTCCATCAAAACAGCAAGACGTATATCCTAAGTAAAGATACTTATTATGTTTTATACTATCATGTCAGCTTTATGCCGTGACCTATCTATTCTGCGGCTATTTTTAAAGAAGAGGTTTATATACATATATTTTCGGCTACTTTAGGCTTATACTTAGATACAGGTCATTTGCATTTGATATGTTCTACTTGGGATTGCATGACAGATAGGGTTGCATTATAATACATAACCATATCATATTACGTTAGTACAGATTATGATAGTACTTTACTTATGACCTAGGTATCGTCGTGCATTTCGATTTCTATCTTGTGATGTACTTTTATTCACTGAGTCGGCAACTCATCCTCGTTGTGCCACAGTTTCTTGCAAGTTTTACCGCTTGGATTATCAGCGGCTTGGGCACACATTCCTTTCGGTGATTGATTGGTAAGTGGGTTACTATTGTATCGTACTCACACTTGATTATTCATATATTCTTGTATCTACTGAAAACTCCATCAACTTAGAAATGGTATATTGTGGACTTAGAAGCGAGACTTAGAATTTGTGTGATGTGATGTCGTACTCATTGGAGTCGACTTTCTATATCGTGTGCTTGGTTGCTCCGACGTTTGGGCGTGGAAGCTGCTCCCGTTGGGATGCTATTTTATCATTGTGGTTGTATTGGGGTTTTATGCAAAATTACAAAGGAGGTGTTGTCAAATTTCAAAACGTCTTGGATGCTCTTTAAACATACTTGTTTAAAATCAAAGGGTTATTTTAAAATGATTCCATCTGATGATTTTTTTTTTTAAAATTCACGTCCGATGTTTTCAAAAGAAAAAGGTTTAGATTCCGGGTTTCGGCTTACTTGAACCACGTCGGCGTCTTTAGATGTCATGTGATTTAAGTGCTGATCACGTGCCACATTTGGGTCGTGACAAAAAAGAAGTCTGGCATGGCGTCGACCACACTCTTGATTGGTTCCATCCCATCCGTATGCCAAGATATTATGCGGAGGGATTAAAGAAACTGTTAAAATGTCAAGGCGTACCTCTAGAACAAACAGTTCGCCAGACCCAATTCTACAAAAAGATTTAGGATATTCTCGGGACTCAACGAAAGAAGCCTAATGGGAAGATGGAAACAACTAGGCTCGAATATGTTCGGTCCAAAAAATGGGAGCATGTTTACAGCTGCCACGTCATAAATAGCTTGAGTGACAAAGAAAATGTTCTTCCGGATAGCCATGACTTCAAAAGAAGCTTGTCAGGTGAGCCGAGACAACCATAGCCGCGAAATGGCCATAAACAAAAACGAAGGCACAGCATCTCAGTTAGCTATTAGTGGAACAAGAAGATCGTAATTCTCTTCACCCACAGCTCGCTATTTGCTTCGCAAAAGGGAAAAATCCTAAAGCGGAAACGAAAATAAGGCAAGTATTGCTGATGACGTTCGAAGATGACAAAGCTAGTCTAAGAAGCCCTCTAAACAAGGAAAGTCCAGACTCAGCCCATCCTTTATAAAGAAGATGGAGCATGAATACTCGTTCCCACAGGACAAGACAGGGAAAATATTCAACCTTATCATGAAACACCAAATGATGACGCTTCCAGAGTCTTAGCACCCTGAACAAATAAACGAGATCCATTACCCGGATTATTGCTCCTTTCACCGAGCAATAGGTCACCCCCTTGAAGACTGCTTCACGTTCAAGGACTAAGTAGAGGATCGGTATCAACAAGGCAGGTTTATTTTATCCGACAGTTGGAAGATAAGCCCACCACAAAAACATGAGCCAAAGAAGATCTATACCGTCAGGATAGGACCGGCTCGACCGCAAAAATGGAAGCGGACCCGTACCTGCCATATGATAACTCTCTCAAGGGAGGGAAGACACGAGAATATGATTGGTGGCCTCTTCGAATACTTCACAAATGAAGATGATGATGAGGAGATATCAGAATTTCCACCGGCACCAAGAGAGCAGGAGGACGGGATACACACCACGGTGGACAACCAAAGAAAAATTGACTTAGGGACGGAGAACGATCCGAGGCCGACATTTGTCAGTGAGCTACTATCTGAAAAATAAGTAGCCACGTTAAAAAACGTGCTCATGCAGTACAAAGACTGCTTTGTATGGAATTATTCCGAAATGCCGGGTCTAGATCCAGAAGTAGTGGTACATAAACTGGCCATACGCCAGACATAAAGCTAATCAAACAGGCACCAAGAAGGATGTGTCTTGAACTTGAGATGAGTATCAACGCTGAAGTCAAGAAACTAATCGACTTAAGCTTCATCCAAGAGGTTCAATATCCCTACTGGGTCACTAACATCGTTCCAGTGATAAAGAAAAATAAGACAGTTCGCATCTGCGTAGACTTTCGGGACCTCAAAAAAGCATGCCAGAAAGATGACTTCCTAGTACCCGTTATCGAGCTGATGATCGATAACACGTCCATCCACCAGGTTTTCTCCTTCATGGATAGATCTTCAGGATACAACCAAATAAAAATGGATCTTGAGGACCAGAAGCATACCGCCTTCTGGACACCGTTAGGTGTATTCTGCTACAAGGTGATATCCTTTGGCTTGAAGAATGCCGGTGCTACCTACCAAAGGGCCATGACAAAGATCTTCGATGAGCTCATACATGAGATCATTGAATGTTATATCGACGACATTGTGGTGAAGAGAAAATCTTATGAAGAACATTGGGAACATCTAAAAATAGTGTTCCAACGTCTTCAGAAGTATAATCTGAAGATGAACCCTCTAAAATACGCGTTTGGAGTCTCCTCAGGAAAATTCCTGGGATTCATCATTCGTCACTGAGGCATTGAAATCGATCCCTTAAAAATCAAGGTGATTATAGAAATGTCTTCGCCAAGAAACGTCAAACAACTGTGGTCTCTCCAAGAAAAGCTCGTGTATATCCGGCGGTTCATTGCCAACCTCTCCGGAAAATATCGTCCCTACAGCCATTTGATGAAGAGGGGGACCCCATTCATCTGGGATCAGAAGTGCCAAAACGCACTAGAGGAAATCAAGCAATTCCTACAAAACCCGACGGTATTGGCCGCCCCGGTTAAGGAAAAACCCTTTATCCTATATACAACAGCCCTTGAGGGTTCTCTAAGCACACTATGAGCACAAGAGAACGATCAAGGGAAAGAGATAGCTCTGTACTATTTAAGTCGAGTTCTTCTGAGGGCAGAAAGCAACTACTCCCTATCGAAAAGCACTGCTTGCCGCTGATCTTCGCAATAACGAAGCTTAGACATTATGCCTTAGCACATGAGGTCCACCTCATATCAAAGGTGGATCCTCTCAAATATCTGATATCGAAGGCTATACTGACTGGAAGGCTTGCCAAATGGGCCCTCCTCCTGATGGAGTTTTCGATAAAATATCTCCCCCTCAAAGCGGTGAAAGGACAAGTCATCGCCAAATTTCTCGCGGAACATCCGATAACAGCCGACTCTCCCCTAAATTGTGAGTTATTGGATGAACACGTGTTCGACGCAATCGAAAAAGAGAAGGAAGAAAATGTTTCCCAATGGGAACTCTACTTCAATGGAGCATCTTCCATGAAGAGGCAAAAGCAAAACACCCCCATAATCAAAGCCGGGGTGGGTCTTATTTTCGTGACCCTACAAAGAGGAATATTGCATTACGCCCTCTCCTTGACGGAACCCAGGACTAATAATGAAGCAGAATATGAAGATTTGATAGCCGATCTTGAGATCGCTATCGACATGGGGATCAAGAACGTCCCCATTTATGGAGACTCCCAGTTAATCTTTAGTCAAGTAAACGAGGATTATCAAACATGCAAGCCAGAGCTGATAAATTATGGAGAAAAATTACAGCTGTTGACACAAATCCTTTCCTATATCCTGAAAATTATACCACGAGCAGAAACAACAAAGCGGATGCATTAGCCAAATTGGCTAAATAATTGGCTGATGAAGACCTCGATGACGTAAGGATCATTGAGCAAAACCGCAGGGTCCTCACGCCAGCAGATATATCTTCGGAAGACCTGATGGAACTACCCGAAGGAAAAGAAACGACCAAAAAACTAGTCCTTCAAATAAAGGATGAAGAAAAGGTCAAGGACTGGGCGGAAGCCTTCATAGACTACTTTAAGTTCCAACGAATGCCCGAAAATGCGTCGTCTAGATATCAGCTCATAAAACGAGCTTTTTCATTCGCCTTCATCAATAATACTCTATATAAGAGATCATTCGACTTCCTATGGCTAAGATTCCTAGGGCCAAAGGAAGCAAAGAAAGTCGTCCAAGAAGTACACGACAGACTTTGTGGCTCCCATCAAGCTGGGCCAAAGATGAAGATGAAGCTAAAAAGAATGGGTTACTATTGGCCTACGATGATTCAGGATTGTCTCGAATATGCGAAGCAGTGTCACTCATGCCAAATTCATAAGGACTTCATACATCAGCATCCAAATCCACTGCACCCGACAATGGTCGGCCGGCCGTTCGAAATGTGGGGAACCGAAATAATAGGCCCTATCGAACCAGTATCATCCAAAGGACACCAGTTTATACTGGCAACAACTGACCACTTCTTTAAATGGGCAGAAGCAGTACAACTAAGGGAGGTGAAGACGGAGAATATCCTCCATTTTTTCAAGACCTATGTCATATATCGATTCGGGACTCCGCAACGGATAATCTCGAATAATGGGCAAACTTATAGAAGCCATAAAATAGGTCATTTCGCACAGCAGCATAAAATAGACTAGAGATACTCTTCAATCTATAATTCTCGGACCAACGGTCTAGCTGAAACCTTTAACAAGACCTTGAACAAGATTAAAAAAAACGGTTCAGAAGCAAAAAAGACTAGTACGAAAGGCTGCATGAAACTCTTTGGGCGTACCGAACAACGTACAAGACGGCCACAAATACAACACCATACACATTGGTGTTTAGCGCTGAAGCAGTGCTTCCATTAGAGATAGAACTTCTGTCTTTATGAGTAGCAATTCAATACGAGCTGACAGATGAAGAAAATGCTCATCTTAGGCTCGAGGAGCTCGACGCCCTTGATGAAACCATCCTTATAGCACAGCAAAATCTGGAGGCTTATAAAGGAAGGATAACCCGATCATATGAATGACTGACCAGGACGAGAAGATTCCGCCAAGGTGAACCCATGTTGGTTGTTAAAATGCTGATGATTCCCAATCGTGCAAAACGGGGGAAGTTCGAGCCAACTTATGAAGGCCTGTATATCATAAACAAAGTCTACTAAGGTGGAGCCTACCTGATAATGGATATGCATGGCGAAAGAGCATTCCGGCCAATAAACGGCCGATTCCTCACAAAGTACTACACTTGACGAGTCATGACTTAGTTCAATAATAGATGACGATGCTTGTGTCCACCAGCTATCTTCCTGAGTCAGAGCTCTTAAAGCAGTACCAAAAGATGTTTGCACCAAAATACAGCGATAATGGACTTAGAAGTCCTTAAACTAATATTAGACCACTACGTTCTTAAACTGGCTTTGGACCGAAATGTCCTTAAACTGAAAACCAACCCTAGAATACGGCGATAATGGACCGTCTTGTCCCTAAACTAACACGTTTAGCCCTACGGCGGATCCCCATATTGATTACCGTATACAATCCATGGGCATAACCAATTCATACATCTCTCATGTCCTACATGATGCGATCCTTCAAAAAAGAACGGGGCCTGCAGATAATGGTGCGTTACCTTACAGGCCGCCTAAAAAACGGTACGTCCATAAGAGAAATGGGCATGGATGAAAACCCGAAAGGGCGCCGTGAGTAAAAACAACAAGACTACCGGCGAGGTAGTGAAAACCTAAAGGGCGCAAACTCATTAAAAGAAAGGAAAAGATGCACTTACAAGGTCTTCAGGACTTTATGAGAAAACACCTGTGTGGGATCCTTACGACTCACAAAAGAGAAACACACTTAGAAATCCATACGATTTCTAAGGAGAAATACAAAGATCCTCACAACTCATAAGGAAAATATACCCTCTATAAGACCTTCACGGCTTATAGAATTCAAAAGCCTTAAGTTACATGGATCAGAACTTGTTCTTACGCCATCATAACCCCATAAATTTTTTATGCCCTACAAGAAGGTCAAGATTGACCCTTGTATACAATCCACAGGCGTAAATAAATATATTCCCAACCAATTCCCATCGATGGTGAGAAATATTCTCATATGGTGAACAACCACTTGTAAGTTCTCTCGACTTACATGAAGAAAATACTCTTGTAAGATCCTTACGACTTACAAGAGAAAACACACTTACCTCACGATTCCTAAAAAGAAAACACACCAATGATATTCTCATAACTCATAGGGAAAAATACCTTTATGAGACCCTTACGGCTCATAAAGTCAAAAACCCTTAGTCGATAGGAACCATGTTTATTAAGCCACCTTTGTTTAAATCGACAAAGGCTAATAATGATTCGCTCTTGACAATATCCTAGTTGTAGAAATGTTGATTCCTAAATAGATATCAAATTTCAAGTCCTCTCACGGCAAATGATGATTCGCTTCTGGCAATATTCCAGTAGTAGCAATGTTGATGCCAAGATTGGTATCAGATTCCAAATCCCCAACTTGTAATAAAAATCAGCGAGCAAAAAAATATATATGCATATGAAATAGCTGAAATGATGGGGCAACTTGCAATAAAAAACAGAGAGCAAAAAATATATATGCATATGAAACAGCCGAAATGTTTGGGCAACTCACAATGAAAAATAGCGAGTTAAAATAAAAAAAATAACATAGCTGAAATGATTAGGCACCGCGAAAAATAGCAGAAATGATTGGGCAATCGCGATTTTTACGACATAAAAGCTGAAAAGATAGAGCATCGCGGAAATAAATAATAAAATAAAATATTTCTGCCCTGTAAGTAGGTCCAAACCGACACTTGTATACAATCCATGGGTCCAAATGAAAGATAGGGAATCATATTTTCCCACCATGCTTCGTCAAAAGAAGAACTGAGTCTTGATAGCACATCTACAGCTTAGAGACTATATGGACATCTTTCTTACTCCAGCAATGTTCAAACGTGACGTCAACAAGGACCCATGGGTCAAATAAAAGTGAAGTGATGGCAAACTCCTAGCTCCAGATCTCGATGGCAATAACTACAGCCTAGAGATCATCTCGACGTTCCTCCTCATTCCAGCAGGGTGCGGACGCAACTATCAAATGAAATTGGAATAATGGCAAAATTCTAGCTCCAAGTCTTGACGGTACATATACAACCTAGAGACTACCTCGATGTTCCCCCTCATTCCAGTATGGTGTGAACGCAACAATCAAACAAAAGTGAAGTGACGATAAATCCTAGCTCCAGACTTTGATGGAAATATATACAGCCTAGAGGTGTTTTCCCGACTTTAGTAAAGAATCGGTACGACATCATCAAAGCAAAAACGAAGCGACGGCATATTCCTAGTTTCGGGTCTTGACGGCAATACATACAAAGCCTAAAGACCATTGGAGATCATCCCACCCCAGAAGGGTGCGGTTATGACTCATCGGGGCTTTAAATTAAGCCTAACCTCAACTAAAAAGCACCACGGCAAATACCTAACGCTTGATCTTTCTACGGTAATACGGATATTCCAACCTAAGAAGGTTACTTGAAAACGTCTTGTCCAGCCTCAGAAGGGATCAGAAACACGACAGTCGTGGGGCTACTTGAGCAGAAACCCAAGGGATTGCATATCGAGAAATACATCAGCCAACATAACAGTACGATGGATTTAAACCTAATACCACAAACCTAACGGACCCCTGTCCTAAAAGAGTGTGGGTTATCTAGAGCGAGTTTGCCTGTAAACCTAAGGGAGGCAAACTAAAAACACTCTGAAATGAGTACATAAACTAGACACTCCGAAAAGAGTACATAAACTAAAAACACTTCGAAATGAGTACATAAACTAGAAACTCTGAAACGAGTAAATAAAATAATCCGTGTCCCTAAATGTCAATCAAGAAAAGTGTATATATGAAAAAGAAAAAGGGTTGTCATTCATACTTCAGAAAAGTTTACACAGTGATGATGAGAACTATTAAAAAACAACAACAACAACAAATTCAAATCTGGGAAATGAGTATTAAAACCCTGAGGCCCAACAACAACAACAAATTCAAATCTGGGAAATGAGTATTAAAACCCTGAGGCCCTAAAAAAGGGAAATATCCAAGAACAGTAAAAGGAAATTAAAGGGAATAAAATTCCCAAAATTCCTTAGAATCAAAAAAAATCACAATAATGAAATTAAATTCCCCCAATGATGGGGTTAAATCCCAGAAATCCTCGTGTTATGAAACTCATGGGTTAAATAATGGAATCAAATTCCAGAAAACCTCAAATGTCAGGATTAACAACAGGGTAAAACCCTAAGAAGAGAATCAAAGATTCTCAAGAATGTCCATTGACTCAACCCTTGATATGGACATCAAGATCCACGATCTACATAAAAAAAAGTTTGTTTAAGGTCTCCGAGAGATCAGTTCAAGAAAAGAGTCGAGCTCTGTCAAATATGTTAATAGATTTAAAACCCAAGGAAAATAAATATATCCAAAAGATATTAAGAGCTAAGCTCTGTTCATAGTCCTTACCAAAATTTTTAGCATAATTGAATCTGTTCAAAGGAATTTTGAGGGCAGAGATCTAAGCTCTGAACGAGAATTAAATTCTCAAGGAAATGAAAACTTAACGAAGAAGATGAAGAAACAGTAGGGTCAAGATCCATATTTATAGAACGTGATGGGATCAGTTCAACTTCACACTCCCCCAGGTGATCCAACGGTGGTAAAATTGACACCGTTGCACACACATGAATTCCACATGAGAACAATGCTGGGGGCATTTGTTCCCTTATAAAAAAGGGAAAGAAAACAAAGATGAAAAGAATTCCCACAGTTTGACCTCACGTGTTAAACACGTGAGCGCTTATATGCGAAATATATAAGCGCTGAAAACAAACAACTAAAGGCCAGACTGGCCTTACGTATTAAACACGTAAGCACTTATATGCAATGCATATAAGCGCAGAAAATAAATAACCAAAAGCGCCAAACTGGCCTCACGTGTTAAACATGTGAGCGCTCATATGCAAAGCATATGAGCGCTGAATATAAACAAGTTAAAACCCACACTGGGGTCATGTGTTAAACACACGAGAACATACTTTTTGAAGCACTAACTTCAGATAGAATTAAACTCTATTTTGGGAAAATACTTCCCCTGATCTTTCTAAAAAATGAAAGATTATCTGTTAAACAGATAGCCGTTGGATCAAAAATCCAATGGTGATTAAAAATCATCAAATGATAAATTTAAATTCTATTTTGGGAAAATATTTCCCTTGATCTTTCTAAAAAGAGAAAGATTCTCTGTTTAACAGAGAGTCGTTGGATCAAAAATCCAATGGTGATTAAAAATCATCAAATGATAGAATTAAAATCTATTTTAGGAAAATACTTTCCCTGATCTTTCTAAAAAGAGAAAGATTCTCTGTTAAACAGAAAGTCGTTGGAGCAAAAATCCAAAGGTGATTAAAAACCATCAAATGATAGAATTAAATTTTATTTTGGGAAAATACTTCCCCTGATCTTTCTAAATAGAGAAAGATTCTCTGTTAAACAGAAAGCTATCGGATCAAAGATCCATTAGTGATTAAAAATCATCAAATGATAGAAATAAATTCTATTAGGGGAAAATATCTCCCTGATCTTTCTAAAATAGGAAAGATACTCTCTGTTAAACAGAGAGTTGGTGGATTAAAGATCCAATAACATAATTAAATTCTAATATGGGAAAATATTCTTTCTAAACAAAGAACGATATGCTCTATTACATAGAGAGCCCTTAGATTAAAAATTCAATAGTGTTTAAAAATCACGTTTTTTGAATAAAAAGATAGAATAAAATTCTATATATGGGAAAATATTTCCCCGGTCCTGTTAAAAACAAGAAAATATTTTCTGTAAAACAGAAATCACTGGATCAAAGATCCAGTGGTAGATAAAATTTTCTAAATAATCTTTGAGACCAATTAAATCAATTGGTATCTTTCAAATGAGAATGAGAGATTTTCTTAAAAATGATCAGCAGTTTGTCTTACTTATATAAAGAACCTTAGTCTTCAAGTATCATATAGGAAATAAAAACCATAAGTTTCTGCAAACAAAAAGATAGAAAATGCAACTAAGAATTCAATTCTCTCACTGAAGAAAGTCCCGTTCTCCTTTCAAACCCTAGGTAAAGAAAAAGAGAAGATTAAAAATATCTTCTTTGCCTAGTACAAATAAAAAAAGGGTTTAACCCTTCATAAAAGAATTTAGTTCTTTCTCTGGATCTGAGATCCGTAAGACAAATCTCCCACAAGTTGAGAATTTAATTCTCATCGGAATACGAATACGGGTATGTATGTATATACGGTGAGGGCATTCCTGTAATTTCGCAAGACATGCTTCTAGAAGGAGACACCTCATTATTTGGATTATCTATTTTTGAAATAGATTAATGAGGTGGAAATTGGAGACATGCATGGCATGGAGTGAAGTATGGCTCTTAGTATTTGTTTATTTGTTTGGACTCACTATTCAAGCATGGTTGTAATTTCTTATTGTGAAATAATCCATGCTTGAATGAGTGAGATGAGAGTGAGCCATTCTTCACTTGTAACCCTAGCTCATTTGTTACTTCTCTCTCTCTCCAATTTCTCCTCCTTCTTCCTCAAAGATTCTAACCCTCACATGAGTTATGAAACATAGAGTCTCATGAGATAAAACACTCCATTAGATACTCTACATCACCTAGGCCACTTAGCTTAGCAAACAAGGTACCCTAATTACCTCGGTTTACAGGTTGGAGCTTGAAGTACATACTCTCGGGTAGATCATCTTTGACGCGAGGAGGTCGACGTTGCAAGCTCGATCAGGATCTTCGAAGAGCTCAAGGAGAGGAATAAAAGAAGACCCGAATGACATAGTTCAAGGAGGTATAACATTCTTCATAGTAGTTAGAACCTCCTAGTTGTTTTAGTTAGTTAAGGTTTCTATTAAGATCCTAGAGTTTAGTCGAAGTTGTGAAGCTTCTAAAAATTGTTTTTTGTAAATTTCGCCTCCCCGCGAACCCGCGGGGTGCGCGACATCAACTTACAGTGGTATCAAAGCCTACTAAATCTTAACTAGGTAGTTAGCAAGTAATTAGAACTTCGATCGACGAAAAATTGCCCGAAATCAAATTCCAAAACCATGCTTGTTGTCGATTTTTAAAACAGCTCAAAAATTTATTTCAATAGCCTTAAAATTACAAGCAGGCATTTATAAGAACACAGAAGAAAAACGAGCTCGTAATTCCCTAAGACCACCGCGGAACAGTGGTAAAATAGTGTGTTTGGCTACGGTTTCACGGTCGAGTCAGCGCCGACTCGCTCCAATTTTCTTCTGTTGGTCTTTAACATGGAATTGTGATTTTTGGCATATGTAGTTTCTACCCAGATTTGTTTGTGTATTGGTTTGTGCACGGGGTAGACACGAATTTGTTAATCGATCGAAATTCTAAAGTTCTTGGCTAATCATGATTCTGTGTTTGTATATATGACACTAAACGTCTGCTAATCGCTATATGTCGATTAGTGGGGGTTGCACATATCTGTGATGTGATGATGGTTTGCGTATATGGAGTATTGGATCGTCATGGATGAATAGCCGGGGGATGTGAGAATAGTGTTTTCTTTTCTTTCATTCATCTATATTTGTAAATGTGTTGTAATATTTTTTTTGCAGGGCACATCCGGGTTGAGGTTGTAGCCACTGTTGTATTATTTCATTTACTGTTTCTTGCACCTATGATAGATCCAGGGTGGGGTGCACAAACAACCGGGTTCTTGAAGTGCCGAGTGGCCTACTCATTTTATTGAGGGAGGTTGCTTCACTACGGGAATTTGGCGGGTAGTTTTCCGCACCCGTAGGGGTCTAGGCTGAGGTTTGGCTATTCATCACGACCGTGGAATACGTCTTTCGTTATAGGTTTAGACGAAACACGGAATTCCTAGTATATCCAATATATTCATCTGCGATTCTGTGATCTGGAATGCCTATTATTGCGTGAGAAGAATGGTTATATATATATATATATATATATATATATATATATATATAAACGTTGCTTATGTTTTGCACTCGCGCTAGTCCATCCCCCGCTCTGCCGTTATTTAAGTAACCTAACGGTGCATGACGAGGCCCCGTGGTGAATGCGGATGGCATAAGCGTACATTCTATTTTCGTTTCTTTTCTGCAATGATAGGGGTTAAATGATGGGACCGCATTAAAATTGATTAATGCAAGGAAAACAAACCAAAGTTTAAATCGTTGGAACAATTTCAAAACCACTCGCTTTTCTTCAAAAAGAAACTTTTAAATGCGGAGCCTAAACCACTCCTTTTAAAAGCTATCATGGTTCCATCAACTATATCAAGTTCATTACGTTCACGGTTTCGCCAAAACCATTCGCAGCCCTCCGTCATTTCAAATAGGTATTCAGTAGTATTCCAGTTATGTATTTTGACCTTCGCCATGGCATAATGATTGGTAGCTGCTGGGTATTCATCTGTAGCATAGATAGATTCATTGGTTTGGGACAGTCATACAACTATTTTGGCCTTCGTCAAGGGTATGTACGGATGGGTTCAAATTAACCTGAATAATAACGGGTAGAACTTGACTTGCATCTTATGATATGTTGGCCTTCGTCAAGGTCATAGGCGCCTGGGGTAAAAATCCACATCGGGAGTTTCTAAGGAAATTGAAACTTGCTAGTGTTGCATACCATTTGGAGTGTGATGATTTTGGTAGGATTCCTTAAAGGTTGTCACACGATAATATTTAGATCCCAATCCTATTATGAGAATCCGCTACTCTTCAGGAGATTTTTCACTAAAACAATCAATACTATAAGCCAAGTAGGTGCTTAGAATGGTGTTAGCGAGGCTACGCCTCCAAGAAAAAGAGGTTATGTAATTAAGAAACTTTGCTAAAGCGTTGGAAAACCTCCCTCGAAGTACCGACACTAACCTGGCCGAAAGGTTAAGCAAGAATTATAGGGTGAGATTAATCCTAACTAATCTTTCTTTTATGGTTTGAAGGGGATTCGAGGAACAGTGGTACCATCCTGTTTAGATAAACTAATAATCAATCTAAACTTGCAAGAGCATCATGCTGAGTGTTTTTTCTCTCTCTCCTAATTGCAGCGACCAAAATGACTGGGCTTAGTTTACTGCTAGATAATAAATTGACTGGGCCAAACTATAAAGATTGGCTAAGGAATGTCCAAATGGCCATTACTTATGACAAGCTGGGCTACCTCCTTACTGCCAAAGCCCCCGCCGTCCCAGGTCCTGATTCCACCGTCACGGATGTTGAAATCCGTAAGACATGGGAAAAAGATTGTGCGAGAGCCAAGTACCTCGTGTTGGCCTCAATGGATAATGAACACCAGAGGCAACACGAGAAGATGAACTTAGCTTCCATCTTCCGCCATACTAAAGATTTAAATGGAGAGCAATCTCGTATCGCAAGATATGAGACCTCGAAGATATTGTTTCAGGCAAGATTGGCTGTCGGGTCATCTGTAAGGGACCACGTCCTTAAGATGACCAGCTATATTGAAAAGCTCGTTGACCTTAAGACCACGTTGGAGAACGGATTATATACTGACTTGATTCTACAGTCCCTCCCTCCTACCTACACCCCGTTTATCTTGAATTTCAACATTCAAGGAAAGGAAGTTTCGCTTCTAGAACTTCTCAACATGTTGAGGAGCGCTGAGGGCAACCTGCAGAAATCCAGGGAGACACTCGCTCTGCTTATTGGGGAACCTTCCTCTTCTAGATCCAAGGAGAAAGCCAAGGGAGAGAAGAAGAAGGCCTCCACCAAGCCGAAAGGCAGTGTCAATAAAGTAGAGGGAAAGGGCAAGGCAAAAGTTTCGGGAATGACAGTAGGGAAGGAGGAATGTTTCTATTGTCACGGGAAAGGGCATTAGAATAAGGATTGCATAGCTTGGAAAGCTAGAATCCAGGATTCGAAGCACGTTGTGGCTTCTGCTTCAGGTGTGTTTATGATTGAAAACTGTATGTCAATTAACTCTACTTCCTGGGTACTCGATACCGGATCAGGATCTCATATATGTAATTCGTTACAGGCTCTGAGAAACCATAGAGTTATCAAAGCAGGTGATATGACTCTCAGGGTTGCTAACGAAATAAGCGTAGATGCCGTATCCGTAAGGGAATATCACCTAGGATTGACAAGTGGGCAGATTTTGATTTTGCGTAACTGTTTGTATGTACCTAGTCTGGCTTGTAATATCATTTCTGTATCTTTACTTTCTAAAAAGGGTTATGATTTTACATTTGTAAGCGATGTGGTCCACATCCACCTTAATCAAAATTTGATTGGGTCAGGTACACTAAATAATAGTATATAAGTATTAAATCAAGCTTAGGTTCTCAACATCCAGAACACACATAAAAGAAAGTCTTCAGATATAAATCAGGCTTTCTTATGGCATTGTACACTGGGTCACATCAATGAAAATAGATGACGAAGTTACATAAAGAGGGATATTTAGATCCGTTTGAATATCAGTCTTATGCAACTTGTCAATCATGTCTCAAAGTAAAGATGACAAAAACTCCGTTCACTGGACACGGAGAAAGAGCCAGCGAGCTTTTGGGACTCATACACAGCGACGTGTGTGGTCCAATGTCAACACATGCAAGAAGTGGTTTGTCCTATTTCATTACTTTTACGGATGATTTCTCAAGGTATGGACATGTATTCTTGATGAAACATAAATCCGAGGCCTTTGAGAAATTCCGGGAATACAAGAATGAAGTGGAAAAACAAACCGGCAAAAGTATCAAGACACTAAGATCTGATCGAGGTGGTGAATACTTAAGTGCCGAGTTCCTGAATTACTTAAAAGAGAATGGAATTCTCTCTCAGCTTACTCCTCCATACACACTTCAACACAACGGTGTATCGGAAAGGCGAAATAAAAACTTATTGGATATGGTACGTTCCATGATGAATAACACTGAGTTGTCGCGATCCTTCTGGGGTCTAGAATCAGCTGGATATCTTTTGAACAAGGTTCCTACTAAGTCAGTTCCTACCACACCATATCAGATGTGGAGTGGGAAGAAACCCTATCTTAAGTATCTTAAGATATGGGGATGTCCAGCTTTTTGTAAAAAGGTAGCATGCGGACAAACTTAAGGCACGCTCAATACCGTGTAAGTTTGTGGGATACCCAAAGAACTCCACGGGGTAACTTTTCTATTACACGGAGAAACAAAAGGTTTTTGTTTCTCGGCATTCCCACTTTTTGGAATCTCAATTTCTTGAAAAAGAGATAAGTGGGAGCGCAATAGAACTGGAAGAAATTCCAGAACCACAAGCTATTACGGAAAGCATGGTGGAACCAGAAGCTTCGAAAGAACCGGACATTTCCGTGCCGCTCCGCAGGACTAGTAGGCAGTCCCATCCGTCCGAGAGATACTACGATTTTCTTATAGACAGGGATATAGAGGATTGCATCATTGACGATGATGAGATAACTAGTTTCCAGCAAGCCATTCAGAGCAGAGACTCAGTAAAATGGCAGGATGCAATGCGGACCACAATGGAGTCCATGTACTGAAATTGTGTCTTAACACCACCACTGGGTTTATACGAGTATCCCATATGCAATTTTAAAATTTTAGTGGTGCTAAGCTACACTAACCTAGGATCTAACTAAAGTATTAGGGTTTTATAGTACGTAAAGTAAGCTAATCTATGTGTTGGAGACTACAACCTTTGTAGACCAAGTCCTTCACTTCTCAAGCTTCGGGTAGTAGTCCCTACGACTCCTCTTAGCTCCACTTGAAGAAATGAATGAGCTTGCTTCGCGATCTTTGAGGCTGAAGATGATCCACCTTGAAGCTTCTCTAGGTCAAGCTAACTCTTCACTAATCTACTATTAGTGAAGGAAACAACCTAATCTAAAGTGCTGATCTAGATTAGGTTGATGAAGTAGGTGTTTTAGCTCACTAAGAATTCTCTAAAGCCCTAGAGTTCACAACTCATGTGAGGGTTAGGGCTTGGAGGAAGAAGAAGAAAATGAAGAGAGCTTGAGAGTGTAAGAAAATGAGCTAGGGTTCCAAGTGAAGAATGGCTCAAGTGTTTTCTCACTTATTGAAGCATAGAATAAATCTCAATACAAATAATGAACCATACTTCAATAGTGTAGCCAAACCAATAAAATAATACTTAGAGCCATGCTTCACCCATGCCTAAAATATCTCTCTAATTTCCACCTCAATTATATATTTTCTCAAAATAGAAAATCCATGTTTTATGTGTCATCTACCATGGCACATAATAAAACACACACACACACACACACACACATCACATGTGTGTGTGTGTATTAGAAGAAAAACTTAAGTGAGCTTAATATTAGTTAATATATAAATATATCAAATTATTAAATCAACACTTGATTTAATAATCCGGTTATATCATATATAACCGACTAATATCATTTATCTGTATATCATATTATCAAATCAACATTTGATTCAATAATCCGGTTATATCACATATAACCTAACCGATATCAAATTTCGCTAGATTAGAATATGGTATCACATATTCGTTTTTAATCAGGCTCCCGCACATATCATCATATGTGCCCTGCTTCGTTTCGCTTGAAATAGGAAACCTCTGTGTGGGACTCTAAAAACTTGTCAATACGCCAGCAGTAGGTAATGATCACATCAGTTACCCATAAGCCATCAGCGGTACTAGCTAGACGTAACGGCTACCCAGGTATTGAGCGATTAGAAGATCAATAAGCAAACTTGTCCAAACTCCGATGAATCCTATAAGTAACACTTATCGTACAGTTTGGTCTCTTCGTCTGATATGTCGCATACCGAGTCTAGGGATGGAATCGTCAGACCCCGGTAACTTGATAAGTCATGCCGATGTGTGGCTCATAATCCCTGGCCGGGGACTTGCTGTTATAGAAAATCGAGCATAGCGCAACATCAACTCCCTATACCAGGAGAGACGGAACCCCTCCTATCGCTCACTGCCTCGATGTGACTCGGGACTGTACCCAAAATCCACCCGTTTGCACGACTCCTTTGACCCTTGGTAGGGAGAAAATCAAAGCACAGTGGAAACCACAAAAGACATTATGACGATCTCGGGTCTACATACTAACATATACCAGTGACATCAGAGAACTGCTATCTGATGATAGGTATGGTACAATCTCAGAGGTCTCGGCGAGTCTTGTTCGGTGTACCCATTCTCTAATGAGTACCTGTGTACAATCTTTGATGTCAAACACCAATGGTTATGGGATCAACCATCGCCCCATACAAGATCAAGAAACGTACACACTAGTCTACTCTGGAATATCGATGCCCTGTCTCGATATTCCCTCGACTAGGAAATATTAAAGGATGTGCTTGTGGACTATCCAGGCCCCACTAGTATGATCTGCATCATAGTCCTGGAAGTCAAGTCGACATCCTAAGGGCTTTATCAACATGTATCAGAGAGACGGTATAATAATACAAGTATACATGTTAAGATAAAGAGCAACCAGATAGCATACTATCATGTCGAGCAAGAAAGTCCTCTATATATATGTCCAAGCATCCACTATATCATACAATAATGGTCTCTAGGGCATACATATTCCTAACAATCTCCCACTTGCACTAAGACCAGTTGTTGTAGTATCTCATACCCAACATCCCAAAAAGTCTCTCAAACTGTGTCTGAGGGAGAGCCTTCGTGTGTGGATCCGCTGTGTTGTCCTTCGTGTAAACTCTCCTGACCTCAATCTCCCGGCGATCTACTATCTCCCGGATCAGGTGATACCGCCTAAGAATATGTCTAGATCTCTGATGGGACTGGAGTTCCTTGGCTAAAGCCACAGCTCCATTGTTATCACAATACAAAGGTATTGGATGCTCAATGGATGGAACTACACTAAGTTCAGCAATGAACTTCTTCATCCAGACAGCCTCTTTGGCAGTATCGTTGGCAGCGATATATTCAGCCTCCATCGTCGAGTCTGCTATGGTATCTTGCTTGGAACTCTTCCAACATACCGCCCCTCTATTGAGGGTGAAAACAAAACCCGAGATCGACTTACTGTCGTCTTTATCACTCTGGAAGCTCGAATCAGTAAAGGACTCCACCTGGAGTTCACTGTTACCATATACCAAGAACATTTCTTTAGTCATTCTCAAGTACTTAAGAATGTTCTTCACAGCTGTCCAGTGCTTTTCCCCAGGATCTGATTGATACCTACTCACTACACCTAGTGCGTAAGCTACATCCGGTCTGGTACATAACATCGCATACATGATAGACCCAACTGCAGAAGTATAGAGTATCACTGTCATACGAGCCCTCTTTAAATCGGTCTTGGGAGAAATCTCTTTGAAGAGAGTGATTCCTGAACAAGCGGGTAGATTACCACACTTAAAATCTTCCATACTAAACCTCTTTAGTATGGTTTCTATGTACCTGGATTGGGACAATCCCAACATCCTTTTAAATCTATCTCTATAGATCTTTATCCCCAGGATGTAGGAGGAATCGCCTAGATATTTCATGGAGAACTTATGTGATAAGTAGAGCTTGACCGAGTGTAGCATATGAACATCATTTCCTATCAAGAGTATGTCATCTACGTACAATACGAGGAAGACAACCTTACTCTCTACAACATTTTTGTATATACAAGGTTTAACTACTTTTTTGATGAAGTCAAACTCTTTGACTACTACATCAAAATAGATGTTCCAGTTTCGCGATGCTTGTTTTAATCCGTAGATTGATTTAAGCAGCTTGCACACCTTTCCGCTGCTCCCATTGTCTACGAAGCCCTCTGGCTGTGTCATGTACACGCTCTCTTCTAAATCACCATTTAGAAAAGCGGTCTTAACGTCCATCTGCCAGATTTCGTAATCATAGTATGCAGCAATGGCAAGTAGGATCCTGATAGCCACTGGAGAAAAGGTTTCATCATAGTCGACACCTGGTCGTTGATGAAAACCTTTTGCTACAAGTCTAGCTTTGAAGGTCTCAATCTTTCCATCTACACCAAGCTTCTTCTTAAAGATCCACTTGCTCCCGATGGGTTTTACCCCTTCAGGAGCAACTTTCAAAGTCCATACTTTGTTGGTGTATATGGATTCCATCTCAGATCGCATAGCATCCAGCCATTTCACAGAGTCCCCACTTGTGATGGCCTGCTCGAAACTAGTTAGGTCATCATCTTCCATGATGCAATCCTCGCTCCCACCATCTTATGAGAAAACTGAAGCATCTCTCAGGTGGATGAGGAACCCTATTAGATCTACGGAGTGGCTGATGTTCGTCGGGGACTATTGAATCCTCCGGTTCTACCAAATTGTCAGTTATAGTTTGTGTACCTGGAACTTCTTCTAGTTCTACCTCATTACCACTAATTTCTTTTACAAAAATTACTTTTCTAAAAAGGTGGCATGTTGAGAAACAAACAATTTTTTTTCCTCGGTATGGTAGAAGATATATCCATATAAATCTTTTGGATATACCACAAACTTGTACAAAACAAACCTTGCCTCGAGCTTGTCCGGATTTTGCTTTTTAACATAGGCCGGACAACCCCATATCTTAAGTTATTTAAGAGATGGTCTCTTTCCGTTCCATATCTCATATGGAGTGGTAGGCATGGATTTGGTCGGAACCCTATTCAATAGGTATACAGCTATCTCAAGTGCATAACCCCAAAAGGAAATAGGTAACTCAACAATACTCATCATAGAGCGCACAATATCTAATAGAGTGCGATTCCTCCGCTCCGATACTCCATTGTGTTGTAGTTTATACGAAGGAGTAAGCTGAGAGAGAATCCCATTCTCTTTTAGGTAGTCTCGGAATTCCGTGCTTAAGTATTCTCCTCCCCGATCAGATCGACGGATTTTAATGCTTTTACCCGTTTGGTTCTTTACTTCGTACTTATATTCCTTGAATTTCTCAAAATCTTCAGATTTGTGTTTCAACAGGAACACATGTCCGAATCTTGAAAGATCATCGGTGAATGTAATAAAGTACGAGGAACCATTCCTGGCACGTGTAGACATAGGACCGCATACATCACTGTGTATTAGTCTCAAGAGTTCAGTAGCTCTTTCTCCGTGTCTAGTAACAAAGTTTTAGTCATCTTTCCTTTGAGACATGACTGGAAAGTTTCATAAGATGTAAATTCGAACGGAGTCAAATATCTATCTTTATGCAACTTAGCTAGTCTTGTCGCATTGATATGACCAAGTCTATAGTGCCACAAGAAGCTTTCGTTCATTTCTGAATTTTTCCTATTGGGTGTGTTCTGTATTTTTAGAACTGTAGTTTGATTTAGAACGTATATACCGTTACACAATGTACCAAACCCAATCAACGCTTGATTTAGGAAAATGTTCATAACATTTTCCTCCAATACAAAGTTATATCCTTCTTTATGTAGTAAAGAAACAGATATAATATTGCACATCATTTTTGGTACGTAATAGCAGTCGTTCAGAGTCAATGTATTACCATTTGGTAATACAAGGTGATATTCACCAACTGTTTTGGCTGCAACAATTGCTCCATTCCCTACTTTGAGAGACATATCACCATTTCCCAGTTCTCTACCTCTTCTTAACCCATGTAACAAATTACATACGTGGGATCCTGATCCGGTATCCATTACCCATGACGTAAAGCAAACTGAGAAACAGTTCTCGGTAACGAACACCCCCGAAGAAGATGCATCAACATGCTCTTTCTTCGTTCGGGTGGCATGAGAATCCTGATATCCCTTTATTCCTTGCTCAGACTTATGACAGTCATAAGATAGAGCGGGACCAACGTTCCCCAGCTCAGTGAAATAATCGGGTTCGGTCAATACATCCATATTATTATCTTGATTAAGGCGTGTCATGGTCGCTACCTAGAGAGAGAGGGAAACACTTTAACGTGCGCTCTTGCAAGATTAGATTGGTTATTATCTTATCTAATTAGGATGGCTCCCACTGTTTTTATCAAATATTCTTTCAAACCCTAAAAGGTAAGATTAGCCGGGATTAATTAAACTTTACAAGTTCGCCAATCGGTCAGCCCGGCAGGTATTGGTACTCCGAGGGAGTCTCCCCATGCTTTCACATGGAACTAATTAAATAACCTCGTTTCCGCAAGGGCATAACCCCGTTAACACCTTTCTTAGACACCTACTGTATCAGCTAATTGTAAAGTGGAAAACTCTTCCAGGAGTAACACTCACTCGTAGTGGCTATCGGGATCTAACCATCTCATAGAAGGTATGCAATCTTATTGCAAATTTCAACACTTGAAATTCCCAATATCTGTTTTTACCCCTAGTGACTTATGACCTTGGCTATGGTCAACAAATCATAAGCGTTAGCCAAGTTCAACCCGTCATTTCATGATTGAATTAAACCCACCCGTACGACCCTTGGCTATAGTCAACAAAGCCGTATGACTACACTAATCCAATCACATCACATGCGGCAAATAAGCACTAATCAGCTACCGTACACTACGCCTTGGCTATGGTCAAAAAACGCAGCACGAATCTAAATAGCACTTATCTGAAATAACAGAGGGCTATGACTCGTTTTGAAGAAAATATTTATCATAATGAACTTGATATCATTATAGAATCTAGTGATTTGAAAAGGAGCGGTTTAAGCTCCGCTTTTAAAATCGAGTAGTTTTGCAGCATTTGCTAGTTTTGCTAAAGAGGTCACTCCCGGTGAAAGGATCTCGGCTCTTTCCTCATCGAATGAGGTGCTAGATATTCATCAAGGAATACCACTATGCAAAGCAAGAACTAGAGCAGCTTTCAAAACAAACCGAGTGGGTTGTAGCATTTGCTAGTTTTGCTAAAGAGGTCACTCCCGGTGAAGAGATCTCAGCTCTTTCCTCATCGAATGAGGTGCTGGATATTCATCAAGGAATACCACTATGCAAAGCAAGAACTAGAGCTACTTTTTTGAAAAATTTGATTCTACAACATCTTTAGGTTTCTTTTCTTTTCATTAATCTCATTAATGAAGTATTTGATTCTATAACATCTTTAGGTTTCTTTTCTTTTCATTAATCTCATTAATAAAGTCCCATCATTTATGTTTCCTAAATATCACAGAAGAAACGAAAATAGTACGTACGCTTATGCAATCCGTATTCGCCATGGGGCCCCATCATGCATCGTTGGGTTACATAACTAACGGCTGAGCGGGAGCTGGACTAGCGCGGGTGCAAAACATAAGCAATGTTTATTATATATATCATATATATATAGCATTCGTCTCACGCAGTTATATGATCACATCACAGAACTCAAGCAGCAGAAGTCAACATATGAAATATTGGATATACTGGGAGGTCCGTGTTTTAAATTAAGCCAGCAATAAAAAAAACACGGATTCTACGGTCGTGATGAATAGCCAAACCCACATCCCTAGACCCCTACGAGAGCGGCAAGCAACCCTTCCAATTCTAGAGTTAGGAGACCCGGTCTCAACTCCTCGAGATGGTCCTCCACTGGACTCTAGAACCCGGTTACTTGTGCTCCCCACCTTGGGTCTATCCTAATGCGGAAAGGTAAATAATATACATCAGTGGTGACATCATTCTCAACTCGGAAGTGTCCCAATAAAAGAATATTACATATAACTTTTTACATGAATGAAAATTGAAAAAACTCCCATCCCACGTAAAAACCCCGGTTATTCAATCACGATGATCCAATATAATATATCACAACAACACATAAATATCACATGTCATCAACGTAAGTAAATATGCGTATCCCTAATGTCGTTGATTTATAGCAACGAGATCGGTGATACACCACATATTACACATACGGTCGCAGAAAAAAATATAAAACTACAATAATTAGAATCCACATATTACTTAGACATCATAAACCCGGAGTATCTCATATTCCGGATTTCATGCCTAACCTAATTACCTTGCATTTTAGTTTCGTATTGAAAACACTTTTCAATAAGCAGTCGGGTAATTCAACAAGGTTCCCAATTAGATGATCGACTAAAATGCTATATTTATAAATTACAAACTAGTTTTCACAAAACTAGGTGGATTCCAAATATTGTATCACATATCAATATATCTAGACGATAGTAAACATTTCGATCGAATAATCAAATACCCACAAATCACTGAGACCTCAACAACTTGAGCCTCACTAAAAATACCCAGAAATGTCAAAATATAACAACGGAGCAGCACAAGAAAAACGACTCCCAAACTCACTAAATTAGTCGTGGAACCGTGGCCAAACGCTAGTTTGTGCGGCGGTTCCGCGGCCATTTGGTTGAGATGGGACGTCGAATTTCTTGGGGCTCCATCAAATAACCTGCACGATTTTCTGACTATTTTTAATCTGAAAATTTCCAACTTTGAAAAAAGGACAGAAACTTAGCAAACAATGGGTTTCGAAGTTAGATCGAACACTTTAACGTCGTTTAGACTTTACCTAATGCTCCAGCCTCGCTCTGATACCATGAAGGTGTGTCTTAACACCACCACTAGGTTTATACGAGCATCCCATATGCAATTTTAAAATTTTAGATGTGCTAAGCTACACTAACCGAGGATCTAACTAGAGTATTAGGGTTTTATAGTATGTAAAGCGAGCTAATCTAAGTGTTGAAGACTACAACCATTTTAGACCAAGTCCTTCACTTCTCAATCTTCGGGTAGTAGTCCCTAAGACTCCTCTTAGCTCCACTTGAAGAAATGAATGAGATTGCTTTGCGATCTTCGAGACCGAAGATGATCCACCTTGAAACTTCTCTCGGTCAAACTAGCTCTTCACTAATCTACTATTTGTGAAGGAAAAAATCTAATCTAAAGTGCTAATCTAAATTAGGTTGATGATGTAGATGTTTTAGCTCACTAAGAATTCTCTAAAGCCCTAAGGTTCACAACTCATGTGAGGGTTAGGGCTTGGAGGAAGAAGAAGAAGAAGAAGAAAATAGAGAGAGCTTGAGAGTGTAGGAAAATGAGCTAGGGTTCCAAGTGAAGAATGGCTCAAGTGTTTTCTCACTTATTAAAGCATAGAATAAATCTCAATACAAATAATGAACCATACTTCAATAGTGTAGCCAAACCAATAAAATAATACTTAGAGCCATGCTTCACCCATGCCCAAAATATCTCTCCAATTTCCACCTCAATTATCTATTTTCTCAAAATAGAAAATCCATGTTTTATGTCTCATCTACCATGGCACATAATAAAATACATACATACATACATACATACATACATACATATATATATATATATATATATATATATATCACATGTATATATATATAAATATATATATTAGAAGAAAAACTTAAGTGAGCTTAATATTAGTTAATATATAAATATATCAAATATAAATATATATCAAATTATTAAATCAACACTTGATTTAATAATCCGGTTATATCATATATAACCGACTAATATCATTTATCTGTATATCATATTATCAAATCAACACTTGATTCAATAATCCGGTTAAATCACATATAACCTAACTGATATCAAATTTCGCTAGATTAGAATACGGTATCACATATTCGTATTTAATCAGGCTCCCACACATATCAGTATATGTGCCCTACTTCGTTTCACTTGAACTAGGAAATCTCTTTGTGGGACTCTAAAGACCCGTCAATACGCCAGCAATAGGTAATAATCACATCAGTTACCCACAAGCCGTCGGCGGTACTAGCTGGATATAACGGCTACCCAGGTATTGAGCAATTAGAAAATCAACAAGCAAACTTGTCCAAACTCCTATGAAGCCTATAAGTAACACTTACAGTACAGTCCGGTCTCTTCGTCTGATATGTCGTATATCGAGTCTAGGGGTAGAATCGTCAGACCCCGGTAACTTGATAAGTCATGCCGATGTGTGGCTCATAACGGTTCAAAAAACTACTGATAACACTTACCAGTAAATATCATCAGCCCGGGCCAGGGGCTTGCTGTTATAGCAAATCGAGCATAACACAATATCAACTCCCTATACCGGGAGAGATAAAACCCCTCCTATCGCTCACTGCCTCCATGTGACTCGGGACTGTACCCAAAATCCACCTGTTTGCACGACTCTTTTGAGCCTTGGTAGGGAGAAAATCAAAGCACAGTGGGAACCACAAAAGACACTATGACGATATCGGGTCTACATACTAACCTATACCAGTGTCACCAGAGAACTGCTATCTGACGATAGGTATGGTACTATCTAAGAGTTCTCGGCGAGTCTTGTTCGGTGTACCCATTCTCTAATGAGTACCTGTGTACAATCTTTGATGTCAAATACCAATGGTTATGGGATCAACCATCGCCCCATACAAGATCAAGAAACGTACACACTAGTCTACTCTGGAATATCGATGCCCTACTTGATATTCCCTCGACTAGGAAATATTAAAAGATGTGCTTGTGGACTATCCAGGCCCCACTAGTATGATCCGCATCATAGTCCTGGAAGTCAAGTCCACATCTTAAGAGCTTTATCAACATGTATCAGAGAGACGGTATAATAATACAAGTATACATGTTAAGATAAAGAGCAACCAGATAGCATACTATCATGTCGAGCAAGAAAGTCCTCTATATATATGTCCAAATATCCATTATATCATACAATAATAGCCTCTAGGGCATACATATTCCTAACATGTACACCAAAAAAGTATGGACTTTGGACATAGCTCCAGAAGGGGTAAAACCCGTAGGCTGCTAATGGATCTTCAAAAAGAAGATTGATGTAGATGGACAGGTTGAAACCTATAAAGCTAGACTTGTTACAAAAGGTTTTCGTCAAAAACCTGGTTTAGACTATGATGAAACCTTTTCTCCAGTTGCTATGCTCAAATCCATTCGGATCCTTCTTGCCATTGCTTCCTTCCACGATTATGAAATTTGGCAGATGGACGTAAAGACCGCTTTTCTGAATGGAAATTTGGAAGAGTGTGTCTATATGGATCAACCGGAGGGTTTCATAGAGAGTGGGAGCAGCAGAAAAGTGTGCAAGTTGTTTAAGTACATTTATGGATTAAAGCAGACATCACGGAGTTGGAACATCTGTTTTGATGAGACGGTCAAGGAATTCAACTTTATCAAAAATCCAGATGAACCATGTATCTATAGTAAATTGTAGCGAGAAATATGGTATTCCTCATCTTGTACGTGGATGAAATTCTCTTGATAGGAAATGACATTCTAATGATACAATCAGTCAAAGGATTCTTGTCACAAAAGTTCTCCCTGAAGGACCTGGGTGATGCCTCCTACATTCTGGGGATCCAGATCTATCATGATAGATCTAAGCGGATGTTAGGACTTTCCCAGTCCAGGTACATCAACGCCATACTGAAAAGATTTAGTATGGATGATTCAAAGCGATGGTAATCTACCGGCTTGTCACGAAATCACCCTCTCCAAGGAGATGCCTCCCAAGACTGATTTGGAAAGGGATCACATGGCAATTATACTCTACGCTTCTGCGATGGGCTATATAATGTATGTGATGTTGTGTATCAGACCAGATGTAGCTTACGCATTGAGCGTTGTAAGCAGGTATCAGTCAAACCCAGAGGAGAAGCACTGGACAGCAGTGAAGAACATTCTCAAATACCTGAGAAGGACTAAGGAGATGTTCTTGGTATACGGCAGAGAAGAGCTTAGATCGAGGCCTTCACTGACTCCAACTTCCAGAGTGACAAGGATGACTCCAAGTTCATATCGGATTATGTTTTTACCCTCAATGGAGGGACGGTCTGTTGGAAGTACTCCAAGAAGGACACAGTTGCTGACTCGAAGATGGAAGCGGAGTATATCGCTGCATATGACGCCGTGAAAGAAGCATTCTGGATCAGGAAGTTTGTAACAGAACTTCAAGTGGTTCCGTCCATTGTTGATCTAATACCGCTGTACTGTGACAACAACTGCGCTATAGCTTTAGCGAAGGAACCAAGGTCCGATCAGAAGTTCAGACATATCTTGAGGCGGTTCCACCTGATCAGGGAGATCGTTTATCACCAGTAGATCAAGGTGTGGAGAGTAGAGACAGAGAACAACACTGCAGATCCACTCACAAAGGCAATCCCTCAGACACAGTTCGAGAGGCTAATCGAGATGATAGGTCTACGATATGCCAATATATGGCCTTAGTGCAAGTGGGAGATTGTTAGTGATATATGCCCTAGAGGCCATTATTATATCATACTGGATTGTAAATTATATATTGAAAGCTTGGGATATTCACAGTTATAATAACAGTCTTGCTCAAAATGGTAGTATTATACCTGGTTTGATTCTATCTCAATATGTGTATGTATTTCTTTTAGCATATCGCTTATACATATTGGTAGAGCCCTTAGGATCTTTGCTTGACTACCAGCTTTATGATGGCAGTCATACTAGTGGGGACTGGGTAGTCTATAAGAACATCCTTATACAGGTCCCTAGTCATAGGATTATCGAGACGGGGCATCGATACTCCAGAGTAGACTAGTGTATACGCTTCTCATCCCAGCAGAGGGAGATAGTCTGTCCCACAGCCATTAGTACATCGTACTGGAGATAGTATACAGGTGCTCATTAGAATATGAGTTACACTGGACGAACTCGTTGGGAACTGCTCATTGGTATTATACCTATCGTTAGGTAACAGTTCCCGAGTGGCATGAGTACAAGTTAGTCTATTGACTGGACACCGCTATTCGTCTCAAGTGTGTTCCCAGTACACTTAGATTACTACCTTACCACGGCTCAAAGGAGTCGTGCAAACAGGTGGTAGTTGGGTGCAGTCCCGAAGCACTTGGAGGCAGTAGCGGTTAGATAGGATTCGTCTCTCCCGGTATTGGGGGTTGATATCGCGCTGTATTCGGAAAGCCATTACACAAAGTCCCTGGCTAGGGCAAGCGAGAATTAATGGTAGGTACGCCAGTAGTTTCTCAGGGTGTATTGGGCTCTATCCCGGCACGACTTATTGCGCTGTTAGGGGTCTGACGTTTACCATCCTCCTAGGCCCGATATGTGAGTATCTTAGACGAACAGACCGGAGTATATGGAGATTGTCACAGATAGGCTCAGTAGGAGTTCGGATGAGTTTGCTCATCGGCCTTCTTATTGACACATACCTGGGTAGCCGTTACATGCAGCTAGTACGGCTGACGGACTTGTGGTTAAACCCACTGCCACCGTACTGTCGATTCTTTAGAGTCCCACACGGAGGGTATCCCTGCTTCGGGAGAAACGATGTAGAGTCCGTATGGTTTTACGGCAGGGTTCCGATCACATAGGTGTACTGGCTACACGGATTCCGATTTGGACGGATAATACTGGTGGGCTTTGGTTTAAGTCGGATCCTAATATTATATTATTGGATTGTTATCATTTCATTGTATCCGTATTTTTCGGAATATGAATACGGGTATGTATATACGGTGAGGGCATTCCTGTAATTTCGCAAGACATGCTTCTAGAAGGAGACACCTCATTATTTGGATTATCTATTTTTGAAATAGATTAATAAGGTGGAAATTGGAGACATACATGGCATGGATTGAAGCATGGCTCTTAGCATTTGTTTATTTATTTGGACTTACTATTCAAGCATGGTTGTAATTTTTTATAGTGAAATAATCCATGCTTGAATGAGTAAGATGAGAGTGAGCCATTCTTCACTTGTAACCCTAGCTCATTTGTTACTTCTCTTTCTCTCTCCAATTTCTCCTCCTTCTTCCTCAAAGATTCTAACCCTCACATGAGTTGTGAAACATAGAGTCTTATAAGATAAAACACTCTATTAGATACTCTACATCACCTAGGCTACTTAGCTTTGCAAACTAGGTACCCTAGTTACCTCGGTTTAGAGATTCAAGCTTGAAGTACATACTCTTGGATGGATCGTATTTGACGCGAGGAAGCCGACGTTGCAAGCTCGATCCGGATCTTCAAGGAGCTCAAGGAGAGGAGGAAAAGAAGACCCGATGGACATGGTTCAAGAAGGTATAACATTCTTCATAGTAGTTAGAACCTCCAAGTTGTTTTAGTTAGTTAAGGTTTCTGTTAAGATCCTGGAGTTTAGTCAGTGTTGTGAAGGTTCTAAAAATCGCTTTTTTGTAAATTCCGGCTCCGCGCGAACCCGCGGGGTGCGTGACATCAACTTACAGTGGTATCAGAGCCTACTAAATCTTAACTAGCTAGTTAGAAAGTAGTTAGAACTTTGATCGACGAAAAATTGCCCGAAATCAAATTCCAAACCATGCTTGCTGTCGATTTTTAAAACAGCTCAAAAAATTATTTCAGTGGCCTTAAAATTACAAGCAGACATTTATAAGAACACAGAAGAAAAACGGGCTTGTAATTCCTTAAGACCATCGCAGAACCGCGGTAAAACAGTGTGTTTGGCCGTGGTTCCGCGGCCGAGTCAGAGCCGACTCGCTCCAATTTTCTTCTGTGGGCCTTTAACATGGAATTGTGATTTTTGGCATACGTAGTTTCTACCCAGATTTTTTTGTGTACTGGTTTGTGCATGGGGTAGACACGGATTTGTTAATCAATCGAAATTCTAAAGTTTTTAGCTAATCATGATTCTGTGGTTGTATATATGATGCTAAACATCTGCTAATCGATATATGTCGATTAGTGGGGGTTGCACATATCTGTGATGTGATGATGGTTTGTGTATATAGAGTATTGGATCATCATGGATGAATAGCTGGGGGATATAAGACGAGTGTTTTCTTTTCTTTCTTTCATGTATATTTATAAATGTGATGTAAGATTTTTTTTGCGGGGCACATCCGGGTTGAGGTTGTAGCCACCGTTGTATTATTTTATTTACTATTTCTTGCACCTAGGATAGACCCAAGGTGGGGTGCACAAACTACCGGGTTCTTGAAGTTCCAAGTGGCCTACTCATTTTATTGAGGGAGGTTGCTTCACTTCGGGAATTTGGTGAGTAGTTTGCCGCACCCGTAGGGGTCTAGGATGGGGTTTGGCTATTCATCACGACCGTGGAATGCATCTTTCGTTATAGTCTTAAACAAAACACGGAATTCCTAGTATATCCAGTATATTCATCTGTGATTCTGTTATCTGGAATGTCTATTATTACGTAAGACAAATGGCAATATATATTTACTATTTATAATAAATGTTGTTTATGTTTTGCACCCCGCTAGTCCATCCCTCGCTCTGCCGTTAGTTAAGTAACCTAACGGTGCATGACGTAGCTCCGTGGTGAATGCGGATAGCATAAGCGTACGTTCTATTTTCGTTTCTTTTCTGCAATTATAAGGGTTAAATGATGGGACCGCATTAGCATTGATTAATGCAAGGAAAACAAACCAAAGTTTAAATCATTGGAACAATTTCAAAACCACTCGGTTTTCTTCAAAAAGCAACTTTTAAATGCGGAGCCTAAACCACTCCTTTTAAAAGCTATCATGGTTCCTTCGACTATATCAAGTTCATTACGTTCACGGTTTCGTCAAAACCATTCGTATACCTCCGTCATTTCATATGGGTATTCAGTAGTATTCAAGCTATGTATTTTGACCTTCGCCAAGGTATAGTGATTGGTAGTTGCTGGGTATTTAACTATAGCATAGATAGATGCATTGGTTGGGGACAGTCGTACAACTATTTTGGCCTTCGTCAAGGGTATGTACGGGTGGGTTCAAATTAACCTGGATAATGACGGATAGAACTTGACTTACGTCTTATAATATGTTGGCCTTCGTCAAGGTCATAAGCGCCTGGGGCAAAAATCCACATCGGGAGTTTCTAAGGAAATTCAAACTTGCTAGTGTTGCATACCATTTGGAGTGTGATGATTTTTGTAGGATTCCTTCAAAGTTGTCACACGATGATATTTGGATTCCGATACTACTGTGAGTATCCGCTGCTCTTCTCTCAAAGGATTAGTAAAATCTTTTAGAATGAGAAAATGGCAGAGTTTTCATGAATGGATTAAAGAATGGGAAGAACTTGAAATCGTGAAAGTGATAAAGAATGAATCGGTTAAAACCCCATTTGAAAAAGGGTCCTTTATATAGGAAATTGAAAATAGGCAGTTGGAGCCGTTAAAATAACCGCTCCTAAAAATTAGGACTGTTATTGGCGATTTATAGCTGTTGGAAATTTGAAATTCAAACTAAAAACAAAAATTTGAAAATTTCATAACTGTTATGGACGTCTGGGGGGATGTCCATAGGGACGTCCCCTGGGACGTCTGATTTCTGATATATCAGACACAAATGTCTTTTTGAATGTCTAAAATATTTATAAAGGATTTTGTTGGTTTTTGAATACTCTAATTAAAAGGTATAGAAAATATGGATTGGAAAAGGGATTCTTACCAATGAGATCGACTTTATACTCAAAGAAAATAAAAGTCTTGAATGCTCCTTTGTGTGACTTTATCGATATTTCTTTTGAACTTGCAATTTGGTCCTCAGAATTGCTCGATGTCATTGTTGTGATGCCATTTGAAGCGTTGATTGTTCTCTTTCTTGAATAATTCCATTGTTATAGCTCTTTAACTTATCTGTCATGGTTAGTAACATATATTATCTCTGAAACATGGTTTTTGTAAAATAATCAAAATTAAAGGGAATGAAACTCATAGGTTAACATAGGGTAGTCTTTTGAACCGAGATCATCATAGTGTCTTGTGTGTATTCCCACTGTACTTTGATTACTATCCAACCACGGCTCTAAAGGGCCGTGCATATAGGTTTTAATTGGGTACAGTCCCGAAACACATGAAGGCAGTGCGTGATCGAGAGGATTTGTCTCTCCCGGTATAGGGAGTTGATATCATGCTGTACAAGATTGACTATAACCATAAGTCTCTAGACAGTACGGTTGAGATAAACTGATAAGTGTTCTCAGTTGTGTTCCCTTATAAAAAAGAGGGAGAAAAGAAAGAAGAAAAGAATCCCCATAATTTGGGCCTCACGTGTTAAACACGTGAGCACTTATATGCAAAGCATATAAGCGCTGAAAGCAAATAATCAAAGGGCTAAATTAGCCCCATGTGTTAAACACGTGAGCACTCGTATGGAAAGAATATGAGCGCCAAATATAAACAGGTTAAAACCCAAATTGGCCTCATGTGTTAAACACATGAGCGCTTATATGCAAAGCATATAAGCGCTGAAAGCAAATAGCCAAAGTGCCAAATTAGGCTCACGTGTTAAACACGTGAGCGTTTATTTGCAAAGCATATGATCGCCAAATATAAATAGATTAAAACCCACATTGGGGTCACGTGTTGAACACGTGAAATTTTCCTTTCTGAAATACTAAGTTTGGATAGAATTGAATTCCATATAGAGTTAAATTCTATTCTTTCTGGAAAATACTTCCCTTAATCTTTCTAAAAGAGAAAGATATTCTCTATTAAAAAAAGAACCGTTGGATTAAAAATCCAATGGTGATTAAAAATCATCAAATATAGAATTAAATTCTATTGGGGGAAATGTCGTCCTGATCTTTCTGAATGAGAAAGATGTTTTCTGTTTAATAGAAAGTTGTTGATCAAAGATCCCATGAGATGAAAAAATATCTACCTATATCTTTCTAAACAAGAAAAATGTACTCTGTTAAACTGAGCACGCTTAGATAAAAAATCCAATGGTGATTAAAAATTATCGTTTAACAGAATTAAATTCTGTATATGGGAAACTATTTCCCTAATCTTGTTAAAAACAAGAATATATATTCTGTAAAACAGAAATTCTCTGGATCAAAGATCCAACGGTGGATAAAATCCCCCAAATAATTTTTGAGGCCAATTAAATCAATTGGTATCTCTCAAATGAAAGATTTTTTCAAAATAATTAACAATTTGCCTCTCCTATATAAAGGATAGAAGACTTCAAGTCTCGGAGAGATGATCGACCCCATAAGCATCTCTACAAAAAGAAAACTAAGAATTTAATTCTCCAAAAAAAAGAAGAAGATTCTCACTCTCTCAAATCCTAGATAAAGAAAAGCAGAGATAAACATATCTCATATGCCTAGTATAAAGCATAAAAAAATAAGGGTTTAACCCTTCACAGAAAGAGAACTTAGTTCTTCCTCTGATATGAGATTTGCAAAGCAAATCTCCCCAGAAGTTGAGAATTTAATTCTCATCGGGAAGATTCTGTTCTTCAAACTCAAAATCTAAGGGAAAAACTATATTAAAAGAAAAGGAGATAAGAGAACAAATGTTCTAGGAATTTAATTCCTCTCCAAACAGGGTTTAACCCTACATGAAGGAACTTAGTTCTTGTAAAAGAAACAGAAGAACTTAGTTCTCCAATAAAAACAATCCGAGATCTTCAAAACATAGATCTTGGTGATTATTAATGGCCAAAATGCCATTAACAGAGATTAAATCTCTAAAAAGAAAAGGACTTGGTGCCACACGTGAAACACACGTGACCACCCAAAAGATTCCCTTAAATGGAACTCGGCGCCTCACGTGCTTCCCACATGAGTGCCCAAAACAAAGACTCAGCGCCTCACGTGTTTTCCACGTGAGCGCTTTATAAAAGTGCTGAGCACTATAAATTTAGTCAAAATGACTAAGTACCTAACACTAATTGGGCAGCGCCCATGTCTGAGTGTCTCACGTGTTTCCCATGTGAGCACCAAAACCATAAATAAGTGTTTAGCACTTCTGAATAAAGGGGAAAAACCCAAGGTAAAGCAAATAGAGCCACAAACAAGTGCTTAGCACTTCTGAATAAAAGGAAAAAGACTGAGCAGACAAAGCCCAAATTGGCTAAGTCTCTGAAGTTACTTACAGCTGAGCCCAAATGCTCTGTTGTTGGATCTTAACTAAAATTTAATGATCCTTAAAATGTTGCTAAGTTGATCTTAGTTTCAAATAAGGCTAACGTATTCTTAGTTAAAATAAATTGAGCCCAAATGCTCATATATTTAAGTTTAATCTTAATCTAAAAACAGATTAACGGTCCTTAAATAAAACAAAATGTTCTTTGAACTGACGGAACATACAACCTAAGTTCAATCCCCAAACCTAAAATATCCTGATTTAGACTAATTCGTGCCCTACGGGCGACGACATAAAATAGTCTCCATATACAATTTACGGGAAACCAAAATAAAATAAAACACATAACACGAAGTGAACTACCAGAGCAGGAGAAAGTGGTTATCACAACGCGATAACGTAATTAACTGCAGGGGCTTGCCTTGCAGGGAAGAGCATCCCCATAATCAAAACCCCTAACAAACGAGGGGGAATCTGATAAAGTCTGCTATATCGGTCGCATATATCTAAACCACCGATATACAGTGCCATAAATCAACTTGGTATCTTAGGAGAGGTGGATGGATATGTCCAAATAGCATCTGCCCCCAAATTCAGGCAAGACGTTCAATCCCAGTTCGTCTCTGTTTTCGGCGGCAAACTGATTCTGACACGCCAGGTGGGACATTTTCCACTTTCCACTCCATACTTTGTGTGTCATGTTTCGCGAACGAAATCGCGGTTCTCTATGGTTGTCCCTGGATTCAAGTACTAAAGCTTGGTGTCTTGCTTCTGTGCAGAAAATCAATGGCTTCTCACTGCACCGCTTGCAACAACAACTCCATCCCCACCCTAACTGGAGGAGTGATGTATGGGCCCAATATGGCCTCCATCTTCTCAATGCCGGTGGGGCAGGTCACACAAGCCACTAACAAACTCTTCTTCGGGACCATGCTCCCACCTGTGAGTTTTGGTTCCTCAACGCTGCAAGAAGAAGCTCCTAGAAGGTCGGTCTTTGATCAGTAACAACCATGGCGGCTCCTATCAGCAAGCTGTCTAAATCTGATGCTTCAGTCTTCAATAAGTTGAACAAGAACTTAAGCGGGCCCGTAAAGAAGTCTGTGATACCTGAAGGAGCTACCCAAAAACAGCTAGCACTCCCTACCCCTGCTACGGGTGAGGCCGATAAAAGTGCTTCCCCTCCAAGATTGTCGGTCTTCGAATGATTGGCCAATTCCTCTCCAACTCCAACAAAAACGTCAGTCTTCAGCAGGGTGACACCAACTGAAACTCCTGAGCAACAAAGGGGGCATGATGAAGACGCCTCCAAAACTGAGGCGGTTCCTACTCTAAGCCATGCTCGACGTCGCCACTAGCACCGAGTGAGAGTGGCTGGAGGCAACTCTCCCTCTGGGTTCACCCCACCTGCTCTTTGGTAGATATCAACGTTGTTGTTCCAACTGGGAACAGCTTTGACCCGCTCAGGAGGGTATGTAAGAACTCTCCGACAGTGGTGCTAAAGAAATCACCTTTAACGGTGGAGGCTTGATTGGTTGTGAAAAAGTGTGTTGTAGAATAACCGCAATCAATAACAGTGTCGCGTGTAGCTAGCCGCAGTGAGTACGAGTCGTCTGCAGGGATGCGTAGAATTTCTAATTTTACTTTAGACGAGTTGATTGAAAGAAGGGGTGATAAGTTGTATATCTATGTTGATACGGATATAGAATTTATAAGAAAGAGTCTTGTAGGGTTCATCAGATTTAGTAGTTGATGGATGAATACTAAAGATGTCTCCTTTTATCTTTTGATAGATTTAAAACTAGATAGATGGTGATGAATACGGATTAGGGTTCTTTGGAAGAAACTAGGTTTTCCCCATTATTGACCCTTGTTCTTTCATTGATCTCCATTCATGTCTAGCCCTTAACAAAACAATTGTTAATCTAATCTCAAATAGCGGTCGAGACTATCAATGATTTGATAGCGCGCCCGATAAGGATGTTAACATTTATTTTGCTAAAGTTTATAAACTTCATAAGATGTAAAAGGAGTTAAAATATTTTCTCATCAATTTTTCTACCCTAATCCTACGAACCCTAGCAAGCTAGGAATTTTACTCACACATGTTGTGAGAAGAAGAAGAAAGGATAGAGAAGAAAATCATAATGCAGAAAGTAAAATTACAAAGAACTAAACTAATGATCTACCTTTATTAATCAACGTTATAAATACAAATCCTTCGAATTTAGATTACAAGAAGAAGTTTCTCTTGATCTCTATCTCGTAGGAAGTAGATGCTCCGTCGATATTCACGTCGCCCTATCACATCGAATCGTGGACCTGTCATGGATCTCTTGTTCTTTGACGGTGATTTGCTTCGTGTTAAAGGTGATGCTTTCTAACTTTAGCCTTCGGTCCTTTATATATCCCTCAAAGCAGAAACCCTAGCTCTCATTGGTTAAGATATGCTGTTGTGATCACCCATAAAAAATCTTTAGATCTTATGGACACAAAAGGGTCGTGGATCCGCCGCTCTTTGGTGGGTTTAGAGTTTTGGTTTTCTGCTGTGGCCTCATGTTGACACGTGGAAATCTTCTAGATATCTGGATTTTGGAAATATTTCATGAGTCTCTACCAGTATTGATTCTTCGATTTTATTGGCAGATTTTTGATCCTGACATCTTAAATATCTTAATCTCTTGACCTGAGCTAAATCTGCACAATATCTCCATGAATAATGTTAGTAATATTTGTTATATTAGAGATATAATCTTAATCATTTTATATGGTAATAAATCTTTTAAGAAATTTGATTAAGATTATTTGATATGATATGCATATTTAATTACCAAAATATTATATGTATATATTTTCCTTCATAATGTTAATTATAATATAGAAACATATGATAATAGATATTTTACAGATAAACCCTCATATGTTCTATATTTACAATAAACACCTTTAAATACTTAACATAAGGAAAATGTTATATCAAATGTGCAATATTTTCAACTGAACAAATACCCCCAAACTTAACTTTGATCGTCCCGGACAAACTATTATTAAAAGAAAGAAAGAAGAACAGAAAAAGAAAAACCTAGCACACTTTCGTAGGCAACACGATTGCACTAAGCATGTGCAACAAGCCGTTAAACCTCTAGGTGTCCCTAATAGGAGGAGTGTTGTCTACTGAGGGTTTTCAGTGGATTACACCCACAAAATCCCATAATAAGAGAAAGACAATGAAAGTTACATACAAAGATAAGAACTATAAAAAAAAGAACTTGAAAATAAGAGTTTCAAACTACACTAGCTTTTCAGTTGCCATGAGCCCTATCTTAATGGTCGTGAAATGATGTCAGAAATCACATCATCCCTCAATAAAACATCGCCCTTAGTCTTCCTCCCTATCTTTCTTCCAAACATCGATCATATACCCCTACATGTGTGTAAAACACATCCTTACAAATAGAGAATTCAATTCAAGCTATCATACTCTTGTCCATCTACCTTAGTACTTTTTAGTCGGTGAATATTTAAGATGGAATTGCTCACACATTCTTCATGCGATCGTTAATACTTCTTGAGGTACTAACCGACCAATTACTACATGTGCTCACTTAATTAGATGTAATTAGTAATATCCTAGTCTTGCAACACCCAAGCCTTAGCAGTGGCACCCAAACCAGTTGGTCTAAGGCACTAGGTGATAAATCACCCTCGCTATATTTTTTTTATACTGCCTTAAGTAATTAAAAAACCAGTGTTCATTTTTCTTCACCATTTTATTTATATTCTATTTTTATATTTATTTTTCTTCATACTAAGGTTTTTAGACAAGAGCATTTCAAGGTATCCTCTACTATCCCAAGTTTCAAGATATGTGCAAGTGCATATGGTAGGGTATCAACATTCAGATACTTGGCCTCAAGAATAGGGTCTATTTTTTAGACTTATTTTTATCCTCAGATTAGCAATTTCCTTCATCTTACAAACCCTTGGGACAATAGGTCATGACTATGTATTACCAGTTTTGTTTTAAAACATCTAACTTTCTTACTTTTCTTAAATATTTTCATATCTTTCATAAATAATTTTTCATTTTCTAACTTTTATTATCAAAAAAATTTGTTTTGCTATTTATGTAGTATAATGGAGAATAATGCGAAAATAAGCACAAACCTCCTCCAAACCTATTTGCAGCAATGTTCTTACTGATGTCATCGTTTAAGCTCAAAAGAAACCTGTAGACTTGGGAGGAAAAGTTATTAACGGGGACAATAATTAATGACAGTGAAAATCCTCCCCCAAACTTATTGTTGGCTCAAAATTTATTTTTTTCGTTCAAGAGCCAAAAATATAAATAAAAAAAACCAAACTTGAGTTAAACAATATTAAGCATTGAAAAATATAAAGAGAGGGAGGTAAAGTTATTGGTCAATATAAATCTTTATAAAGACCAAAAGTCAACACCAACCATTCGAAGAGTTTATCAATGTAATACTATAGTTGGTGGAAGATCATGTTATGTATAGACAAGAAGAAGTGGGGAGGAGATAAGAGGTGATAGGGTTTATGTCTCGGTTGGTAGAGACGAAACAGTAACGGTGGATGAAAACGAAAATGTGAATGATTAGGAATGAGTAGGATATGTATATTCTCGTATTTTATAAGAAGAAAGGGTAGTGGTTCAACTTCTTCGGATGGAGGTTGATTCATCACAACATCCGTGTCGTTTAGGAATGCGAGTTCGTCGGCAAAAATATGTTCGAAACTTTCATCGATATTCTGAATGATAATCGTTGTTGCGCCAGAAATCAACACACTTAATTTGTAGGAAAGTATGGAGGTAGGAGACTCGCAAAGCTCATCTACCTTATTCTCAAAAGAGTCTAAATCAAGTGGTCGTTCAAGAATTATAGAACTCAAAATATCGAAGTGTGATTCATCAAAACTCGGTGGAGTTAAAAGAAGATTAGAAGAAGAACCAATGAAAGTGGGTGATAAAATGGGTAAACAAATTTGGGTGTCGAGCATTGCTAAACCAGATGTGGGAAATGAAAGAGGAATATCGTTCTGCTTTTCGGTCATGCATTTATCATCAATTCCAGACGCATATGGGGTTAAGGAAAAACAGTTAATGGTTCAGGATGATGTCCACACGGAAGTGAAAGGACCTGATGAATTGGTGAGAAAAATTCATCCAAAACTGTGGGTTCATCATCCAAAATATTCCCAGAGTCAATATCCTCAATCAAGTGAAAGTCGGATACCACCTCAAAAGCATGGTTTTTAATCAATGTTGGTTCTAGAGTGGAGGTGTAGATATCACAAGGATTGGGTATGGTTTCACTTGAAATGGACCCTTCACAATCGGGTAATCAAGCACTACAAAGTCGCACAACTCATCAAACATTCTATCTTCAATTGGTGAATCATTTGGTGTACTCGATAGATCTGAGAAACTGGAGTTGTGGATTTCAATTTGGGTGAGGAGGTTTGATTTGGAAAGGTGTACTGCTCTCTCTCACCACTTAAATTCTCAATTTGTCCTATTGCCGTATCATACGTTGGAAAATTTTGAGCTAGTTGGAAACTAGTTGCTCGTTCTTTGGATTGTATGAGGGCGACCATGGATGCATTTAATTCCTCTATGTGGCAGCATGACGCTGCCCGAAATTCTTCCACTGTTCGTTCAAGACTAGACATGGGTCGGGAAGGGGTTTCAGAAGAAGAATGAAATTCTTGTAGATAGGTGAAACTCCCAAACGACTGTTCAGAAGAAATGTCTAGAGAAGGTGTAAAAGTCGGGTAGGATTGATAGAAATTGAATGGTTGTGAAAAATGGACAGGAGTAAGATCAACATTGTGATATGAAGAATATTGGGATTAGTTGGTTGATTGGCGACTGGCAACAGATGCCATATACGCCGCAAAACGAGTAGCAATATCTTCCTTAGAAAGTGATGGTGTTTATTGTCCTAACGGTTTGTAGGGATTGAAACTTTGACTTTCAGCCCTCGCCATATGCTCCGCGATGGACATGGGTTTAGGAGTTCCCTCACTCGCTTTAAAAGGAGTATCAACATAAGAAGATGTTAAATTTGGATGCGGTTGATAGGACCTGGAGTGAGGCTTCCAACTGTTTCTTTCTGCTTGCTCTATCCTATCTCTTAAAGACATGGTAGAGTCATATTTTTGACCAAAGCAATTACGAAAACAAGAGATATTTAGTTTTGGATAGCAATGCCCGGCAAGAGTTTGTCTGTTTGGGTTACCCATTATAAGAAGGTGAAAAGAAAAAAGGGTGAAATGGTGATGAATTAATCTCTATTTGGATTGTTTTGTTTTGTTTTGAAAGAAGGACTTGAGGGTTGACTCAACAAATCACAAAAATTCACAAACAACTTTAGAACTAAGGTCATCTAGGTCAAGCACTAGACCGCTCCTAGACTTCCAAAGGACAAGCCGCGGGATCAATCTTCTACCACCTCTTTATCACTCTTGTGGACAGGTAAGTGCCAGATAAGTGGAAGGTATCCACTATACGAATCACCGAAATAGCGGGCCTAATTAAGTAACCACTTGCCTTATACACCACAAAAGAAATGCGGATAAGCGATAAATTACCCACGACCTTCCTCTGTCCTAAATGAGCGCGATAGTCCTTAGGGCTTGGTCTAGATATTTTTATATTAATGTAGGCTTATGCTGATGCTTGTCTTGTGATTTGTGGGGCCTAGGAAGGGTGATAAAATTCCCACTTAATCTGAATTTAGGTTATTGCCCCTTAAATTTCATTTTAAAATATACAAAAACAACCCGAAAAACAAAACACGCAAAAAGATTTTTAAGCGGCGATATTTTGCAAAGAATCCTGCAGAAAATCAAATTATTGGATTTCAGAGGAGAGAGAAGAATAAAAGGGGATCACCTAAAATATTTGGGGGCACAATTCACTAACTCTGCCGTGGTTCCGACACCAATAGCTTATTATGGCTGCGGTTCCGCCGAGGAAATTAGGGTTCTTTTGAATCTTTTTTGTTCTATTGCCTCCTCTGCTCCTCTGGGCTTTACTTGATGCCTCTGAAACTTTATCTTCTCGCTACTGTGACTCCAAATATCCTCGCAAAAATCACACACTAATCGTTAAATATGCAAGATGCGGTTTTGGTTTAATTTTATGGATCGGATAAGAATTCAACCCGAATAGTAAGAAAAAAATTGCGCATGTATCCCCGGCAACGGTACCATTTTATTGGTTGTGAAAAAGTGTGTTGTAAAATAACCGCAATCAATAACGGTGTCGCGTGTAGCTAGCCGCAGTGAGTATGGGTCATCCGCAGGGATGCGTGGAATTTCTAATCATGCTTTAGACAAGTTGATTGAAAGAAGGGGTGATTGGTTGTATATCTATGTTGATACGGATACAGAATTTATAAGAAAGAGGCTTGTAGGGTTCATCGGATTTAGTAGTTGATGGATGAATACTAAAGATGACTCCTTTTATCTTTTGATACATTTAAAACTAGATAAATGGTGATGAATGAGGATTAGGGTTCTTTGGAAGAAACCAAAGTTTCCCCACTATTGACCCTTGTCTTTTCATTGATCTCCATTCATGACTAGCCCTTAACAAAATAATTGTTAATCTAATCTCAAATCACGGTCGAGACTATCAATAATTTGATAGCGCGCCCGATAAGGATGTTAACATTTATTTTGCTAAAGTTTATAAACTTCTTAAGATGTAAAAGAAGTTAAAATATTTTCTCATCCATTCTTCTACCTTAATCCTACGAACCTTAGCAAGCTAGGTATTTTATCCACACATGTTGTGAGAAGAAGAAGAAAGGATAGAGAAGAAAATCATAATGCAGAGAGTAAAATTACAAAGAACTAAACTAATGATCTACTTTTATTAATCAACGTTACAAATACAAATCCTTCGAATTTAGATTACAAGAAGAAGTTGCTCTTGATCTCTGCCTCGTAGGAAGTAGATGCTCCGTCGATATTCACGTCGCCCTATCACGTCGAATCGTGGACCTGTCATGGATCTCTTGTTCTTTGACGGTGATTTGCTTCATGTTAAAGGTGATGCCATCTAATTTTAGCCCTCGGTCCTTTATATATGCCTCAAATCATAAACCCTAGATCTTATTGGTTAAGATATGCTGTTGTGATCACCCACAAAAAATCATAGATCCTACGGTCACAAAAAGGCCTCGGATCCACCGCACAAACATGGTTTTTTCCGCGCAACCGCCGCGCTTTGGTGGGTTTAGGGTTTTGGTTTTCTGTTGTGGTCTCATGTTGACACGTGGAGATCTTCTAGATATCTGGATTTTGGAAATATTTCCTGAGTCTCTGCCAGTATTGATTCTTCGATTTTATTGGCAGATTTTTTATCCTGGCATCTTAAATATCTTGATCTCTTGACCTGAGCTAAATCTACACAATATCTCCATGAATAATGTTAGTAATATTTTTTATATTAGAGATAAAATCTTAATCATTTTATATGGTAATAAATCTTTTAAGAAATTTGATTAAGATTATTTGATATGATATGCATATTTTAATTACCAAAATATTATATGCATATAGTTTCCTTCATAATGTTAATTATAATGTAGAAACATATGATATAGATAAACCTTCATATATTCTATATTTACAATAAACACCTTTAAATACTTAACATAAGTAAGGAAAATGCTATATCAAATGTGCAATATTTTTAACTGAACAAGGCCCCTGTGCAACAACACACAGAGCAGCCTCGCCAACGTCTCTCTTCACAAATACATAGGGTCTGGCAAAAAGTCCAAGACTCTGTGCTTAATAAAATTACACTTGTCGACCTAAAAGGTCTAATGGCCGACAAGAAAAAGACCGCTCCTCCACCATGCAATAGGGGGTCGTTCTTAAACAGGTGCCTATCATAATGGCTCCTTCAGCTCTGACTTCTCATAAAAGAACAAGGCCAGAGAAAATCCTACCACTCACTGCAAATTCCAGAAGCGATGGATCTAAAATCCCAAGTTTGGGGGCATAACCTTACATATAGTCTATATGGCTAGCAGTAAAGAAAAAGCCGCGCTTCGGTAAGTCACCGACCTTAAACTCGGTCGCTGACAAAGGCTCAAGAGCAGCAGCAAAACCTCCAAGAAATACTGACCAAAATGGCAGCGCTTACCAGACAAAAAGAAGGTCTAGACAAAGAAGTTGAACAGCGCCAAGAGTAAGAGACCGATACAAAGTTCTTGCGACGGGTGCTGGAAAGAAAAGATAAGGAGGCTACAGAGCAAGCTGCTAACATCAAGCAAATGGCACTTCTATTCCAAGACATGGTAGGAATGATGATACAACTGAAACCCTCGGCCGAAGACCCGCTAACAGTTATCAAGGATGACAGAGCGGAAATATCAAACCCTCCTCTGGCCTTGTCAAGGACCAAAGAAGAAACCATCTCTAAGGCGGCCCTAGATGACTACATCGCTCAGCAAATAAGAGCTCACCAAGCCAGTGAAGCCGCCAGCTAACTCGTCAGAACCGGGCGACCTATCTGGCCTGATATGACCAAATTAAGTACCCGCCAGGATATACAATCCCCAGGTTCCACGTCTACAAAGGAACGGGCAATCCCTACAAGCATGTTTCACAATTCAGAGCACTATGCGGCAATACTAGGGCTAATGACAAACTGTTACTTCGCCAATTTGGCGAAAGCTTGTCAGAGACAGCTTTTGAATGGTATTTAGAGCTCCCAAATGACTCCATGAAAACCTTCATAGAAATAGACATTTCACCAGCGCAAGTGAACGTACACCGATCACGGCACTGATCAATGCCAGGGTAAAGCCGGGAGAAACTTGGGTCCAATACGCGATCCGGTGGTGGAACCTGTGGTCTAAATGCGAACAGCATATCGAAGAGTCTCCAGCTATGGGCATGTTCATTGGGACCCTCGATCCTCAATCGACTGTGTCCTAGTTCATGACTTTCTTTAAACCCATGAACTTTCGCACTGATAGACAAGCTGGCCCAAATGGATCAGATAGGCCATGGCCTTTCCTCCTCAAATAAGGATCCTCGAAATAACAAGGGTAAAGGGAAAGCGGCCTTTGTTGACAATACGCAGCAACAGCTGGGTGGCCCAAAACCGGCTGCTCGCCAAAACAACGCGCGTTTGCGCTCGTCCTTGGAAGAAAGGCTAGGACGTGCTTACTCATTTCCTTACGACAAGACGAGGAGACTGTTTGAACTGGCAATTCGTAATAATCTCATCACATTGCCAGACCGGTGGCGTCCAGCTCAACCCGGCGACGTCAATAATCCTAATTACTGCTCCTATCACAGAATAGTGAGCCACCCAATCAAAAATTGCTACATCTTCAAAAATTAGGTTGAAGACCAGTACCTGCAAGGGAAGTTTGCATTGTCTAATAACTGGAGGGTAAACCCGCCCCAAAAGCACGCTCCTAAAAAAGTGGAATGCACACTCGTGGAAGAAGCTCCATAGAAAGTAGTTCTTTCAGCAAAAACTAAAAAAATGTTGAAGGATCTATAAGCATGTCCGACAATCATGTGGAAAAGCCCACTTGAACCTGAAATTATTGAAGGGATGTTGAAACTACGTCTCGCACCGAAAATTGTTGACAAGGGGAAAAACCCCTAAGTCGGGCCTTCAAAGTCTTCTAAGAAAAAAAGGATCAAGAAACCCGTGCAGCCTGCCGAGTATGATGACAAGCGCACAGAGCTTCAGAAATACATAGATGCACAGAAAGAATATAACCAGAAGGCGCGGACATCAGTCACACTCAAAGAATTCTTCAAGCATATTCTTGAGAACGGAGACAATGACAATGATGAGGGAAATGACTCATCAAAAGAAGTGGAAGATTATGTAGCAAGTTGCCATATGGTCTTCCATTCATCGTTATATGGAGAAGAGGCTCCCTTAGCATCAAAAACGACGTGGAGGAACTGGGGGTAGAATCGGCGCTAAATCCCCCGAAAGTGCCAGAAGATGACCCGATCGAGAGACTTTTAAATGAGGCCTTTCAAAAAAGCAAAGAAGACCAAGAACGCGAGACGACCATATATGAAAAGGCTAAGTGTCAGCGTATGAATAAAGAAGCTGCGGTGAGAACAAGTCATAAAGTGTTCCGACCAAACCAAAGCACACCTGCAACAAATAAGAGCAGGATCAAAACTGAAAAGCAGTTCGCCAAACCCTATCACTAGGGATGAAGCTACCACCTCTCACGAGATACAATTTTGGAGTCCCATACTTCGATGAGGAAGAATCACATCCAAAATATTGCCTCTATCATCGAAGGATCGCTCCACCTGTCGAGGAGTGCAATACCTTCAAGAAGTGGTGGTAAGGATATGTTGCCCATCGAAAACACTTCAAAAAGGAAAAGAAAAAAGCCCGCGCTCATCAACATCAAAATGGCGAGAAGAACACGCATAAAAGAACAACTGGCAACTGGCATATGGTTGGTACTAGTTCGGAAGGAGAAAAACCTTTGGTTCTTACATCGAGAGCGATTCCAAGGATAAAACGCCCCTCAACCTTCTCTTCGAATAAACCACCTTGGAAAAAGAAGAGGAGGAGAAGAACTGTGAAAATATTCAGCTGCGTAACTATACGCTACCTAAGAAGAACCTTGGACCTGCAAACAAAAGTTCGAACAAAAAAAACAAAAGGAATGGGAAAATACCTGAGGAAATCTCCCTTGATGAAGAAACAGTCAAAGAGCTCGCTACAAAGGACCCGTCTAAGAAAAACAAAGTGGATTACAACGTCCTAACATATCTCAGGAAAATACCCTCGTAGCTAAGCATATTGGATGCTCTTCTCCTGTCTAAAGAGGCACAAGATTCCCTGATCAAGGCCTTACAAGAGCTAGATCAGTTCCAAGTTTTCCTCGCAAAAGAGAAAATGAAAAATGAACTAGCAGAGTTCCACACCGCTGATATTAAATTCAGCGATGAAGACATACTCCTCAGTACGTGCGAACATAATCAACCACTCTACGTCACCGGGTACTGCCACGACATCAAGATAAAATTCTTGTCGACAACGGATCCTCCGTTAATCTACTCAACATGAGAGTGCTGAAGAAAATTTGCATGAACGTTCAACTCCTTTTCGGAGATAAAATTACCATCTCCGGGCTCGACTCACAGTCGTCACGGACGCTTGGGACCGTAATACTGATGCAATACTTTGGGCTGCTCGTCACTGACATCAAATTTCATGTCATTGACGCCAAGACTTGCTATAATTCTCTACTCGGCAGGCCTTGGTTACACGAGAACAATATCATCCCTTCTACACATATCAATGTAAGTATTTCAAGGATGCCTCGGAGTACACCGTCATGGGAGAACAAAATCTGTAATGACTCTAAAATCCTTGTACAGAATTATTTGTTTAAATGTATAGAAAAGGGTATTTTAGCATGTGTAGGAGTTATAAGTTATTTTTGTTTAATAAAAGCAAGAAGTAATTTGTAGCTCATTGGTAAAGGCTCTACAGTGCTGTGACCTAACCTGTGCGTTCGATTCCCATCAATCCCAATTATTTTTTAAAAAAATTCTTTTTAATTTTTCGGAAGTCCAAGAGTTGCACGTGCAATTCACGGAGAAACGAAAAGTTTCAGAAAAATCAAACAGGCGCAAAGAGAAGCAAACACACACCAAGACACATGGTACAAATTTCGAGGCAAATGATCGAGATCCGACCACCCAAACTACCCTATTGGCCGCCGCCACCGGTTAATATAGCCCCAATCCCCTCCGTGCTATGCACACACATCCTTCAGCTCCCCTCAACTTCCCTGCACGGTTTGATTTTCCTGCAATCAAACAGAGACTCTTCAAATCCCTAATTAACACCATTAAATCCATTTTAATTTATTTTTATTTCACACCCTCTCTCATTTTTACCCTATAAATACCACCCCATGCCCTAACTTTCCTCTATTCTAAAAATTTCCTCAAAATTCTCTAACTTCAAGAAGGGTTGAGGCTATTCAAGTGGAGTTAAGCAAGCCAAAAGAAGTAGCGATCAAATTCCGACGATTGGAGCATCTCTGACGAAACCAAGACCCCCTCTCTCTTCCTTAACCTCTTCCTAACACTACACAATGTGTAAATCCCTCATCTCTCTATTTCTTTCATCTCAAATCGTCTTCTAAAAACACATCGCCAAAGTGGAGTTAACTCCGATATATGTTATTTTAACATTTGTACTTCCCTCATTAAGCAAAATAAGCCAAACTAACTTTCTCACACCACTCGTAACCTTATTTACAATCAGTTAGATTTTAGTTTAATAAAATTTTCATGTGAAACAATCATATAGCAAAATTTTTCATTAAAATACCATGAACTTTCATATAACCGTAATTTCAATAACTAGAGTATATACCTTTAGATTATTCACGGGGTAACGACCTACCCCACACGCACACTATGGTTTCATAGCACAAGATTCTAAACATAGGGTTTATGTAAAGAATAGGTTTTACATTAAAATACCATATTTTTTTCAAAACGAGTTTTTTTTCAAATCGATATTTTAAATCCTTGGCAATTACGCCTCTACAATCCTCGTCAGGTTACCTGCTAATGGATGGTGTGGATTATCGCACATCCTTAGAATAGTAGAGCGAGATGCAGAATTCCTTACGGAGTATTCGGTCTCGAAAGGAAATAAAAATACGGTTTTTAAGAAATACGACTTTTCTAAACAAAACTAAACTTTGGAAAATTATACAAAACTATGAATCCGTATTTTCAATAAAAATAAATTATGAAACTATATTTTTATAAAATGAAAAATTAGATGTTTAATAAAATACCATCAAGTTTCCAAAAGAGCTAGTTTTCATAAAAATACCACAAACTTTTAAAAGCTAGATTTTATCACCAAAACACCATAACAATTAAAACACATGTTCATGAAAAGCCTAAATATTACAAATCACCCTCGAGGTTTATTTTTTAAACTATATTAAAGTATTTTTTCATAAAACCCCCTCGAGATATGCAAACAATATTTAAGCACTCTAGATTAATATAGGTTTAAGCGGTATTATTTCTTTTGAGCCCTAGGGAGCCGGAGAAAGTGAGTGCTTGCCTATTCAGGTTAAACAACTTAACGGAGTTATCAATGGTAATTGTCTTTGGAAAAGACACAAATTCTGCCGTTCATGGGCAGCAGTTGCCAATTTCTCCCGAACTTAAGATTTCAATAGTTAAATCTATTCTCAAGAAATATCTATAACTCGAATTCAAACTTGAATCTAAACTCGAACTCTAACCCAACTCGAATCTAAACATGAACATGAACTCGAACCCAGTCTCTTCGAACTAACTTGACTCAAACCAAGACTGTAATTGACATGACTCGCATTTTACTCGACTCACTCAGCTTCATTCTACATCTTTTGCAATCTATGGTTTCGATCAAGACATGTTATAACAAATCCATCAATTTAATTAAGTATACTTTACAGTTATAAACTAATTATACTCGGGGTGTTTGGGATAGTTTCTTGTGTGAATCCAACAAAACTTCAGAAGTCCCGTATTAACATCTTTTTTATTTTACTCGAATATCAGTTGGGTTGACTCATCCACAGTCTAGAGCCCCGATAATAACACATGAAATAGGCCATGTTTCCTTGCTCCTGGGGCCCCACTCTTGAGCTCGTGAATACTTCTACGGCTGCGTTGACATTCACACTTGGAACTTAACGTTAACATAGTGACCATATAGAGATTTATAATACATATTTACCCATGAACAATTTCTTTTACTCGTCATATATATATTATATATTTGTCAATTTTTTACTCTTACTTTATCCTTAGGACATACCGAGCGGTAGTTCGCTGATGGGCATTCTACCCACCCTTGTTTTCTTGGAATGCTCGTCATATATGGTCGAGATGGAGAAAGTGGAAGCCACAAAGGAAAACTACAACCGGATTTCTCCACAGGATTAACCTAGCTTCACTCTTTTATTCAGCTTATGTATGCCACATATTTAGGCATTTTCCTTTATTGTATTTGCTTTCCAGTTGAAACTCATGTACTTGTAAATATTGGAAGTTGAATGTAAATAAAGATATTTGTTGAAAATTCTACAGTCTCCATTTATTCTTGCATTGTGTATTATTGTTTCAATACGCTTAGTATATTTATTTAAGAAATGACCTTCTCTGGATAAATATGTCGCGGGCTTGCCACGTCACCATTTTCGTCTACTGAGAAACAGGCGTGACAAAATTTGTTTTCCGTAAACAAAGTCCGGAAATACGAAGATGCAAAGTACTTCCTACCAGACTTCAAGAATACTGAAAGGTGTCACAGGACGGAGAGTAAATAAAAATCTGTCGCCACTATCCCGATCTTTGGGAGCGATACCGAGGAAGACGAAGAAATAGTCTACTTAGGGAAACCCCAAAAAGAAAACAATAATCCCAGACCACCTACTCCTATTTTAGTCTTTGGCAGCGACTCCGACGACGAAGCCAATGCAGTGTTCTCCGTCCACCCGTTAATACAGGCTCTCGCTGCAATGGATCAAAGTCTACAAGTTACAATGGCTCTGTCTCGACACTACAAGGAACTTAATGCGCTCGATACATACAGCATACAAGAACTGTAAACTTTCTACGTACCTCCTAGGTGAAGAGGTGGAAAGGCGATCCTCTTCTACAAATCAATGGAGACCAAAGTAGAAAATGAAATTTGGCATGGTGCCGATTTTGCACTCGACAGGCTTCAACCAATCCGTCTACCAAAGATATTACGCGGAAGGATTGAAAAAGCTATTATGACACCAAGGCATGCCCCTCAAACAAACTGTTCGACAAGCCCAATTCTACAAAAATATTTAGGATATTCCTGGGACTCAACGAAGGAAGCCCAATGGGAAGATGGAGACAACCGGGCTCGGATATGTTCAGTCCAAGAAACGGAAGCAAGTTTACAGTTGCCACATCATAAACAGCTTGAGTGAAGAGGAAAACGCTCTTCCAGATAGCCGTGACGTCAAATCAGAACGAGATCCCATTTCAAAAACGTTAATTCCGTCGCTCGAAAAACAAATCGACAAATTGGCAAGCTAATAAAAGAAGCTTGCCAAGAGAGCCGTGACAACCAAAACCACGAAATGGCCATTCAGGAAAAGGCCAAGACACAGCGTTTCAGCCAGCAATCTATGGCGTAAGTAGGTCGTAATGCTCTTTATCCCCAGCCCGCTATGTGTTCTCGCAAAAGGGGAAAATCCCGAAATGGAGGTAAAAATGGGGCAAAGAATGCAAACAACTTTTGAAGATAACAAGGCGGATCCAAGATGCCATTTGATCGAGAAAAGCTCGATTGGAGCCCATCCTTTATAAAGAAGATGGGTCGAGAATCCTCTTTCCCGTAAGAAAAGACAGGGAAAATATTCAACCTTATCATGAAGCACCAAATGATCACGCTTCCCAAGCCTCGGCATCCCGAACAAATAAATGAGGTCCGTCATCCGGATTATTGCTCCTACCACCGAGCAATAGACCCCCCTTGAAGACTGCTTCACCTTAAAGGACTGGGTAGAAGACCAGTATCGACAATACAGGTTCGCTTTATCCGACAGGTAGAAGATAAACCCGCCGTGAAAACACGAGCCAAAAAGGACCTATACCGTCAGGTTAAGACCAGCTTAACCGCAAAAATGGAAGCGTACTCATACCTTCCATATGATAACACTCTCAAAAGAGGGAGGGCATGAGAGTATGAGTGACCTCTTCAGGTGCTTCGCTAATGAAGACGAGGTGATCTCAGACTTTCCACCAGCACCAAAATAGATGGACGATGGGATACACACCACGGCGGATAACCGAAGGAAAATTGACTTGGGGTTAGAAAATGATCCAAGGGCGACGTTTTTCAATAAGCTTCTATTTGAAAAATAAGTGGCCATACTGAAAGACGTGCTTATGAAATACAAAGACTGCTTCGCATGGAACTACTTAGAGATGTCGGGTCTAGATCCATAATTAGTGGTACATAAACTGGCCATGTCTCCAGATATAAAGCCAATCAAGCAGGCGCCAAGTAGGATGCGGCTCGAACTTAAGATGAGTATCAACGCTAAAGTCAAGAAACTAATCGACTCCGGCTTCATCCAAGAGGTTGAATATACCAACTGGATCGCTAATATCGTTCCAGTGATGAAAAAAAATAGGACGGTTCGCATCTGCGTGGACTTTTGGGACCTTAACAAAGCTTGCCCGAAGGACGACTTCCCAGTGCCCGTCACCGAGCTGATGATTAAAAACACGACTACTCATGAAGTCTTCTCCTTCATGGACGATCTTCAGGATATAACCAAATAAAAATGCATCCTGAAGACCAGAAGCATACCACCTTCCAAACCCCGTTGGGCATATTCTGCGATAAGGTGATGCCTTTCGGTTTGAAGAAACGCTGACGCTAGCTACCAGAGGGCCATGAAAAAGATTTTCGATGACCTCATATATGAGATTGTCGAATGATATATCAACAACCTTTTAGTGAAGAGCAAATCTCATGAGAAACATTGAGCACATCTAAGAATAGTGCTCCAACGTCTTCGCAAATATAATATGAAGATGAACCCTCTAAAATGCGCGTTTGGATTTTCCTTAGGAAAATTTCTAGGATTCATCATACGTCATCGAGATATCGAAATCGATCTCTCAAAGATCAAGATGATTATGGAAATTCCCACGCCAAGAACGTTCAAACAATCACGGTCTCTCCAAGGAAAGCTCACGTATATCCGACGGTTCATAGCCAATCTCTCTGGAAAATGTCATCCCTACAGTCATCTGATGAAGAAGGGGACCCAGTTCGTCTGAGATCAGAAGTGCCAAAACGCACTAGACAAAATCAAGCAATACCTGCAAAATCCGCCGGTATTGGCCGCTCCGGTTAAAGGGAAATCCCTTATTCTATATACAATAGACCTTGGGGGTTCTTTAGGCGCATTGTGGGCACAAGAGAACGACCAAGAAAAGGAAAGAGCTCTGTACTATTTAGGTCGAGTTCTCCTGGGGGAAGAAAGCAACTATTCCCCCATCGAAAAGTATTGCTTGGCATTGGTCTTTGCGATAACAAACCTTATATATTACGCCTTGGCACATAAGGTCCACCTCATATCGAAGGTGGATCCTCTCAAATATCTGATGACGAAGGCCATACTAACAGGAAAGCTTGCCAAATGGGCCCTCCTCCTGATAGAGTTCTCGGTAACGTATCGACTTCTCAAAGCAGTGAAAAAACAGGCCATCGTCGACTTTCTCGCGAAGCATCCGATACTAGCCGACTCCCCCTTAAATTGCGAGTTGCTGGATGAGCACGCATTCGATGCAATTGAAGAAGAAAAAGAAGAAGATAAACCTCAGTGGGAGATTTACTTCGATGGAGCATTCTCCATGTAGCGGCGAAAGCAAAACACCCCCATAATGAAAGCTGGGGTGGGCCTTATCTTCGTGACCCCGCAAGGAGGGATATTGCGTTACGCCCTCTCTTTAACAGAGCCAAGGACTAACAACGAAGCTAAATATGAAGTTTTAATAGCAAGTCTTAAGATCGCTATATATATGGGAATAAATACCTCCTCATATATAGAGACTCCCAGCTGATCGTTAACCAAGTAAACGGTGATTATCAAACATGCAAACTAGAGCTGATAAGGTATGGCGAAAAGGTGCAGCAACTGCTAACACAAATCTCTTCCTATACTCTGGGAAGTATACCGCAAGCGGAAAACAGCAAAGTGGATGCGTTTGCTAAATTGGCTAAGGAATTGACCGATGAAGACATCGATGACGTAAGGATCATTGTGCAAAACGACAGGGTCCTCGCGCCAACGGATATATTTTCGGAAGACCTGATAAAGCCATACGAAAGAAAAGAAATAACCGAACAAGTAGCTCGTCAAATAGAAGACAAACAAAAGGTCAAGGACTGGAAAGAAGTCTTCATAGACTACTTCAAGTCCCAACGAACGCCCGAAAATGCGTCTTCTAGACATCAGCTCAAGAAACGAGCTTTGCCTTTTGCCTTCGTCAATGATACCCTATAGAAGAGATCATTTGACTGCCTATGGCTAAGATGCCAAGGACCAGAGGAAGTAAAGAAATTCGATCAAGAAATACACGATGGACTTTGCGGTTCCCATCAGACGGGTCCGAAGATGAAGCTGAAGATAAAAAGAATGGCTTACTATTGGCCCACGATGGTTCAGGACTGCCTTGAATATGCGAAGAAGTGTCACTCGTACCAAATTCACGGGGATTTCATACATCAGTACCCAAATCCGCTGCACCCGATTGTCGCCAGCTGGCCATTCGAAATGTGGGGAACCAATATAATTGCCCCCATTGAACCGACGTCATCCAAAGGACATCGGTTTATATTGGTAACGACCGATTACTTCTCTAAGTGAGCAGAAGCAGTACCACTGAGGGAGGTGAAGACGAAGAATATCCTCCACTTTTTAAAAACCCATGTCATATATCGGCTCGGCACTCCGCGACGCATTATCTCGGATAATGGACCAGTTTACAGAAGCCATAAAATCAGCCACTTCGCACAGTAGTATAAAATAGGTTAGAGATATTCTTCGATGTATAATTCTCGGGCCAACAATCTACCTGAAGTTTTCAACAAGACCCTGACCAAGATTATAAAAAAGATAGTGTCTGGAAACAAAAAAAGACTGGCACGAAAGGCTGTACGAAGCTCTCTGGGCGTACCAAACAATGTTCAAGACGGTCATGAATACAACACCATACGCATTGGTGTTCGGCACGGAAGCAGTACTCCCATTGGAAATAGAACTCTCCTCTTTACGAGTAGCGGTTCGATACGAGATGACAGATGAAGAAAATGCTCATCTTAGGCTTGAGGAGCCCGACGCCCTTGATAAAACCCACCTTATAGCAGAGCAAAATCTGGAAGGCTTATAAGGCAAGGATAATAAGGTCATATGAATGATTGACCGGGCCGAGAACATTCCGCCAAGACGAACTCGTGCTAGTTGTCAAAAGACCAATGATCCCCAATCGTGTAAAATAGGAGAAGTTCGAGCCGAACTTTGAAGGCCCATACATCATAGACAAAGTCTACCAAGATGGAGCCTACCTGCTCATGGATATGCATGGCAAAAGGCCATTCCGGCCAATAAATGACCGATTCCTTAAAAAGTACTATGCTTGAAGAGTTATGAGTTAGGTCAATGATAGATGACGACGCTTGTGTCCGCTCGCTATCTTCCTGAGTCAAAACTCTGAAAGTAGTACCAAAAGAAAAAACTTTGTCGCCCCAAACATAGCGATAACGGACCAAAACGTCCCTAAACTAGTGCGCTCCCCCAAACATGGGAATAATGGACCGAAATGTCCCTAAACTAATAATGGACCGAAATGTCCATAAACTAACATTCGTCTTCAAAACGGGAATGTTGGACCGAAATGTCCCTAAACAATAATGGACCGAAATGTCCTTACACTAACATTCGTTCTCAAAATGGGAATGTTGGACCGAAATGTCTCTAAACTAATAATGGACCGAAATGTCCTTAAACTAGCATTCGTCCTCAAATGGGAATGTTAGATCAAAAATCCTTAAACTAAAAACTCGCCCAAAATACGGTGATAATAGACCGAAATGTTCTTAAACTAACATTCGTCCCCAAAATGAGAATGTTGGACCGAAAAGTCCTTAAACTAAAAACTCGCTAAAAATACGGCGATAATGGACCATCATGTCCTTAAACTAACACTAGCCCTACGGTAGATTTGTATATTGACCACCGTATACAATACATGGACATAAACAATTCATAGCTCTCCCATGTCCTACATGACGCAGACCAGCAAAAGGTGCGCTACCTTACGGGCGAGAAAAACCGGCGAGCTCGTGAAAACCCGAAATGGCCTAAACTCGTTAAAACAAATATGGTATGTCCGCAAGCGAAAGGGCACAGATGAAAATCCGAAAGGGCACCATGAGTAAAAACAGCAGGGCAACCAGCGAGCTCGTGAAAACCCGAAAAGGTGCGAACTCGTTAAAAAAAACTTGCAAAGTCCTCACGACTTTGTAAGGAGAAAAACCCGCGTGAGATCCTTACGACTCACAAAGGAGTAGCACACTTAGGAATCCATACGATTCCTAAGGAAAATGTACTTACGAAATCCTCACGACTCATAAGGAGAATATACCTTCTATAAAACCCCCACGGCTTATAGAATTCAAAAGTCTTAGGTTACAGAGATCCAAACCTGTTCTTAAGCCACCAAAACCCCACAAAACTTTTCTGCCCTACAAGTAGTCTAATATCGACCCTTGTATACAATCCACGGGAACAAATAATATATTCCCCACCAAATCCCACCAATGGCGAGAAATATCCCTATATGATGAACGACACTTGTAAGTCCTCTCGACTTACAAGGAGAAAATACACTTGTAAGATCCTTACAACATATAAGAGAAAACACACTTAGGAATCCCCACGACTCCTAAGGAGAAAATACACCTACAAGATCCACATGACTCATAGGGAGAAATACCTTTATAAGACCCTTACGGTTCATAAAGTCAGAAAACCTTAGTCGATAGGATCCTAACTCTGTTTGCTAAGCCACCTTTGTCCAAATCAACAAAGGCAAATGATAATTCGCTCATGGAAATATTCCAGTTGTAGCGATGTTGATGCCAAGATTGGGATCATATTCCAAATCCTCAACTCGCAATAAAAAAACAGCGAGTGACAAAAAAAGCCAAAATGATTGAGCACCGCGAAAAATAACCTAAATGATTGGACAATCGTGACTTTCGCGATATAAAAGCTGAAAAGATAGAGTATCGCAGAAATATAAAAAAATTAATAAAATAAAATTCTTCTACCCTGCAAGTTGGTCCATATTGACACTTGTATACGATCCATGGGCACAAATGAAAGAAAGGGAACCGTATTTTCCTACCACTCTTCTTGATGGCATGTTTACAGCCTAGAGACTATTTTGACATCCTTCTTACTCCAGCAAAGTACAGACACGACGTCAATAAGGACCAAAGGATCAAATAAAAGTGGAGTGACGGCAAAATCTTAACGCTCGATTTCGATGGAAACATCTACAGCCTAGAGATTATCTCGACGTTCCTTCTCATTCCGACAGGGTGCAGATGGGACATCAACAAAAGACCCAAGGGTCAAATAAAAGTGGAATGACGAAAAATCCTAACTCTAGATTTCGATGGCAACATCTACAGCCTAAAGATCAACTCGATGTTCTTCTCATTCTAGTAGGATGCAGACGCAACGTCATCAAAAAGACCCAATGGTCAAAGGAAAGATGGAGTAATAGAAAAACCCTAGCTCTAAGTCTTGATGACACATCTACATCCTAGAGACTATTTGGACATCCTTCTTACTCCAGCGAAGTACAGACACGGCGTCAACAAGGACCCAAGGGTCGAACCAAAGTCGAGTGACGGCATAGTCCTAACTCCAGATGTCGATGGCAGCATCTACAATCCAGAGATCAGCTCGAAATTTCTCCTCATTCCAGCAGGATGCAGACACAACAGTCAAATAAATTCAGAGCAATGGTATATTCCTATTTCTAGACCTCGATTGCAATATATACAGCATAGAGATCATATAGATGTTTACCCTACTTCAGCAAAGAATCCGTACGACATTATTAAAGAAAAAAACAAAGCGATGACATATTCCTAGCTTCGGGTCTTGACAACAATACATACAAGGCCTAAAGATCATTGGAGATCATCCCACCACAGAAAGGTGTGGTTATGACTCATCGGGACTTCAAACTAAGCCTAACCTCAAGTAAAAAACACCACGGTAAATACCTAATGCTTGTCCTTCCGACGGTAATACAGATACTCCAACCTAAGAAAATTACTTGAAGACGTCTTGTCCAACCTCAGAAGGGATCAGAGACACGACAGTCGCTGGGCTACTCGAACAGCAACCTAAGGGACTGCATATCGAGAAATATATCAGCCGACGCGACTGTACGATGGACTTAAACCTAGTACCACAAACCTAACGGACGCTTGTCATAAAAGAATGGGGGTTATATACATCCAACGTTAGGACAAGTTTGCCTGTAAACCTAAGGGGGGTAAACTAAAAACACTTTGAAACAAGTACATAAACTAGAAACTCCGAAACCAGTGAATAAACTAGAGACTCCAAAATGAGTGAATAAACTAGAGACTCCAAAATGAGTACATAAATTAGAAACTCCGAAACGAGTGAATAAACTAGAGACTCCGAAATAGGTGAGATGCACACATGAATATGTGCTGGGGATGAAACATTCAGTAGTCAACGATAAAAGAAATGCATTTAAATAAACATCTTATTCTACAAGAATGTGATCACCAAATATGGGATCAGAGATACAGGGGCTAACAAAACAATAAACAAAGTTCTCTAACTCCCTCTCTGCCTGCTCTACCATATTGTAATGGTGGTTCTCACGAAGAGTCCCTCCCCAGCTATCAGTGCTATGCTCGTCGGCAAAAGAAGACATGATAGCCCCCCGAGCCCGAATCTGACTCAGCATATGAATCAAGTGGTCCTTCAGAGGCTTTGTAATTAAGCATGCCTCATGAATGTAGTCGATCTTGTCCTCCGCTGTGTCGAGTATCGCTGGAGTCATCTCCGCCGGATGAGGGGGAATGCTGTCAAGGGTGGCCAAGAAGATCATCCGAAGCCAAATAGAACTGGCGGGGAGAGGAGACCCTCTACGAATCAAGTGCTTGTTCATCACCATGTCGCATTGATAATCCGTGAGATCAGGATTCACCAGTCGAGCAACGAAATGAGGAATAATCTGCCTAATAGGCACCTCCTATGGCTATCGAAGAGCATGCGGGCAACTGCAAGCAATGTTAAAGTAGTTCTTTCTCTGTGAAGGAGGAGATGAGCACTGCTTCAGATTATAAAGAGAAGCATTTAAGTTTCGGCACAGAAAATGTTGTGCATGGTGGAACTATTTCCAAGCTCTCACAAAAGAAGGCATTGGAAAAGAAAGGGGTGACTCAGAAAAAGAAGAGCAAGAAGGTGAAGTGATTCCCTCATATAATAAGGCAATACCTAACGTGAAGCACATGTGAGTGCCGGCGCTAGTCTTTTATAGGATTAAATCGTGTAACAGCGCCTCACGGGAAAGGCACGTGAGCGTAGGCGTAAAAAAGGGGGGGAAAGAGGCTTCTCATTCATGCTTCAAAGAAATTTATACATTGGTAATGAGGACGATCATAAAAGAAATAATAGAAAAATAAATAAACATCATCGAAGATCTACAATGGCAAGACGCTAAATTCAAGACATGGATTCTCAAACATAAAGGCAAGTTTGAGTAAAGCGCTTCTAGCTTCATTGACCATCTTCTTATGCGTCTTCTCCCGAATGCAAGCTTCGGGATCCCCGCTGATATCTTCCATCCTATGGTACGTGAATATTATCGCTTTCTGTTAAAAGACGCAACGCAAAACAGCGACGAGATCATCTCTCCGCTTCTTCGAGATCAGGCCCATCAGATATACTGAATGCACCTTGTCTTCAGCGTCATCAAGTGCCTCAAGCAGCATAGCCTCATCAAGCTCAGGAAGAGATTCCCAGATCAATCCAACGATAATCTTCAAAGGGACAGAACGGCGGGGGAGCAATCGACCGTTGTGATCATCAAAGCGGCGCATCACCTCATCACATTGGGCATCAGTGTACTCTTGGCCTTGAAAGCGATCTTGTATGTGAATTTCTTCATAGGAGACAATCTTCTCGATGTCGTATAAGTGACCAGCCATAGTTCCTGAAAAGAAGCCAAATGGAAGATTAGCAATAAAAATACTTTCATCACTAAGTCTAAAAAACAAGTAGGCCCCACAGAATTAAAATGGAGACTCATTAATGAAGGAACGTGTGCCATTGTGAGAACCAAAAATAGTTCTAATTAAATGAAAAATGGAGAAAACTCCCAATATATCCAAAAACCGGGTTCTTTTAAATAACAACATATTCAAATCTGTGAGATGGGTATTAAAACCATAAAAATCCTTTAAAAAAAAGGAAAAACCACCAAGAACGGTAAAAGGAAATTAAAGGGAATAAAATTCCCAAATTTCCTAAGAAGAAAACAAGACTGTTCAAGAATCAAACCAGAGCTGAGTTCTACAAAAAAAACCATAATGGAATTAAATTCCAGAAATCCTCAAATGTTAGGATAAAATCCTAAGAAGAGAATCAATGTTTCTCAAGAAGTTCCATTAACTCATAAGCTCTTGATATGGACATCAAGATCTACGATCTACATTTAAAAAAGGGGTTTTTTTAAGTTCTAAAAGAGATCAGTTCAACAAAAAGAGCCAAACTCTGTCAATGGATTTAAAATCCGAAAAATACCCAAGAGATGTTAAGAGCTAAGCTCTGTTCATAGTCCTTACCAAAAAATTTGGCAAAGTTTACTCCGTTCAAAGGAATTTTGAGGACAGAGATCTGAGCTTTGAAACGAGAATTAAATTCTCAAGGAGAAGAAAACCCAACGAAGAAGACGAAGAAACAGTGGTCACTTCAAGGGCTAAAGGCCCCATTTATAGGACGTGATAGAATCGGTTCAACTTCCCACTCCCCTAGACAATCTAATGGTGGTGAAATTGACACCGTTGCTCTCATGTGCAAGCCACGTGAGAGCAATGCTGGGGATATTTATTCCCATATAAAAAAATGGGGAGAAAGTGTAAGTCGATGTACAACACCCCACGAGTTGCGGGGAGGCAGAAATTTGAAAAACGATCTTGTTCTTTAAGCAAGCATCGACTAACCGAAGATCTTTACTAAACGATAACTAACTACAACCATAGAAGTTCTTAGCTACTATGAAAAGAGATTATACCTAGTGAATCGTGTCTTTCGTCTTTTCGTTCTCTACGTCCTCCTCGGCCTCCTCTAAGTGATAGATGATCCACCCGAGAACCCTAATCCAAGCTTCACCTCCAATCTTGAGGTAACTAAGTTTCTCTAGTTGCTAATCAAAGGAACTTAGGTGATATAGAGTTAGGTTATGGATTGTTTAGTCTATTCAAATCCTTGATCTCAACTCATGAGTGGTAGGATTAGGGTTTTGAAGAGAGAGTGAGCTTGAGGAGAGAGAAGGTGAACATGATAATGATAATGGAATTGTTTCTCACTTGAATTATATGAAGCATAATGAATAAACAAATAAATGAATAAATGTGATTATTCATCATGCTACATTAATTCAATATGAGTGATTCACTATGTGAGTCATTAAGCATTTAATAATGCATTAATGACATGATGAATCACACAAAATGAGTCACAATTGTATTTAATGATAATTCCACCTAAACCCTCAAGTCACCATGCTTCTAGAAGCTTCCCGTAAAATTATGAGAACGCCCCTCCTATCCGTGAAAACACGGAAAAACTTTAGACCGTATAAATCCAATAACCTGATACTAGAATCTGGCTTAAACCAAAGCCGGCTAGTAAAAACTGTCCGAACGTCGTACGTGTGTAAACACACGTATGCGTCCGAACCCTTGTCGTAAAACCGTACGACCTCTATATCGCTTCGCCTGGAGTTGGGAAATCTCTGTGTGGGACTCTAAAGACTCGACTACTACGCTGGCAGTGGGTTTAACCACAGACCGCAAGCAGCACTAGCTGTACGTAACGGTCCCCAAGTAGATGTTGATAAGAAAGCCGATGAGGAAACCCATCCGAACTCCTACTGAGCCTGTCCGTGACAATATCCGCGCAGTCCGGTCTGTTCATCTAAGAGTATCGCATGTATGGTCTAGGGAGGTGGTAAACGTCAGACCCCTAATAACCGTACAAGTCGTGCCGGTATGGCTCAAGACCATCAGAGAATCTACCGATCAGTCCATCAGTAATTCTCAATCAGCCCTGACCAAGGACTTATGGTAATGACCAACCGATCACCGTGCGATATCAACTCCCTATATCAGGAGAGACGAATCCCTAACAGTCGCTCACTGCCTCCACGTGGCTCGGGACTGTGCCCAACTAAAACCTGTTTGCACGACTCCTTTGAACCGTGGTAGGGTAGTAATCAAAGTACAGTAGGAACTCACACGAGACAAATGACGACCTTAAGTCAACGGACTATCTGCACACATGTCACCTGAGAACTGCTATCTGACGTTAGGTATAAATACCATCCAGTCAATTCTCGGCGAGTCCTGTCCGGTGTACTCACACCCAGTGAGCATCTGTATACAATCTTAGGTGCACATCACCAATGGCTGCGGGACTAATCCATCGCCTCTCGTCAGGGTCTAGATATGTATACACTAGTCTACTTCGGAGCATCGATGTCCTGTCTCGATACTCCTGCGACCAGGGACATTTAAGGATGTGCCTATTGACTATCCAGCTCCCACAAGTATGACTGCCATCATAACGCCGGTAGTCAGGAAAACACCCGATGGGCTTTATCAACATGTTTATATAAATACAAAGTAAAATATATCATATGTTAAGATAAAGACAAACCAAATAGCGTACTATCATTTCAAGCAAGATTGTCATGTACATACATATCCCTAGCATCCTATACAATGAAGGCTTCTAGAGCATATATATCCAACAATCTCAAACTTTTACTAAGGCCTATAATTGGCGCATTGAGTACCCACTGTCTGCACTAGATCCAGTTGCTGGCGTACCGCATGCCCAACATCTCAAACAACCTCTCGAACTAGACTTGAGGGATGGCCTTGGTGAATGGATCTGCCGTGTTGTCTTTTGTGTCCACTCTCCGTATCTCGATCTCCCGACGATCCATGATCTCCCTGATCAGGTAAAACCGCCTTAAGATATGCCTGGATTTCTGATGGGACCTTGTTTCCTTCGCTAATGCTACAGCCCCATTGTTATCACAATACAAAGGTATTGGATTGGCAATGGACGGAACCACCTGAAGTTCAGAAATGAACTTTCTCATCCAGACAGCCTCTTTTGAGGCTTCACTAGCAGCTATATACTCAGCTTCCATAGTTGAGTCTGCGACGGTATCCTGTTTGGAACTCCTCCAACATACCGCCCCTCGATTGAGGGTAAACACAAAACCCGAAATGGATTTAGAGTCATCTTTGTCACTTTGCAAGCCGGAGTCGGTAAAAGCCTCTACCGGGAGGTCCCCATTACCGTAAACTAAGAACATCTCCTTAGTGTTTCTCAGGTACTTAAGAATGTTCTTTACCGCTATCCAATGCTTCTCACCTGGGTCAGATTGATACCAGCTTACCACACTAAGTGCGTAAGCTACATCTGGTCTGGTACATAACATCGCATAAATTATAGATCCTACTGCCGAAGCATAGGGTATAATGCCCATGCAAGCCCTCTCTTCATCAGTCTTTGGAGACATCTCTTTGGAGAGGGTGATCCGTGACAAGCGGGTAAATTACCGCGCTTGGAATCTTCCATACTAAATCTCTTTAGTATAGTGTCAATATACCTGGACTGTGAAAGTCCTAACATTCTATTAGATCTATCACGATAGATCTTAATGCCCAGAATGTATGATGCATCTCCCAAGTCTTTCATGGAGAATTTCTGTGACAAGAAGAGCTTTACTGATTGTAGCATAGGGACATTATTCCCTATCAGTAGTATGTCGTCGACATATAAAACGAGGAAGACTACTGCTCCTTCTACAATCTTCCTATAAATACATGGTTCATCTACATTTTTGATAAAGTCAAATTACTTGACCGTCTCATCAAATCAGATGTTCCAACTCCGCGATGCTTGCTTTAATCCATAAATGGATTTAAGCAATTTGCACACTTTTCCGCTGCGCCCACTGTCTAAGAAACCTTCTGCTTGATCCATGTAAACACTCTCTTCTAAATGTCCATTTAGAAAAGCTGTTTTTACGTCCATCTGCCAGATTTCATAGTCATGGAAGGCAGCAATGGCAAGCATGATCCGAATGGATTTAAGCATAGCTACCGGTGAAAAAGTTTCATCATATTCCAATCCTGGTCTTTGACGAAAACCTTTTGCAACGAGTCTAGCTTTGTAGGTTTCCACTTGTCCAAATGCACCAATCTTCTTTTTGAAGATCCATTTGCATCCAACTGGTTTCACCCCAGGAGGAGCAACTTCTAAAGTCCATACTTTATTGGTGTGCATGGATTCCATTTCGGATCTCATAGCATCCAGCCACTTTACCGAGTCGCTACTCGTGATAGCCTGCTGAAAACTAGTAGGCTCATCATCATCGATGATGCAATCCTCTCGATCCCCATCCAGAAGAAAACCATAGTACCTTTCAGGAGGATGAGAAAGCCTACTAGATCTGCGGAGTGGCGTTGGTTCGTCATGTTCTATTGAAATCTGAGGTTCTACTAAGTCCTCGGTAGCAGTTTGAGGTTCTGGAATTTCTTCCAGCTCTACCGTGCTCCCACTAATTTCTTTTGCAAGAAATTCGCTTTCTAAGAAGACAATGTGGCGAGCGACAAACACCTTTTGTTCTTCAGTGTGGTAGACCATATACCTCCTTGAATGCTTGGGGTATCCTACAAATTTGCATAAAACCGATCGTGCCTCGAGCTTGTCCGGATTATGCTTTTTAACATATTCCGGACACCCCCATATCTTGATATACTTGAGATATGGTCTCTTCCCGCTCCACATTTCATATGGAGTGGTAGGCACAGACTTAGTCGGAACTCTATTCAATAGGTATGCTGCTGATTCTAGAGCAAATCCCTAGAAGGAAAGTGGCAACTCAGCACTACTCATCATTGAACGCACTATATCTAATAGCGTGCGATTCCTCCTTTCTGATACACCATTATGCTGAGGTGTATAAGGCGGAGTAAGCTGAGAGAGAATTCCATTCTCTTTTAAGCATTCAAGGAAACTGGTACTTAAGTATTCTCCACCTCGATCAGATCGAAGTGTCTTGATGCTTTTACCAGTCTGTTTCTCCACTTCATTTTTATACTCCTTAAACTTCTCAAAGGCCTCGGATTTATGCTTCATTAAGAACACATGTCCATACCTAGAGAAGTCATCAGTAAAAGTGATGAAGTAGGAGTGACCGCTTCGTGCATGTGTAGACATTGGACCACATACATCACTGTTTACAAGTCCCAAGAGTTCTGTGGCTCTTTCTCCGTGTCCGGTGAACGGAGATTTGGTCATTTTTCCTTTGAAACATGATTGACAAGTTGCATATGATGAATATTCAAACGGATCTAGATATCCATCTTTATGTAACTTAGTCAACCTTGTTTCGTTTATATGACCAAGTCTACAATGCCATAGGAAGGCTTGATTTGAATCTGGAGCCTTTCTTTTAAGCGTGTTTTGAATATTGAAAATTTGAGGTTGATTAAGTATGTATATGCCGTTTTCCAGTGTGCCAAACCCAATCAGTTCTTGATTTAGGAGAATGTTCATGACATTTCTTTCAAGCGCAAAATTATATCCTTCATTAGATATCAAAGATACTGATATAATATTACACAACATACTGGGAATACAAAAATAGCTGTACAACACCAAAATGTGCCCACTAGTCAACCTAGGTGATATTTCCCTATTGCAATTGCATCTACATGCATTCCATTGCCCATCCGGAGAGTCATATCACCTGTCCCCAGTGCTCTACTATTTCTCAGATCCTGTAATGAATTACAGATGTGAGAACCAAAACCGGTATCAAGTACCCATGATGTAGAGTTTACTGAAAGACAATTTTCGATTACAAACACACCTGAAGCAGAAGCAACAGCCTGCTTCGTGTCCTTGGCTTTGAATGCCACCCAATCCTTCTTCCAGTGCCCTTGCTTGTGACAATAATAGCATTCATTCTTATCTGCCTTCACCCTTCCGGCCTTGTTCGTTCCCTGCACCTTCTTGACCCCACCCTTCGGTTTGGCGGCTTTCATCTTCTTCTTCCTTTTAGCTTTCGCTTTAGATTTAGAAGAGGATGATTGACCAACATACAGAACGGGGGTCTTCTCCTTTTTCAAGGAGGTATCTGCTACCCTCAACATGTTGAGGAGCTTTGGAAGATCGGCTTCCATTTCGTGCATATTGAAGTTCAACACGAACTGAGAGAAGGTGTGGGGAAGGGACTGCAAAATCAAGTCGATGTACAAATAATTCTCTAGCACGCATCCTAAGTTTGCGAGTTCCTCAATGAGAATAATCATTTTGAGGACGTGCTCTCCTACAGGTGATCCTGGAGCTAACCTCATCTGGAAGAGTTTCCTTGAGGTCTCGTACCTCGCGATACGGGAGTGCTCCCCATACAAATCCTTGCAATGGAGAAAGATGGATATAACATCCATACTCTCGTGCTGTTTCTGGTTTTCATTGTTCATGGATGCCAGCACGATACACTTAGCTCTCTCACAGTCTAGATCCCAGGTTTTGCGAACTTTCTTGTCCGCAACTGAGGAATCTAGTCCTGGGATAAGGGGAGGAACAGCGGTGGTAACATATGCTACTTTTTCATAAGTCAGTGCAATGTTGACGTTCCTTAGCCAATCTTTATAGTTCTGTCCAGTCAGTATATTTTTCTCGAGTAATAGTTTTAGTCCTGTCATGGCAGCTGCCAGAGAGAGAGAAAAGAAAACACTCAGCATATGCTCTTGCAAGTTTAGATTGGTTTTTAATTTATCTAAACAGGATGGCTCCCACTGTTTCCTCAAATCCTTCTTCAAAACCTAAAAGAAGAACTAGTCAGGATTTAATCACACGTCACAATACTTGCTAAACCTTTCAGCCAGGCCGGTGTTGGTACTTCGAGGGAGGTTTTCCAACGCTTTCCCGAAGTTCCTTAATTAAAGAACCTCGTTTCCCTGGAGGCGTAGCCCCTCTAACACCTTTCTAAGCACCTACTTGGTTTATAGCATTGATTGTTAAGTGAGAAAAATTCCCGAGAGTAATCCTACTCATCAGTGGGATCGGGATCCAACTATCATTGCATGATGCCCTAGATGGAAGCCACTCTAGTCACCACACTCCAGAAGGTATGCTAAATCTGCAAGTTTTCTTTATATTTGAAACTCCCGATATGATTTTTACCCCAAGCTCTTATGACCTTGACGTAGGCCAACAAATCATAAGACGCAAGTCAAGTTCTACCCGTCATTGTCCCGATTAATTTAAGTACATCGTACATGCCCTTGACGTAGGCCAACAAGGTTGTACGTCTGTCCTAAACTAATGCATCTATCTATGCAACAAATAGGCAACACACTGCTACCATACACTATGCCTTGACGTAGGCCAACAAGCATAGCATGAATACGATGTGCTGTCTATTTGAAACGACGGAAGGTTACGTCTGGTTTTTGGCAAAAAACCGTTAACGTAGTGAACTTGATATGATCGAAGGAACCAAGATAGCCTTTATTAAAAGGAGTGGTTTAAGCTCCGCATTTAAAATTTGCTTTTTGAAGAAAACCGAGTGGTTTTGAAATTATTCCAACAATTCAGTTTAGGTTTTATTTTCTTTGCATTAATAATAATGCGTCCCATCATTAACCTATCATTACAGATAATAACGAAAATACAACGTCCTCTTATGCCATCCGCATTCGCCACGGGGTCCCGTCATCACCCGTTAGGTTACTTAACTAACGGCAGAGCGGGGGCTGGGCTAGCGCGGGTGTAAAACATAAGTGACATCTAAATAGCTATCATATATAGATATTGTATATTCGTCAGACGCAATAATAGGCATTCCAGATCATAGATGAACTTTATTGAATATACAAGCAATCCGCGTTTCTATTGAGCCTGCAACGAAAGACGGATTACACAGTTATGATGAATAGCCATTACCCCAACCCAGACCCCTACGGGTACGGCAAACTACCCGCCAAGTACCCGAAGTGAAGCGGTCTCCCTCAACGACGTGAGTAGGCCACTAAATACTTCAAAGTACCCGGTAGTTTGTGCACCCCACCTTGGGTCTATCCTAGGAGCAAAAACAGTAAAAAGAAATAATACAACGGTGGCTACAACCGCAACCTGGATGTGCCCCGCAAAATAATATTACAACTTATTACAATTACAATGAATGAATTAATACAATAACCCATCACAAAACCCCGGCTAATCATCACAACAAACCAATACAGTTCATAATCACAAACAGTTAAAAATCATCACAGATATGTGCAACCCCCTGCCAACCGACATACTAGCAGTTAGGGGAGGTTTACGAACACATAATACAATTCACAGATATAATCAAATAAGCAAACATCGTATAATTTCGATCGATTAAACCCATTAGATTCTACTCCAAAACTTCTCTGTAAATCTGAAACTTGAGCAGAAAATAAATCATTCCAGAAAAGACAAAACATCACAGAAGATCCACAGGGAAAAACTGGGCTGAATCGGCTCCAACTCGGCCGCGGATCCGCGGCGGATCGGTGGGATCGGCCGCGGTTCCGCGGCTCTGTAGCCGATTCAGGAGCCCATTTTTTTCCTGTGTTCTTATACTTTCATGTAGGTTATTCTGGAGGTCCCTGAAAAATTTTTAGGCCTCATTTTAAAATCGACAAAAACTTAGTGATATCCGTGTATTTTCCGGTTCGTTTTGCGTTCAAAATTCATAAGACTTTGCAAATGAGTTAATTATTGTTTGGTGGGGCTCTGATACCAGTGTAAGTCGATGTACAACACCCCACGAGTTGCGGGGAGGCGGAAATTTGAAAAACGATCTTGTTCTTTAAGCAAACATCGACTAACCGAAGATCTTTACTAAACGATAACTAACTACAACCATAGAAGTTCTTAGCTACTATGAAAAGAGATTATACCTAGTGAATCGTGTCCTTCGTCTTTTCGTTCTCTACGTCCTCCTCAGCCTCCTCTGAGTGATAGATGATCCACCCGAGAACCCTAATCCAAGCTTCACCTCCAATCTTGAGGTAACTAAGTTTCTCTAGTTGCTAATCAAAGGAACTTAGGTGATATAGAGTTAGGTTATGGATTGTTTAGTCTATTCTAATTCTTGATCTCAACTCATGAGTGGTAGGATTAGGGTTTTGAAGAGAGAGTGAGCTTGAGGAGAGAGAAGGTGAACATGATAATGATAATGGAATTGTTTCTCACTTGAATTATATGAAGCATAATGAATAAACAAATGAATGAATAAATGTGATTATTCATCATGCTACATTAATTCAATATGAGTGATTCACTATATGAGTCATTAAGCATTTAATAATGCATTAATGACATAATGAATCACACAAAATAAGTCACAATTGCATTTAATGATAATGCCACCTAAACCCTCAAGTCACCATGCTTCTAGAAGCTTCCCATAAAATTACGAGAACGCCCCTCCTATCCGTGAAAACACGGAAAAACTTTAGACTGTATAAATCCAATAACCTGATACTAAATCTGGCTTAAACCAAAGCCGGCTAGTAAAAACTGTCCGAACGTCGTACGTGTGTAAACACACGTATGCGTCCGAACCCTTGTCGTAAAACCGTACGATCTCTATATCGTTTCGCCTGGAGTTGGGAAATCTCTGTGTGGGACTCTAAAGACTCGACTACTACGCTGGCAGTGGGTTTAACCAAAAACCGCAAGCGGCACTAGCTGTACGTAACGGTCCCCAGGTAGATGTCGATAAGAAAGCCGATGAGGAAACCCATCCAAACTCCTACTGAGCCTGTCCGTGACAATATCCACGCAGTCCGGTCTATTCGTCTAAGAGTATCGCATGTATGGTCTAGGGAGGTGGTAAACGTCAGACCCCTAATAACCGTACAAGTCGTGCCGGTATGGCTCAAGACCATCAGAGAATCTACGGATCAGTCCATCAGTAATTCTCAATCGGCCCTGGCCAGGGACTTATGGTAATGACCAACCGATCACCGTGCGATATCAACTCCCTATACCAGGAGAGGCGAATCCCTAACAGTCGCTCACTGCCTCCACGTGGCTCGGGACTGTGCCCAACTAAAACCTGTTTGCACGACTCCTTTGAACCGTGGTAGGGTAGTAATCAAAGCACAGTGGCAACTCACACGAGACAAATGACGACCTTAAGTCAACAGACTATCTGCACACATGTCACCTGAGAACTGCTATCTGACGTTAGGTATAAATACCATCCAGTCAGTTCTCGACGAGTCCTGTCCGGTGTACTCATACCCAGTGAGCATCTGTATACAATCTTAGGTGCACATCACCAATGGCTGCGGGACTAATACATCGCCCCTCGTCAGGGTCTAGATATGTATACACTAGTCTACTCTGGAGCATCGATGCCCTGTCTCGATACTCCTGCGACCAGGGACATTTAAGGATGTGCCTATTGACTATCTAGCTCCCACAAGTATGACTGCCATCACAACGCCGATAGTCAGGCAAACACCCTATGGGCTTTATCAACATGTTTATATAAATACAAAGTAAAATATATCAAATGTTAAGATAAAGACAAACCAAATAGCGTACTATCATATCAAGCAAGATTGTCATGTACATACATATCTCTAGCATCCTATACAATGAAGGCCTCTAGGGCATATATATCCAACAGAAAGAAAGATGAAAAGAATCCCCACAGTTTGGGCCTCACGTGTTAAACACGTGAGTGCTTATATGTAAAGCATATAAGCACTGAAAGCTAATAGCCAAAGGGCCAAATTAGCCCCACGTATTAAACACGTGAGCACTCATATGCAAAGCATATGAGCGCCAAATATAAACAGGTTAAAACCCAAATTGGCCTCACGTGTTAAACACGTGATCGCTTATATGCAAAGCATATAAGCGTTGAAAGCAAATAGCCAAAGTGCCAAATTAGCCTCACGTGTTAAACACGTGAGCACTCATATACAAAGTATATGATCGCCTAATATAAACAGATTAAAACCCACATTAGAATCACGTGTTGAACACGTGAAATTTTCCTTTCTGAAACAATAACTTTGGATAGAATTGAATTCCATATAGAATTAAATTCTATTCTTTCTGGAAAATACTTTCCCTGATCTTTCTAAAAGGGAAAGATATTCTCTGTTAAATAGAGAACCATTGGATTTAAAATCCAATAGTGATTAAAAACCATCAAATATAGAATTAAATTCTATTGGGGGGAAATGTCTCCCTAATCTTTCTGAATAAGAAAGATATTTTCTGTTAAACAAAAAGCTGTTGATCAAAGATCCCATGAGATGAAAAAATATCTCCCTATATCTTTCTAAATAAAGAAAGATGTGCTCTATTAAACAGAACACCCTTGGATTAAAAATCCAATGGTGATTAAAAATTATCGTTTGACAGAATTAAATTCTGTATATGGGAAAATATTTCCCCAATCTTATTAAAAATCAGAATATATATTCTATAAAATAGAAATTCTCTGGATCGAAAATCTAACGGTGGATAAAATCTCCCAAATAATCTTTGAGACCAATTAAATCAATTGGTATCTCTCAAATGAGAGATTTTCTCAAAGTAATTAACAATTTGCCTCTCCTATATAAAGGATAGGAGACTTCAAGTCTCTGAGAAAAGATCGACCCCATAAGTATCTCTACGAAAAGAAAATTGAGAATTTAATTCTCTAAAAAAAAGAAGATTCTCGCTCTCTCAAATCCTAGGTAAAGAAAAGCAGAGATAAACATATCTCCTTTGCCTAGTATAAAGCATAAAAAAAAAGGGTTTAACCCTTCATAAAAAGTTAACTTTGTACTTCCTTTGATCTGAGATTTGCAAAGCAAATCTTCCCACAAGTTGAGAATTTAATTCCCATCGGGGAGATTCTGTTCTTCAAACTCAAAATTTAGGGGGGAAAACTAGATTAAAAGAAAAGGAGAGAAGAGAACGAATGTTCTAAGAATTTAATTCCTCTGCAAATAGGGTTTAAGCCTATATAAAAGAACTTAGTTCTTATAAAAGAAGTAGAAGAACTTAGTTCTCCAATAAAAACGATCCCATATCTTCAAAACATAGATCTTGGTGATCATTAATGGTCAAAATGATATTAACAGAGATTAAATGTCTAAAAAGAAAAAGACTTAGCGTCTCACGTGAAACACACCTGAACACCCAAAAGATTCCCTTAAATGGAACTAAGCACCTCACGTGCTTCCCATGTGAGCGTCCAAAACAAAGACTCAGCGCCTCACGTGTTTCTTATGTGAGCGCTGTATAAAAGTGCTGAGCACTATAAATTTAGTCAAAATGACTAAGTGCCTAGCATTGATTGGGCAGCGGACATGTCTGAGTGTCTCACGTGTTTCCCACGTGAGCGCCAGAGCCACAAATAAGTGCTTAGCACTTCTGAATAAAGAGAGAAAGCCTAAGGCTGAGAAAATAGAGCCACAAACAAGTGCTTAGTACTTCTGAATAAAAGGAAAAAGACTGAGTAGACCAAGCCCAAATTGGCTATTTCTCTGAAGTTACTTGCAGCGGAGAGAAAATGCTCTGTTGTTGGATCGTAACTAAAATTTAATGATTCTTAAAATGTTGCTAAGTTGATTTTAGTCTCAAATAAGGCTAATGTATCCTTAGTTAAAATAAATTGAGCCCAAATGCTCATATATTTAAGTTTAATTTTAATCTAGAAACAGATTAATGGTCCTTAAATAAAACAAAATATTCTTTGAACTGACGGAACATACAACCTAAGTTCAATCCCCAAACCTAAAATATACGAATTTGGACTAATCCGCGCCCTACGGGCAACGACATAAAATAGTCTCCGTATACAATCAATGGGCAACCAAAATAAAATAAAACACACGACACAAAATGAACTACGGAGCAAGAGAAAGTGGTTATCACAACGCGATAACACAATTAACTACAGGGGCTTGCGCCTGCACGGAAGAACGTCTCCATAACCAAAAAACCCTCACAAACGAGGGGCAATCTGATAAAGTCTGCTACATCGGTCGCATCTATCCAAACCTCCGATATACGGTGCCATAAATCAACTCGGTATCTTTGGAGAGGTGGATGGATATGTCCAAATAGCATCTGCCCCCAAATCCAGAAAAGACGTTCAATCCCAGTTCGTCTCTGTTTTCGGCAGTAAACAAGTTGTATCTTATATGGTTATGAGTTTGACATCGGCATAACTTATTGGGTTATTGGGGGTCTGACAGTATCCATCCCCAAACCCGGTATGCAACACTCTCTGACGGAGAGGCCGGAATGTACAGTGATTTTTACTGATAGACTCTGTTGGATTCGGATGAGTTTGCTTATTGACCTTTCTTTTGACATATACCTGGGCAGCCGTTACGTACAGCCAGTGCCGCTGACGTGCTTGTGGGTTATGGATTTGATCTAGTAACTCACTGCCAATATATTGTTGAGTCTTTAGAGTCCCACACGGAGGGTTTTCCCGCTCAGGAGAAACGATATAGCGTGCGTATGTTGATACGTGCGGGAATTCGATTAAACGCGTGTATATGATACATGTACATTAATCGAACGTTTAATAATACTGATCGGTTTATTATAAAGCTGGATTATTAAATCAAGTATTGATATGTGTGTGTGTGTGTGTTCACTTTCTCTCTCTCATTTGCTATTTGTATGCGATTCAAATACATGTATATGTATATGATATATATACTAAACTTGTGTATATAATATACATACCCTTCTAGAAGGGACACCTCATTCTTTATATTTGATAAAGAAATAGTGACATATTTCTTTATATTGATAAAGAAATATGGTATGGGTAGAGAGGTATGGGTTTCTAGGAATGGGCTTTATTTTAATAGTAAATAATTTACTATTCCAGCGTGGTTGCCTCTTCTCTTTCTATCTCATTCCTTCTTGCTCTTTCTCTCTTCTCATTTTCCTTTGTGTGAACTAAGAAGAGAGAAAGAAAAATGAGAGTGTCCACTACATCTTCATCTCACTTTTTAGAAAATTGTGAGAGCAAGTTGCTTCACAAGAAAGTGTTCTTTTGGTGAAATTGAATCTTGGGTTGGGTTTCCTTCGTGTTGGATCATCTTCGGCGAGGAGGTCCGCGATCAAGCTTATTCTGACAACTTAGGAGTCTAGCTAGGGTCTTCTACTTAATTTTAGACATGCTTCAAAGGTTGTAGTCCATCTAAACTCTTAGTTTAGCTCTCTAGTTTTTTACAACTTCTAGCATTTAGATGATTTTGGGATTTGTGTTTGGTATTATGCTCTAGAAATTTTTGTTTGCAATTCCGCCACGGTCCGCTAGTGTAGCGACCCTAGCACCAACTACTTACAGGAATAACATGGCGTGCAAGATCGAGGGGATTGGAACTGTTCGGATATGCATGTTTGATGGGGTAGTACGAACTTTGACGGATGTTAGATATGTGCCAGTTCATGACAAGAGTTTGAATTCTGTTGGAGCTTTGGTAGGGATCTGCTGCAAGTGCGTAGTCGATGGGTGTTTCAAAAATTGCCAAGGGGTCTCTCATTATCATGAAAGGAAAGGTGAGGAACTTGTACTTTCTAAAGGGACGGTCAGTTTCAGATGATGTTGTTGCGGTATTCATTCATTCAGGTGATTGTAATTCGGCTAGATTATGACACGTATGATTGAGCCATATTGGAGAGTTAGGTTTGGAGGTGCTTTGCAAGAGGCGGCTACTTGGAGATGTTGTGTCCTAGGAAAGCAAACAAAAGTGAAGTTCGGGATTGCGGTACATGATACGAAGGGTATTCTTGATTATGTCCACATTGATGTTTGGGTCCAGCACCAATTCTTTCGCGAAGTGGAGCCAGATACTTCGTTTTCTTTATTGATGACTTTTAGAGAAAAGTCTGGATGTACATTCTTAAGTTTAAGGCCGAGACTTTTGAGAAGTTCAAGATGTGAAAGGCCAGGATGGAGAAGCAAACTGGTAGACACGTAAAGGTCCTTCGGTTTGATAATGGAGGAGAGTTTACTCTGCATACGTTTGTTGAGTTCTGTAAGTCAAAAAGGATTGTATGCCATTACACCACTTCAGAAGACCCTCAATCAAAGGGCATTGCAGAACGGATAAATCGGACATTACCAGAGAAGACAAGATGTATGTGGTTTACATCTGAGCTTCCAAAGAAGTTTTGGACTTAAGCTGCTTCGTATATTTGAGTGCCCAGCTTATGCTAAGCAGAGGAGCGATAAGGTAGAGTTGAGGGCTGGGAAGTGTGTCCTATTCGGCTATGGAAGTTAAGCCAAAGGGTATAGGCTGTGGTGTCTTGAGACCTAGAAGATAGTAATCAGCCGGCATGTTACATTCAATGAGTCTGCGATACTTCATAGAAAATAGACTCAATCAGATGGTGAAGAGAGTACGGTTGCGCTACCAAGCGAGATGGAGATCGAGGTTCCGGTTCAGGATAATAAAAGAGATGAGGTGATTGATACTCAGATTCATGCATAGGGTTCGACAGAACCAGATGGTCTAGTACAGATAGAGGGGAAGAAATCTACGCAATTTAGGCGTCTGATTGGTGCATTTTAATGCACATTTATATAACCATATTTATCTTTATATTGCCTATTTTATGCTGGTCCGGATATATTTTGGCAATTATTGCAGATTACAGAGCTAAAAGGGAAAAGTACATAAAAGACGGATTACGTACATTGGATGTAGCCTTATTCAAACATAAACAGAGACAAAGGTGGAAATTATCAAAATAACGTGTGGAACAAGATTTTTGAAGTCAAATAACAAACTATGAAAAAAACTAAGAGACAAAATTTTACCAAAACAAAGTTTTGGCCGAAATTTAGCCAGTTTTCCAAAGCTACAGGAGATGTGTAAGGTTATATCAGCACCCCGGCCATCAATCCGTGGCCAAACGCGGAACAAAAACTTTTAAAACCCGGCGCTAACGAAACCTGATTCCCGGATCGAACCATTAACCCTATACTAGTTAACTGTAAAAGCAGTTTAGAGAGGTTATACCAATCGATCCGTGTCCTTCGGTCTTCAACCTCTGTCCCAAACTCCTCGCGGCTTCCTCGATCAAGTTCGGTCTCCGGCCTCCCTCGTCGAAGATGATCCATATCGAGGATTAGTAATACGGGCTCCCGCTTCAAAACCGAAGCAACTCGGGCATCCAGTTTGCTAGCCTAGATACCCAAGGTGAAGTAGAGATGGTGTGTGAATATTTTGTCTCAATGCACCCAATGAATTAGGTGGAGGTGAATGAAGTTGCCAAGAGTGAAAATGTGAGCTAATGAATTTTGCATGTGAAGAAATCAACATGCTGTTGTTTTCTTGTGAGGAAAATTAATGGGCTAAGCAATTTCGAAAATGGGTTCTCTGTGGATTTTCTTGTGTAGTGGTGAGATGTGAGTGATCAATTAATTAACACAAGAAATTACCCACAACAATAACTCACAGGCACCTACCCCAAAAATATCTCACTAAATATCTTCAACATGACAAAACTCATTATGCAAAAACATGACTCACCAAAGACTTTCGAAATGGCCCAGCCACAAAAAAAAAAATTGGCCACGAAATTTCCCCACCAAAAATCAAACAAAAAACATGACTCACAATTTCATCAAAAATTAAACATTAAACTAAATGTTTAAACAAAAAGGAGAATGGCAACTTCAAAAGTACACTCGTAACGAATTACAAGAATACCCCTCATCCGTATATACATATCCGCATCCGTATTCCAACTGAATATGAATGCAACGAGACGAAAATAATCCAATAATATAATACTAGGATCCGGCTTAAGCCAAAGCCCACTAGTATTATCCGTCCGATCATGATCCGTGCACAAGTGCACGTATATGATCGAACCCTGCCATAAAACCATACGGCCTCTACAACGTTTCGCCCGAACTATGGAAACCTTTTGTGTGGGACTCTAAAGGCTCGTCAATATGCTGGCAGTGGGTTTAACCACAAGCACGTTAGTGGCACTAGCTATACGTAACGGCTGCCCAGGTATTGAGCGAAAGGGAGGCCGACGAGCGAACTCATCCTGAAACCCTACTGAGCCTGACGGTGACAATATCCGTACAGTCCGGTCCGTTCGTCTATGAGTATCACATATCGAGTCTAGGAGGGTGGATAAAGTCAGACCCCTAATAACGCGACATTTAGTGTCGGTATGAAGCCTATCACCAACTGAGAAACTACTGATCCGAATCAGTAATTCTCGTCTATCCCGGCCGAGGATTTCTGGTGATGGCCACCCGTGCACTCCGCGACATCAACCCCCAACATACCGGGAGAGACGAATCCCCTAACGATCCGCTCACTGTCTCCATGTGGCTCGGGACTGCACCCAACTAAAACCTGTTTGCACGACTCCTTTGAGCCGTGGTAGGGTAGTAATCAAAGCACAGTGGGAACTCGCAAGAGACAAATAACGATCTTAGGTCGATAGACTAACCTGTACACATGTCACCTGGGAACTTCTATCAGACAATAGGTATAATACCAACTAGCATGTTCCCGGCGAGTCCGTCCGGTGTACTCATAACCCAATGAGCACTTGTATACATCTTAGGTGAACCAACTGACACCAATGGCTTGTGAGACCGGCCACTGCCCTCATCGGGGTTTCGATCCGTATACACTAGTCTACTATTGGAGTATTGATACCCAGTCTCGAAACTCCCACGACTAGGGACACTTTAAGAATGTGCTTATAGACCATCCAACTCTCACGTATATATGATCGTCATCATACTGCTGGTAGTCAAGCAAGAATTCTATGGGCTCTATCAACATGTAATAGTGATCTGTAATGTCACCTGAAGCATGTACACGATGATAAAGACAAACCAGATAGCATACTATCATTTCGAGTAAGACTGTTCTACCGGTATAGGTCCTCCCTCAATCATTGCAATCACGTGCCTGCGATCCAATAATTGACTTGAGGGCACTATAGCCAACAAGATGAAATTCCGGGAGATTTTTGGATCTTTGCGTATCTTATGTACACCGCTCTTAGATTTTCCAGAAATCCTATATATTCTGCTGTAGAGCCTCTTTAGGGTTTCATCTCTCTATGGGTAAATTGTTTAGGTTTTTGGGAGAGATCAAAGTTATTTTGTAGTTACTTTTTGATATGAAGTTTATTAATTTTATCATGAGTAGCTAATCTATTTCTAGGGTTTTTTAAGTTATTCTTGTTCTATGATTGGTATTTGTTTTCATTGATCTATTCTTTTTCTTTTGTTCTTAATGACAAATTATTATGATAGAGATAGGTTCTTCTTGACGTAATTCTGTTAAACTAGATAGATCGATGAGTGGTTGCCAACCATGAGGTTTATTTAAGGAAAGATTGTATTGCTAATTAACAAGTTAATTTAATGATAGATTGACAGCCTAGAAAACTAATTAGTGAAGGTAAGATGGAATTTTTATCAAAGTTGATTCAACCTAATTGATATAGGGTAGATTAGGCTATGCCGATAAAACAAGATAAACCATTAATTGACAACCTTTGTGTTTATTTAGTATAAGCTAACTATTTCTATATTAATTAGAACTTTATATTTAAATTCCTTACCAGATGATTTTATAGATTGATAGGGTATTGCCATGATCATATAATTTATGCTTTCTTAATTGATTGATATTTTATTATGATAAACGTATTCTCTATACTTTCTTACAATTGTTAGGCAATGAATTTAAATATGGAAAATTAGAAAAGAATGGATATCTTATAGAAAACTATTATTAATAAAGGTAATTCAAAATCCTAGATCTTTCCATTATTTGAATCTTATCTTTTAAAATTTGCAATTTAATTTCTTTCATGCACTTTTATTTTATGCACTTTAGTTTAGTTTTATTAAATAAATCAACCCTTTTTAATATAACTTATTTTAAGATTAATTAGAATTCTCAATGCCTCTCTGTGATACGATCCGTAAGTACTACAATAGATTTACTGTGCACTTGCGGTAAATTTGAGAGACTATGAAATCTCCATCAAGTTTTTAGCGTCGTTACTGGAGAGGCTAGTAGCAATTCTAGTTAATTTTAGCTCGAGTTAATTTTCTTTTTCTTTACTTTATTTTGTTCTGCAATTTTTTGTTTTGTTTCAGAAAATGAGGAGTAGTCTAGAGAGAATTGGAGCATGCAGAGGATACCATAAAAAAATTTCGGCCTGAATTGTCACGATCCGGAAATGGCATGTGACCGGCACTTGGATCACATAAAGTCTATAGGACCCCACCGTAATCCAAGTAAGTCGAAAACTCAGAAATCTAAACCTTTTTAGAAAAAAATGTAGGTGAAGTTTAAAAAGAAGGGTATAAATGAAATCAGGTGCTTCTTTTAAAGTATAAGTAAATTTTTTTTAGAAATGCAAGTGGAGGTATACTAAAATTTGAAAACGTTTCCGACATTTAAAATTTGGACAGCACCACCTTTGTAAATTTTAATCCAAAACTAGTACATAACAAGAATAATATAGGAATCCCCAAGTGGAAGCTAGCTCTTCACCAATTGGTGGAAACACAACTACACAAGGAAAATATACGATACCCAAGGCAAAGATTAATCACACAAAAAAGTAAAGAAAACCAAAACATCATCAAGTCCAATATAAGAATAATATACATAGCTCTATCTAAGTTTGAAAGAATATACAACTCTCTGGTTTTTAAGTCTACCAAATATACACAATTTGGTTTATGGAGCTTTTTAATAGATACAATGAATATAAAAGTAAACAATGGTGGTTACGTTTTGAACTGTAACCCACCTACCAATGCAAATCACATAGAAAGAAGCAATGAGCCAGCAAGCCGTTACTGAATCCGAGCGGTCGATCCTGTAAGAAAACTATGGCACAACGGGGGTGATTTACCTACTCATGAATAGAAGACATCATCAGATAGAAATCGAATGTATAACGATCTCCTAGGTCATACTGTAATAAAATGTCATATCGTATGGAATAGAAGGTGATCATGTATACAAATGTGTATAAATATAATAATATAATCATATCGTGCTTGTGTCAATATATGGTACCATGTCATCTATGTCATATATATGTATATGTCATCCAACATGTGTCCATCAACGACACATCAAAATCATCATAAAATCCTGAGTGTCCAGCATTGACACTCGAAATCATCATAAAACCCGTGTCCAGTATTGACACGTAAACCCTCATATCTCAGGCACCGTCTCATCGGATCGGCCCTTATATCTCAGGCATCATCTTATCAGATCGGTCCTCGTATCCATCTGTATCATATCACTATGATCGGTATCCTCTTGATATCCACCAAGTCCAATACTGTCACCGGTAGGTAGTGTTCCGCTGCCAAGCTCAACACCTTTATATACGATCTTCTTGTCCTGAGGTACCGTGCCGGGTCAACCATGTACCCGCAGACGATGACTCCTCACTCCTCGAATCGGGTAATCATCATAGCTCAACACCAAGAAATATCATGGTGGACGTTGAAATATCATATCAACAGAAACCGTGTTTTTAAAACAATCGCAAGTTTTTAAATAATATCTGCAGTTTCTCAAATCCAGAAATCTCATGAAAATATGGCAGTAATGAAATAATATGTACAGGCACAGAACGATACTGTGATGCATAGCAAGTATGTTCATATGAGCGTGTCGTATAGTAAGGTAAAGAAAGTGAAATATCTATAATAATATGGGGTACTGTGTACTAATCAGTAACTAAAATGCTAACATGTTATAAGGTGATATGGTAACCTATCGATTTCTAATATGTATGTGGCATGGCAATTACCGATGATGTGTGTATAAGCCGGCAAGTATGTGTACATGCAACACATGCATCATCGGTAATGGTGCATGTGCCCTAGCAAAGAAAGTCATATAAAGATAAGGATATGAACGCAGTGTGTGTGTGTGTGTGTGTATATATATATCGTAAATGAAAATAATGCGAGCGTATGCAGAATAAAGAAATCGTAACCGCGAATAGTATAAAAATACGCAACTACGTAAGAGCCATACAGTTATAGTTTAAAATAGTACGAATCGTTATTTTTAGAAAAATAGGGTGGACTACAATATTTTTGAAAAAAATACCATTTGAAAAGTCGTAGCGTCCCCTTGAAGTTATCATTTTTAAAAGTGTGAAGCGATTCGTTAGTTTTGAAAATAGGTATGGCTCTAAATATATCGTAATATCTACTTAAAGATTTTAATCAATATTTCTCGAGTCGATATATATATAAGTCGGCGATCCATCCTCATCATATCACGTACGGTATAATCCATCATACGATATCATCAATCAATGGTACGGATCTATAGTCGTATTCGTCATCATCTCATATCATCATATGTCATATCGTATCATGTCATGCCATCTCATATCATATCATATAAGCTCGCCTCATATCATCATATCCAAGTATATCGACTCGTGCCATCATATCAGATCATATCCTCATCATATCGTATCGTAAATATCCTCATATATATAAATAAGTAGATATAGTTCATAGGTTAAGAAATAGAACTAGGGGTATAACTTTTATAAGTATACTACTATAGTATAGTACTCTAGAAAACTTATTAGCTAAGTGTGTGTGTGTGTGTGTGTTTCCTAGTTCTACGTTTGCGGGTGGTACTATACGCCATCCATCCGACTTCCCTCATAGATATACATCTACTCACCTAACATTCTCGCTCTAGCCGAAGTCGATGAACTCCTTGCTCCCCTTCGTCGTCTCGAAAATCCATACGAATGTACCTACAAATCAAACCATATCGCATCGCATGAAAATCCAAATCAAAAACCAATACGACGAGTGAAGCACACATAGGTTAGAACCTATGGTCAACGTGCTAAAACAACAAAATATTCTGTGACGTCGACGTACGAACATCGAATGACCAAGTCATATCAAGAAAATCAAAAAACTAAGTTTCAGAAGCCGGAAAATATTGACAGAAATCAAGTAAAACGACTCCAGATTTTTCTTAAGCTGAAATTAAACTTTTTTGCGTATATGGTAGATCTAGTTATCTAGAGAGTGGGCTACATACCAAAAACCAAACCCTAATTCCTTGGCCGATCCGCAAATTGCGACTAGGGGGAATTTTTTAGCGATTTGGGCTTGGGGTTAGAGGCTCGGGCTTCTAAAGTAGCTTTCTATAGGTCTGCACATCTCATTATATCCGCTATTAAATTTTCAGAGTATCCAAGTCATCCCAGATTTCATTTGATCTTCAAAAGTCATACAAAACCAATATCGGAAAATTCTAAACCCGTCGAATCCGAGAATTTCTCCACTAAGACACTCTCACTTATCACTAATGGTCTTGTATACACTCTCTAAACCTCCACTGAACCTCTACTACAAGTTTTATCCACTAATTCTCACTTTGGAAATTTTCCAAGTTCACAAAACATAACTTTTGAGCTCTAAACTAATTATGAAAGCAAGAACACTTGAAAACTATTCTAAAAGTAAGGTTATACCTCATAAAAGCAACTCAAGAAAATTCTTAGTTGGCCAAGCTCCCCAAAATGAATTTTTGAACATGTCATAATATGTAGGATGAGGTGAGGAACAATTTTTGTGAAGTGTGTATGTGGTTTTGAGATGGTTTTGAGGGTGGTTTGAGGATGGAGGAGGAGATGAAGGAAGAGGAGGAAGAAGGAAATAAGAATGATGAAGGAAAATGAGAAGAAGAATGGTGAAGGGTGTCTACCATATTTCTCTCTCTCTCCCTTATGTCCATACCCTCATGTCATCTTGTCCCCCCTCTCTAATCATTTTCCTTTTCTTTTCTCTTTTAAAACAAAGCCATATGAAAAATGAAAGCATGGTATAAGATATGAACAAAATATTACATATCATGCACACAAGGCATGATTAACAAAACAAATTTGGTTTAATGCACAATTAATGAAATACTAATCAAGTTTAATATTAAACTAATATGTAAATAATTATATATTAATTTATAAAATGCCCAAATCAAAATAATGCTCTCATAAATAATAATTTATTTTAAATTCTAATTTTTTTCTAAAATATCTGTATATAATTATACCCTTTTACGAAAACTCAAATCTTTATGTGTATAATATCCGTGAAAATTATTATTTTATTATTCAAATTCTAAAATAATATTTTCTATATTTCTGAAATGTTACAATCTTCCCCCCTTAAATAAATTCGGTCTCCGAATTTAAATTTAAAACCCCTAAATACTAAAACATTTCAGTAAATCGAATCGAATCAACGGGGCTCCGAAGTCACGGATAAGCTAGAAATATCATAGCGCATCGCTTGCACACGAAAACAAATGCACGACTCAAATATCCAAAATCCGACAAGTGCTATGTGAATCATACAAGTTATGAAGAAATATTTCATCTTACAAAATTTATCATTTAAATCATGCACAATATAATCAAGGCTACCATACGTATATAGTACGCATCGAGTAAAATCATTTAAGTAGCTAAAAGATATATGAAAAACCCTTTTTCAAATTGTCCTGTGATGCATATATCATGGTACAGGTAGCGGATGTTCATTTGTGGAAAAAAATATACATATATATCTATATACGTTTAGCTTAAAATATACGTCCCTTTTTTTTGAAAATGATGTAGAAGAGTTTTCTTTTGAAAAAAAATCTTGTGTCGCTCACTGACACGTATGAAAAATAGTGAGACTATAGCTCTTATTGAAAAGCTCTTCAGTAAATACCGATGCATGCAAAAATACTCAGGTACTGTCCTCAGACCAGTCCTGCTCGGCTACTATATAATATAGTGTATATCATAAAATGCGATGCTCGAAAAGAACCAATCCCAATAGGTGTTCACAAAAATACCACGTGCGTCTGATGCGCACGGAAATCAAAGTCAAATAAAAGTGCTATGAATGTGCACGAAAACGAAAACTGAGTGTAACGGGTGTGCATGAAAGTATCTATCGTGTGCATCGGATGTGCACGACAACAGCATCAAGTGCCTATAAAGTGCATGAAAAATCTCAATCGAGTGCAACTGGTGTGCACGAACATCCTCAAGTGCATCAGGTCTGCACAAAAGCATCTAGTACAATATGCTACACGAAAACAAATATCAAGTGCACACAGTGCACGAAAACATAAATCTAGTGCAACTGGTTTACACGAAAATCATATCAATACATCAAAAGCGCATGTAGACCACATCAAGTGTATGAATAAAAATCAACGGTATACAACATGCACGAAATCAAAATTGAGTATATCAAAGTGTATGAAATCATAAATATGTGCAACTGCATGCACAAAACAACATATAGTGCAATGGATATGCACAAAAATACAAATCAAGTATAATGGATGTAATAAATATAAATCAAGTGCAACAACTGTGCACAAAGTAAAATATCCTTCGGGTGCGCTACGGTGCACGAAAATATCAATCATGAAACTAAATCATTAAAACTCAAAAGTCCAAAATGATAAAAGCGTGATACTCGGATCACTAAACAAAAATCAAAAATAAATGACATTGAGGTACACCTCTTTCAATATCGAAAGGTGCCGGTACACCCGGAGCTGGCAGAGCAAGAATTCCTACTTGCCTTCCGCCCACGGTTTAGCATCCTCTGCCTCTGGGTCCTTGTTCTCTCTCTGGATCGCCAATTCCACGATTTCCCAACTCGACAGCCTAGTAAGGAGTAACGGCGGAAACATTCCCGCTCTGAGGCCTCTCTGAACATCTCTTGGCCAATTAAGCTAGCCACTTGCAAGGTAACACGTCAACGATGGCGGCCAATAGCCTTTTGAGTATATGCCATTCAACTGATTCTAGGTACAAATCTTTATCATCGTAGCATTCCGGAAAAAACCTGCCACAGTCTCTTCCAATCTCATCTCTGCCGGACTGCCCGGAAGTTGGCACTCTTAAATTAATCCGTTTCTGTTCCGGGACAACCGCAATCTCACCATGACCTTCCTATGAAAAGGTGGTTGTGTCTAATGCCTCTATATACGTATCCAATATCTGGCATCAACGAAGAGAAACGACTCATTGAGATCTCGCACGAATCTCTTAATCCATTTTTTCTTCATTATCGTCCAAATCAGAATCACATCTTAATAGTTGCATAAATGCAATTCATCCTCCATTACGGTCATATCAGGTGTTTCTCGCAAAGACTCGAAGCTATGAACTCGGTGTCTCCTACAAAGACTCGAAGCTATGAACTCGGTGTCTCCAACACTCAGTGGAAGAAATCTAACGAAATGCGTCCTTGATAACTTTTCCAAAGTCATTGGAGGAATATGCATTGCTCGTCCTCTCTCGATCAATTCACGCCATGTCTGAACAAGACCTTTCGAACTAAAGCTAGTCAACTCACTGATCTGGTATCGGGGCATCCAAACAAACGAAATATCCTAGTCACTTTATCCAAGAATGACTAGGAATCTTCTATCACTTCCCTACCTGTAAACTCATGTGGCTTCAGCTTCGTAAACTCTGGAGGCGATATCTCGTCAATCTCTGCAACAGCTGGTTCATCTGTCTGCAGGTAGACAACATCATGATCTCTAGAGTAGGCTGTACATTAACAGTCCTCTCAATCTGATTGGCCTCATGCAATAGCCCGATCATCTGGTGTAGATTCCGAGCACTCGTCACAAACGAGAAATTCAAACATAAAAGGATAACAATCCATTCCCGTGTCACTGTGATAACTTCTTGGTCAGTTCTCATCCCTAATGAGCTCACTCTGACCACATCTCTAGCCGCAGCTCTCCCAGTTTGGTAGCCAAGGTGATAGGAACCGCAAACAAATATTGATGAGGATAGATCATAAAACGAATGGAATAATGGATATCAAGATATGTACATCCTAAGGTTACTTAAGCGGAGCAGCGTATCGTAAGTATGCCGCGGAATATACGCACGGTACAATACTCTACTTTAGTTACCTACTCTATCAACCAAGGTCAACCAACGTAACGAAAGTTCGGGTCTAATACACCCTCAGTCAAGTCTAAGTTCCATAAGGTCAAACCTAAGTTCCGAAATATACGCCCTAAACTCCGCATAGTCAAACCTAGACTTGAACAAAGGTTAAACCTAACACTCTGATACCAACTTTGTCATGACCCGGAAATGGCATGTGACCGGCACTTGGATCATGTAAAATCTACAGGACCCCACCGTAATCCAAGTAAGCTGAAAACCCAGAAATCTAAACCTTTTGAGGAAAATAGTGGAGGTGAAGTTTAAAAAGAAGGGTATAAATGAAATCAAGTGCTTCTTTTAAAGTATAAGTAAATTTTTATAGAAATGCAAGTGGATGTATACTAAAATTTGAAAACGTTTCTGACATTTAATATTTGGACAGCGCCTCCTTTATAAATTTTAATCCAAAACCAGTACATAACAAAAATAATATAGGTATCCCCAAGCAAGAGCTAGCGCTTCACCAATTGGCGGAAACACAACCACACAAGTAAAATATACGACGCCCAAGGTGAAGATTAAGCATAGAAAGAAAGTAAAGAAAACCAAAACATCATCAAATCCAATGTAAGAATAATATACATATCTCGCTCTAAGTCTGAAAGAATATGCAAGTCTCTGGTTTCTAAGTCTACCAAATATACATAATTTGGTTGATGGAGCTTTTAATTAGATACAATGAATATAAAATTAAACAATTTTGGTTATGCTCTGAACTGTAACCCACCTACCAATGCAAATCACCCAGAAAAGAGCAATGTGCTAGCAAACCGCTACTGAATCCAAGCGGTCGATCCTGTAAGAAAACTATGGCACAACGGGTGTAAGTTGCTAACTCGTGAGTAGAAGACATCATCAGATAGAAATCGAATGTATAACGATCTCCTAGGTCATACTGTAATATAATGTCATATTGTATGAAATAGAAGGTGATCGTGTATACATATGTGTATAAATATAATAATATAATAATACAATAATATCGTGCATGTGTCAATATATGGTACCATGTCATCTGTGTCATATATATGTATATGTCATCCAACATATGTCCATCAATGACACATCAAAATCATCGTAAAATCCTGAGTGTTAAGCATCGACACTCGAAATAATCATAAAACCCATGTCCAGTATCGACACGTAAACCCTCATATCTCTGGCGCCGTCTTATCGGATCAGCCCTCATATCTCAGGCACCGTCTCATCAGATCGGTCTCCATATCCATCTGTATCATATCAATCCGGTCGGTATCCTCCGGATATCTGCCGAGTCCAAAACTGTTACCGGTAGGTAGTGTTCCCCTGCCATGCTCAACGCCTTTCTATACGATCTTCTTGTCCTGGGGTACCATACCGGGTACACCATGTATCCGCAAACGATGACTCCTCACTCCTCGAATCAGGTAATCATCATGGCTTAGCACTGAGAAATCTCATGGTGGACGTCGAAACATCATATCAAGAGAAACCGCGTTTTTAAAACAATTACAAGTTTTTAAATAATATCTGCGGTTTCTCAAATCCAGAAATCTCATAAAAATATCACAGTAATGAAATAATATGTACAGGTACAGAACAACACTGTAATGCATAGCAAGTGTGTTCATATGAGTGTGTCGTGTAGTAAGGTAAAGAAAGTGCAATATCTACAATAATATGGGGTACTATGTACTAATCAGTAACTAAAATACTAACAGATTATAAGGTGATAGGGTGACATAGCAATTTTTAATGTGTACGTGGCATAGCAATTATCGATGATGTGTGTGTAAGCTGGCAAGTATGTGTACGTGCAATATGTGTATCATCGGTAATAATGTGTGTGTCCTAGCAAAGGAAGTTATATAAAGATAAGGATATAAACGCAGTATATATATCGTAAATGAAAATAATGTGAGCGTATGCAGAATAAAAAAATCGTAACTGCGAACGGTATAAAAATATGTAACTACGTAGGAGCTATACAGTTATAGTTTAAAATAGTACGAATCGTTGTTTTTAGAAAAATAGGGGGCTACGATGTTTTTGAAAAAGATACCGTTTGAAAAGTCGTAGCGTCCCCTTGAAGTTATCATTTTTAAAAGTGCGTAGCGATTCGTTAGTTTTGAAAATAGGCATGGCTCTAAATATATCGTAATATCTACTTAAAGATTTTAATCAATATTTCTGAGTCAATATATATATAAGTCGACGATCCATTCTCATCATATCATGTACGGTATAATCCATCGTACGATATCATCAATCAATGGTATGGATCTATAGTAGTGTACATTATCATCTTATATCATCATATGTCATATCGTATCATGTCATGCCATTTAATATCATATCATATAACCTCACCTCATATCATCATATCCAAGCATATTAAGTCATGCCATCATATCATATCATATCCTCATCATATCGTATCGTAAATATCCTCATATATATACATAAGTAGATATAGTTCATAGGTAAAAGAATAGTACTAAGGGTATAATTTCTATAAGTATACTATTATGATATGGTACTCTAGAAAAATTATTAGCTAAGTATTCAAATATATACATACACACACACACACACACCCTAGTTCTATGTTTGCAAGGGGTGCTATACGCCATCCACCCGACTTCCCTCGTAAATATACATCTACTCACCTAACATTCTCGCTCTAGCCAAAGTTGATGAACGCCTTACTCTTCTTCCTCGTCTCGAAAATCCACGCGAATGTACCTACAAATCAAACCATATCGCATCGCATGAAAATCCAAATAAAAAATCGATACGACGAGCGAAGCACAAATAGGTTAGAACCTATGGTCAACGCGTGTTAAAACAAGAAAATATTCTGTAATGTCGACGTATGAATATCGAACGACCAAGTCACATCAAGAAAATCCAAAAACCAAGTTTCAAAAGTCGGAAAACATTGACAGAAATCAAGTAAAACGACTCCAGATTTTTCTTAAGGTGAAATTAGACTTTTTAGCGTATAGGGCAGGTCTAGTTATCTAGGGAGTGAGCTACAGACCAAAAACCAAACCTTAATTCCTAGGCCGATCCGCAAATTGCGGCTAGGGGGAATTTTTTGGCGATTTGGGCTTGGGGTTAGAGGCTCAGGCTTCTAGAGTAGCTTTCTATAGGTCTGCACATCTTACTATATCCACTATTAAATTTTCAGAGTATCCAAGTCATCCCAGATTTCATTTGATCTTCAAAAGTCATACAAAACCGATATCGAAAAATTCTAAACTCATCGAATCCGAGAATTTCTCCACTAAGACACTCTCACTTATTACTAATAGTCTTGTATACACTCTTTAAACCTCCACTGAACCTATACTACAAGTTTTATCCACTAATTCTCACTTTTGAAATTTTTCAAGTTCACAAAACATAACTTTTGAGCTCTAAACTAATTGTGAAATCAAGAACATTTGAAAGCTATTCTAAAAGTGGGTTTATACCTCATAAAAGCAACTCAAGAAAATTCCTAATTGGCCAAGCTACCCAAAACGAATTCTTGAACATGTCATGATGTGTAGGATGAGGTGAGGAACAATTTTTGTGAAGTGTGTATGTGGTTTTGAAGTGGTTTTGAGGGTGGTTTGAGGATGGAGGAGGAGATGAAAAAAAGGAGGAGGAAGGAGATGAGAATGATGAAGGAAAATGAGAAGAAGAATGGTGAAGGGTGTCTACAATATCTCTCCCCCCCCCCCCTTATGCCCTTACCCTCATGTCACCTTGTTCCCCTCTCTCATCATTTTCCTTTTCTTTTCTCTTTTAAAACAAAACCATATGAAAAATGAAATTATGGTATAAGATATGAACAAAATGTTACATTTCATTCACACAAGGCATGATTAACAAAACAAATTTGGTTTAATGCATAATTAATGAAATACTAATCAAGTTTAATATTAAATTTATATGTGAATAATTATATATTAATTTATAAAAAGCCAAAATCAAAAGAATACTCTCATAAATAATAATTTATTTTAAATTCCAATTATTTTCTAAAATATGGGTATATAATTATACTATTTTACGAAAACTCAAATCTATTTATGTATAATATCCATGAAATTTATTATTTTATTCTTTAAATTCCAAAATAATATTTTCTATATTTCTGAAATGTTTTAAGAATCATCAAAATTTCAGCCAAAATTGGGTTTGGGCCGGTTTTCTGAAGCTTCTCGAGTCCAGATTTCTTCTGTTTCTATTCAATTTTCCTCCCCTGTTTAGCACCGGTGCTTGTTTCTGATTCCTGTTTGGTTTTTCCTTTTCTACTTTTCATTTTAATTTTCAGTATTTCTTTTTAATATGGATGACGAACATGCTCATCTAACTTTATATGAATTTTGTTATCTAGCTAAACCAACACTTACTCTTTACATTAGAATAAATAAATATAGGATCTGTTATAATTCACTTGACATATCCACAGCCGATAACGAAGATTGGTTACGAGAAGAGTTAAACGATATTAGGCAAAAAGTTGAGGCATTAAAAGTTAATTACCAGGTTCATGATAATTCACCTTTTCAATCTTTTTACTCTAATTGTCAAGATTCATCTCATGTTTATGAAGAGTATCCATTTATTGTAGGATTTAGTGATTGGAAAAACCAACAAAATTATTGTTGGAATCAAGGCATGTATTCTGAAGTTCCTAACTATAATTTAGGCCGAAAATTCCAACAAACCCTTATTATGATGTAGGTCCTCCTTCCAATCCAATTCAAACCGACACAATATTCACTCTTCGAAATTCATAGACCAACCACAATGCCCATCATATTCATACTATGATGTTGGCCCTTCTTACGTTCATATCCAATCAAATTCTTATCAACCATACCAAACTTTCAGACCTTCATCAGACGTTGATAATGATGAGGATACAAGACTTAATAATTTTGAAAAGCAGTTGGGCACTCTTATATAAAATGTAACTGTTACCAAATAAGCATTAGAGAATATTGAAATGTTTATTGGCCAGATAGCTGCTGCAATTAATTATGAGAAAGAACAAAAGAACGTCTCCATGCAACCCTGCACAAACCCGATTGTTCCTAACACTTTAGAACTTCATGCCCAACCTATTGAGGAAGTGTTAGAAAATGATCATGGTTTGAAATGTAAAACCGAGGAACATCTAAGTCATAAGTTTCCAATGTATGGGTGCGAGTTTAGAAATACAAGGAAGCTTGTGAGATATGAGTGCCCGGTTTGTGAATACACATTTGAATCTTGTGGTTTAGATGACTCGGATCTTTTGGTGCATAGGGAAAGAGAGCACGAGTTTACTTCAAATTAGTTTGACACATATTCTTAGAAACTTGAAATTCCAATTTGGCTTCCAACGACTAATTTGTATGAGAATGATCTAATTGATGATATGTTGGAGGTTGAGAAGTTTGATTTACCTGACTATTATGAGAGAATTTTTTGGGAAGATACTTGTGCTTTTGACGGATGTAACTTGAGTAAAATATTTGAGAAAAAAATTTATGAAGAATCCACAGTAGCGGATAAAATTTTTGATAAAGGTTTAGATATAGAAGCCGCATCTGTGGATGACATAAGTCAATCCATGAGTCAATTTAAGGAAGGAAAAAGAATTATCAGACAAGAGATATGATAACATTTTTTAAAAGGATTAAACTATAATAATAGAAGAAGTGAATTAGGAGGTGGTTATTTTTGAAGAAGGCTATTTTGAAAAGAATGGTTTTGAGGAAATGTTTAAAGAGAAACACATGATCTTAGGCGAAAGTGGAAAAAAACTGTTCATGACATTTGTTATTTAGAGCCAAATTTTGAGAAACATTTTAAAAATGAACTTATGATTTTAGAAGAGCCTTTAATAGTTGAGCCTAATCCTCAAATACTTCCATTCATCATTGAAACCAATTCTATTAAAATGCAAGAAGAAATTGTGCCTTTAACTCAAATAACTGGATCTTTTATTTATACTCCACATGTTCATATTGAAGATTTTGATCCATTTAGCTAATGCATTGACAAGGTAGTACAGTTGTATAATTCTTTTAGATTTAAATCATTTATTACTGCATTGGTTTATTTAGAGAAGTGTGGATCATAATTTTGTTCACCCACATATAAACACCATACCAATTTTCTGCATATCAATTTTAGGGTGTTTATTGATTCTTATTACTATAATTTATTTTACTACTCTTACATGATTATAGACAAAATATTTGAGTGGTTAATATTAACGTTTTCTTTAGCCAAAGCGTTATGTAAATTTAAATTATTTTCCTTTTCTTTTTATTCTTTTATTTTTCCTTTTATTTATTTTAGGGTTTTAATCATAATTTTTTTTAAATAAAAAAAACAATCATCTTATTCCTTCCTACTTATTTTTAAAAAATTATTTGACTCCAAAACCTAACATAAAAACAGGAGATAAGTTGCAGGGTATGCAGTACAAAGCACGAACTAGAAATCCAATATTAGATCGCATATCAGCGGCCGACCACCGCTATTTAACATCTTGATGAGAGAAGAATCTTCTAAATTTTTGGGACTCTGTAAGTTTGTTCTTTTTTATTAATTTTAATTGTTTATCTCTTTCTAAACTAATTTTACTATGTTATTTTATAGTTATGGTTATAATAGAACATTGTAGTGACTATGCTTAACTGATTTATGAATATACTAGAGAGATGAGTGCGGGGTCGACATTGAGGACAATATCAAAAATAAGTGTGGCGTGGTTTGCACTATATTGTTTTTTTCTTTTATTTTTTATTTTTTTAGGTTTTCTTTTTCAAAATTTTTTTAAAAAACAAGTTTTTGAATTAAACTAGTAATAGGTAATCTTGAATTTAAAATCCGAAAAGTTGAGTGATATGAAGGAAAATTGTTGAATCTGAGGATAGATCTAAAATATGAAAAATAATTCTTTATCTTGAATTCAAACTTAGAAAATATACACCCTACAAACTGCATAAACACGAATCTTGAAACTTGAGATAGTAAAAGATACCTAGAAATATCTCTGCATAAATACCCAAGTAAAAAAAAAGAGCATAAAAATGATAAGGCTAGTCTTATAGTTATTAAGGGCAAGAAAATCTTCAGTCGAAGGGACGTTTCATCACCTAGTGATTTAGACCAACTGATTTGAGAGTCGCTGCTGAAACTCCTAAGTTGTTGCAAGGCAAGGCATAATTAAATATTGAGCATAACTTAAACTCTTATATTGAGTAATCGGTTGGTTAGTGCCTAAGGAAGCAGTAGTGATCGCATTGAAAGATATGTGAGTACATCCATAAATATTAATATAAAATAAAGTATGAGGGGAAAAGGGGAAAAGATACTATAACTTGAATTCTCAAGTGTAGGGATGATTTTACACACAAGTAGGGGTATAGGATCGATGTTTGAAGGAGAGATAGGGATGAAGAATAGGATGAAGTTCTATTGAAGGAGGATGTAATTTCCGGAGTTAAATGAGATGGTTAAGATGAAAATTCATGAAAGCTGAAAAACGAGTGGAAATTCAAAACTTTTCTTTTTCTTTCTTTTCTTGTCTTTTCTTTTCTTTTGTATATATTTTTTCACTTTCTTTATTTTTGGTTTTTCTTTTTATTTTTCTTTCTCTTTTCTTTTCTTTGTTTTCCTTTTTGGGATTTTATGCGTAGTATCCACTGAAAACCCTCAAAAGAAAACACTCCTCCTATTAAGGACACCTAGAGATTTAATGGCTTATTGCATGTGCTCAGTGCAATCGATATGCCTATGATAAGGAGTATATGAGTAGATTTTAGTTAGATGGTTTTTTTAGAGTGTGAAACTCTAGATTTTACTCGAGCACTAGCAAAAAATAAATGTGGAGGTATTTGATTGGTGCATTTTAATGCACATTTATATTACCATATTTATCTTTATTTTGCCTATTTTATGCTATTCCGGATATGATTTGTCAATTATTGCATATTACAGGGCTAAAAGAGAAAAGTACGCAAAAGATAGATTACGTGCATTGGATGTGGACTTATTTAAACTTAAACAGAGACAAGGGTTGAAATTATCAAAAATAACGCGTGTAACAAGATTCTCGAAGTCAAATTGTTGGCTATAGTGCGCTCAAGTCAATTATTGTAATCGCAGACACGCGATTGTGATGATTGAGGGGGGACCTATACGGGTAGAACAGTCTTACTCAAAATGATAGTATGCTATCTGGTTTGTCTTTATCATCATGTACATGCATTATGTGGTATTACAGATTACTATTACATGTTGATAGAGCCTATAGGATTCTTGCTTGACTACCAGCATTATGATGGTGATCATATATGTGGAAGCTGGGTGGTCTATAAGCACATCCTTAAATATCCCTAATCGAGGGAGTATCAAGACTGGGCATCGATACTCCGGAGTAGACTAGTGTATACTTTTCGAGACCCCGACGAGGGGCGGTGGCCGGTCTCACAAGCCATTGGTGTTAATTAGTCGCCTAAGATAGTATACATGTGCTCATTGGGTTATGAGTATATTGGACGGACTCGCCGGGAACATGCTAGATGGTATTATACCTATTGTCAGATAGCAGTTCTCGGGTGACATGAGTATAGCTTAGTCTGTCGACCTGAGATCGTCATTTGTTTCATATGAATTCTCACTGTGCTTTGATTACTACCCTATCACGGCTCAAAAGAGTCGTGCAAACAGGTTTTAGTTGGGTACAGTCTCGAGCCACATGGAGATATTGAGCGGATCGTCGGGGATCCGTCTCTCCCGGTATTGGGGGTTGATGTCGCGTAGTGCACAGGTGGCCATCACCAGAAATCCTTGGTCAAGGTAGATGAGAATTACTGATTTGCATCAGTAGTTTCTCAGTGGGTGATGAGCTTCACACCGACACAAAATATCGTATTATTAGGGGTCTAACTTTATCCACCCCCTAGACCCGATATGCGATACTCTTAGACGAACAGACCGGACTGTATGGAGATTGTCACGGACATACTCAGTAGGGGTTTGGATGAGTTTGGTTAAATCCACTGCTAGCGTATTGACGGGTCTTTAGAGTCCCACACAGAGGGTTTCCCTGGTTCTGGCGAAATGATGTAGTAGCCGTATTGGATACGTGTAGGGTTCCGATAGAATGATTGTACTAGATACTCGGACTTTCGATCAGACAATTGATAATACTAGCCGGCTCAGGTTTGAGCCGGATTATTGAATCAGGTATTGATTTAATAATTTACGTATATGTATTTCGATATGTATATTCTAGTATTATGTTCTTTGTGGTATTCTATCTCTTTGGGTATTCGTATTTCGGTACGAATACAGGTATATATATACAGTAGAGTGTAATCCGTATTTATACGAAAAACATTCTAGAAGGTGGAAACCTAATTTTAGATTTATCCATTTATTATTAATGGAAAATGAGGTGTAAAAGAAGAGAGGGGAGTATGGTAAGAGCCATGCTTCAATAGTGTTGCACAAATGAATTAACAATTCATTTGTGCAAACTATTCAAGCATGGTTGGAATTGTTTTATTGAAAAATGAGATATACAAAAACCATGCTTCATGGTTTGCTCTCTTGGTTGGATGGTTCATTTTGGAGATGGATTTTTATTCTCACCATTAGCTTCACTCTCCTCACTCCTTTTCGTGAGCTCCTCCATCTTCATCTTCAACCTCATCTCTACAATCTCATGTGTTGAGAATCAAGAGAGGAGGTGAGATGGTTACACACATAGAACATTTCACTACATCCTAGAAACTTTAGATTAGCAATCTAAAGTCTCTAGTTGATCCACTAGACTTTTAGTGTGGAGCTAGAGCCATGAGCTACATCCCTCGGATGGATCATCTTCGACAGAGGAAGACCGACGATCAAGCTTGATCAAAAATACCTTTAGGAGCTAAGGAAGTTGGTAGAAGACCGAAGGACACGAATCATTTGGTATAACAACTTCTATCATAGTAGCTAGAATATTTTTTGTAGATAGTGTAAATTTATGGTTTCGATTTTAGGACGAGTTTTTAGCGCCAAGTTTTTTAAACGCAAATTTTTGTTCCGCATCGGCCACGGTAGATGGCCAGGGCACTACTAAACCCCAACACAAATAACAAACTATGGGAACAGCCTGGAGACAAAATCTTACCAAAAACCGGCCAAAACCGAGTTTTGGTCGAAATTTGGCCAGTTTTCCAAAGCTTCAGGAGATGAAATTTCGGGAGATTTTTGTATCTTTGTGTATCTACTGTACACCGCTCTTAGATTTTCTAGAAAGCCTATATATTCTACTGTATAGTCTATTTAGGGTTTCATCTCTCCATGGGTTAATTGTTTAGGTTTTTGAGAGAGATCAAAGTTATTTTGTAATTACTTTTTGATATGAAGCTTATTAATTTTATCATGTCTTCTTTTTCTATCATGAATAGCTAATCAATTTTCTAGGGTTTTTTGAGTTATTCTTGTTCTATAATTGGTGTTTGTTTTCATTGATCTATTCTTTTTCTTTTGTTCTTAAAGATGAATTCTTATGATAAAGATAGGTTCTTCTTTACGTAATTCTGTTAAACTAAATAGATCTATGAGTGATTGACAACCATGAGGTTTATTTAGAGAAAGGTTGCGTCGCAAATAAACTAGTTAATTTAATGATAGATTGATGACCTAGAAAACTAATTAGGGAAGGTAAGATGGATTTTTTATCAAAGTCGATTCAACCTAATTGATCTAGGGTAGTTTAGGCTTTGCCGATAAAACGAGATAAACCATTGATTCACAACCTTTGTGTTTATTTAATATAAGGGTGGATCTGACTATTGCTATATTAATTAGAACTTATATTTAAATTCCTTGCTAGATGATTTTATTGATTGATAGAGTATTACCATGATCATATAATTTATGCTTTCTTGATTGATTGATATTTTATTATGATGAACATATTCTCTATACTTTCTTACAATTATTAGGCAATGAATTTAAATATGGAAAATTAGAAAAGAATAAATATCTTATAGAACACCATGATTGGTAAAGATAATTCAAAATCTTAAATCTTTCCCTTTATTTGAATCTTATTTTTTAAAATTTACAATTTAATTTCTTTCATGCTCTTTTATTTTATGCTCTTTACTTTAGTTTTATTAAATAAACCAACCCTTTTTAATATAACTTGTTTTAAGATTAATAAGAATTCTCAGCATCTCTCTGTGGTACGATCCGTAAGTACTACAATAGATTTATTGTGCACTTGCGATAAATTTGAGAGACTATAAAATCTCCGTCAGCCTCTACCGGTCAGACTTGGTTTTGAGGACATGACTGCAGTTGGTTTCGACGACGTGGTACCATATGCGTTGATTATTGAGCACGAGAAACCATCCAGTTAAAGAGAGGTTGTGCAGTCTATCGATTTTCATAGTTAGAGAGTTGCGATAGAGGAGGAGATGGGGTCTCTGCATCAGAACAATATGTGGGATTTAGTTGCTCTACCAGAGGGCAAGCACATGATCAGCTGTAAGTGGGTCTTTAAAATCAAAGAGGGTTCGTTTGAGGTAGGTGGCATTAGATACAAGGCAAGATTGGTGACTAAGGGATTTGCACAGAGGAATGGTGAAGACAATAATGAGATCTTTTCTCCGGTGGTTCGACACACTTTGATTCGTGTATTGTTAGCTATGGTTGCAGTTTATGATATGGAGCAAGAGAAACCCGATGTCCAGACTGCTTTCTTACATGGTGATCTAGAAGGATTTATATGCATCAGCCGGAAGGGTTCATAGTCGAGGGCAAGAATGACTACGTTTGCAAACTAAAGAAGTCACTTTTTAGTTTGAAACAGTCTCTGAGATAGTGGTACAATCGATTTGATCAGTTCATGTTGGCGATTAGATACACGAGAAATATCAAGGATCGGTGCATTTATGTGAGGCCACTAGTCGATGGGTCTAAAATTTATCTTCTATTGTATGTGGACGATATGTTGGTGGCATCACGTAGTATTTTAGAGGTCAACATGTTGAAATAGCAGTTGAGTTAGGAGTTCGAGATGAAACATTTAAGGGCTGTGAAGAAGATACTTGGCATGAAGATTGTCAGAGATAGGAAGCGTAGAGAGTTGCATTTGCGACGGAAATGGTATATCAAGAAAATTCTCGTTCTGTATGGGATGGAGAAGGCAAAGACTATGTCTATTTTTTTACGAGCGCACTTCATACTTTCGGTGAAGTTATCGCCAGGGTCGGATACGGACAGGGAATACATGTCTAAAGTGTCATACACGAGTGCAATAGGTAGTCTGATGTATGCAATGGTTTGCACGCGTCCAGACATTGCACATGCAGTAAGGATGGTCAGCCGATACATGGTTAATCCGGACAAGAAGTATTGACTTTGTCACGATCCAGAAATGGCACATGACCGGCACTTGAATCACGTGAAGTCTATAAAACCCCATCGTAACCTAAATAAGCCAAAAACCAGAAATCTAAACCATTTTAGAAAATAATGGAGGTATAGTTTTGAAAAAGGGTTTATAAATTGAAATCAAGTTTTCTCTAAAAGTATAAGTAAAGTTTGATTGAAAACAATTTCGGTGTTTAAAAATCGGGTAGCACCTCCTTTGTAAATTTTGAATAAAACAAGTACAATAATATATATATATATATGAAAGCATAACCAACGGGAGCTAGCTCACGCCCAATGGTGGAGACACAATCCACGTAAATATATATATGATGCCCAAGGCGAAGAATCAAAAGCAGATCATAATATATATGTAAATAAACAATTCAAGTCGACTCCAAATGAGTCCGACACCCAAAACAATACATATCTAAGTCTCGTCTCTAAGTCGTAGATTATACAAATGGTTGATAGAGTTTTTAACTAGATCCAAGAGTAATATTACATATGTTGGATATAGTGCCCTCAAGGCAATTATTGTAATTGCAGGCACGCGATTATGATAATTGAGGGAGGACCTATACAGGTAGAAAAATCTTACTCGAAATGATAGTATGCTATCTGGTTTGTCTTTATCATTGATGTGTACACGTTTTACTTTTTATTACGTGTCGCAAATATATAATGATGAAGCCCGTAGGATTCTTGGTTGACTACCAGTATTATGATGGCGATCATATATGTGAGAACTGGGTAGTGTATAAGCACATCCTTAAATGATTCTAGCCGTGGGAGTATCGAGATTGGGCATCGATATTCCGAAGTAGACTAGTGTATACACTTTGAGACCCCGAAGAGGGGCGGTGGCCGGTCTCATAAGCCATTGGTGTTATGTCACCTAAGATAGTATACAAGTGCTCACTGGAGGTGAGTACACTGGACTGACTCGCCGAGAACTTCTAGATGGTATTATACCTATCGTCAGATGAAAGTTCTTACATGGCATGAGTACAGATTAGTCCTTTGACCTGAAGTCGTCATTTGTCTCGTGTGAGTTCCCACTGTACTTTGATTACTACCCTACCACGGCTCAAAGGAGTCGTGCAAGCAGGTTTTAGTTGGGTACAGTCCCGAGCCATATGGAGGCAGTGGTCGACTGTCAGGGATTCGGGTTTCCTGGTATTAGGAGTCGATATTGCGTTGTGTTCAGTTGACTATCACTAGAAATCCGTGGCCACGGTGGGTGCGATTTACTGATAGTTGATCAGTAGTATCTCAGTAGGTGATGAGCTAAGCTCAGACACGGCTTATTGGGTTAGTAGGGGTTTGACGTTATCCACCCCCTAGACCCGATATGCGATACTCTTTGACGAAGAGACTGGACTGCACAGAGATTGTCATATTCAGGCTCAGTAGGGTAAGGACGCACTTGATTGTCGACCCTGTTTGCCCAATAAAAGAGCAAAGCTCTATAACCCAGCGCCCAATAAAAAGCAAAGCTCTATGAGGCAACGCCCAAGCGCCTCACGTGCTTTCCACGAGGGCGCCAGCGCCAGAGTTAAAAACTCTTATTGGCGCCGCACGTGCACAGCACGTGAGCGCCGGCGCCTTGTAGAATTAAATTCTACTATCTGTTAAACAGAGCCGTTGGATCAAAGATCCAACGGAGATGATAAGTCATCAAAATGCAGAATTAAATTCTGTTGAGGAAATATTTCTCAAATCTTTCTAAACAAGAAAGATTTCCCTCTGTAAAATAGAGTACCGTTGGATTAAAAATCCAATGGTGATTAAAAAATCACCTATCTGTAGAATAAATTCTGTATGGGAAAATATTTCCCTAATCTTGTTAAAAAAAGAAGACGCTTTCTGTAAAACAGAAGTTCTTGGATCAAAGATCCAACGGTGGGTAAAATCCCCAAAATCAATTAGGGTCTCTCAATAAGAGATTTCTTCAACTAATCAACAGACTTGCCTCCACTATATAAAGGACCCAAGACTTCAAGTCAAAGGAAAAAAAAGGAAGAAGAAAAAAAAAGAAAGGAGGAGGAACCCCCCCCCCCCAAGCTTCGAGAAAAGAAAAAAGAAGAAAGCTTCAAAAAGGAAGAAAGAAGAAGATCTCCCTTCTTAGAAAAATTCTAGGTAAATAAAAAAAAAGAGATCAAAATATCTCATTGGCATATCTAAGGGTTTAACCCTTATCCAAGAACTAGGTTCTTTCTCTGAATCTGAGATCCACAAGACAACTCTCCCACAAGTTGAGAATTTAATTCTCATCGGGACGAACTTGTTCTTGGAGATCAAAGATTTAGAAAAGAACCAGGAAGTTGAACTCCTCAGAACAAGATATACAAAAGAAAAAAATCAGCGCCTAGCGCCCCACGTGGGCGCTACTTAATAAGGAGTGCTTAGCACTCAGTGGTTGGTGCTCAGCGCCCAGTGCCTCACATGCTTCTCACATGGGCGCTACAAGATAGAGGAGTGCTTAGCACTCAGTGAGCGACGCCTAGTGCTCAGCATCCCACGTGACTCGCACGTGGACGCCACAGAACATGAAAAAGTGCTTGGCACTCATCAGGCAGCGCCTAGCGCCTCACGTGCTTCGCACGTGGGCACTGTAAAGAGTGCTTAGCACTCCAGAAAAAGACAAAAATGGGTAAAGTGTTTAACACTTATTGGGTAATTCCCATGACTGAAAACCCCACATGGCTATGTGTGAATGTCAGAACCTATATAAGTGCTCAGCACTTTTACATAAAAAGAGGGACTGGGCCCAAACAAGTGCTTAGCACTTCTTTAAAATGAAAAGAAAGCTGAGTTGGCTAGGTCCCTACTTCAAATCAACTGAGCCCATGGGCTTACTGCTTCCCATACATGACTCATGACCCTTCAACCGATGATGATGTTCATCCCACATTTCCTAAGTTAACATTAGTCTCCCGAAAATGGATAATGGTTCTTAGATGGTCCACCGTGATCTTTTCCCTCAGACACGGAAATTGGTTCAAGGGTACATCTCTCTACACCTCTGACACATGTCATTGTAATTCCTCAACGTCGTCAGAGAGGTGGCGGGTCCCAACAACCAACTGTTTTATGGTGCACTTTCCAAACTGGCGTGCACATCTTGAATCAAACCACACCCCAAACTGAGTGTATCCCATATCAACACCAATCATCCCGTCACGTGACAAATACACGTGCACGCAAGATGATCTACGGACCAAAATGTCCTTAAACTAAACCCCCACCTCAAAATTGTGATCTACGGATCAAAACATCCTTAAACTAACTACGAACTGAAACGTCCTTAAACTAAACCCTCACCTCCAAAATGGTGATCTACGGACCGTAATGTCCTTAAACTAATAATGGACCGAAACGTCCTTAAACTAAAACAATAGAGCCCAAATGCTCTTTTGTTGGATCTGAATGATCCTAAAACCCTATTAATGAGATCTTAGTCTCAAATTGGACTAACATATCCTTAACAAACATTTAAGTTGATCTTAATCTCAAACAAGATTAACGATCTTTAAATCAAACCAAACCCAAATCTAAGAATATACGGATTTGGACCAATCCACGTCCTACGGGCAACAACATAAATTAGTCTTCGTATACAATTCACGGGCAACCAAAAATAAAACAAACACACACGACACGAAGTGAACTTCTGGAGCATGAGAAAGTGGTTATCGCGATGCGGTAATGTAATTAACTGTAGGGGCTTACACCTGCAGGGAAGAGCGTCCCCACAATCAAAAACCCCTCATAAACGAGGGGGAATCTGACGAAATCTGCTACAACGGCCACATCCATCCAAACCTCCGATACACAGTACCATAAATCAACTTAGCATCTTCGGAGAGGTGGACGGATAAATCCAAATAGCATTTGCCCCCAAATTCAGGCAAGACGATCCATCCCGGATCCGTCTCCATTTTCGGCGGTGAACAGACCCCCCTTTCGATAAGTACCTGGGTAGCCGTTACGTACAGCTAGTGCCGCTGACGTGCTTGTGGTTAAACCCACTGCCAGCGTATTGTCGAGTCTTTAAAGTCCTACACAAAGGTTTTTCCCGGTTTAGGCGACATATGTAAGAGTCGTACATTGGTACGTGCAGGGGGTCCGATTAAATACGTGTAAGCGATACACGAAATTTAATCGGACGGTTGATAATACTGGCCGGCTTAGGATTAAGCCGGATTATTAAATCGGGTTTTGATTTAATAATTTATATATCTATTTTTATATATATATTTTAGTATTATTGTTCACTATTTATTTTCTCTCTTTGGTGCCATCCGTATTTTTTTATACGGATACGCGTATATGTAGCGATACATATACCAGATGAAGTATTCCGTATTTATACGGGAATGCTTCTAGAAGAAGAACACCTCATATTTATTTTTCTATTTAGAAAAATAAAAAGGGAAATGAGGTGGAAAGTGGAGATATGGAACATGGTGCAAACATTGTAGAAAGGCATGGCTTTGTTTTGAAAAATGATTATTTCATTTGGATGCACTATTGCACCATGGTTGATATTTTGTAGTCATTCCTTAGTTGACTTGATGATTCGTTTTCTTTGCTTGAGAGATTTTTCTCCATGGTTCCTTCATGCTTCAACCTCCTTCACATTCTTCTTCTTCTTGCTCTCCATTTGAGTGAAGTATTCCTACATTTGTGAGGGGTTAGAGCCTCCTCCGGCCATCTCTAGAGAAAAATTAAGTGAAGTATTCCTACATCACCAGACATCCAAACCTAGGGATTTTTGATCGTCGGTTAGAGCCTCCTCCGCGTTGCCTCAGGTGGATCGTCTTCGGCAAAGGGTGGTCGATTCTCAAGCGCGATCCCGGCGGCTACGAGCTTGGAGGGGTCTTCCATAATTGGGTGGACACGCGACAAAGATTGTATTTCTCAAACCTTGCATGTTTTAGATTTCTAGTTTAGGATGTTTGGATCAAATCCTCGGGTGTGCGCGTCCAGTGCCCGCAAAAAGTTTTTGTTTTCGCTTCCATCTCACCCGCGGGCGCCGGATCCCAACATGGTATTAAAGCCACCCAAACACCATAAACTAGTGTTTGACGATACTTCAAGTTTCAAAACTGAAAACTTCATTTTCAAAACCCAGTTTCTGTTCGAAATATTTTTGGTCTCTAAAAATTTTTTAAACAAGTGCAGAAGCTTACTCTTGACTAGATAGTGACACACAATGAAAACGAGCGGATTTCATCATGTTTGGACCGGCGAGATTGGTGATTTGGCCAGCCTCATCTTTTTACTGTTCATATTTGGAGCTCGTTTTCATAGTGTGTGTGGGTTTTGTAAAATGGTATTTTTAGTATTGTTTGTTTTGTCCCAGATTTCACTTTGTGTCATCTTAGCATAGGGACAACTCGGGAGTTTTAAAAACTCAAAACTTTTCCATCGTCCGTATCTGTGATGTAATATATATGTTGCTGAACATCGTCTAATTGCTATATGTTCATTTAGACGGGGTTGCACACATTCTGGTGTTGCTTGCTTCTGCGGTTATATATATGTGTGTGTGTGTGTGTGTGTGTGTGTGTGTGTGTTGCTTGCTTCTGCGGTTATATATATGTATATGTATATGTATATATGTATATGTATATGTATATGTATATATATATATGTATAGTTATGGTTTGTGCGGATTGTCGTGATGGATAGCCTTATGTGCAATATTAGATGTATAGTTCAGATTCATTTGTATATTCATTATTGCGAGACAAGCGTCCGACATGAGGACCGCCGTCACTGTCAGTTTGTATAGCCAGCCTCATCTTTATACTGTTCATATTTGGAGCTCGTTTTCATAGTGTGTGTGGGTTTTGTAAAATGGTAATTTTAGTATTGTTTGTTTTGTCCCAGATTTTACTTTGTGTCATCTTAGCTTAGGGACAACTCAGGAGTTTTAAAAACTTGAAACTTTTGCATCGTCCGTATCTGTGATGTGATATATGTGTTGCTGAACGTCGTCTAATTGCTATATGTTCATTTAGACGGGGTTGCACACATTCTGGTGTTGCTTGCTTCTGCGGTTATATATATGTGTTGCTTGCTTCTGCGGTTATATATATATATATATATATATATATATATATATATATATATATATATATATAGTTATGGTTTGTGCGGATTGTCGTGATGGATAGCCTTATGTGCAATATTAGATGTATAGTTCAGATTCATTCGTATATTCATTATTGTGAGACAAGCATCCGACATGAGGACCACCGTCACTGTCAGTTTGTATATTCTTTTATTGGGGCACGACCGGGGTGAGGTCGATGTCGCCGTTGTATATATATTTTCTTTTTTGTACTAGGATTACCCCGCGGAGGAGTGCTTGAATAGCCGGGTTCTAGAGGGCAATGGGCCCGTATCTCATGGCATTGAGACCGAGGGGGCCTTACTCTAGAATTGGCCGCACTCGTAGGGGTATAGGTTGACCCACGGAGGGTTGCTCAAGTTACCAGATTCCGTGAAGTACTGGGTGGCCCATTCACTTTGTTGTCTGGGGTTGCCTCACTTCTGGGATTGGCGGGTAATTTGTCGCACTCGTAGGGGTCTAGGATCTTCATTGCACTGGCTATCCATACAACCGGGGAACGTCAGGTTTCATTTATGGCTCAAATGAAACGCGGGGCTCCTAGATTATCCGCTATTCCATATTGTTGTTCGCATGCTTGTGATGTTTTTTATCTGCCTGTGATGACTATTATCTTCCTGCGATGTTGATATATATATTATATATATTTAGTAGATGCTTCTGTATGTTTTGCATCCGTGCTAGTTCAGCCCCCGCTCTGCCGTTAGTTAAGTAACCTAACAGTGCATGACGGGGCCCCATGGCAAATGCGGATGACATATAAAAAGCATGTTATTTTGGTTGTTTTTTTTGTAGCTTGGAAACATAAAATGATGGGAACGCATCATCAATATAATACAAGGAACATAAACCTAAATGATGTTATCGGAACCAATTTTAAAACTACTCGGTTTTCTTCAAAACTCAGTCATATTCTTCTGCTTTACATAGAGGTATTCGGTTAGGAATATCCCGCACCTCATTCTATAAGGGAAGAGCCTTAATCCCTTCACTGGGAGTTCACTCTTAAACAAAAGTTTATGTTACTAGTTTTAAAAATCGGAGCTTAAGCCACTCCATTTCCTTCAAAGATATCAAGTTCATTACGTTAAAGGTTTTTCGCTAAAAACCGGCCGTAGCTCTCTGTCATTTCAGATTAGTATTGCTTAGTATTCATGCTGCATTTGTTGACCTTATCAAGGCATAGTGTGCGGTAGCTCTGTAATATTTTTCTGTCGTAAGGATATGTGGATTAGTTAGGACGGTCGTTCGACCTTGTTGACCTTGTCAAGGGTCTGTACGGATGAGTCTAATGCAATCGGTATAATGACGAGTTGAACTTGACTAGGACTCTTTGACTTGTTGACCTTGTCAAGGTCACTTGGATCCTAGGGGTAAAAACCATATCGGGATTTTCAAACATACGGGAAACTTTCCAGGCATGCGCATACCTTCTGGAGTGTGGTGACTTGAGTGGATTCCGTCAAGTTATCACACGATGATAGTTGGGTCCCGATTCCCACTGATGAGTATGTATTACTCCTCGGGAGATTTCTTCACTTCGCAATTAGCTAACATATTAGGTATCTAGAAAGTGTTAATGAGGTTACGCCTCTACGGAAATAGGGTTATTAATTAGGTCCGTACGAAAGCACGAGGGACCTCCCTCGAAGTACCAACACTGGCCAGGCTGAACGATTAGCGAACTTGTAAAGTGTAAATAATCCCGACTAGTTCTCCTTTTAGGGTTTGAAGGAGAATTCGAGGAAACAGTGGGAGCCATCCTGATCAGATAAAGTGATAACCAATCTGATCTTGATAGAGTGCACACTGAATGTTTCTTTTCTCTCTCTCTCTCTCTCTATGGTACAGCAACCTATGACTTACCTTAAAAACTCATGAACCAATTTGACCGAACCTTTTTACATCCTTTGGCTTTGGTTTGTCTTGATTTGCGACAAAGTCATATATATATCCCTGCCACTCCTACTTTACCCTTTGCATTTCTTCAGAACACGCCGTATCGCTATGATGATCCATATTGCTTGAAACGACCATCGTATAGTTACTTACAAACTCGAAGAAGTTGCTTCAGTCGAGGATGGCCACAGGTTCCAAAGAAATTGAATAGGATTATTCGGTTGTCTCTTCCCTTTACCTTCTCTCAGCTTGCGAGAGCTCCTTGTATTAGGAGAGTACACCCGTTACGCTTGTTGGATAGTCTTCTTCCAAATCTCAGGCTGGTGCCGAAAGGTAGGGAAAAAAGAAAACCAGTTAGCGCAGGAACGGTGTGCAGAAGGTAAAGTGTAGAGACATATAAAGGGATTGAAATGAGGGAAAAGGAAATTGCGACTATTGTCATGAATCTGGATAATGGAAAAGGCATTGCTAGGAATACCTGACCATCCCCTATGAAACATTTTTCATGTTTCAGTATTTCTGTGTACATGTAAAAGAGAACTGATTTCCCAATTAATAACTGACCCGATTTGGATCTCACATCTGTACGGTGTTACAGATGATGAGTAGGAGCAGAATATTGGGAAATGGGCAATTTGATCCTCAATATCAGAATTCGTTGTAATTGGTAATATTGGATTAAATCGCCTGATTTTTTCCTGACGGCAAATATTTGGTATCGAATAACCGTTGTTATGCACCAAATTTTAAAATGAAATATATGTACCTTTATTTTTATAAAGTGAGATATACATTTTGAAAATTGTGTTGTAAACATTTACCTTTATCAGTTGAGGATAGGGTAAGGTGCATTGAATAACAGTATAAGACATTCTTAACCAAGATACAGTTTTCAATTTACAAAACACAGAATTTGAGTTAGTATACTCTCGGGATATATACATGAAAGTGTATGTTGTCTAGTTTCCTTCGGGACAAGGGGTTGGTACTCTTACTTCATTCTGTTTTACCTGTGAGTTCTCTGGTTTTAGACACGCGTTCATTGTAATACAAGGTCTAAAGATTTTGAGAAGTTTGTAGGTATAAGAATAAAGTAGAGAACCATACGTTGGAAGTATCGGGATTCTTCGAGATGGTCGAAGATGTAGATACTTATGCTAGATATTCCATTTTAGTAATATCGAGAACTTGATTCTCTCACAGGTTACTCATCCATAGACGCGCTCCATGATAAATAATGATGTATTGGCCTTTTTCCATTAGGTGGTATGCACTGGAAACAGCTGCATGACTTCTGAATCTGGTTCCATCTAAATTAGTGTCTTGATTCTAATGGACATAGAATGGTTACATATCTTTAGGTTGTTAAGATATGGAGTTATCCAGTTTCTGTCTAAAAGCAAAATCCGGAAAAACTCGAGGCACGCTTCGGTAATGGCGGTTAGTGGATTATCCCAAGTATTCGCTAGGATTTTGTTTCTGCCATTTTCAAGATCAATAATTACATTGTTCTTGACTCGCCACATTTTTATAAAAGGATCTTTTTGCAAAAGAAACTAGTGGGAGTATGGTAGAATTGGAAGTGATTCTAGAATCACAAACGATTACCGAAAATTTAGTAGGACCTAAGAATTCAATTGGACTTGACAAACCGTTGGCCACTCCGCAGATTTTAGTAGGTGACCTCAGACACCTGAGAGATACTTCGGTTTTCTCGTAGAAGGTGACATGGAGGTCAGCATCATAGTGATGATGACCTTACTAGTTATCAGTAGGTCATAGGAAGTGGTAATTTCCAGGTGACCAGATGCTTCATATCCAAGATGGACTCTACGCACTTCAGCAAATCATGGATTTTAGATTTTGCTGGGTGCTCCTGAAGGGGTAAAACCCATTAGGAGTAAAAAGATCTTTCAAGATCTATGCAGGTGGAAAGGTGCTAACCTAATAAGGCTGGACTTGTTGTAAAGAGTTTTCATCAAATACCCGTTGTGGATTGTGATGTGACTTTTACTTCAGTATCTATACTGAAGTCCATATGGATATGACTTGACACTACTATTCCCCCTACTTGTTATCAGCAGGTCATATGATGTGGCAACTTCCAGGTGACCAGTTTTTTCATACCCAAGATGGACTCTACGCACTTCAGCAAATCATGGATTTTGGACTTTGCTGGGTGCTCCTGAAGGGGTAAAGCCCATTAGGAGAAAGAAGATCTTTTGAGATCTGTGCAGGTGGAAAGGTGCTAACCCAATAAGGCTAGACTTGTTGTAAAAAGTTTTCATCATATACCCGTTGTGGATTGTGATGTGACTTTTACTTCAGTATCTATGTTGAAGTCCATATGGATATGTTTTGGCGTGATGCAGTCCATGGCTATGATATCTGACAAGTGGGTGACTATAACGTCTTTCTAAATGGGATTTTAGAAGTGCACGTGTATATGACTCTGCCAAAGGGTTATCGTAGTCAGTGGGAGCAGCGGAAGGTATGCAATTTGCTTATATCTATTCGTAGACTGAAGCATGGATAGCGGAGATGGATCATCTGTTTTAATGTGACAGTCAAAGTGATTGACTTCATCAAAACAATATATGAACCTAATAAGAAAGATGTAGGGAGTATTGTCCTGAGATTTGGATGACATACTCCAGATAGGAAGTGATGTTCCTATACTACAATCGGTCAGATTTTGGTTGTCACACAGTGTTTTCTCCACGTTGGATATGGATAGTATATCAAGAATTCTGATGACTAGATCTATAGTTTTAGATCTAGATTTGGGAAGTTCCCCAATCAGGTACTTGGACAGCATTCTATAAGTATTTTAGAATGGATGACTTATGGCGTAGTGGTGTACCCGCAGGTGATGGAGTCACCCTCTCTAAAAAGATGTCTTTTTGGACTGATGAGGAGAGGGGCTGTCATGAATGACATATCATTTGCTTAGGCAGCTGAGTCAATCGTGCAATGTCTTGTACAACACCATATATTGCTTTTGCAATAGTTGCAACAAGTATATATTAATCCAATTCTTGAGAAACAAAGGGAAGCGATAAAGAACATAAGAGGATGTTCTTGGTATAGCATAATGGCAGCCTTCTTTGAGGGGCGGTTATTAGTTCAGGCTTTCAAGGTGACATGGATGACAGAGATACTGTCAAGTTTTGAGTTTAGCCTCTTCTGAGGATCAGTATATTGGATGGAGTTCCAATAGAAATACTGAGATAATCATGGTGCAGGATGCCGGTTATAGCTCAACAGAGGATACAGCCCAAGAAGTTTGTTGGATGGAGGTGTTCATTGATGAACTTGGTCCCATCAGGTTTCCAGACAAATTCTTGAGATGGGGTATCGCTCGGTTTTAGGAGATTGTTAATCTCCGCAAAATTGAGATATAAAGAGATGAAGTTGGAACATTGGAGCGAGTCCACTCACTAAGGCTATTTCTCGAACACGTTATGTTTCACAAACATAGTTTACGAAACTGATTAGTATAGAATTTAGGTATTCGGTAGCATACGAGCTGTGAGTACGCGATACCGCAATAATTGGTTTTAAGTGCAAGTGGGAGATTGTTGGATATAGTGCCCTCAAGGCAATTATTGTAATTGCAGGCACGCGATTATGATAATTGAGGGAGGACTTATACAGATAGAACAATCTTACTCGAAATGATAGTATGCTATCTGGTTGTCTTTATCATTTATGTGTACACGTTTTACTTTTTATTACGTGTCGCTAATATATAATGATGAAGCCCGTAGGATTCTCGGTTGACTACCAGCATTATGATGGCGATTATATACGTAAGAGCTGGGTGGTCTATAAGCACATCCTTAAATATCCCTAGTCGTGGGAGTATCAAGACTGAGCATCGATATTCCGGTATAGACTAGTGTATACATTTCTAGACCACGACGAGAGGTGGTGGCCGGTCTCACAAGCCATTGGTGTTATGTCACCTAAGATAGTATACAGGTACTCACTGAAGGTGAGTACACTGGACGGATCACCGAGAACATCTAGATGGTATTATACCTATCGTCAGATGGAAGTTCTCAGGTGGCATGAGTACAGGTTACTCGTTTGACCTGAAGTCGTCATTTGTCTCGTATGAGTTCACGCTGTACTTTAATTACTACCCTACCATGGCTTAAAGGAGTCGTGCAAACAGGTTTTAGTTGGGTACGGTCCCAAGCCACATGGAGGCAGTGGTCAACTGTTAGGGATTCGTCTCTCCTGATATTAGGAGTCGATATCGCGCTGTGTTTAGTTGGCTATCACCAGAAATCCGTGGCCACGGTGGATGAGATTTACTGATAATTAATCAGTAGTATCTCAGTTGGTGATGAGCTAGACTCAGACACGATTTATCGGGTTATTAGGGGTCTGACGTTATCCACCCCTAGACCCGATATGCGATACTCTTTGACGAAGAGACTGGACTGTACGGAGATTGTCGCATTCAGGTTCAGTAAGGTAAGGACGCACTTTGTTTACCCCAATCAGAGCAAGGCTCTGTTCAAATTCTAAGGCGGGAAATGAAGCAACGCTTCTGATTCCCCCAATCAGAGCAGAGCTCTACTTTGAAAATTTAAATTTTAATAATAATTGAAGCAACGCTTCAAATCCCTTGCGCTGCGCGCAACGCGTAACGTGTCAAAAGCTGATACGTCAGCACAGCGTTCAAGGCAGCGCGCCTAATCAGAGCAAGGCTCTATTTAAAATAAAAATTAAAGGAAGCAACGCTTCAGTTACGCAAGCACTGCGCTGCGCGACACGTGTCAGTGCAGTTGCGCTGCGCTGTGCTCTGCGCGACACGTGCCAGCGTAGTTGCGCAAGCACAGTTGCGCTGCGCTGTGCGCTGCGCGACACGTGTCAGCGCGATTGCGCTGCGTGACACGTGTCAAGCGCTGGTGCATCTGCGCCAAACAGAATTAAAATTCTAGTAAGATCTTTCTGTTCTTGTTAAAACAAGAAAATTGTCTTCTGTAAAACAGAAGCTCTTGGATCAAATATCCAACGGTGGGGAAAATTCCCCAAATCACTCAGAGAATGATCTCTTTAACAAATTTAACAAATTAAGGGGCACTATATAAAGGCCCCTAGACCCCAATTCAAAAAAGATGAACATCATCATCAACTTCGACATCATCATCAAGATTGTGAGAAGAACTCAAGAAAACAAAAGAAAAAGGTAAAAATCTTTATAAAAGAGAAGAATTTCTTCTGAATAGATCATTGATCTAAGAACAAGATCAATGATCTTCAATAAAAAATAACAGTGCCTTGCATCTTTATTTATGAACCATTGGTTCTGGAATCTTAAAAATTCCTCTCTTAAATCCAAAATTGGATTAAGTTATTAAAACAGTGCCCTGCACTTGCAAAAACTTCACTGTTGCGCTCCTGAGTTGGCGCAAGCCACCAGAGAGCGACACGTGTCAACACCATAACCACTTGCGCTATGCGCTTTTAAAAATAGAGCATTGCTCTTTAAAATTGGCGTAACTCACCAGAGCGCGCCACGTGTCACAGCGCAGCGCGCTGGCACGGCGCACTGCGCTAGCGTAACACGTGTCATCTCCACATGCGCTTGCGCTCAATAATTGGCGCAAAGCGCCTGACAAGCCAATGTCAGACAATTAATGCACTGCATTATTTACAGAAGGGCTGAGCCCAATCAAAAAAAGGCCTAACAGGCCTAATAAAATGCCATGCATTATGTTAAAGAAGGGCAGAGCCCAAACAGATGCTCTGCATCATTTATAAAGGGACAGAGCCCAAATCAAAAAGGCCTAGCAGGCCAGAATAAAATGTAGTGCATTATTAAAACATGGGCAAAGCCCTAGCACAGGCCTAATAGGCCAAAGATAAAAATGTTGAATATTCTCAACTGGACTTAGCCCGATCATGGCCGTAAGTCCTCAAATTAAATTGACTGAGCAAGACTGCTCTATTAAATCAATTTACATCCGGTTCAAGGGTACATCTTCGAACTCCTCTGACATCTATCGTTGTAATCCTTCAACGACGTCAGAGAGGTGACAGGTCCCGACAACCACACATCGACACGGACTGTGGGGTCCTTAAACTCATGGACTTATGCGTCCTTAAACCAAGATACGGACTGTGGGGTCCTTAAACCTATGGACTTATGCGTCCTTAAACTAACGGACTAATGCGTCCTTAAACACAACCATACGGACTGTGGGGTCCTTAAACCCATAGACTTATGCGTCCTTAAACTAACATCAATCCCTAAAACGGGAACATGGACCACCATGTCCTTAAACTGGCGATGGACCCCCACGTCCCTAAACTGGAATATAGACCACCATGTCTCTAAACTGGCAATGGACCGCAATGTCCCTAAACTACCTATGGACCACCACGTCCCTAAACTGGAACATGGACCACTACATCCCTAAACTGGAACAATAGAGCCTCCAAATGCTTTTTTATTGGATCTAAACGATCCCGTTTAAGTTGATCTTAGCCTCAAATATGGCTAACGTATTCTTAAACCTTCAAACTGACTTTAGTCCCAAATTGGACTACAGATCCCCCAATCAACTTTGGTCCTAGGGTACATCTATGAACTCCTCTGACACTTGTCGTTGTTGTAAGTGCACGGCGGCGCCCCGGCCGTCAATCCGACGCCGTAATGCGGAAGCGGTGAAAAACTTAAATTTTGCGGACTTAGCAAACCGGCACCACCGCGCACTAAACACCCGGATCGTTACCATTAACAAGTCTAAGCTAACTAGAAGATGGGTTAGAGATATACCGACGATCCAAGTCCTCCGGTCTTCTCGTCATGGTCCCGATCTCCTGCGGAATGTTCCGTCTCCTCCTCGTCGCCGGAAGTGCACCACGTCGCCTACATCGTTTACGGGCTCCCACCTCAATGCCGAGGCAACTCGGGCACGAAGCCGGCTACTCGACGTGTCCAAGATTCGCTGTAGAATGTGTAGTAGAACTTGTGTCTCTTTTTGGGGTAGTGGAGGTTGCCATTGGTGAAGGAAAAGAGAGCTTGGAGAGAGGTGAGAAAAATGGAGCATACTCAAGAAGGAATGTATCATATTTTTCTCCACACATCCAAAAGAAAAATGAATCCCATTCCCTCTCTTGGAATGGCCGGCCCACACCCCCCTTTGTGTGATTGGAGAGAGAAAAAGAGAGCAAGGTCAAGGGGTGGGTGGAAGCAATGATGCAAGAGGGCATCAAGAAAGAATATGATCACAAGCAAAAACCACACACAACCACAACCATCATCAACAACCATGATGCTAACAAAGTCAAGCCATCATGAAGTATGAAGTCAAGCAAGTCAAAGGAGGGTGCTATCATGATACAACAAAATGCAAAGACCCCCTTCCACAAATGCCTATTTGCAACAATGCAAATAAGCCCTCCTCCACCAATCTTCGGCCAATGAACGGAACAATGGAAATCGGCCGAAACGGAAAGCAAACTGGCAACTCCAAAAACTGGTCCCGTAATAAATTACAGGAAAACCCCGATACTGTGCATACACACCCGCATTTGTATTCCGACCGAAATACAAATGCAATGAGACAAAATCTACACTGTACTATACTAGGATCCGGCTTATACCAAAGCCGGCCAGTAATATCCGTTCGATCCTGATCCGTGCAATACCGCACGTATGTGATCGAACCCTGCCATATAACCATACGGCCTATAGTACAAACTGTCCGATCCTGATCTGTGCAATACCGCACGTATCTGATCGGACCTTGCCATATCTCCATACGGCCTCTACAACCTTTCGCCCGAAAGCTGAGTAACTGTAAATGTGGTGGACTCTAAAGACTCGTCAATACTATGGCTGTGGATTTAACCACTAGCACGTCAGAGGTATATGCCAATACGTGACGGGCCACCAGCTATTGACCAAAAGGGACGTCGATGAGGAAGCTTACCCCGACACCCAACTGAGCCTGTCAGTGACAATATCCGTGCAGTCCGGTCCGTTCGTCTATGAGCATCGCATGGCGGGCCTAGGGGGTTGGTAAAAGTCAGACCCCCAAAAGCGGTACAAGTCGTGTCGGAGTGTAGCCCAGAACACCCTGAGATACTACTGGAATACCTACCAGTAAATCTCCTTGCCTCGGCCGAGGGCTTCGTGTAATGGCTCTCCTAGACACAGCACGACCTCACCCCCAATACCGGGAGAGACGAACCCCTGAAGATACGCTCACTGCCTCCATGTGGCTCGGGACTGCACCCAACTAAAACCTGTTTGCACGACTCCTTTGAGCCGTGGTAGGGTAGTAATCAAAGTACAGTGGGAACTCACACGAGACAAATGACGATCCCCAGGTCGATGAACTAACCTGCACACATGTCACCAGGGAACTGCCATCTGACGTCTGGTATATGACCAACTAGCATGTTCCCGGCGAGTCCTGTCCGGTGTACTCATAACCCAATGAGCACCTGTATACATCTTAGGTGATCCAACTGACACCAGTGGCTTGTGAGACCGGCCACCGCCCCTCGTCGGGGTCTCGACTGTATACACTAGTCTACTAATGGAGTATCGATGCCCAGTCTCGAAACTCCCACGACTAGGGACCTTTTAAGGATATGCTTGTAGACCCCCAGCTCCCACTTATATGATCGCCCTCATACTGCTGGTGGTCAAGCAAGAATCCTAGGGGCTCTATCAACGTGTAATAGCGACGTGTCATGTCACCTAAAACAGTACACGATGATAAAGGTAAACCAGATAGCATACTATCATCTCGAGTAAGACTGTCCTACCGGGATAGGTCCTCCCTCAATCATTACAATCACGTACCTGTGACCTAATAATTGACTCTGAGGGCACTATCTCCAACAATCTCCCACTTGCACTCAAGGCTAATTATTGTGATGTCGCATACTCACAGCCCGTGTGATACCGAACATCCAACTCCTCTACTAGTCAGTCTCACAAAGCTCGTTTGCGGAACTTTTGCGTTCGAGGAATAGCCTCAGTGAGTGGATCCGCTTTGCTGTTTCTTTCTTTGTCTCTCTATATCTCAAGTTCGCGGAGAAACCCATCTCCCGAAATGAGCAATACCTGTCTTAGAATGTGCCTGGATGTCTGATGGGACATAGCTCATAAATGAACTCCAAATCCAAACTTCTTAGACTGTATCGTCAACTGAACTTAATCAGTATCCTGCGCCATGCCTCCCTCAGTATTGCCCTGGACCACCTGTCCAAAATACTGCCCCTCATCAGAAGGAAAACTATAGCTCTGACAACCTCCTTGTCGTCCATGTCACCTTGGAAGCCTGGAATGATAACTGTCTCCTGAATGAGGCTGTCGTTATCATATCCCTAAAACATCCACTTATGTTCTAAAACTGCTTCCGACTGTTTTTCCAGGATTGGATTAATGTCAACTTATTGCATCTAGTGCAAGAACAACATCTGGTGGTACTTGACATCTCATGATTGACTCAATTGCCTAAGCAAGTGCTCTGCCAATCATGCACGTCCCTCTCCCCTTTAGTCTGTAAGACACCTTTAGAGAGGGTGACTCCATTACCTGCAGGTACACTACCATGCCAGGAGTCGTCCATCCTAAATACTCTTAGAATGCTGTCAAGTATCCTGATTGGGAAACCACCCAAATCTGGATCTAAAACCATAGATCTAGTAACCAGTATGTCTGATATAAAATCCATTTCCTTTGTGGAGAAACAATTGTGTGACGACCAAAGTATAACCGATCGTAGTGTAGGAGTTTCTTTTCCTACTCTGTGTATATCATCCAAATACCAGGATATCACACCCTACCACCTTCTCAACAGATCCATCCCCTATTCTGATGAAGTCAAACCCATGACTGTCACGTCAGAAATAGATGATCTATCTCCGCTACATCTGCTTTAGTCTATAAATAGACATAAGCTACTTATCCACCAATGCTTCCGCTGCTCCCACTGACTACGACAACCCTCTGGCAGAGTCATATAGACGTACACTTCTAAAACTAGTTTAGAACGACGCTATACTCATCCTCCCGCCGGGTCTCGCAGCCTGAACAACAGCAATGGTAATTGTGGGTAAACAAGAACTTCCCTGTCACCGTCCTTGAGGCTACCGTAGTGCCTCTCGGGTGCCTGAAGTTACCCACCTTATCTGCGGAGTGGCCAATGGAATGTCAATCCAGATTGAATCTTTAGGTTCCTTATCAAATCTTCAGTAATCGTTTGTGGTTCTGGAATCACTTCCAGTTCTACCATACTCCCACTACTGTTTTTCTGAAAAATCCATTTTTAATAAATCTGTGGCGAGTCTAGAACAATATTGCTATCGTTCATCCAGATGGTAGAAAGTCAACCCTCGTCATAGCCTGGGTCAACCCACAAACAGCCATTACAGAAACGTGCCTTGAGTTGTCCAGTGTCTGGTTTTAATCATAAACCGGACAACTCCCCGTACCTTAACATCGTTAAGATACGAACTGTTCTATATCCAATATAGGACCAGAGGCACTGATTTAATTGAACCAGATTCAAATCATGCAGCTGTCTCGAGTGCATGTCAACTAAATGGAAGAAGGCCTGATCAGCGTTACTCAACTTAGGAATACTTCCAATTATGAGTAACCTGAAAGAGAAGCAAGATCTCTTTATCATTACTATTAACTGAATACCATATACAAGTATCTACATCTTCGATCACGTTGAAGAATCCCGATACTTGCTACACCTGGTTCTCTACTCTATTCAAATACCAATAACTTCTCCAAATTCGGACTCTGTGTTTCCACGAAACACCTGTCTAAAAACTAGAGAAGTCATAAGTAAACCGAATATAGTACGAGGACCAACCCCTCTGTCCTGATGGACCCTGGACAACATACAATACTCTGTATAAGTCCCTTGAGTCTGATAACTCATTCACTGTGTGTCGTAGGTTGAAAACTGTACTTATGGTTAAGAAGAATTACACCGCTGTTCAATGCTCCTTACCTAATCATCCACTGATATAGGTAAATGTCGTAGACATAATTTCAGAAAGATATATCTCACTCTATGAAAATAGACGTACAGATATATCAATTTGAAATTGGTGCATAAAAGCGGATATTCAAAACCAAATATTTGCCGACCGGCAAACAGCCCAGGTGACTTCCTCAAATATCACCGATTACAACGAATCCCGATATAATGAGGATAATCACCCAATTCCCAATAACTTACTCCCACTCATCATCTGTAAAACCATACAGATGTGAGAATCGTACCTGGTAAATACATACCCTGAAGTAAGTATCTAATCGGGAAATCAGTTTTCCTTTAACATTACACAGTGAAACTGAAACATTGAAATGTTCCGATGGGGTATTCTGGTATTCCTAGTAATGCCTCTTCCAGATTCACGACTGTAACCGTATAGTTCTTTGCCACCTCTCCAAATCCCTTCATATGTCTTTAGTCTTTACCTTCTGTACACCCCGTTAGGCCAAATGGTTTTCTTCCTTCCCTATCGTTCGGCACCAGCCTATGGTTTGGAAGAAGACTATCCAATAAGCATAATGGGTGTACTGTCCCAATCCTAGGAACACTCGCAATGAGAGAGGGTGAAGATAAAAGACAACCGAATAAACCTTATTCCTATTTCTCCTGAACCAGAATCCATCCCCGAACTGGAACAAGTTCCATTCGAGTTCGTATATAACCATACGATGGATTATCCAAATAAACTGTGGATCTTCGTAGTGATACGGAGTGTCCTGGAGAAATACAAAGGTGATGTGGGAGTGGTAACGAAATATTTGGTTTGGTCGTGAATATCTGTTGCAATTTACTTTGCCCTCTTACTAATCCCTTGCTTTGTCTGAACTTAATACCTTCTGCACACCATCGTTATGCTAATTGGTTTTCTTCATTCCCTACCGGTCGGCACCAGCCTAAGGTTTGGAAGAAGACAATCCAATTTGCGTAATAGGTGTACTACCCCTAAACCAAGGAGTACTCGTAACCTGAGAGAGGGTAAAAGGAAAAGATAATTGAATAATCCTATCCGTTTTCTCCAGAACCGGAAACCATCCTCGAATAAATTCTTTCGAGTTCGTATCTAACCATACGATGGTTTTGTCCAATGGAAGTGGACGTTCGTAGTAAAACGGGGTGTCCTGGAGAAAAGGGTAAAAGTAGGAGTGGCAATGTGGTTTGCAACTCTGACAATCCAAAAGCCAGTGTTAAGTAGGTTCGGTCAACTTGATCACTGAGTCATAGTCTAGGGTCGGGTCAATGGTCGCTGCCAGAGAGAGAGAGAAAAGAAACACTCAGCGTGCACTCTAACCTAGATCAGAATGGTTACCAATTTATCTAATCTGGAAACCTCCCACTGTACCGTCAAATTCTCCTCCAAACCTGAAAGAAGAATTAGTCGGGATCACCCGAGGAGTATACTAACTCATCAGTGGGAATCGGGATCCAACTCTCATCGCATGACAACGTGACGGAATCCGCTCACGGTATCACACTCCAGAAGGTATGCGCATATCTGGCAAGTTTCAGTACTTTTGAAACTCCCGATGTGATTTCTGCCCCATGCTCTTATGACCTTGACTTTGGCCAACAAATCATAAGTCACATGTCAAGTTCTACCCGTCATTCTCCAGGTTGATTTGAATCCACCCGCACAAGCCCTTGACTTTGGCCAACAAGGCTATACGACTGTCCCAAACCAACGCATCTATCTATGCTGCATATGAATAACCAACAGCTACCAAACACTGTGCCTTGACTTTGGCCAACAAACACAGCTTGAATACTATTGCCTACCCATATGAAACGACGGAGGGCTACGAATGGTTTCTGGCGAAAACCTTTAACGTAAAGAACTTGATATCGTTGAAGGAACTGATAGCTTTTTGAAAATATAGTGACGAAAACCGTTGCTAAAGAGGTCACTCCCGGTGAAGGGATCTCGGCTCTTTCCCCGTAGAATGGGGTGCAAGATATTCCAAATGAATACCGCGATGCAAAGCAAAAGTAATCGGCTATAGTGAAGTTAATGCCCTGACGCAAACTTTTGTCCAAGGGGTCACTCCCGGTGAAGGGATCTCGGCCCTTGCCTCGTCGACTGAGGAGCAGGATATTCTAACTGAATATCACGATGCAAAACAAAAGAGAACGTCCTTGCAATAACAGCTTTTTGAAAAAGTGTTCCAACAACATCAGATTAGGTTTGTTTTTAACTTGCATTGATCCGAATCAATGCAGTCCCATCAATTGATCACACCAAAAAGAACGAAAATATACTGATGTACGTATATGCCATCCGCATTTGCCACTGGGTCCCGTCATTACCCGTTAGGTTAGCTAACTAACGACAGAGCGGGGACTGGACTAGCGCGGATGTAAAACATATACAACATCTACTAATATATATACCAATATATTATATTTCGCTCAAGGCGTGAAAGAAATGCAACATCACAGAGAATGAACAGCATCACAGAAACAATACAGATATCTGGGATCCCCGGGTTTCACAGAGCCACTAATGAAACCCGACGTTCCCCTGGTCGTGTGGATAGCCTGTGCAATGTAAACCTAGACCCCTACGGGCGCGGCAAGTTACCCGCCAAAACCTGAAGCGAGGCAGCCCCCTTCAGCGCCGTGAATGGACCACCCAGCACTTCACGGAATCCGGTAACTTGGGCACCCCTCCTGGGTCAACCTGTACCCCCTACGAGTGCGGCGAATAGCTCGCCAATCCTAGAGTGAAGCCCCCTCCGTCTCAATGCCATGAGATGCGGGCTTGTTGCCCTCTAGAACCCGGCTATCCGTGCACCCCTCCGCGGGGTAACCCTAGTACAGAAAGTAAAATATACATACACCGGGTACATCAACCGCAACCAGGTCGTGCCCCAAAATAATAATACAATCAGGCAGTGACGGCAGTCCACATGTCGGACGCTCGCCCCGCAATAACAAATGTACATAATACAACAGCACACTGTACTAGCATTGCATCCAGGCTATCCCCCACGACCGATCCGCAACATCACAGCAAATACATAGAACATCAACGTGAAAGTCACGTTCGCAAATCCGTCTAACCGGGCTATAGCAGTTAGACCGGATTTACCGATCGAGTGACATTCACGGTCGCAGATATAATGTAAATACTGTGAAAAATGTGTTTAAAATATTCCGATTGATCAAACTTTAACAAGTGGGCCCACAAAGAATACTGCAGCAGTTAAAGAAAACCTGGACCCAATTTTAATATCCCAAAACCCCTGAAATAAGCCCATAAGCCCACTGCAAAAAAATAAACACACGAGCCCACAAACTTGCGGCGGAAGCGCGGCCAAAAGAGGGTTTTGGCCGCCCTTCCGCGGTCGTACGGAGGGATCGTGCTACGAAATTTTTCCAGTGTTCTTACATCTCCCTGCACATCATTCTGAGACCAACAGAAAAAATTTTCGAGACCAAAAATTTTCAACAGAAACTGATGCGAAGGTAATACGGGTTTTGGAACTTTTTGATCAATCGGAAATGCAAACACATTACACAAAGCTAGACGAAGTTAATGGCGAGGCTCTGATACCACTGTAAGTGCACGGCGGCGCCCCGGCCGTCAATCCGACGCCGTAATGCGAAAGCGGTGAAAAACTTAAATTTTGCGGACTTAGCAAACCGGCACCACCGCGCACTAAACACCCGGATCGTTACCATTAACAAGTCTAAGCTAACTAGAAGATGGGTTAGAGATATACCGACGATCCAAGTCCTCCGGTCTTCTCGTCATGGTCCCGATCTCCTGCGGAATGTTCCGTCTCCTCCTCGTCGCCGGAAGTGCACCACGTCGCCTACATCGTTTACGGGCTCCCACCTCAATGCCGAGGCAACTCGGGCACGAAGCCGGCTACTCGACGTGCCCAAGATTCGCTGTAGAATGTGTAGTAGAACTTGTGTCTCTTTTTGGGGTAGTGGAGGTTGCCATTGGTGAAGGAAAAGAGAGCTTGGAGAGAGGTGAGAAAAATGGAGCATACTCAAGAAGGAATGTATCATATTTTTCTCCACACATCCAAAAGAAAAATGAATCCCATTCCCTCTCTTGGAATGGCCGGCCCACACCCCCCTTTGTGTGATTGGAGAGAGAAAGAGAGAGCAAGGTCAAGGGGTGGGTGGAAGCAATGATGCAAGAGGGCATCAAGAAAGAATATGATCACAAGCAAAAACCACACACAACCACAACCATCATCAACAACCATGATGCTAACAAAGTCAAGCCATCATGAAGTATGAAGTCAAGCAAGTCAAAGGAGGGTGCTATCATGATACAACAAAATGCAAAGACCCCCTTCCACAAATGCCTATTTGCAACAATGCAAATAAGCCCTCCTCCACCAATCTTCGGCCAATGAACGGAACAATGGAAATCGGCCGAAACGGAAAGCAAACTGGCAACTCCAAAAACTGGTCCCGTAATAAATTACAGGAAAACCCCGATACTGTGCATACACACCCGCATTTGTATTCCGACCGAAATACAAATGCAATGAGACAAAATCTACACTGTACTATACTAGGATCCGGCTTATACCAAAGCCGGCCAGTAATATCCGTTCGATCCTGATCCGTGCAATACCGCACGTATGTGATCGAACCCTGCCATATAACCATACGGCCTATAGTACAAACTGTCCGATCCTGATCTGTGCAATACCGCACGTATCTGATCGGACCTTGCCATATCTCCATACGGCCTCTACAACCTTTCGCCCGAAAGCTGAGTAACTGTAAATGTGGTGGACTCTAAAGACTCGTCAATACTATGGCTGTGGATTTAACCACTAGCACGTCAGAGGTATATGCCAATACGTGACGGGCCACCAGCTATTGACCAAAAGGGACGTCGATGAGGAAGCTCACCCCGACACCCAACTGAGCCTGTCAGTGACAATATCCGTGCAGTCCGGTCCGTTCGTCTATGAGCATCGCATGGCGGGCCTAGGGGGTTGGTAAAAGTCAGACCCCCAAAAGCGGTACAAGTCGTGTCGGAGTGTAGCCCAGAACACCCTGAGATACTACTGGAATACCTACCAGTAAATCTCCTTGCCTCGGCCGAGGGCTTCGTGTAATGGCTCTCCTAGACACAGCACGACCTCACCCCCAATACCGGGAGAGACGAACCCCTGAAGATACGCTCACTGCCTCCATGTGGCTCGGGACTGCACCCAACTAAAACCTGTTTGCACGACTCCTTTGAGCCGTGGTAGGGTAGTAATCAAAGTACAGTGGGAACTCACACGAGACAAATGACGATCCCCAGGTCGATGAACTAACCTGCACACATGTCACCAGGGAACTGCCATCTGACGTCTGGTATATGACCAACTAGCATGTTCCCGGCGAGTCCTGTCCGGTGTACTCATAACCCAATGAGCACCTGTATACATCTTAGGTGATCCAACTGACACCAGTGGCTTGTGAGACCGGCCACCGCCCCTCGTCGGGGTCTCGACTGTATACACTAGTCTACTAATGGAGTATCGATGCCCAGTCTCGAAACTCCCACGACTAGGGACCTTTTAAGGATATGCTTGTAGACCCCCAGCTCCCACTTATATGATCGCCCTCATACTGCTGGTGGTCAAGCAAGAATCCTAGGGGCTCTATCAACGTGTAATAGCGACGTGTCATGTCACCTAAAACAGTACACGATGATAAAGGTAAACCAGATAGCATACTATCATCTCGAGTAAGACTGTCCTACCGGGATAGGTCCTCCCTCAATCATTACAATCACGTACCTGTGACCTAATAATTGACTCTGAGGGCACTATCTCCAACAGTTGTAATCCTTCAACGTCGTCAAAGAGGTGATGGGTCCCGACGGCCATACATGCAATGGACCACTATGTCCCTAAACTGGAACAATAGAGCCTCCAAATGCTTTTTTGTCGGATCTAAACGATCCTGTTAAGTTGATCTTAGTCTCAAATTGGACTGACGTATCCTTAACGAACGTTTAAGTTGATCTTAGCCTCAAACATGGCTAACGCATCCTTAAACTAGAACCCCAAACCCAAATCTATGTAAATACGGATTTGGACTAATCTACGTCCTACGGGCGACAGCATCACTTAGTCTCCGTATACAATCCACGGGCAACCACAAACAAAACAAACACACACGACACGAAGTGAAATTCTGGAGAAGGAGAAAGTTGTTACTGCGACGCGGTAGCGTAATTAACTGCAGGGGCTTGCGCCTGCAGGGAAGAGCGTCCCCACAATCAAAAACCTCTCAAGCGAGGGAGAATCTGACGAAGTCTGCTACATCAGTCGCATTCGTCTAAACCTTCGATGCACGGTGCCATAAATCAACTTGGCATCTTCGGAGAGGTGGACGGATAAAACCAAATAGCATCTGCCCCGAATCTCAGGCAAGACGTCTTCACGTCGTCGCCGTCTTTCGGAAGGGAACACACTTGATTGTCGACCCCCCTTTCGACAAGTACCTTGGTAGCCGTTACGTACAGCTAGTGCCACTGACGTGCTTGTGGTTAAACCTACTGCCAGCGTATTGTCAAGTCTTTAGAGTCCCACACAAAGGTTTTCCCGGTTCAGGCGACAAATATAGGAGCCGTACATTGGTACGTGCCGGGGGTCCGATTAAATACGTGTACGCGATACACGGATTTTAATTGGACGGTTGATAATACTAGCCGGCTTAGGATTAATCCGGATTATTAAATCAGGTTTTGATTTAATAATTTACATATCTATTTTTATACATATATTTTAGTATTATTGTTCACTATTTATTTTCTCTCTTTGGTACTATCCGTATTTTTTTATACGGATGCGCGTATATGTAGCGATACATATACCAGATGAAGTATTCCGTATTTATACGGGAATGCTTCTAGAAGAAGAGCACCTCATATTTATTTTTCAATTTAGAAAAATAAAATGGGAAATGAGGTGGAAAGTGGAGTTATGGAGCATGGTGCAAATATTATAGAAAGGCATGGCTTTGTTTTAAAAAATGATTATTTCATTTGGATGCATTATTGCACCATGGTTGATATTTTGTAGCCATTTCTTTCTACTAGTTGACTTAATGATTCGTTTTCTTTGCTTGAGAGCTTTTGCTCCATGGTTCCTTCATATTTCAACGTCCTTCACGTTCTTCTTCTTCTTGCTCTCCATTTGAGCATAAATTCTAGAGAGAAAAATTAAGTGAAATAATCCTACATCACCGGCCATCCAAACCTAGCGATTTTGGATCGTCGGTTAGAACCTCCTCCGCGTTTCCTCAGGTGGATCGTTTTCGGCAAAGGGTGGTCGATTCTCAAGCGTGATCCCGGTAGCTACGAGCTTAGAGGGGTCTTCCACAATTGGGTGGACACGTGACAAAGGTTGTATTTCTCAAACCTTGCATATTTTAGATTTCTAGTTTATGGTGTTTGGATCGAATCCTCAGGTGTGCGCGTCCGGTGCCCGCAAAAAGATTTTTTTTCGCTTCCGTCTCGCCCGCGGCCTCTGCGGCGCGGGCGCCGGATCCCAACAACATATACAAGATCTGGTTACGATACAACCGTGTAACCTATCTTTCAAAGCAATCATCCGAAGAAGAAGTGTGCCAGCAAGCCACTACGATCCGAGCGGTCGGTCCTATAAGAAAGTAAGGCACAACGGGGGTGGGTTGCCAACTCGTGAGTAAAAAAATATCGTAAGGTAGAAATCGTATGAATAACGCCCTATCTGAGTCATAAGTATAGTACTATCATACTATGTACAATATATATCTACTGTATATGTAATATAAGTGCATTCTACTGGATCGCATAAATATCTCTTACATAGTATGCATCAATATAAGCATATAAAGTAGCCGAAAGATATATGTATGTAAATCGTTTCAAAATATCCGTATGATATGTATATCACGGCACAAGTAGCGGACATTGATTTATATAGTGATATATGCAATTTTGTTTGGAGTATACGCCACGCCTTTTGAAAATGATTTAAAGAGGGTTTTCTTTTGAAGATTTATTGTTTCTTCATAAACACGTGGAAAATAGGGAGGCCGTAGCTTTTTTGAAAACCACTTTAATATACATCATAATATGAAAATAGTATTTCAGGTACTATATTTAGGACCAGTCCTGTTCGGCTATAATATAGTATAAATCATCTTAATCTGTGCAGGAAATCTATATTGATCCCTCACATATATCATAGCATATCAAATAAGACACATCATAATCGGATCGTGCAGATGGAAACACATCACCAATAAAATCATCATAAAATCGTGCCAATCATCGACACATAAATCTCATGTGTTTTCTTAGGCGCTGTCTTTTGGACCAGCCTTCTCTTTATCTTATAATCGAACCACGGCCATCACCGTGTTACTATCACCGATCGGTATCCTCCGGATATCCTTCGTGATCAGTCATGTATCCGTAATTGTCTACATCCCAACTCAATTACCGGATACCACCAAATCCAAAACCCGTCCACCTGATATCCATAATCGTCTACATCCCCAACTCGATTACCGGATATCATCAAAATCATGAATACATAGAAAACTCAGGATGAATGTATCATCATCATCATCATCAAATTAAGAGAAAACCGTACTTTGAAAACATAATCAATGTTTCGTAAATCATACTGCGACTTCTCATATCTATGGAAAATATCAAGTCCATAAGGACACAATTCATAATTCAATCTTTGCCACAATTGGTAACAATCATATACAAATATTCATGACAATGTTCGTTTATCAATATCATGATAAGTATCTTACATACTAGCATGGATAACTAGAACACGAATAAATATGGTAGTTTCTACTGTATCATAGCAATACCAACGATGTGTAATGCAGCATACGTATCTGTGATCATGCAACATGGAAATCATTAGTAGATATAAAAGTGTTCTATCAAGTGTATTCATACGAGAATAGCTCTCGATTTGCTATCGGTCAATATCATAATTGTCAACAATGCACCATGCATCTTCCTTAGTTTACGATTAAACACACAGATATATCAATCAATCACATTCGTATAACGACATCAACATCCGATATAATTAGAACACTATCGGGCATGATAATTCTACAGTGTCATGGCAATACCTATGATGTGTTTGTGTAGAGTCTGTGATTGTGCCACATGAAAATCATTAGTAGTTGTGTAGTGTTCTATGAAGTGTTCATACAGGTGTGGTATCATAACTAGATATACGAAGAATCTAGGACAAATAATATAAATATAACATAACTTAATAAACTAATCGAAACGTGAGGGTATAACGAGTAGAATAAACGTAACGTGAACAAGCGTTATATATACGATTATACAGTTTAAAATAGAACAAAACGTTGTTTGGAAAGGAGGAGGTTGTAATGTTTTTAATATAAATATTCATTTGAAATTAGCAGCGTATTCTTGACATTATCATATAAAAATAGAAACGAATCGTTTGTTTTAAAATGAGTATAATCAAGCAACATCATAATATCCCAATCGGGATTATTAGCAAGACTCCACGAGTCAAATAATCATAAGCCGCATTCGACAATCTATCCTCATCACATTAAGTATGGAATTTCCATCGTACGATATCAACCAATCATCCAATCAATATTAGTACGGATCTATAGTCGCGTACGGCATATATATATATATACTACTACTACTACTACTAGTTACGAACTATATACTAACTTAGTTATAAACTAAGTTTTCTAACAAAACATAATAGCCTAGATATACAGTATAAGTATTCTAGTTAATTGGTTGCGGGGGTGCTATACGCCATCCACCCGACTTCCCCCGCAAATATAAATCTACTCATCGAAGTCCTTCTCGAGCTAGTCAAAGCCGACGACTGTCTTGCCCTTCCTCACCGACTTGGAAATCCCCGCAATCAACCCTATAGCCAAAGTAGTCATAAACATGTAAGGAAACTCCATTAAAATCAATACAAACACAATAAAACGAAATACAACGAAAACAATCAAAACTATTAAAAATCATGAAGGGCAGACGTCTGGTTAAGGTGTTAATGTCGCACAGATAGCACAACAGACATCTGAAGAAGGGCTCCCAGATTTCTGAATAACAAATCTCAAGAAATCCAAATCAAAAGCAGACGTCTGGTGACTTGAGCATCAAACGTCTAAATATCAAAATAATAAATTCGCAGATCATAAACAGACGTCTGAATCTTTAGGGGCCAGACATCTGAATAAGAAAAACCATGAAATACATATCAAGGGCAGACGTCTAAAGCTCTATTGAGCAGACGTCTGTAGAAGAAATATGCTAAAACGAAATTTTGAAAAACTTGAAAATTCTTGAAACCTTAAAAATCCATTATTCTATACCAAAATACCCTCGACTTCTCTAAATAGAGTGTAATCATCAAGTAAACCATAATAGATCCATCACTACTAATAGATCACTTCAAAACTAAATTTTGGAAGATCAAATCCAATAAAAATACCGTTTTTTATACTAAATATGTAGTTTTTCCTTGGTTACTACTTTAAAAACTTGTAGAACTTGTAGGTACGAGGGATTTTTACCAATTTGGGTGTGAATTAGAGATGATCCAAGCTCTAGAGATGGCCACTTGAAGATCTTTGAAATTGTGATGGCTTCACTTGAAGTCTTGGGAGGTCTAGTTGTAAGACTTGGTTTCAACCATGAATTTTAGTGGAGGATTCTAGGGTTTTGGTGGAGGAATTTAGGCTTGGGAGTTAGGATATTTTTAAGAGGTGGAAGGGGAAGGGGAAGGAGATATTTATGAAGAGAGAGAATGAAATGGGCATTATGAGAGGTAGAGGAGAGAGGGGGTGAGGATAAGGGAGTAAGCATGGGAAGAGGCATGGGCTCTCCCATGCTTTCTCTCTCCCTCCCTCTCTTCAATAATACAATTAACACAAAAATCTCATATCATTTCCTAAAAACAAAAATACTTTCCAAACCAAAACATCTCACATTTTCCAAATTCCAAAAATAAATATAAATACGGACATCAATCCGGAAAACCGAAATCCATACTCGATATTATTTCCGTAAAACTCATAATATTCTCTTTTAAATTGTAAATTAATATTTATAATTTTCAAAATGTTACAATTGGCTAGCTGTGAAGTGGATTCTAAGGTACTTGAGGGGTACCACAGGGTTCGGCAGATAGTACAGAAGATTGTATCGTGACTGGGTATTGTGACGCGGATTTTGCTGATGATAAGGGCAGACGGAGATCGACGACTGTTTACGTATTCATGTTGGGTATTAGCACAGTGTCATGGAGATCGACGTTACAGTCCATTATCGCGTTATCAACGACAGAGACAGAGTTGAGAGCTGCTATAGTGGCTGTCAAGGATGCCATATATTTGCGAGGATTGATGGGTGTTTTTGGTGTTCCGCAGGATAACACGGAAGTGTTTTGCGATAGTCAGAGCGCGATTCACTTCAAGAAGTATCAGGCTTACAATTATAGGTCTAAGCACATCGAGATTAGAGATTCTTTTTTGGAGAGTGAAAAAGGTGTTTATTTTTCTTACGAAAATTGGTACCCATGAGAATCCGGCAGACGCATTTACGAATGTGGTTCAAGTTTTCAAGTTCAAGTTTTGCTTGGAATTGATTTGCCTAGTTGCTTGATAAAGGTTAAAGACAATGAATTGCAGAGTTCCAAATTTTTTCACGGAAGTGTAGAAATTGTAGTGGATTTTTAATCAAGACGGGGATTGTTATTTTATGATTAAGAAATCCAAGCTCAAAAATCCAAGAGTCCAAAAACAATTAAATCAAAGCCCACTAGATCGCATGCACCCAAGTCTTGCAGCCTAGAAGCAGCAACAGCACAAGCCTTTGTCTCGTGGTCACGAGACAATGAATTTTCTTCATGATAGGTGGCTGCACTCTAGAGGATGCAAGGAAATCCTTGTCGTTAGTGAGCTGCGCTGGGAACCCATGGCGATTCGCTGCGTTTTGGATGGATGCGGATTAAGGCAGTTTTAACGCTTAATCTAGAGTTTAAATTCATTTAAACTTTCACTTATTTACTAAAAGTTCTCGTCAGATACGGATCATTTTAACAAAACTCCTATTACCTTTAAAGCTATAAAGAAACTATCGACACTTTAGCACAATCAGCGCGCCATGTAAGCATCATATCAATTAGGTTGTCACGTCAGCAATTATTTTTAAAAACTTCCAAAATGTCCATCATCCAACCATAAACCTAATTTCTAAATAAAATAAAAATAAAATAAAAATCCTAACCCATCTTATTCCCTCATTCCCTCAGGCCGCCACGACAACCCGCCGACGCCAACAACCCCTGCCCCTCCACCCTTTGCTCCCCTCCCCCCACAAAATACATCATCAATATCATCATTTTCATCGTCATCTTCTTCTTCTCCTCCCTCGCCGGGATGCTCTTTCCCCGCCTTGGTCGTTGCCCCTACTGACCCCCACTCCCACGGCTCCTCCTCCGGCTACCACTAAAAGAAGATATTAATTTTTTAATGAATATTTAATAATTATTAAATTATTTAAAATGTAATTTATAATTAATTAATTATATTAGGAAAATGTCATATATAATGGTCATTTGACATGAACGGTAACGTTGACTGTCAAGGCATTGTAGTTTCTTAATAGTTTCAAAGGTAATTAGAGTTTTGTTAAAATGATCCAAAGGAGTTTTCGGTAAATAAACTTTTAAACTTTAGCACTATCTCTAAGAAAACTAACACTACTACAAATAGGGGTTGCCCCTACGGATAAAGCCGTAGGAGCAAACCACTGTCCCTACGGGTATATTCGTATGGACACAAAAATACACCGTAGGTGCACACGCCGCAGGTGCAAGTTTTTGCCTTAAATATGCTCCTACGGAGTAATAATTGCCTCTACGGATTAATGCATAGGTCCATATGTCCTTACGGTGTAATCCGTAGGGACAAAATATTTATTTAATTTATAGGTTTATAAAATAAAATAGTTGCCCTTCCGGATAACTCCGTAGGGACAAATACATGCCCCTGCGGCGTAATGCGTAGGTCCAGATATATCCCTCCGTAGGTCCATATTTATGCCCCTACGAATAAATGTGTAGGGGCAAAATATTAGGTATCCTGATATTTTGTCCCTACGGATAAATGTGTAGGGGTAAAGTTTATGCCCCTAAGAATTAATCCGTAGGAACAAGGGTAACACCTGTTACTGAGTTCATAGGGGCAAAATATCAGGTATCCTGCTATTTTGTCCCTACGGATAAATTTGTAGGGGCAAAGTTGGACTCTACGGAGTAAACTGTAAGTGCAACATTTGTCCCTACGGATTAATCCGTAGGGACAGATTATCAGGGTTTTTTTTAAAAAAATGGCTGTCTGTTTTTTCCTCGCCCTGTGCACAATAATATATACATCATATATGAAAGTAATCAACAAACAGAATATATACCGCAGTATTCGTAATCAATATCTCATGCATAATATATAAAAGAAATCAACAAGCAGAATACGATATCAATCTAAATCAATATGAACACGCAAACACTACCAATATCGTCCAAAATATATACAATATGTATTATATAAGTAAATACATGTTTAAAATATAAAAATCAAAAAGCTACCCTAACTCGGTCCAGCTCCACCTCTGATAATCGCTGTAATCTGGCGTATCTGCTCCTCGGATAAATCCTGAGTCAACAACTCGATCAATACGGACTGTGCGGGAGTCTGAGCGGGCTGTGGAACTGTAGGAGTGGTCTGCGCAACCGCAGCCGAGGTAGTGGCTTGCGGAGCCGCAACCGAGGTAGTGGCTTGTGGAGCCGTAGCCGAAGGAGATGCATGTGGAACCGCAGCCGAAGGAGATGCATGTGGAGCCTCAGCCGAAGTACTCTGTCGCGTCTGTTCAGTTTTGTGTGTGATAAACGAGTAAGAACTGTGTATTAGTCGAATTCGTATCATTATCAGGTTATCGCGAAACCCCAATCTATGAATACTTAGGGACTTGGGTCTCGTTTGGATATCTAGCTGGAAAACTGTAGTTTATTTTAATTAGACAGTTTTATGTATGTATGATTAATCAAATCTAAGTCTACAACCAAATAAGCTCAGGCTACGTACTAATATTGGATATGTTGCTATCTATAATATGATATAATATTTTACTATTAAGTAGTATACAAACCATCTTCTCCTTCAACTCCTGGACAGTGGCCTTCAAGATGGCAAGATCTTGCTCTAGACGTCGCTCACGGGAGATAGAGGAAGTAACCGCCGGAGTGGAGTCCAACCTCATATAAGCCCTGCTAGGACCTAGTCCCCGGCCTCTCTCCCAACCTCCATGGTGCTCTCCGTGTGCGGCATCTGGGGTCAGCAGTATCGAATCGTTCTGTCCAGTAAAATCGATCCCCGATGCCTCCGCCTGCTCAACCACCCGCTCCTACACCCACATTAACCAGTAAAATATAAGTATATCGTTTAAATTTGAACTTTTCAAAACAAAAATTTCAAATAGAGGTTGAATAAATATTAACACTTACGCAATACTCCTGGGTAGTGGTGTCGGGGTATCGAAGCTCGCCCGTGGCGGGATCTGTCGAATTGTCGTGGACGGTAAGATACGCGGTCAGCACGCTTGGTGTACCACCCTGTGCCAGAGTCTGAAATCTCTGCAATTCGCAAAAAATTTACATATATTATAAAATAATTCTTAATATTACATTATATCACAGTAGATCTATTGTAATTTACTGATACCTCCATGGCACGCGTAATATTCCTCGAGCCACCTGTATAAGTGGGGCAGCCCCTCTTCGCCGACTTTCTATTCTCTTTATTTTGATCCGCCTGTTTTTGCACAACACATTCAGATTTAGTTATCTAATTAAGCAACACAAAAAAATAAATTATATACTAAACAATGAATTATATTTAAAATACAAACCTGTTTGCGCTGAGAGTCGAAATATTGGCATAAGAGAGGCCATGTATCTACGTCGACTCTCGCAAAGGCCGGAGTATGTAGAAAAGCCGCTCTCTCTGCCTCGGGGGTCACCATCCACATGGAATGGCAGTCGATCTTCAGCTCGTTCCTATTGTATCGGACCTTTGATTGCATGTTCTTCATCAGGCCATGGTATAGAGCGTGAAAATCGAGCACCCTCTCAGGGTGATCAGGGTCGGGTACAGGCTGAAAATCGTAATCCAACTGCAAATACAAAAAAAACAATGTTATTAAATTGTAAGTGTTAATAATAAATATATTGGATAAATCAAATGAAAATATATATTAATACCCGAGCCTGATCCCAGAAGAGAGCGAATGAGCGCCGGTGCTGGTCGCCCCACTCAACATGAAGTGGATACTTCTTCACGAGGCGGCTCTCATCCCCCATATACCGGCCGAATCTCTCGGCATAATCGCCGGTATAGCGATAATCAGGGGTAAAGAAGAGGGGGAATGCTGCCTCCCCCTATCTCTGTCGGGCCTCAGCCTGTGGGACTGATTCGGGCCTCGAGTCCCCCTTTCGGGATGGGGATGCCCTGCATCTACAAGAAATATCAAGACAATCAATATTAAGACAAAGTGGTATTAAGAAATCAAGCTTTAACGAAAATTGAAGTGTGATATATACCTCCGGCGACAGAAGCACGAGCCTGGGCCCGGGCAGCAGCACGATAGTTCCTCCGGTGAGGAACAGCCGGTGACCCGGACGTGGACGCATCTCCAACTAGAAAATAAATATCGATAAAATTACATGAAGTTCATGTTTATTCTTAAAAGATATGTAAAATGAATAAATATTTTATATTTATTCATACAAACCTGCAGACTGAACGGAGGGTATAGAAGTAACGGGAGTGACCCCTGCACCAGACGTGGACGCACCACCTATAATTAGACAACCAAACATTGACTATATAAGTAATTGCAAAAAGATTGTGTATATCAATAATATAACATTCTAAATCAACATGTATACACCAGAGGATATATAAACATACCCGCAGGTGTGGTGGTGGGCTTTGCCGGAGATGTGGAGGCACCACTTACAGCCCGAGATGTAAGTACGTAAGAGCAAAAATAATGTATGTATATTTATGATATAGCATTCTAAATCAATATACATGCACTATATGATATATAAACATACCTGGAGGTGCGGGAGTGGCCTCTGTCCCTGCTGTGGACGCATCACCAACAGCTAGACAATCAAACATTGACACTGTAAGTAATTTTGACATGAATATGCATGTATATCTATAATATCGCATTCAAAATGAATATGCGTGCAATATACCTGGAGGTGTGGCAAAGTCCACACGGAAGGAGGCATCCGAAGGGGTCTTCGATCAGGGTGCAAGACCGGCCCTCTGAAACTCCCTACGCAGCTCTCCGGACGGCAGAACCGCTCTGCCTCTGCCTCTGCCTCTGCCTCTGCCTCTGCCGCGGCTGGAGCTCCTGCCGCCCCTCGTTGCTCCCGTCATCGTCATCAAATCTAGATAAAACGGTTCGTGGACGCATTAGACAATCATTACAAACATTGACTATATATGTATAGATCGTAAAATGTGAAGTAATAATATAACATTACTGATAACCTTTTTCGTTTCGTGGACGCATTAGACATATCTACTTGGATTTCATCATCGATATCATTTCTAACCCACATAACTTCATGTTCAGCCGAAGACAACCCATCTTTTGAAACAGACGGTCGGAGCACTCTAAGTCTTCTCTCTTCTTCATCCTCATCGCTGTCCTCGAATTCCGAGACATCGTAAACATCCCTGAGTTTCTAACGGCATACGACACTCCATCCCGGATGCTTCAAACACTGTGAGTAGTATACTTGGAAGCTTGGTTCGGAAAGATAAACAGATCGTCCTGACCGTAAAATCGAAGTGTGTTCACGCTGGTCAATCCATATTCATCTTTCCAAGTCCCGAGATTGTTTCTCCACTTATCTGTATCGGTTCGTGTATCGTACCAAGTACACTGAAATATATAAAACGGTTCTGATCGTCCGGGATATTGGATACCAAGTATACAATTTAAGTATCCATAATAAATCACACCATCCTATCCTACCGTCGCAATCCCACTATTCTGAGTGGTTCTAGATGTTTCTATGTCCTTAACTTCGAATTTGTATCCAAGGACACCGAATCCTTTATAATATGCAACCTCCATACTAGGAAAATGAGCTAAACATCTTGAATCACTCTCTAATGATACAGGCAAGTTCGGATCGTGGATCTAACAAAACAAATTTTATGACAAATACATAACGATATAAGTTTAGATTAAAACTGATAACAATAATATATTATTCGAATAACTTACATGATCTGCAACCCAATCGCAAAAATTATCATGATGATATTTTTCCATTCGTTCATCGTTCCAATCAGGATGCCCCTCACGTACCACGTTAAAATGAATTCTGTTTTCGACAATAAATTATGACATTAATATTATATCATTTCATACACACACAAACACAAATATAACAATTAATCTAAAAAAACTTACTCTCTAATTTTTTCAAGACATGCGCTATTGAGAAGGATAAACCGGTATATCTTGTTGATAAATATAGTGTCTACCCTCTTATAATCGGCTTTACCATATGGCTCATCCTGAATTCTTCGAGGCCGGTTAAGTCTCGTCTCAATGTTCTCGTCCAGATAGCGCGAACAAAATGTGGTTGCTTCATCTAGAAGATAATCTTGCATGATAGAACCCTCTGGTCGATTTCTATTGCGTATATACTTTTTAAGAGTGTAAAGATACCTAAAGAAAAATATGTTAAATAAATAAATGCGGGCATATAGGACAACAATAATTTTACAAATTGCGCGAAACGAAAAATTCCACGTACCTCTCGACGGGATACATCCATCGATATTGTACCGGTCCGGCTAACTTAGCCTCAGTTGCAAGATAAACCGTCAGGTGTATTATGATATCGAAGAATGACGGTGGGAAAATACGCTCAAATTTGCAAAGTATCAACGAAATAGAATTTTCTAGTTTCTCCAGCGTCACAACATCCAGTGTTTTAGCGCATAATTCTCTGAAAAAAACAACATGGGTCATTGATTACTTGACCAACCGATTCGGGAAGAGAAGTCCTGAGGGATAATGGGAGAAGGTGCTCCATAATTATATGGTGATCATGACTTTTCAGCCCATCGATCTTGCTTTTCACAATTTTTATTTTCTTGCTGAATGATCCTAAGAAACCTGTGGGAACTTTCAAATCATGCAACACCTGCAGGAATCTTTTCTTCTCCGGTTGTGACATATGATACGCGGCATTGGGAAGTACAAACTTGCCTGATTTACCCGCTATCGGTTTAGGATGCAATTCACTTCTAATTTCCCAGTCCTGTAGATCCATCCTAGTATTGAGCTTGTCTTTCGATTTCCCGTCTTTACAAAGAAGCAAGTTGAGTATGTGCTCGGATACTCACTTCTCTATGTGCATGACGTCCAGATAATGACGCACTAAATTTTTTGACCAGTACGGACGCTCGAAGAAAATGCTTAACTTGTTCCAGAATGGTGGTTTGACCTGTTTTGTCGGATCCATCCCGAAGGTCATATTATTGTAACCATCCCACTGAGCAGTCACGTACTCTCCGGACAATGGGGCTGAAGGTCCAAGAAGCTCCTGATGACCATCAAAGTGAACAGCGTCTAATCTGTAAGGGTGGTCTAAAGGCAGGAAACGTCGATGGCCGCAATAACAAACCTTCCTGCTAAAATTCAAGAATTTCGATGTTGTGTGTTGATGGCAATAAGGACATACTTTGTGACCATGTACGGACCAACCTGATAGCATTCCATACGCAGGAAAGTCATTAATTGTCCACATTAAAGCCGCACGCGGTATGAAGGTTGTATTTGTGTTTGCATCGTAAGTCTCTACACCATCAATGAATAAAGATTTTAACTTCTCGATCAGAGGTCGGAGATAGACGTAGATATTGTTTCCTGGTGAGTTTGGTCCGTCGATAAGAAGAGGTATCATAAAGTATGATTGATCCATAGCCAACCAAGGCGACAGAATATAAACTATCATTACAACGGGCCATGTGCTGTGGCTTCCAGCTATATAGTTGAATGGGCAGAAGCCATCATTAGCGAGTCCGAGCCTGACATTGCGAGGATCGCTACTAAATATTTCGTGCCTCCTATCGAAATCCTTCCATGCTGGTGAATCTCTTGGATGACTCATTTTTCCATCTTCACTTGGAAGAGCACGGTGATGCCAAATTATTGCCTCGGCTGTTTTCTTGCACCTAAATAACCTCTGCAGCCTCTGTGTTATGGGAAAGTATCGTGCTATCTTGACAGGTATACCGGGCTTCTTATCAGAATCTTTCAGCTTATACCTGGCCTCTCCGCATGTTGGACACTCTTTCAAATCTGAATTCTCTTTCCGGTACAACACGCAATTTTTAGAACATGCTTGAATCTTCTCACACTTCAGACCCAAATCAGACATCATCTTCTGGGCTCCGTACCAGTTGTCGGCACGTTATTTTCCGGTGGCATAAAATCTTTCAAGAACGAAAAAAGTATTGTGAATGACTTGTTGCTCCATCCATTTAGACACTTAATCTGGAAAAGTTGGACGAACCATGAGAGGGTGGAATACTTTGCATTCTCATAAATTGGTTTTCTAGCATCATTCATGAAATTTTCATACTTATCCGCACGCGGTCCTTGACCGGAAAGAATGTCATTTTCGGTACGAATAGATTCACCTAGGGCAGTCTCTACCATATCCTCCATTTTTTCTCCTGAAAAGAAATTACCGTCTTCTTCTTCTGCCGTATTACCGTCTTCTCCTTCTTCTTCTGCCGCATTACCGTCTTCTCCTTCCTTTTCTGCCGCATTACTGTGTTCTTCTCCTTCCCCATGATATAGCCAAGTTGTATAAAGTCTAGTAAAACCATGTTTAACGATATGAAACTCTGCAAATTCTACCTTCTTCCAGTACTTATTCCCACATCTATCGTACGGGCAGAGAATCTTCCCTATCACGATCTTATTATGTGCGCGTGCAAATTCAATAAAAGCAGCAACTCCTGCAACAACCTTAGGTTGCATATGTTGTTGCCAATCCACATACATCTAGTCCTTAACTCTGATGTACTCATGGGCCATGTTAGACTGTATAACATATAAATTGTAGGTTATGATGACTATATTGAGAAATCTAAGAACGTGATAGTTACTGACAAAAGAGAAAATCCATGTATATGCTTTATGTGTACGTTTGTCGTTGAAAAGAATAAATTATCGATAATCAAAGTTAGATTTGAGGATACCCATGTATGAGTTGTATTCTATATATGTGTGTTTCAATTTATGATTTCGCTTAAGTATAGGGTTGTTAGTGTGTATGTGCTGTGTGTGCGTTTGTTGTGTATTCGTATTGTATATGTGTTTCGGATGTCGGGGGTAAGGAATCTATCCCATTAAGAATGTATAGAGCAAACACCCATTCGCTTGTGCTTTCAACCGTTTCGAGTAAATTTCGGCAGCACATCCCCGCTGTTCTCCGAGTACACTGTAATAGAATAGATAATCATTTCAAAACTGTGAAACAACGTTGAAATGAACATCTAATCTATCTTTGTACACGAAGAACCAGCGGAAAAGTACCGACGAAATAACTCGAAATGGATGAAAACACAAGTGAATGCAGGTGTTTGCTTTATACATTCCTAACTTGTCCACACTGGATAAATCTATCGGTTATCATACGATTGAATCTTCTCGTCACATAGACTACACGACGGTTGTTAGTACTGAACTATACCGTCCGATATTTAACAACCTTCGTATAGTTCTATGTCACGACGAATATCGAACGTATGTTAACCGATAGACGGAGACTAAGTCGCGCTTTGATTTTCATATATGAGTATCGATGAGAATATGAAAGTTTCATATTATAATCGAGTATCATATATTGGTTTTAACTTGAACATATTGAATCACTCTCTAATGATGCGTTTGTTGTGTATTCGTGTTGTATGTGTGTGTTTCGGCTGTCGGGGGTAAGGCTTCTATCCCATTAAGAATATATAGAGCAGACACTCATTCGCTTGTACTTTCAACCGTTTCGAGTAAATTTCGGCAGCACCTCCCCGCTGTTCTCCGAGTACACTGTAATAGAATAGATAATCATTTCAAAGTTGTGAAACAACGTTGAAATGAACATCTAATCTATCTTCGTACACGGAGAACCAGCGGAAAAGTACCGACGAAATAACTCGAAACGGATGAAAACACAAGTGAATGCAAGTGTTTGCTTTATACATTCCTAACTTGTCCACACGGGACAAATCTATCGGTTATCATACGATTGAATCTTCTCGTCACATAGACTACACGACGGTTGTTAGTACCGAGCTATACCGTCCGATATTTAACAACCTTCGTATGGTTCTATGTCATGATGAATATCGAACGTATGTTAACCGATAGACGGGGACTAAGTAGCGCTTTGAGTTTCATATATAAGTATCGATGAGAATATGAAAGTTTCATATTATCATCGAGTATCATATATTGGTTTTAACTTGAACATTTAACATGAATACCTTTTACGTTTACGTTTCGTTATTAAGGGTTCGAAATTTCAAGTTTAAGGTAAATTTTTCTTGCGTTTACGATAAAATTGTACGTTTATGTTATCATCGAGTATCCTACTGAATGAACTAGTGCACCCTAAACCCTAACCCTAAATAACCCAAATTAACCACAATTAACCATAATCGTTACCCTAACACAAATTATCCCTAATTAACCCAAACATAACCCAATTTACCCAAATTAACCTAATTAACCATAATCAACCCAAATTTAACCCAATTTACCCTAATTAACCCTAATCAACACCCTAACCCTTTCAAATTATTACTAATTAACCCAAATTAACCCTACCCTCTAATTAACCCAAATTAACCCTAGCCTCTAATCCCTAAACCTGAACCAAACCCTAACCCTAACCATATACTGAACCCTAACCCTAACCCTAACCCTAACCATACACTGAACCCTAACCCTAATTACCCTAACCCCAACTAATTAACCCTAATACTAACCCTAACCCTAACCCCAACTAATTAACCTTAACCCTAACCCTAATCCCAACCCTAACTGAACCGAGCCCTAACCCTAACCCTACCCTAAACTGAACCCTAGCTAACCCTAACCCTCACCGGCCCTCACCCTAACCGAACCCTGAACCCTGAACCCTAGCCCAAGTTGCAACCCATCAATCATCAAAATTATAAATAAAAGCATTATAAGAAGTAAAAATTTAAGATTTACTAACCTATAGCGGGCGGTGGTCGACGACGCAATCGGCGACGAGTCGCGGGCGGTGGTGTCGAGGAAGTCGAAGAGGAAGTTTTGGGAACGACCGAGGGCGGTGGCGGGCCGCGGGCGGAGGGCGGTGGCGACGAGGGGCGGGAGAGGTGGCGCGCGCGGGAGAGTGAGAGAGAGGAATTTTTAGGAACGATCGAGGACTTTTCTGTGCTTTTTTTTTATATTAATAACCCATTTATATGCCTCTACGGACTTAACCGTAGGGCCATCGTTTGCGGCTCCGTAGGGCCAAATAATAAATTACGTTTTAATATTTTTAAATTAAAACGTAGGGCACCGTAGGAACAGCCATGAAGACCTACAGATTAATCCGTAGGGACAATAAAAGGTTGTCCCTACGGATGCCTTTATCCGTAGGGGCAACCATTTATTGTAGTAGTGTAAGAGACGGAGAGAGAGAGAGAGAGTAATGAAGAAAAGATGTCTTAGGAGAATTTTTCGTTCGGTGGCGTCAAATATCTATTTCCTCAACGATTTTTTTTGACTACCGGCGTTCATCATCATCATATTTATCATGTAAGATGTGGATACACCAAATTTCATGTGATTCCACCATTTTCACCGTTGAATTATCAATGTAAAAAGTTCTATTGTCGGTAAATCGTCAATTTTGCATCCACTAAATCAACAGTGAAAATGTGATGAGATCACTTGAAATTTGGTGTATCCACATCTTAAATGATAAAGATGATGAGGGATGCCGATCGTCGAAAAAGACGTGAAGGATGTATTTTTTCAACGCCACAAGAGGAAATTCCCTCCTATGACACCTCTCCTCCATTATCCTCACACATGTACGAGCGCACACATATATATTGTAGATTAATTAATACATAATTAATTTACTTGTGCGACAATTATTTGAAGCGGGGAGAGAGAGAGAGGTGTTTTAGAGAGAGTTGCCTTTGTATTTGGATGAGATCAGAGAGCAAATTTCTCTCGTAATTTTTCGTTTAATAGTGAAAGCAATTCATTGTCGGTTTGCAAGATTAGATTCGAGCTTGTACTAAACTTGGGTAATATCTTACTTCCTTTGTTGCTTGGTGTGTTTCCTTTTATTACTTATTGCGTTTGCATAGTTGCTGCTGATTATTCTTTTTCATTAGTTTTGATTCACGCGTTTCGATCTTCCGCAGCGTAGTTTGATACTATTTTCACAACAAAAACAGCCACATTATAAAATATCTTTCATATTCCAAGAGCCTCTTCCAAACTCACGATGGATAACAGAAAGTTTGGATAACATCTTGAGTTGGAATATGGGACTTGCAAAATGACAGTGAAGAAGAACAATATATCTAATGCATCAAGCAAGGCCAACATATGCTAGAGCAGATGGAGACCATTAAACCAGAAGTCGCTTTCATCGTTATCTAGACGGACCTGTGTCCCGAAGTCACTTTCGCTAGCGGGCGAAGGAAGATTATGCTGCTAAGAAGCATCATAGAAATGAATGGTTGCCTAAATGAGGCAAATATTAATAATCAAACAAAGAGATTTCTGACTAGATATTTGTAGAATTTTATTTATTCTGAAAAACTACAGGTAATAAAAGTCGAGATAGGTTGGATCAAGTCATTAGTTCTAATACCATGATAAGTTAACATATGAACTCATCAAATTTATTACAAAACTAATCACGTCAATCTATACAACTCTTACTCCAGCTAGGATAGCAAATAATCCCAACAATATATCTAACAGGTTTGATTCTCAGCACATCCAATCAAAACTAAACATATCTAAATATGACAAATTGATTCCCAACACATTAATTAAACCAAAACTAAACCTTATCTAAAACAATAACAATATCCAATATCCAATGCTCATGCTCTAAGAGAAACTTCCATAGAAAAAACAAGTATAACAAGAAGAACATATATATATATATATATATATATATATATATATATATATATATATATATCATTTAAGAATAGTACATGCGAAATTACAATAAGAAAGCAAGGTAATTACCATTCCCTGCTTAGAATAGACACGGAAGCAAGATATAACCGTGCCTTAATTATTCAAAATCTTATGCACGTGCATGGTATATATGTTCCTCAATCTAATATCATATGAGACTCCTCGACAGTGTAGAAAAGTTACGAAGCTTTCCATCATCAGAAGAAAAGCTTGGATAACCATATTTGAATAATAGATAGATTTTTCGATAGAACAATGTTTATTTAGCGTGCCAAAGAACTTAAGCAATCCATGGTTTTGCAACGAGAGGCAAGCCCGTCTTCTTTGGTGTTGTGATTCCAAGGCCGTCGCTCATATCCAATACTTCATCTTCCTTTCCTTTTGGCAACTCCCAATTAAAATGATGCAACAAACTGGCAAGAGTTAGTTCAACTGTGGGGATAGCAAAAGCAATTCCAGGACAACTTCTTCTACCTGCTCCAAATGGAATGAATTGGAAATCTTGTCCTCTGAAGTCGACACTACTATTTAAAAACCTATCAGGCACAAATTCTTCGGCCCTTTCCCACGAGCTTGGATCTCTTCCAATTGCCCACGCATTAACCATGACTCTTGTTCCCCGTGTAATGTGAAAGCCTCCTAACATTGTATCTCTTACCGCTTCTCGAGGAATTAATAAAGGAAGCGATGGATGCAACCTTAGAGTTTCTTTGATTATTGCTTTCAAGTACGTCATTCTATCAATATCTTGATCCGTGATGTTCATTTTACATCCAACAACTCCTCTCACCTCCTCTTGTGCTCTCATCATGAGTTCCGGATTTCGAATAAGCTCAGCCATTGCCCATTCTATGATTGTGAATGATGTGTCGGTTCCAGCAGCAAACATGTCCTACCAAATGAAAATGAAAAAAATGAATGTGTTCAAACTTCAAATACACATAATACATATCTACTACAAATAGGTTTTGAACACCGAATATCAGTTCATATTTGATGGTCTTTTCAATCGGTTAGATAATATCAAACCACATATTGGATGTACAGGTCAATATCGGATGTTCATATCAAAAGATTATAATGAGAATTTTTATTAACATATCAAACATACACATTTTATTACATTGCACATATTTGAACATATATATCTTAAGCATAAAAGATCATGACAAAAACATAAAATATCTTCTACTGTTTGCAAGAGCGTAAAATAAAATAAAACTATTTTAAAATAAAAGATTCCAATAAACTTCTAAAATAAAAAAGAATGAATTAATGAAACTTTCTAGATGTCACTTCTTTAATTATTTAATTGGAATTCAGGAAGCGAATTACCAAACCATACTAACTGCACCCACGATTCAAAATAACTCACTGGACCAATTAATTGAATCATCAAAGATATTTTGACTGATATGAAGAACATGATATATCGGCCGGATTTTCGATGTATCGGCCGATATTTACGCTAAATAATATCCACCTATTATTGTTTGTATCATATCATTAAGGGTTCCAAATCGATGGCACATTTGGTCGATATTTATCATGTGTTTTGTTTTAGTACCTAAAAATCTTAATATGCGGAGGGAAAGGCGAGCATACCATAATAAGAGCTTTAATGCAGTTTCTATCGAGGGAAATGCCAACAGATTCATCATCCTTCTCATAGAGAGAGAGCAAAACATCTACAAAGTCACAATCTTCCTTGTGATTACCGCCTGGCTCTCTTCTAGCTCGAAGATGATCATCCACTACTTCCTCAAAAAATTCATCTAGTTCTTTAGCGTTCTTTCTGGCCCTCGCATTAAGCCCACTCAAACTATCCAACCAAGCAAGCCATGGAATGAAATCTCCAATCGGGATTGACCCGATCAGTTGAGCAAATTCCGTTGCCATATCAGTCCTTTTAGATGCATCTCCCTCTCTTTCGTTGTACTTCTTTCCGAAAGCCACCCTAGTTATTATATCGGTGGTAAGCGTGACGATCAACTCGCTCAACTCCACAAAATCCCGTTCCGACGAACGGATTTTACTGACCATAAGGGATACCTCTTCTTCCCTTACGTGCCGGAACGATTGCACCATCTTCCCGCTCAGTACATGGATGACACAAATCTTTCTTGTTTGCCTCCAGTACTCTCCGTAGGGCGCGAAAGCCATGTCGCAATCATAGAGGAGCATCTTGGCCATGCTCATACGAGGCCTGCTAGCAAAGGTAAGATCTTGTGTCTTCATCACCTCGTGCGCCATCTCTGCGGAAGATACTATGATAGTCGGAACGCTACCAATATGTATGAGCGTTATAGGACCGTACATGTTCGATAACGCTCGTAAAGAGCGATGAGGCAAGGAGCCTAACTGGTGGAGGTTGCCAATAATGGGAAGTCCCGGATGAGAAGGCGGCAAGTTTTTTCTAGTGTTTCGACGCCGGAGGACAAAGAAATAGAAGAAGATCAGGATGAAGGCGATTGTGGGAAGAAAGAGCATGGTGACACAATTAATATTGTCTTGCTGAAAATTGTGCAGCAGCTCAGCTAGAGTCTTCATATTAATCATTATACGAACTATAGATGGCTATGCGGTTGGAATTTGTGGGTACTCTTATCTGCAATGTGAAGCTGTTGTGTTCTTGGACAAACTATCTTGAGGAAGGAAAAAATAGTTTTGCCACTGCTGGTAAATATAGACAAGATTTAATTTTAGTACTGTGGCTCAAGATAGGAAGGCATGGGTGGGTCCCATCCCACCGATCTAAAAGACTAAAACCAAGTGGGAAACCCACTGCAGACGCACGCAACTACACATAACTCTACTGACGAAGCATAAGATAGTTACAAAAATTGTAATTAAAGGCATGAACTTAGCATGGCCCGGTCTACATGATTAATTTTTAGAAAAAGTCTCCCAAACTTTTGCTATTTAGAAAAAGCCTCCTAAACCTTTCTAATTTGAAAACTCTTTACCATTACTGAAAAAACCCAATGTTAAATTAACTCGAGTAAAACTCAAGTTTACTTTAATTCCCTTAGTTTCCCTCATATCCTCCTACTGTTCGCAACATTTAGTTACCCTCATATTCTCCTAGTCCTTCACAGCCGGGGTATGAAGGTAAAGGATAAGAGATGAAGTCGAGATCGATGGAGATGCTGATGTCATGGTTGGAGAAGCAATGAGAAGGGTGGAGGGTTTGAGGGGGTGGTTGTGACAGGAGAAAGAGGAGGCTAGGAATGAAGGGGGAGAGGATTCATGGCTGCCACGTGGTAGCCATTGGAGAAATAGGACAGGGTTAAGAATAAGAAAAGTTAGAGTTAAGAAGTTAAAATAAAACGTAAATTACAGGGTTGGAGCAGCTTATTGGTGGGTTTTGGAATAGCCCATTGGACATAAGGGTCTTCCATTTATGAAGTGTGGCTAATTTACACCATCTATTATCTCAAAAAATAAAAATAAAATGTAAAGTAAACATTTTTAAGGAGATAATTAAAAATAGTAATTTTTGAGCCCTGACGCTTAAATTACATCCTGTCAGCATATCACTCAACTATCACCTGACTCGGAGATTTCTCAGTTAAGTTGAGAGGTTTGGAAGGCTTTTTGCCAAATAGAAAAGACTTGGGGGCGCATATATTAAAAAAAAAAAACCATTTTTTAATTTTCCATTTCCAATAAATTACTGTTGTCTTCCACCAATTTTGTAATGAAATCAACCAAATTATTCAATGGCTTGCCCGACACGTAAGCACACGTCAGCATACATGAATATAAAATAGCGGGAGATCAATTACAACACCGAAAGGGAAATGATAGTTGACACACGTGCAGATTACTTTTGTAAACAAATGCAGGGCTACTTAAAATATTTAAGAGTTCGTACATATTTTTATTAGAATGAAAGGGAAGTTAAACAACGCATGATTGTCACATCATCTCCATGAGATGCCTCGTACAAGTCCGAGCAAATGAGACGAGCAGGCCGATTCGTCTCGCTAATGGTCAGAGTCGTCTATGTGGCGGGACGAGTTGAACTCGTCTCATTTGACAAATGAGATAGGACGGGACGAGTTGGCTAACTCGAAAACTTAAACCGATCCATCTAGACGACTCGCAAGTCGAGACGAGTTACTCGCTTAACTTTAGTTTTAAGAAAATCGACTTAAGAAATTAAATAAATAAGCAAAAATAAATGAATAATAAACTAAAATTTTCATTAAAAAAATCAATTTACAATTAAATAATACAATTTATTTTTTTACATTAGAGACTGAACCCACTCGGGCTGCTTACATATCTCTCCCGTATTCAGCTCAATGAGAAGGAATCAGGTCAACGTAGTTTTTTTCTACTCTTAGTCCACACTGCTCTTCGCCGCCAGCTGTGGTACGGTTACTCCTCCTTTGGTGTTTGATTCTTTCGATCCTGTAAACTCCTCGGGTAGATAATCTGAGTCCAAACATATTGCATTTTATTTTCCAACAGCTGCTGCTTCCCAATCTTTCGAGCAAATCATACACAACATGATATTATACGTCAAACTGCATCTGTTCTTGCTTAATCACTACTCAATACTGTGCATATTAGTGACCGCACTGAACGGTCGCTAATACCCCATCAACAGTCGCTAAAGTTTATGAGCAGCCGTATATATATTATACGGTCACTAATACACGGTTGCGGAAAGTTCAGTCACCGACACGTGTATTAGCAATCATATAGAGGACGGTCGCTAATATAGCGCTCGATGATACCTATCAGCGACCGCCTGTCACTGTCCTTAATACATTACATGTGGACAGTCATTCGGACAGTGACAGGCGGCCGCCTACCATTCTTGTATCACAATACGGTCGCTGATACCAAATTATTGGATAAAAAATACCGAAAGTCACAATATACTGCACAATAATACTTATAATCACAATATATTATCCTACAATAGTGTTTTGAATACAAATCAACATATAAACTCAATACACTATATACCCAACACTACCAACAACTCAAACCAAGGCATACATGAACTAAAATCGAAATAAACCAATGCATACATAAACTAAAATCATAGTAAACCAACACATACACTCTGTAAATAGACATCTATTTCAACGACAATATACCGTCGAAATAGGTCTATTTCGTCGAGTAATACCAAATAGCCATGAAGGAACGCCGACGCAATAGGTTATTTCGATGGCTAAAGTTCGTCGCAATAATCTAAAAAATTTGGACGGCTAATTCCCGTCGAAATAGTTTTTTCTCGACGGGTAATATCCGTCGAAATATATAAGTTTTTTAAGTTAAAAAAATTGTTTCAGAAATCATTTAAAAATCCTTTTCTATATTTCGACGGGAAATTGCCGTCGAAATAAGTCTATTTCGACAGGTTAGTCCCGTCGAAATAGTCTATTTCGACAGAAATTTCCCGTCGAAATAAAGTGGATTACAGTAAAAAAATAATTCCCTTAATTTCCCTCATATCCTCCTACTGTTCGCAACATTTAGCAACCCTCCTATTCTCCTAGTCCTTCACAGCCGAGGTATGAAGGTAAAGGAAGGTCTCGACGGACATTGGATTTGATGTGGTTTAGACTTAAGAGGCATGATAAGAGATGAAGTCGAGATCGATGGAGATGCTGATGTCATGGTCGGAGAAGCAATGAGAAGGGTGGAGGGTTTGAAGGGGTGGTTGTGGCAGGAGAACGAGGAGGTTAGGAAAGAGGGGAGAGAGGATTCATGGCTGCCAGGTGGTAGCCATTGTAGAAGCAGGGGGAGGGTTAAGAATAAGAAAAGTTGAGTTAACATGGTAAAATAAAATGTAAATTACAGGGTTTGAAGCTCATTGGTGGGATTTGGAATAGCTCATTGGAAGTAAGGGTTATTCATTTATAAAGGATGGCTAATTTATCCCATCTATTATCTCAAAAAAAATTAAAAGAATAAAAATGTAAACTAGACATTTTTAAGGAGTTAATTAAAATAGTAATTTTTTCAAGCAATTCATGCACTCCATAGTGTCGTATGCCAAAGTGCATCTGTTCTCGCTTAATCACTGCTCGATACTGTGCGTATTAGTGACCGCACTGAACGATCGCTAATACCCCAGCAATAGTCACTAAAGTTTATGAGCGACCATATATATTATACGGTCGCTAATACACGGTCGCGGAAAGTTCGGTCACGGATACGTGTATTAGTGATCGTATAGAGGACGGTCGCTAATATAATAGTCAGTGATACCTATAAGCGACCGCCTGTCACCGTCCCTAATACATTACACGTGGATAGTCACTCGGATATTTAACGGTTCACCGTATCAGCGAACGGTCGCTAATATGTATATTAGCTACCATTCTTGTATCACAATACGGTCGCCGATACCAAAGTATTGGATAAAAAATACCGAAAGTCACAATATACCGCACAATAATACTTGTAATCACAATATATTATCCAACAATTGTGTTTTGAATACAAATCAACACATAAACTCAAAACACTGTATACCCAACAATACCAACAACTCAAACCAACACATACATGAACTAAAATCATAATAAACCAACACATACATGAACTAAAATCATAATAGACCAACACATACACTATAGTAAATAGACACATATTTCGACGGCATATAATAGGTCTATTTCGTCGGATGACAACAAATAGCCACGAAGGGACGCCGACGCAATATGTTATTTTGACGGCTAAACTTCTTCGCAATAATCTAAACAATTTCGACTGCTAATTCCCGTCGAAATAGTTTTTTTCTCGACAGGTAATTTCCGTCGAAATATATAAGTTTTTTAAGTTAAAAAAATTGTTTCAGAAATCATTTAAAAATCCTTTTCTATATTTCGACGGGAAATTTCCGTCGACACAAGTCTATTTCGACAGCCTAGTTCCGTCGAAATAGTCTATTTCGACGGAAATTTCCCGTCAAAATAGAGTGGATCACAGTAAAAAAAAAAATTAAAACAGCCAAGAAAATCTCGAATCCAATATATTTAAATTTAATATCGATTCCATTTCAGTCAAATAACGATTCTAATACAAATTGCATTCCATTCAAATATCGATTATCAAATACGATTATAATACATACTACACGTTCCTTTACAATCTTAATATCATAAATTTACAAAAGTGGAAAATGAAAAATCAACGGAGGATGAATGGTGGGAGAGTCGATCACGAAGGAGGCGCTCATGGACTTCCTGGGTAAAACCCCTGAGATTAAAAGTTTAAAATACATAAATTAGTATAGATATTTTATATTAATCAAAAGTGTGTGCGCGCACTTGTTTGCATGTGTGTATGTATACTTGTGTGTGCGTGCACGTGTTTGTTTGTTTATGTGTATGCTTGTGCGCGCGCGCCTGTTTGTGCCTGTGTGTGTATGCATGTGTGTGTGTACGCGCGCGCGTGTATATGTATGCATGTGTGTGTGTATACATGTATGTATGTATGTATGTATGTGATATGTGCGCGTGTATGTATGCATGTGTGTGTATGCATGTGTGTATGTATGTGATATGTGCGTATGTATGCATGCGTGTGTGTGTATGATTGTGTATGTGACATGTGATATGTATGAATGTGTATATGTGATATGTGTGTATGTATGCATGTGTGTTTGTGTCTATGTGCATGTATGCATGTGTGTGTGTAAATCCCCGTTCCCATCTATAGAAATTTTTCTATTTTCCTAGTTCCCCGATATTTTCCTTTTCCTCGTAATTTTGTGTAAAATTGGTTGCCCAAGTTTTTGGTATTTAATTTTCTTAAACAAGGAAAATTAAAATCAAGCCCAAACCAACTTTTAATAAACATATATTTAAATCCCTTATTCCTCAGCCCAGAATACTATATAAATTAAACTAAAATATCCAAGCTCAGCCCACATCTTTTCCCTTACAAAATTAAATCAAAAACCAAATGAATTATTAAAATCCGAACTCAGCCCAGCCAAGAAAACCAAGAAATAAAAACAAATCATTTAAACTAAACCCTCATCGGTCCAAAGCCCAATCCCTTACCCTTAACCGCACAACCCGACCCGATCCGTTTGCAACGTCTTCTTCCCCATTAAATTCGTTCCCGCTCGTTTTCCCCCTGCGCAACCCACGTCGCCCCCACGTCGCCAACGCCCCCGCTCGTCGCCCATGACCGCACGCCCCTCGAGCTCCTCAACCCCTCCTCGTCTCTCCAACTCCCTCCCTCATCACTCTCGCTCTCAAACCTCTCTTCTCTCTCAAAAGAAAACTTTCTTCCTCAACCCTTACACCCCGCCGCCGCCGACGACGATGACTACGACCACAACTGTTCCTCCCTCACATCTCTCTCCTCTTCACCCCCTCACCTGCACAGTCCTCCTCCATCAACCGAGCTCTCTCTCCCCACCGCCGAGGTCGAGCCCCCTGCACCCTCACGCCGACGAGCTCCCATGGCACCGCCGGCCACATCGTCGATGCCTTTGCATCCTCTGCATCACCATCACCTCCGAACCCGAGCCCCCACTACCTCACTCTCTCTCTTCAAAACCACCAAGCCCCGAACCCTACACACGACCACTGCTGCACCATCGCCGGAGCGACCACCGCCGACCCCAGCACGCCCCAGGAGATCCACAGCACCACACTCCGCCTCCAGCGATCACGCGCCATCCCCGGGCAACTCAGACGACGAACCCGAACTCGAGCCGAGACCGCGAACCCAAACCGTGCCGTTCTTCGCGCGTTCGTGCCGTTGCTGCTGCCGTGCGTCGCCAACGCATCTCGAAAAAGTTACAACGGTGAAAATAAAAAGAACGTTGCGAAGAAATCGAGGATCTCTCTTTGAATAGAAGGGGCTCATCCCATGCTAATGATTCTGACCTTGGAAGAGAACTGAGCTGGCCCAAAAACCGCTTAGGCAAGTACCTTACTTGCTACATGATAGATTATACTGTTATAATTCAAAATACTATTAATTCCATGTGTACGATTCGTGAAAACCTATATGACACAAGTGCTTGATGCAAACCCCGAACGAAAACCTTCCATTAATTTGACGAAACTTGATTATATATGCTGGCCCGTGTGGCAATGAACATTGTGGTAAAAATTTACTGAAAAATATAATCTTTACTGACTTGAATGATCACCCCCAATTATACCCGTTAAAACTGAATATTTCCCGCGTCTGAAACTTGTTAAAATCATAATTAATTGTGTACACATAGAAATGATGCGTTCGAGGGCTCAAATCGAAGCCGACTCAACGACCTGGAACACTATAAAATTTTTTAATTGTTTCTGTACTGAAAATCTGACGAGAACTGGTTCGGAGAGCTGCTCTGGACTGCAGTACAGAGCAGCTCTGGCTGTTGATTTCTATCTCGTAATGCTTACTACTTTGCTGCCTGAACTTGTATGTTGTGGAACCCTATACCTTATTGAAGATGAAACTGTTAGATAAATAACATACGCGATTTCACCCCTTTTATCATCGTTTACTATTTAAACTGCAATTTAAAAGAATAGGACGTATGGCAGTCCCAAACAGAAACAGAACTGATACCCTAGTGTTGAACAGTGTATAACTTCTGACGTAGAGACGCGATTGAGAATTCTTCTGGTGCGTTGGAAACCCTACTGAAAACCCTAAATTTCATTCAACTGTAGTGTCGCTAAATTCTGATCCCAACTGGGTGAAAATTGTGTCGCGAAACGGACGTTCAGTTCAGAAACTGAATTTCCTGCAGCGAGCACTTAAAATGAAATGGCTGCAACTTGCAAACCCGAAATACGATTGCATTGAAATAAATTTTTCTGAACTTTAGACTGAGTCTACTTGTTACCATCTTTGAATCATTTCACTGAATTCTGAACGGATGATTTACTGCAATTTTTTGTAAGCTCGTGAAGTGCATAATAGTTCATATTACACATGACTTGTTAACTGCATAAGTGTACATATCTTACCCAATTGCCATACACATAGAGATAGTGCGCGTTATTATTCAGTGTACATTGTATTATCGTGCGAGAATGGTATAGGTTTAGGAGTGTCAAGTACGCCAATGGAAAAGTGAATGATTCGTGACAGCGATTAATACAGTGAACAGTGACAAAACCGTGTTATTGGTGCATACTTGTACACGACTAAACCATACTCGTCAATAGTGTAAGCCTGGGGAAAAAGGGGAAATCGAAGTGGAAAGAGTATCGTATTTAGTGAGGACCGTGATTTAGAGGATGATCATTCGAACAGCGACTCTTATATATATTAGGTAGGATCTTGCGATCCGGCTGACAGGGTTATGTCCCGGACGTGTGGGTCGTTGTCTCGGGTATGTACGAGACCCTCGTTAAACGTGATCCTCATTTCTACAACTCGATTTCAAACATGTCTTAGAGACTGATAGGGACACAGATCATACTTCGCATCATTTAGTGACATAGTGATTATCTGCACTTTATTTCTACTGTTATTATCTTATTTGCCTGTTTCATGTCATTATTACTATATTGCTATTACGTCGCTCTGACGACCTGAGTATGTATGCTCAGACCTCGAGGAAGAACCAGCGCAGGAGTCGGATTTACCCTTCGAGCTTGCGGAGATCTAGTTGAGAGTACCTCTTTCTCCTTTTCTGCTTTCCCTAAGGAGATCTTGTATTCGAACTTGGTTAGTAGTTCTTTTCTTGTTTATTTGTAAATTGTGGACAATGAAATTTGATGTAATAATTTAGTGATGTATTTCCTTTACTTCTGTGCTTTATTTACTGATTACCATGTAATGTTAGAAACCGAAGTGTGACTACGGCGGGATTATTCCTTGACCGTAGGAGTATGGCTGGCCTAGTCATCCCTCGTTTTCCGTATTTTGGGAAGCAGGGCGTGACAGTGTGTGTGTGATTGTGCGTGTATGTATGCACGTGTGTGTATGTGTGTGTATGCATGTGCGTATGTGATGTGTGTATGTATGCATGTGTGTGTATGATTGTGTGTATGTGACATGTGATATGTATGCATGTGTGTATGTGATATATGCGTATGTATGCTTGTGCGTGTATGTGTGTGCATGTATGATTGTGTGTGTTTATGATATGTGCGTATGTGTGTATATATGTAAGGGTTATCAAACTTATCGGAGGTATAGGCCTCCCAGCCTGGACGTACGCGTCGATAAGATTAAGCCTCTGCTCGAGAATCCAGCCAGCAAATAGATCGGTAACAGGAGAGGCAGTCGATCGGCGTGAGGAATCGTCGGATTCCGGCGTCCGCTTCTGGGGCGATCCATGAAACACAGAGGTCCTGGTCATAGAGGCCTTGGTTTGTATCGGCATCTCCGAAGGCGATTCGTCAGTCGGCTGAAACCTAGGAGGTGTGTTCCCCTCCGAAAGACGCGACGAAGACGCGGTGAACATCTTGCCTGAATTTCGGGGCTGATGCTAATTGGTGCTATCCTTCCACCTCTCCGAAGATGCCAAGTTCATTTATGACACCATGTATCGAAGGTTTAAACGGATGCGGCCGATGTAGCAGACTTCGTCAGATTCCCCCTCATTTGAGGGTTTTTTTTTATTGTGGGAACGCTCTTCCCTGCAGGCGCAAGCCCCTGCAGTTAATTACGCTACCGCATTCGCGGTAACAACTTTCTCCTTCTCCAGATGGTCACTTCGTGTCGTGGCTGTTTGTTTTGTGTTTGGTTGCCCGTAGATTGTATACGGAGACTAATTTATGTTGTCGCCCGTAGGGCGTGAACTAGTCCAAATCCGTATCTTTCTTAGATTTGGGTTTGGGGGTTGTGTCTAAGGATACGTTAGTCTCATTTGAGACTAAGATCAACTTAAACGTTTGTTAAGGATAGGTTAGTCTCATTTTAGACTAAGATCAACTTAACGGGATCGTTTAGATCCGACAAGAGAGCAATTGGGCTCTGTTGTTTAGTTTAGTGACATTGCGGTCAATTAGTTTAAGGACATTACGGTCCATTGGTAGTTTAAGGACATCGGTCCAATGTTAGTTTAAAGACATCGCGGTCGAGGTTAAGGACATCATAGTCCGTGGGTTTAAGGACCCCACAGTCCAATATTAGTTTTAAGACATCACGGTCGAGGTTAAGGTCATCATAGTCCATGAGTTTAAGGATCCCACAGTCCGATGTTAGTTTTAAGACATCACGGTCGAGGTAAAGGACATCATAGTCCATGAGTTTAAGGACCTCACAGTCCAATGTTAGTTTTAAGACATCACGGTCGGGGTTAAGGACATCATAGTCCATGAGTTTAAGGACCCCACAGTCTGTGAAATGAATGGTTGTCGGGACCCGTCACCTCTTTGAAGATGTTGAAGAATTACAACGACAAATATCAAAGGAGTGAAGAGATGTACCCTTAAACCAAGGTGGATTAAATGATCTGTAGCCCAGTTTGGAACTAAGACCAATTAATTATATTATGAGCACATTGGCTCAGTTAAGTCTGAATTGAGGACTCATGGCCTACTTGGGCTAAGTCCAATTAAGTTTGAAGTGTTGGCCCTCTGTTGGTCCATTAGACATTTGTCTGGGTTCAAGCCCATATTATTTAGCAATGCTAAACAAGAGTTTGAGAACTTCGGCAACATTTTTATCTTTGATTTCCTCAATTTTGAGATTCATTTGGAGGAGGGACTTTTGTCTCTGGAAAATTAGCCAATTTGGCTAAAAGTATTGTTAAACACTAAAGAACAACAGTGTTAAACACTGGAGACAGAACTGTCAACTTAGTGTTAAACACTAAAAGACAATCAGTGTTAAACGCTGGAAATATAGAATCCCAAATTAGTGTTAAACACTAGACAATAACAGTGTTAAACACTGGGAATAAGATTTTCAAGTTAGTGTTAAACACTAAAAGATAATCAGTGTTAAACATTGGGAATAAAGCTCTTGAATTAGTGTTACACACTAAAGAAAAAGGGGTGCGATAATAAAGCTCTTGATTCAATAGGTATGCCGCTGACTCAAGCGCATACCCCCAGAAGGAAATAGTTAACTCAGCTGTACTCATCATAGAGCGCACCATATCTAATAGGGTGCGATTCCTCCGCTCCGATACACCGTTGTGTTGTGGTGTATAAGGAGGAGTAAGCTGAGAGAGAATCCCATTCTCTTTTAGGAAGTCCAGGAATTCATTGCTCAAGTATTCACCTCCTCGATCAGATCGAAGGATTTTAATACTTTTTCCGGTTTGTTTCTCGACTTCTTGTTTATATTCTCTGAATTTCTCAAAAGCTTCAGACTTGTGTCTTATCAAGTACACATGTCCGTATCTTGAGAGATCGTCAGTGAATGTAATGAAGTACGAAGAACCATCCCTGGCATGTGTAGACAACCGCATACATCACTATGTATTAGTCCCAAGAGTTCGGTAGCTCTTTCTCCGTGTCCCGTAAACGGAGTTTTGGTCATCTTGCCTTTGAGACATGACTGGCAAGTGTCATAAGATGAAAATTCAAACGGATTTAAATATCCATCTTTATGCAACTTAGCTAGTCGTGTCACATTGATGTGACCCAGTCTACAATGCCACAAGAAGGATTCGTTCAGTTCTGAACTCTTCCTCTTGTGTGTGTTTGTTATGCTCAGAACTGTTGATTGATTTAGAACATAAATGCCATTGCACAACGTGCCTGATCCAACCAACTTTTGGTTACGGAAAATGTTCATAACATTATCCTGTAATACAAAATTATATCCTTCTTTGTTTAATAAAGAAACCGATATAATGTTGCATATCAGGTTCGGCATGTAATAGCATTCGTTCAGAACCAATGTATTACCAGTTGGTAATACAAGGTGATATTCCCCGACAGTCTTAGCTGCAACAATTGCACCATTTCCAACTCTGATGTCTTTATCACCTTCCCCAAGTTCTCTACCTTTCCTGAGCCCATGTAACTGATTACATATATGGGATCCTGACCCGGTATCTAATACCCAGGACGTAGAGCAAATGGAGAAACAGTTCTCAGTAACGAACACACCCGAAGAAAATGCATCAACATGTACTTTCTTCATTCGGGTGGCATGGGAATCCTGGTATTCCCCTATATTCTGTTCATTCCTATAACACTTATAAGAAAGAACGGAACCAACGTTCCCCAGCACAGTATAACATGCGGGTTCGGTCAATACATCCATATTATTATCTTCATTAGGGCATGAAATGGTCGCTACCTGGAGAGAGAGAGAAGAAAACACTTTAGCGTATGCTCGTGCAAGATCAGATTGGTTATTATCTTATCTAATCAGGATGGCTCCCACTGCTTTTTATCAAATCTTCCTTCAAACCCTAAAAGGAAAGACTAGCCGGGATTAATTACACACTACATGTTCGCCAATCTTTCAGCCAGGCCAGTGTCGGTACTTTGAGGGAGGTCCCCCGTGCTTTCGCACGAACCTAATTAATGTAAACCTCGTTTTCCCAGAGGCGTAACCCCGTTGACACCTTTCTAGACACCTACTTGATCGGCTAATTGCACTGTGTAAAACTCTCCCAGGAGTAACTCTTACTCGCAGCGGGTATCGGGATCCAACTATCTCATAGAAGGTATGCAATCTCATTGCAAATTTCAACACTTGAAATTCCCGATAATATTTTGCCCCTAGTGTGCCATGACCTTGACAGAGGTCAACAAATCATAGTGCACTAGTCAAGTTCAACCCGTCATTTCTTGATTGAATCAAACCCACTCGCACGACCCTTGACAGAGGTTAACAAGGTCGTACGACTACCCTAATCCAATCACATCACATGCTTTGCAGATAACTACTAGTTAGTTACCGCACACTACGCCTTGACAGAGTTCAACAAACGCAGCACGAATACTAAATAGTCTTTATCTGAAATGACGGAGGGCTACGACAGGTTTTTCTGAAAACCTATTGCGTAATGAACTTGATATCGTTGTAGAATCAAATGAAGATTTTGAAATGGAGTGATTTTGAGGCTTTTCTAGTTTTGCTAAAGGAGTCACTCCCGGCGAAGGGATCTCGGTCCTTTCCTCGTCGAATGAGGTGCGGGATATATCATATATATCGCTGTGCAAAGAAAAAACCCAAAAGCAGTCAAAAGCAAACCGAGTCTGTAGCATCTGCCAGTTATTGCTAAAGGAGTCACTCCCGGTGAAGGGATCTCGGTCCTTTCCTCATCGAATAAGGTGCAGGGTATATCATATATACCGCTGTGCAAAGCAAGAACTGTAGCTACCCTGTTTTATTTTAAAATTCGATTCTACAACATCTTAGGTTTCTTATCTTTCATTAATCACATTAATGAAGTCCCATCATTTAAATACCTAAACATCACAGATAGATATGACGTACACTTATGCCATCCATATTCGCCTCGATGTCTCCTCGTGCACCGTTAGGTTAGGTAACTAACGACAGAGCAGGGCAGGGCTAGCGCGGGTGTAAAACATAAGTAACGTCTATATAATATATCATATATACTATATACCATACCCATCACAGAATCACAACACAGAAATCGCAGCAGTAGAAACATATGAAATATTGGATATACTAGGACGTCCGTGTTTTCAATACGAGCCAGTATAAAACACGGATTCCACGGTCGTGATGAATAGCCAATCCCACACCCGTAGACCCCTACAAGAGCGGCAAGCAACCCTGCCAATTCTAGGGTTAGGAGACCCGGACTCGACTCCTCGAGTTGGTCTCCCACTGGACCCCAGAACCCGGTTACTTGTGCTCCCCTCCTTGGGTCTATCCTAATGCGGAAAAGTAAATAATATACAAAGGGTGGCAACTTCCGCTACCTGGAAGTGCCCCAAATAAAAGAATATTACATACAAGTTTTTTACATGAATGAAAATGAAAAAACACTCATCTCACATAAAAAAACCCCGGCTATTCAAACACGACGATCCAATACAACATATCCAGCAACACATAACATCACATGTCATCAACGTAAGTAAGTATGCATACCCCAATTGTCGTTGACGTATAGCAACGAAACCGGCGATATGAACATACTACACTTACGGTCACAGAAAAGAAAGTGTAAAACTACAACAATTGGAATCCGCAACTGCTTTAGACATCACATGCCTAATCAATGAAATACTTAGACATCACATGCCTAATTATTATAAATCCCGCATTTTAGTCTCATTATCGAAAACTCTTTTCAATATCAAATGAAACTAAACCGCTAGATTTATATCATTCATTCAGTTATCACATAACTGTTTGTGAATTCCAATTATTGTATCCCATTCCAGATAAATAGAATATATTAAACTTTCCGATCGAACATTCGAACACCCAAGTTTTCCCGAAACCATCCAACACATGAAATAGGTTCAAAGACATTCGTTTCATGCCTCAGTACCAACGGTCCAGCCGTAGAAGGGTCAAGCCAACGCCTCACATGTGGCACGCCGTACTGCCCCAAACCCGAAGGTTCAAAGGGCAGTTCAAGACGGTCACATAATCGAGTTAAGGTTTGTTGTCTTCTAGAGGGACCATCGCGTTACTTGCACTACTCAGAACGTCCTTAAACCACACAATAATCCAACACTTGGATATTTTTGGCAGGGGAAAGATTGGGTATTTATATCCGGTCGAACTTTTTAACATATTAAAAAAATTATCCGGAAAACACATAGACAAAGTTCGATAATCCGATCGAATCGTCGATTCCCTACACAACCCCAGAATACTCAAACCTGGAGTCAAATTAAAATTCCCAGAAAACTCAGAACAATTAATCAGGAATTACTGTGCAAAAACCAAGGGCTGACGTCACTATTTAGCCGCGGAACCGCCGCAGAAGCCTAGCTTCTGCCGCGGTTCCGCCGCACTTTGTACTGTTCACAGGAAACGTTTTGCGCAGTAATTCTTAGATTTTATTGCTGAATTTTTTAAGCATTTTTAATTGACAAAAAACCACAAATTCGAAAAATTTCCAGAGAGCTATTTCGGGGTTGGGTTTTCGGTTCGTCCGGATTTCAAACTCCGTCTAGACTTCGCCTAAGGCTCTTGCTAGGCTCTGATACCACTGTAGGGTTCCTAGGCACACAGTAGAGGTCTCACAAGGCATCAACCATGCCCTTTTACAAAAATATGGTGCCGAGAAACCCTAGTTAACGGATCGTTTACTAGATATTTAGGCGAAAAGATAAACTAGTTAACTATTTAACTAGAAGTTAGATGCTACAACCTTTGTAGATCCGGATTTCCACTTCCTTAGCTCCACGTGGGTGTCCTCTCACTGTCCATCATGAATCCCGAACCCAGTCATCGGCTTCATCGGAGAAACGGGCGAGCTAGGTTGTCGGCTTCGTGTCAAAGACGATCCACGTCGAGGTTGCACTAGTTCAAGCTCCGACTTCACCAAGTGGTGAAACTTGTGAAGAAAACACCCAAAACCACTTGGCAAGAGGTAGAGCATGAAGAAATAGGAGGTGGGTTCACATTAGATTTGGATTTCTCTCACTAGAACTCAAGTTGCCATTAAAGTAGCAAGCTTTTCTTTTGAAGAAGAAGATGAAGAAGATGATAGAATATGATAAAATCCTTAATCAAAATAGAAATGAAAATGATATTTATCATATCCTAACCATGGTCAAGTGTAGAGAATTGACCATGGTTAGTGGGAGTGGTTAGGTTTAAGTATGAAGACAAAATAGCATCATTAGTAAATGCTTCATGAAGCTTCACCATTCTTCATGATAAATGAAACCATTTTATTTTCATAAAACCAATTAATAAATAATGAATGTATTAAATAATAAGTGAATAAATCATAAACCCTAACCACTCTCATAACCATGGTTCAATTCTTTTACACATAGTCAAGTCAACATGCATCATCAAACATGATACAATCATGTGCACAAAAGCATATCACATATACAATGTGCATCAAGTGAGAAAAATCCGTTTAAAGTGAACCAATACTAGTTAATGCAAAGTAATATATCAAATATATAATTATACATTAAATCATTAAATCAACACTTGATTCAATGATCCGGTCATGTCGCACATGACCGACTAGTATTCAATGTATCGACTTATCGAATCGATCTTCGATTCGATAACTAGGTTATATCATATACAACCAATCGAAACATTAATCGCGAGAATCAAATACGGTATCACATACACGCATTATTCTCGGTCCCGCACATATCTCATATGCACTCCTATTTCGTTTCGCTTGAGCTAGGAAACCTCTGTGTAGGACTCTAAAGACTCGTCAATACGCCGGTAGCAGATGATGATCATATCAAGCACCCACAAGCCGCAAGCGGTCTGCTAAACGTAACGGCCACCCGGGTATTGAGCGATCAGAAGATCGACGAGCTAGCCCGCTCACACTCCTACGAATCCGACCAGTAACACTTACCGTACAGTCCGGTCTCTTCGTCTGATATGTCGCATATCAAGTCTAGGGGTGGTAAACGTCAGACCCCAATAACCCGATAAGTCGTGCCGATGTGAGGCTCATAACGGGTCGAGAAACTACTGGTAACACTTACCAGCAAATCTCTGATCAGCCCTGGCCAGGGACTTCCCTGCTACGGCCAATCGAGCACTGCGCATCATCAACCCCCAATACCGGGAGAGACGAAACCCCTCCTATCGCTCATTGCCTCCATGTGACTCGGGACTGTGCCCAAAGACCACCGTTTTGCACGCCCTCATGGACGTGGTAAGGTGGAGATCAAAGCACAGTGGGAATCACACAAGACTCTATGACGATCTCGGGTCTACAGACTAACCTGTACAAGTGTCACCTGAGAACTGCCATCTGACGTGAGGTATAATACCATCTGGGAGTTCTCGGCGAGTCCGTCCAGTGTACTCAGTCTCCACTGAGCACCCGTATACCATCTCTGATGTCAAACACCAATGGATATGGGATCATCCATCGCCCATCACATGGGTCGAGAAGCGTATACGCTAGTCTACACTGGTATATCGATGCCCCGTCTCGATACACCCACGACTAGGGACCTTGAAGGATGTACTTATGGACTACCATGTCCCCACTAGTATGATCTGCATCATAGTCCAGGTAGTCAAGTACAAATCCTAAGGGCTTTACCAACATGTAACTATAAGACAGTATAAAGAGACTAGTGTACATGTTAAGATAAAGAGTAACCAGATAGCATACTATCATATCGAGCAAGAAAGTCATCTCTATATATGTCCAAGCATCCAATATAATATACATCATCTGTACAATACTGGCCTCTAGGGCATATATACAACTAACAGTGTGGACACGTGAGGGCGCCCAAAGGTGGGACCAGATTCCTCTTTTTCGTCCTGCAATTAAGTGTTAAACACTTTTTATATTTTTATTTTGAGTATCACGTGTTGACACGTGATGGGGATTTATGCGCTGACTGTTAGAGCGTTTGCCAAGGGGTCACGTGGTAACACGTGAGAGCGCCCAACGCCTTCATTTCCTTTGCTTTTATCTTCTGCATTTTGGAGGTCACGTGGGAGCACGTGAGGCATTGCCTCAGAGCCGATTCCTTCTTATTTTTGTGGACCTTTTCAGGGGTCACGTGGGGACACGCGACCTTGGTTCTTTGCATGCTTGAGGATCTCTTAATTCTCTTTATCTTAAGAATTAAATTCTCTGTAGGGTTAAACCCTGATTAAGATTTTGGAGGGAACAATTCTTGTTGTGAAAGAATTAAATTCTTATGTAGGGTTAAACCGTGATTTCATTTTAGGAGGAATTAAATTCCTGTTAATCTGAGAGAATTGAATTCTCAATTAGGGTTAAACCTTAGTTTTGTCTATCTTGAAGGAATTAAATTTCTATAATTGCAGGAGAATTAAATTCTCATATAGGGTTAAACCCTAATTTGTTATGAAGGAATTAAATTCCTATGACTTTTGGGAGAATTAATTTCTTAGATAGGGTTTGAACCCCAATTTATCTAGGAGGAATTAAATTCCTGTAAATTGGGAGAATTAAATTCTCTGAACTCAGTTCTCCCTCTAAGTCTTGGATCTGCATGGCAGAATCTCAACCCGATGAGAATTAAATTCTAAACCTATGGGAAGATTTGCTTCTGCGGATCTTCAACTAGAGAAAGAACTAAGTTCTTTTTTGCAGAAAAGTTAAACTCTTAGATTTGAGAATTAAATTCTCTTTTTCAAGTTTTGATCCCCCTTTTTTTCTCACCTAGGGTTTTCTTTGTTGAGAATTAAATTCTCCTTTCTTTTCTCTCTGAATTTTCAAGATGCCAAAATTGTCTCTTATTTTCCTCCTCTTGGCTCCTGTTTATAGGAGAAGGAAATGAATCAATTTGTTTAATAAATCTTTCATTGAAAGATTTTGTTTGTTTTCATAATTAATATGATCCTTTAGATCATTCAGTGAATTTTATTCACCGTTGGATTTTCAATCCAGAGATATTCTGTTTGTTATTTCAGTGAGATTTGGGGAGATCTTTCCTTGTTTAGGATTTTTCCATAAATTGGTGATTTTTAATCACCCTTGGATTTTTAATCTAACGGTCCCCATTAACCTTTTCCATTTGGAAAGATTCAGAGACTTTGAAAATTTAATTCTATTAAACTGTAAGGCTTTTAAAGCCAGTCACGTGCTGACACGTGACCCTTGGTCACGCGTGAGCACGTAACCCCCAATTGAGTCCATTTCTCAGCGCTTATTTACGCTGTTGTTTTGACCATCACGTGTCAACACGTGACCATTGGTCACGTGTGAGCACGTGATATCTTATTGAAGTTTTTCCTGATTTTTAATCAGGGAACAAATGCCCCCACAACGTTGCTCTCATGTGTCTACACGTGAGTGCAACGCTGTCACTTTTGTGACCGTTGGATCCATCTAGGGAATCGGGGAGATGAAGCGTTTCCATCACATCTATAAATACATGGGTCTCTTCAGAAGCGCCTCCACTCTTGCTTATCTTCTTCCTTGTAACTTTTTCCTTTCTGAGAATTTAATTCTCCTTTCCAGAGCCTAGTTCTCTGCTTCAAGAATTTCCAGAGTTTAACTCTGTTGAAAGATTCCTTTTCCTCAGGTAATAATCTTGAACGAATGAAGAACTTTCACAGAAATCACCACTGGATTTTAAATCCACACCAAGGGTTTTCCCTTTTAACAAGAACCCATTTTTAAGTTTTTTTTTAAATAAAGAGAAAACCATTCAATCTTTAATCAACAAACCCTTTAGGGTTTCTCTGATCTTCAGGGGGCTAATGGTGGCGGTTGTCTTTTCCATGGAATTTAATTCCATCTCAAAAAGCTTTGGCTTGGAAAAATGTCTCTGGGAATTTAATTCCCCTTTCTTAACAAGGAATTTAATTCCTATAAAGAACTCAGTTCTTCCCATAGAACTCCCTGGGTTTTCTCGCCCTGAGTTGTCTTCTTCACAACCGAGAAAAAAAGTTTGCAATGTTGCTTTCTAGGAATTTAATTCCCTTGATTCTATTTGATTCGTCACAGAGTCCAAGATGGATTTCTCTTAGGGAAATGTGTAGGGTTATTTGAAATCCACTGTTTATTTAATGAGAATCTTCCTTTTGTCTCATTATAATTGCTTTTCCTCATCATTAACCAGCCGCCATCTTAATTTTGTGGGACCCATATGTTTTGTAACCAGTGGTCCCATAAAATGAGTCTGCTGTCGTTTTCTCTCTCTCTATATATATATTCTCATAATCATATATATATACACTGTTGGCTTTGCTCTAATAGTTTCCCTCATTTCATTTCAGGTACCATGACGTCTGTTCCGTATTTCCCCTTCACTCGCTCGGAAGCCGCTTTTCTCCAGTCGCCATCTGATGAGGAGGTGATGGCGATGATCAGGGCTCACGACCCGAACTGCACCAATTTACTTTTGTGGGGGACCTGGTACAGCCACATCATCCGGGGTCACCGGAGTTTCCTTTGCGAAGTGCCGACGGAGTCCACCTTTCCGTTCTTGCCGATGGATCCTCCAAGGACAGTTTTTGCCATGGAGATGCCGAATTGGACCCCGATGGGACGGCTTGAGCCTTCTACGACTGGCATCCCTAACCATCCGATCCTGGCCATAAATATTCTGGGACGCCGTATTTTCCAGGGCGAGGCACAACCATGGGGGCAGATCTACAAAATAGGGCTCACCCCTCGACACCCCACGGGCTACCTCCTTTGGGCTCGCTACATCCTTTCCGCCCATCACGCATGACTGCAGAAGGTTGGGCTTTACCAGGTGATATATGCGTCACTCTTCCACTACCAATCCCCGCATGTTTGGTGGGTTAAGGCGTTCTTAAACCAGTGGAATCTCCCCACCAACACTTTTCTCCTAGGGGACCGCGAAGTTTCGATCTCCCTGGAAGAATTTTACGAGATCTCGGGGCTGCCAATCAGGGGGACACTTTATGAAGAGCTGCTGCCTCCCGACGAGTACGTCTTTGAGACCGAGCCCGCAATGCTCGACGGCTTGTCTACCGAGAATGCCGTCCGCCACAAGCGTCCGAGTTTGATCAAGGCGCTGGGCATCTTTGACAAACTGTTCACAGAATCTGAGGAGCAGGGCGTCACTTTTAAGAACTTCATCGCTTGCTTCCTTCGCGAGGATGTCCTGTCGAAGACGGCTCCAAAGTTTGCTAACATCAATGACCCCTTTCGGTTTGGTCTGAAAAGGCAACCGACTAAGGAATCGGATTTACCGCAGTACTACATTCCTATTATATCGCTGGTGTCTTTTGAATCGATCGCAGCTCCCCAGCATGGACGGGAAGACATTCTTTGTGGGTTTTATCAGTGTCTGGCTCAGCTGGTTCGTCATCCCTATGCATCGTCGCTTCATGAGAGTCTCGGTTATCTATCCGGCTTATCGTATCGCTGAGGGGACACGGCTGGCCATAGGCATCCCGACGCTGGCGCATCTCTATCACGGGTTGGGCGCCGCGGCTAATACCTCGACTCCCGGAGTGGACGTGGTAAACTTTTCTCTCCATTACTTCATGTCTTGGATCGAAATGCACGTGTTGGGGGCTTTTGCTGTGCATCAGAGACCCACATTTTACGACGCCTACACTTTCCCGCGGCTCATGCAGTTGGTATTTATTGACCGGGCTCTATCTTCTCCTTCAGGTCCAATTCAGCAACTCTGCGACCAGTCAAAAGATAATGTGCCTTCTTTGAAGCCCCGGGAGGCCACGCACTTGTACGCAATCAAACCAGGTTATCTAGTATTCCGTCAGGATAGTGCGGCCCTTTTTATGCAGTACAATCCGCATCGCTTCGCCCGGCAGCTTGGATATGACTAGGGCGTTCCTTTCGAGGCTTTCATAGTTGCGCCGGTCCCTTCACCCGAAGCTGTTCGCAATGCCGCTCATCACTTCGTGAGGCTGAACACCGGTTCCCGCTTCATGATCCCTGAAGCTGACCATATTCCCCGATGCGTGGGGTCGTTTACGGGCTAGTACCTTCATGTCAGCCCGATTATTGCTGATGAGAAAAGGGTGCTTCTTGGATATGGTGCTCCTGCTCAGGTTCCGGCCATGGGAGTTCCGCTGCGACCGCGCGCACCGGTCCACTTTCCCCTGAGGGATGCCGGTGTTGCGCTTATTCCGGGAGAGTCAGGGGTGGACCTCACCCCCACAGTTGGTATGCCATTGGATACCCGGTCGTGGGCTAATCGGGCTCCGGTAGCAGCACCACCACCCGTGGCGTCGACAATGGCCGTGTCATCCTCAGTCGCAGCGCCAAGTGAGGGTGATGGGAACGAGGGTGTTGAAGGTGAGGTAGGTCGGCGTCGTGCTAGGGCTCCATGGGGGAGGAAACGGTCGTCCTCGGTGGCCGGTTCTGGATCCAAGCGGCGGAGGAAAGTGGCTACTAACTTGCTCGACTCTTTAGTAGAGTCCGAGCCCATTCTTCAGGACAAACCGTTGGCCCCGCAAGAATCAGACGCTGGCTTACTCTTCCCGAGTTCAACTGCCGAGGAAGCCGCCCAATTGGCTGAGGTTATAAGACTTTCTCAAGACGAGTCGGAGAACGTAAGAATTCCAAAGAAGCCCTACCCAGCCGTTATTTTTTATGAAGACCCTCCGTGGATCCGGCGATGATTCATCGGCCCTTTGGAGGAATGGGGTGAAAGGGCCCTTAAACAGGCTGCTTCGAAGGACGCTGCGGACGCGCTTTCGCTGTGGACTGTGTTGGAGATAGTGCCCTCAGAGTCAATTATTGGATCACAGGCACGTGATTGCAATGATTGAGGGAGGACCTATCCCGGTAGGACAGTCTTACTCGAGATGATAGTATGCTATCTGGTTTCTCTTTATCATCGTGTACTGCTTTAGGTGACCTGACATGTCACTATTGCACGTTGATAGAGCCCCTAGGATTCTTGCCTGACTACCAGCAGTATGATGGCGATCATATACGTGGGAGCTGGTAGTCTATAAGCACATCCTTAAAAGGTCCCTAGTCGTAGGAGTTTCGAGACAGGGCATCGATACTCCATTAGTAGACTAGTGTATACAGTCGAGACCCCGACGAGGGGCGGTGGCCGGTCTCACAAGCCACTGGTGTCAGTTGGTTCACCTAAGATGTATACAGGTGCTCATTGGGTTATGAGTACACCGGACAGGACTCGCCGGGAACCTGCTAGTTGGGTTTATACCATACGTCAGATAGCAGTTCCCAGGTGACATGTGTACAGGTTAGTTCATCGACCTGAGATCGTCATTTGTCTCGTGTGAGTTCCCACTGTGCTTTGATTACTACCCTACCCCGGCTCAAAGGAGTCGTGCAAACAGGTTTTAGTTGGGTACAGTCCCGAGCCACATGGAGGCAGTGAGCGGATCTGCAGGGGTTCGTCTCTCCCGGTATTAGGGGTGAGGTCGCGCTGTGTCTAGGAGAGCCATTACGCAAAGCCCTCGGCCGAGGCAGGAGATTTACTGGTAGGTATTCCAGTAGTATCTCAAGGCGTTCTGGGCTACACTCCGACACGACTTGTACCGCTTTTGGGGGTCTGACTTTTACCAACCCCCTAGGCCCGCCATGCGATACTCATAGACGAACGGACCGGACTGTACGGATATTGTCACTGACAGGCTCAGTTGGGTGTCGGGGTGAGCTTCCTCATCGACGTCCCTTTTGGTCAATAGCTGGTGGCCCGTCACGTATTGGCTTATACCTCTGACGTGCCAGTGGTTAAATCCACAGCCATTGTATTGACGAGTATTTAGAGTCCACCACACTTACAGTTACTCAAGCTTTCGGGCGAAACGCTGTAGAGGCCGTATGGAGATATGGCAGGGTCCGATCAGATACGCGCGGTATTGCACGGATCAGGATCGGACAGTTTTGTACTAGTGGCCGTATAGTTATATGGCAGGGTTTGATCTGATACGTGCGGTATTGCACGGATCAGGATCGAACGGATTTTACTAGCCGGCTTTGGCTTAAGCCGGTCCTAGTCTAGTACAGTGTAGATTTTGTCTCATTGCATTTGTATCCGGTCGGAATACAGATGCGGGTGTGTATGCACAGTATCGGGGTTTTCCTGTAATTTATTACGGGACCAGTTTTCTGGAGTTGCCAGTTTGCATTCCGTTCCGGCCGGTTTTCCTTTGTTCTTTCCCGGCCGGACTTTTCTGATGGAGGGGGTTATTTGCAGTTTTGCAAATAACACATTGTGGAGGTTTTTCTTGCAAAAGTATTTATTATGATAACCTTTTTTTTAGATACCATTCATTTCATGCTTTATTGTGAAATGAAGTGGATTAGAGTTGATGTGAGTTTGTGATGATTATGTTTGGCTATGGTCACCACTTGTGCCCCTACACTCACCTCCCTTCTTGCTTGATATTACCTCCTCCACCATTCTCATTTGGATGATAAGTTTTTCATAAGAAAAGAGAGAAGAAGAAAAAGAAAGAGAGAAGAAGAAGGAGAGAGTTCTTCATTCTTGAGAGTTTCATCTTCTTGATCTCATTCATGCTAGAAAAATGCAAGCACCATTTTTCTTATCTCATTTCCTCCATCAAGGCAACCAAAACCCAAGTGAGACACTACACTACACATTCTACAGCATATCTTGAGCATGTCGAGTTGCCGGCTTCATGCCCGAGTTGCCTCGGTATTGAGGCGGGAGCCCGTAAAAGACGCAGGCATTGTGGTGCCCTTTCCGGCGAGGAGGCGACGATGTGGAGGCAAGACTTTCCGCGGGAGATCGGGACGATGACGAGAAGACCGGAGGACTCGGATCACTCGGTATACTTCTCACCCTATCTCTTGATTGCTAGCATTAGGTTAATGGTAAACGATCCGGGTTTTCTTTGTCCGCGGTAGCGCCGGTTTCCGAGTAAGGAAAATTTTTGATTCCGCATTTTGGCCTCGAGTACGAGGCCGGGGCGCTGCCGTGGCGCAACATGGTATCAGAGCCAGGCCATTAACCTTACCTAGCTTGTTCTAGTGTGTTTTACATTTCCGATCGAACAAAATCCCAAAAACCACATTTTGTGTACATCAGTTTTCTGTCGATTTTTTCCGGGCTCGAAAAATTTTTCAGGTGGTTGCAGAATGATGCGCAGGGAAATATAAGAGATCTGGTAAAAATTGGTAGCCTGAATCCTTCATAGCACCGCGGAAGCGCGGCCAAAGCATTGCTTTGGCCGCGCTTCCGCCGCCAGTTAAATTCTTCACTGTACCAAATTTTTTCCAGATTGTCTTGCACTTGAAAATGGGGTTTTTGGAATATTATTTTTGGGCCCAGATTTTCTGTAAGTGCTACAGTATTACTTGTGGGGCCCACTTGGTAAGTTTGATCGATCGGATATTTTTAAACACATTATTTCACAGTATTTACTTTATATCTGCGACCGTGAATGTCACTCGATCGGTAAATCCGGTCTAACTGCTATAGCCCGGTTAGACGGATTTGCGAACGTGACTTTCACGTTGATGTTCTATGTTTATGCTGTGATGTTGCGGATCGGTCGTGGGGGATAGCCTGGATGCAATACTAGTACAGTTTTGTTGTATTATGTACATTTGATTTTGCGGGGCGAGCGTCCGACATGTGGACTGCCGTCACTGCCTGTTTGTATTATTCTTTTGGGGCACGACCTGGTTGCGGTCGATGTACCCGGTGTATGTATATTTTACTTTCTGTACTAGGGTTACCCCACGGAGGGGTGCACGGATAGCCGGGTTCTAGAGGGCAACGGGCCCGCATCTCAGGGCATTGAGACGGAGGGGGCTTCAGTCTGGAATTGGCGGGCTATTCGCCGCACTCATAGGGGATACAGGTTGACCCAGGAGGGGTGCCCGAGTTACCGGATTCCGTGAAGTGCTGGGTGGTCCATTCACGTTGCTGAAGGGGGCTGCCTCGCTTCAGGTTTTGGCGGGTGACTTGCCGCGCCCGTATGGGTCTAGGTTTTCATTGCACAGGCTATCCACACGACCAGGGGAACGTCGGGTTTCAGCAGCGGCTCTGTGAAACCCGGCGCTTCCAGATATCTGTATTGTTCTGTGATGCTGTACATTTCTGTGATGTTGCATTTTATCACGCCTTGAGCGAAATATAATATATTGGTATATATATTAGTAGATGTTGTATATGTTTTTCATCCGCGCTAGTCCAGTCCCCGCTCTGCCGTTAGTTAGCTAACCTAACGGGTGATGACGGGACCCAGTGGCGAATGCGGATGGCATATACGTACGTCAGTATATTTTCGTTCTTTGTGGTGTGATCAATTGATGGGACTGCATTGATTCGGATCAATGCAAGATAAACAAACCTAATCTGATGTTGTTGGAACACTTTTCAAAAAGCTGTTATTGCAAGGACATTCTCTTTTGTTTTGCATCGTGGTATTCAGTTGGAATATCCTGCTCCTCAGTCGACGAGGCAAGGGCCGAGATCCCTTCACCGGGAGTGACCCCTTGGACAAAAGTTTGCGTCAGGGCAATAACTTCACTATAGCCGATTACTTTTGCTTTGCATCGTGGTATTCAGTTGGAATATCCTGCACCTCATTCTACGGGGAAAGAGCCGAGATCCCTTCACCGGGAGTGACCTCTTTAGTAAAGGTTTTCGTCACTATATTTTTATAAAAAGGTTATCCGGTTCCTTCAACGATATCAAGTTCATTACGTTAAAGGTTTTTCGCCAAAAACCAGTCGTAGCCCTCCGTCATTTCAGATTAGTATTGCTTAGTATTCGCGCTACGTTTGTCGTTGCTATTCGCCGAGGCGTAGTGTGCGGTAGCTCTGTAATGCTTTCTGTCGTATGGATATGTGGATTAGTTAGGACAGTCGTACGACTTTGTTGATTATTCGTCAAGGGTCGTGCGGGTGGGTTTAACGCAATCAAGATAATGACGGGTTGAACTTGACTAGGACCTTTTGATTTGTTGATTATTCGTCAAGGTCACTTGGGTCCTAGGGGTAAAAATCACATCGGGAGTTTCAAAAGAACTGAAACTTGCCAGGCATGCACATACCTTCTGGAGTGTGGTGACTTGAGTGGATTCCGTCAAGTTATCATGCGATGATAGTTGGATCCCGATTCCCACTGATGAGTTGGTTTACTCCTCGGGTGACCCCGACTAATTCTTCTTTCAGGTTTGGAGGAGAATTTGAGGTACAGTGGGAGGTTTCCTGATTAGATAAATTGGTAACCATTCTGATCTAGGTTAGAGTGCACGCTGAGTGTTTCTTTTCTCTCTCTCTGGCAGCGACCATTGACCCGACCCTAAGACTATGACTCAGTGACCAAGTTGACCGAACCTTCTTAACACTGGCTTTTGGATTGTCAGAGTTGCAGACCTCATTGCCACTCCTACTTTTACCCTTTTCTCCAGGACACCCCGTATTACTACGAACGTCCACTTCCATTGGACAAAACCATCGTATGGTTATATACGAACTCGAAGGACTTCGAGGATGGTTTCTGGTTCTGGAGAAAACGAATAGGATTATTCAGTTGTCTTTTCCCTTTTACCTTCTCTCAAGTTGTGAGTACTCCTTGGTTTAGGAGATAGCACACCTATTACGCAAGTTGGATAGTCTTCTTCCAAACCTTAGGCTGGTGCCGAACGGTGTGGAATGAAGAAAACCAATTAGCATAACGATGGTGTGCAGAAGGTATTAAGTTAAGACAAAGGAAGGGATTAGTAAGAGGGCAAAGTAAATTGCGACTGCTATTCACGACCAAACCGAGTATTTCTTCGCCAATCCTAAATCACCTTTGTATTTCTCCAGGACACTCCGTATCACTATGAAGATCCTAAGTTTTTGGATAATCCATCGTATGGTTATATACGAACTCGAAAGGAACTTGTTCCAGTTCGGGGATGGATCCTAGTTCAGGAGAAATAGGAATAAAGTACATTCAGGTGTCTTTTATCTTCACCTTCTCTCGCGTTGCGAGTGCTCCTAGGATTAGGACAGTACACCCTTTATGCTTTTTGGATAGTCTTCTTCCAAACCATAGGCTGGTGCCGAACGGTAGGGAAAGAAGAAAACCATTTTGCCTAAAGGGGTGTACAGAAGGTAATGACTAAAGACATATAAAGGGATTTGGAGAGATGGCAAAGAGATATACGGTTACAGTTGTGAATCAGGATAATGGAAGAGGCATTACTAAGAATACCGGAATACCCCACCGAAACATTCCAATGTTTCAGTTTCACTGTGTAATGTTAAAAGAAAACTGATTTCCCAGTTAGACACTTGCTCCAGGGTATGTATTTACCAGGTATGATTCTCACATCTGTATGGTTTTACAGATGCTGAGTGGGAGTAAGTTATTGGGAATTGGGTGATCATCCTCATTATATCGGGATTCGTTGTAATCGGTGATATTTGAGGAAGTCACCTGGGTTGTCTGCCGGACGGCAGTTATTTGGTTTTGAATATCCGCGGTTATGCACCAATTTCAAATTGATATATCTGTACGTCTATTTTCATAGAGTGAGATATACCTTTTGATATTATGTCTATGACATTTACCTATATCAGTGGATGGTTAGGTAAGGAGCATTAAACAGCGGTGTAATTCTTCTTAACCATAAGTACAGTTTTTAACCTACGACGCACAGTGAAAGAGTTGTTAGACTCAGCGGACTTATACAGAGTATTGTATGTTGTCCAGTGTCCATTAGGACAGAGGGGTTGGTCCTCATACTATATTCTGTTTACTTTTAACTTCTCTAGTTCTTAGACATGTGTTTCGTAGAAACACAGGGTCTAAGTTTTGAGGAGTTATAGGTATTTGAATAGAGTAGAGAACCAGGTGTAGCAAGTATCGGGATTCTTCAAAGAGATCGAAGATGTAGATACTTGTGTATGGTATTCAGTTGATAGTAATGATGAAGACAGATTGCTTCTCTTTCAGGTTACTCATAATTGGAAGCATTCCTAAGTTGAGTAACGCTGATCGGCCTCTCTCCATTTAGTTGACATGCACTGGAGATAGATGCATGATTTGAATCTGGTTAAATTAAATCAGTGCCTCTGTTCCTATATTGGATATAGAACAGTTCATATCTTAACGATGTTAAGGTACGGGGAGTTGTCCGGCTTATGCTTAAAACCAGACACTGGACAACTCTAGGCACGTTTCTGTAATGGCTGTTTGTGGGTTGACCCAGGCTATGACGAGGGTTGATTTTCTACCATCTGGATGAACAATAGCAATATTGTTCTAGACTCGCCACAGTTTTTATTAAAAATGGATTTTTTCAGAAAAAGAAGTGGGAGTATGGTAGAACTGGAAGTGATTCCAGAACCACAAACGATTACTGAAGATTTGATAAGAAACCTAAAGATTCAATCTGATTTGACATTCCATTGGCCACTCCGCAGATATGATGGGTAACCTCAGGCACTCGAGAGGTACTTCGGTAGCCTCAAGGACGGTGACAGGGAAGTTCTTGTTTACCCACAATTACCATTGCTGTTGTTCCAGGCTGCGAGACCCGGCAGGAGGATGAGTATAGCGTCGTTCTAAACTAGCTTTGGAAGTGCACGTCTATATGACTCTGCCAGAGGGTTGTCGTAGTCAGTGGGAGCAGCGGAAGCATTGGTGGACATCAGGCTTATGTCTATTTATAGACTAAAGCAGATGTAGCGGAGATAGATCATCTATTTCTGATGTGACAGTCATAGGTTTGACGTCATCAGAATAAGGGGTGGATCTGTTGAGAAGGTAGTAGGAAGTGATATTCCTATACTACGATCGGTTATACTTTGGTCGTCACACAGTGTTTTCTCCACATAGGACTTGGATATTATATCAGACATACTGGTTACTAGATCTATGGTTTTAGATCTAGATTTGGGTGGTTTCCCAATCTGGGTACCTTGACAGCATTCTATGAGTATTTAGAATGGACGACTCCTGACACGGTAGTGTACCTGCAGTTGATGGAGTCACCCTCTCTAAAGGTGTCTTATAGACTAAAGGGGAGAGGGATACTCATGATTGGCAGATCACTTGCTTAGGCAATTGAGTCAATCATGGGATGTCAAGTACCACACCAGATGTTGTTTCTTGCACTAGATGCAATAAGTTGACATTGATCCAATCCTGGAGAAACAGTCGGAAGCAGTTTTAGAACATAAGTGGATGTTCTAGGGATATGATAACGGCTGCCTACTTTAGGAGACGGTTATCACTCCAGGCTTCCAAGGTGACATGGACGACAAGGAGGTTGTCAGAGTTTTAGTTTTCCCTCTAATGAGGGGCAGTATTTTGGACAGGTGATCCAAGGCAATACTGAGGGAGGCATGGCGCAGGATACTGATTAAGTTCAGTTGACGATACAGTCTAAGAAGTTTGGATTTGGAGTTCATTTATGAGCCAGGTCCCATCAGACATCCAGACATTCTAAGACAGGTATTGCTCATTTCGGGAGATGGTATTCTCCGCGAACTTGAGATTTAGAGAGACATAGAAAGAAACATCAGAGCGGATCCACTCACTGAGGCTATTCCTCGAACGCAATAGTTTCACAAACGAGCTTTGTGAGACTGACTTGTAGAGGAGTTGGGTGTTCGGTATCACACGGGCTGTGAGTATGCGACATCGCAATAATTAGCCTTGAGTGCAAGTGAGAGATTGTTGGAGATAGTGCCCTCAGAGTCAATTATTGGATCACAGGCACGTGATTGCAATGATTGAGGGAGGACCTATCCCGGTAGGACAGTCTTACTCGAGATGATAGTATGCTATCTGGTTTCTCTTTATCATCGTGTACTGCTTTAGGTGACCTGACATGTCACTATTGCACGTTGATAGAGCCCCTAGGATTCTTGCCTGACTACCAGCAGTATGATGGCGATCATATACGTGGGAGCTGGTAGTCTATAAGCACATCCTTAAAAGGTCCCTAGTCGTAGGAGTTTCGAGACAGGGCATCGATACTCCATTAGTAGACTAGTGTATACAGTCGAGACCCCGACGAGGGGCGGTGGCCGGTCTCACAAGCCACTGGTGTCAGTTGGTTCACCTAAGATGTATACAGGTGCTCATTGGGTTATGAGTACACCGGACAGGACTCGCCGGGAACCTGCTAGTTGGGTTTATACCATACGTCAGATAGCAGTTCCCAGGTGACATGTGTACAGGTTAGTTCATCGACCTGAGATCGTCATTTGTCTCGTGTGAGTTCCCACTGTGCTTTGATTACTACCCTACCACGGCTCAAAGGAGTCGTGCAAACAGGTTTTAGTTGGGTACAGTCCCGAGCCACATGGAGGCAGTGAGCGGATCTGCAGGGGTTCGTCTCTCCCGGTATTGGGGGTGAGGTCGCGCTGTGTCTAGGAGAGCCATTACGCAAAGCCCTCGGCCGAGGCAGGAGATTTACTGGTAGGTATTCCAGTAGTATCTCAGGGCGTTCTGGGCTACACTCCGACACGACTTGTACCGCTTTTGGGGGTCTGACTTTTACCAACCCCCTAGGCCCGCCATGCGATACTCATAGACGAACGGACCGGACTGTACGGATTTTGTCACTGACAGGCTCAGTTGGGTGTCGGGGTGAGCTTCCTCATCGACGTCCCTTTTGGTCAATAGCTGGTGGCCCGTCACGTATTGGCTTATACCTCTGACGTGCCAGTGGTTAAATCCACAGCCATTGTATTGACGAGTATTTAGAGTCCACCACACTTACAGTTACTCAAGCTTTCGGGCGAAACGCTGTAGAGGCCGTATGGAGATATGGCAGGGTCCGATCAGATACGCGCGGTATTGCACGGATCAGGATCGGACAGTTTTGTACTAGTGGCCGTATAGTTATATGGCAGGGTTTGATCTGATACGTGCGGTATTGCACGGATCAGGATCGAACGGATTTTACTAGCCGGCTTTGGCTTAAGCCGGTCCTAGTCTAGTACAGTGTAGATTTTGTCTCATTGCATTTGTATCCGGTCGGAATACAGATGCGGGTGTGTATGCACAGTATCGGGGTTTTCCTGTAATTTATTACGGGACCAGTTTTCTGGAGTTGCCAGTTTGCATTCCGTTCCGGCCGGTTTTCCTTTGTTCTTTCCCGGCCGGACTTTTCTGATGGAGGGGGTTATTTGCAGTTTTGCAAATAACACATTGTGGAGGTTTTTCTTGCAAAAGTATTTATTATGATAACCTTTTTTTTAGATACCATTCATTTCATGCTTTATTGTGAAATGAAGTGGATTAGAGTTGATGTGAGTTTGTGATGATTATGTTTGGCTATGGTCACCACTTGTGCCCCTACACTCACCTCCCTTCTTGCTTGATATTACCTCCTCCACCATTCTCATTTGGATGATAAGTTTTTCATAAGAAAAGAGAGAAGAAGAAAAAGAAAGAGAGAAGAAGAAGGAGAGAGTTCTTCATTCTTGAGAGTTTCATCTTCTTGATCTCATTCATGCTAGAAAAATGCAAGCACCATTTTTCTTATCTCATTTCCTCCATCAAGGCAACCAAAACCCAAGTGAGACACTACACTACACATTCTACAGCATATCTTGAGCATGTCGAGTTGCCGGCTTCATGCCCGAGTTGCCTCGGTATTGAGGCGGGAGCCCGTAAAAGACGCAGGCATTGTGGTGCCCTTTCCGGCGAGGAGGCGACGATGTGGAGGCAAGACTTTCCGCGGGAGATCGGGACGATGACGAGAAGACCGGAGGACTCAGATCACTCGGTATACTTCTCACCCTATCTCTTGATTGCTAGCATTAGGTTAATGGTAAACGATCCGGGTTTTCTTTGTCCGCGGTAGCGCCGGTTTCCGAGTAAGAAAAATTTTTGATTCCGCATTTTGGCCTCGAGTACGAGGCCGGGGCGCTGCTGTGGCGCAACAGACTGGTGGCCACGAGTCCACCCTCGGACCTCGGTGAGCACACCTCCTTGAGAAGGAGCGCCGGCTTGAGCAAGCTGTACTGCAGGCTTCCTTGCGTATTGGTATGTTCCTGTATCTCTTGGTGATACTTTATATTGTCTGCACGCATATATATGTATTCTTACCCTTGTGTAAACTGTGCAGAGACTTCGGCGATGGCGAAGGCTTCAGGCTGTATTCTGGCCGTAGAGCCTGCTGATACCCCTAGTGAAACACTGTTCGGTGTGGAGAGGGTTGATGAAACTGTCCTTCTCACGATAGAGCCTCCTGCGGTGGCTCCTGCGCCCGAAGCTCTTGCTCCTTCAGGAAAGGCACCTTTGGTGGTTGTCGTTCCAATGGGTCTACCTGAAGGTGGCCCAGAGGCTAGGATGGAGGTAGTCGAGGCTACCCTCCTTTCGTTCGAGCCCGCAGCGGCAGCCGCTGCTCCTTCCTCGGAGGCCGTTACACCAGCCCGCGTCCCTGCTATTATGCCCGAGGTCGCGGCGGAGGCCGTTGAAGCTGCTATCCCTCCAGCTCAGAACGGGAGGAGCGTCGAAGGTAACCTTCTGCATTTTATATTAGTAATCTTTCCATTATCTGAACTCTTTTGTTTTTTCAGAATTACGTGGATTGGCAGCTTCTATTGCCGACCTGTCTCCCCGGCAGTCCTTTCAGCGCTTGTTGGAGATGGCTGCCCCACAAGCAATACCTCCTCAGCGCATCGTTCTCTCGTCTGGGCAAGGTCAGTGTTGTTTACCATCTTTTCACAGCATTGCTATTATTTCGCAAAATGACATTGATGTCCTTTACAGTCATGGAGGCCGATGATGAGGTTGAGGTTCTTGAAGGGCCAGGGGAGTCTTCAGCTCCTTCTTGCATGATCGTGGGTAAGTAAAGTCCCAACATTGTTCCTTTGGTTCTTGGTTTACAAGTTTCGTTAACCGTTTATAAATCTGACCAGCCCTGCCAGTTCTTACCGCGCTGGAGTCGCGTATCACCTTGCCACCAGGCCCCTATGCTCTGCGAGCCTCGAAACGTTTGGCTAAGTTAAGCCTCGCCTCTCTGCCATCTTTGATCTAGGAGTTTCGTGCTGGCAGCGTAATTACAGCCAAAGCGTTTGCTGCCGAAGATAACGGCTCTCTTCCTTTTCTTGACATCTACCATAGCGAAGCGTTGGTGCAAGTCTGGGTTGAGTTCTGTCGGCAGGTGGAGACTTGCTTGCACGTGCTTAAGTGTACCCGCCTTTCTTTGGAGGCTGTGGCTGCGAAGGCGGGCTTGCGGGGTCTGATAGTGCGGTGCGTGGCAAACATGGTGTCGTGCGAGAAGAGGCTCGTCTGCAAATTCTCGGAGAGGGAGCTGGCTTCTAAGGCGCTGAACGAGCTCCAAGCCAACCTTACGGCCAAAGCCAACAAAGCGTATGAACTCTGGCGAGTGCTTCAAGAGGCCATCAAGGAGGTGATGTCTATCGACAAAGCCGCCGTGTTCACTCGTGAAAGGGTTGAGGCCCACAAGGCTACCGAGAAAGAGCTCGAAGGTCAGCTTGCCTCATATCAGGCCCAGCAGGCTCAGGCGGAGGCCCGTCTTTTGGCGATATTGAACCATGAAGGCGAGGCCCAGCGAAAGAGGGATGAGCTGACCAATCTGCTCAATCGCCCGCCGGCTTGAAGACTTGTAGATGTATATTTTTATTCTTTCTTTGTACATACTCCTGAATAAGAGTATATATTTTTTTTCTTCTTTCGCGAATTGTACTTTGTATTCATTTTGGTTCATGAATAAAAGACATATTTTCCTTCTCAATGATGTGTCCCTTGTTATTGAATATATTTCTGTGAATAGTCTATCTCGGTTTCTTTGCAGGACAATGATGGCTTAGGATTCAGGGTTAAGATCTGCATCCTAAGACTTTTCAACTTTATGAGCCGTGAGGGTCTCATAAAGAATTTTCTCCCTACCGGTCGAGAGGATCCCGTAGGTGTAATTTCTCCTTAAGAATCGTGAGGATTCCTAAGTGTGTTTTTTCTTGAAAGTCGTAAGGATCTCACAAGAGAATTTGCTCCCTTACGAGTCGTAAGGACCCGTAAGTGATGGATGAAGTTGCCCTTATCCCCATTTCACGGGGTCAGGGATTGCTCTGGATGATTCCCACGGGTTCACTGCCATGTTCTGCGAGGACCAGGCTCCACTCTGGACGTTTCCAACGGGGTCAGAGTTGACATAAGCCGCATTCCACGTAGCCAGGAATTTTGCTCTGGATGCTTCCCACGGGTTCACTGTCGTGTTCTGCGAGGACCAAGCTCCGCTCTGGCCGTTTTCCAGGATATCGTAGTTTAAAGACATCGCGGTCGAGGTTAAGGACATCATAGTCCGTGGATTTAAGGACTCCACAGTCCGTTGTTAGTTTTAAAACATCACGGTCGAGGTTAAGGACATCGTAGTCCATGAGTTTAAGGACCTCACAGTCCAATGTTAGTATAAAGACATTATGGTCGAGGTTAAGGACATCATAGTCCGTGGATTTAAGAACTCCACAGTCCGTTGTTAGTTTTAAGACATCATGGTCGAGGTTAAGGAAATCATAGTCCATGAGTTTAAGGACCTCACAGTCCAATGTTAGTTTAAAGATATTACGGTCGAGGTTAAGGACATCATAGTCCGTGAGTTTAAGGACCTCACAGTCCAATTTTTGCTCTGGATGCTTCCCACGGGTTCACTGCCGTGTTCGGCGAGGACCAGGCTCCGCTTTGGATGCTTCACATGGGGTCATTGCCGTGCTCTGCGAGGACCAGGATCCGCTCTGGACGTTTTCTACGGGGTCAGGAATGCCATAATCCGCGTTCCACGTAGCCAGGAATTTTGCTCTGGATGCTTCCCACGGGTTCACTGCCGTGTTCGGCGAGGACCAGGCTCCGCTCTGGACGTTTTCCACGGGGTCAGGAATGACATAATCCGCGTTCCACATAGCCAGGAATTTTGCTCTAGATGCTTCCCACGGGTTCACTGCCGTGTTCGGCGAGGACTAGGCTCTGCTCTGGATGCTTCATACGGGTTCACTGCCATGCTCTGCGAGGACCAAGATCCGCTCTGGACGTTTCCCACGGGGTCAGGAGTGACATAATCCGCGTTCCACGTAACCAGGAATTTTTCTCTAGATGCTTCCCACGGGTTCATTGCCGTGTTTGGCGAGGACTAGGCTCCGCTCTGGATGCTTCACACGGGCTCACTGCCGTGCTCTGCGAGGACCAGGATCCGCTCTGGATGTTTTCCATGGGGTCAGGATTGACATAATCCACGTTCCACGTAGCCAGGAATTTTGCTCTAGATGCTTCCCACAGGTTCACTGCCGTGTTCAGCGAGGACTAGGCTCCGCTCTGGATGCTTCACACGGGTTCACTGTCGTGCTCTGCGAGGACCAGGATCCGTCCTGGACGTTTCCCATGGGGTCATGAGTGACATAATCCGCGTTCCACATAACCAGGAATTTTGCTTTGTGTTGTGTCTGTTGTAATAAGACGAGTATCGAGATGATCTCCGGGCTGTCTGTTAACCGTTGAGATTTGGCCTCTTCTTTTGATGAAACCCGGGGAGGAAAGGTGTGATTCCCTCTTTGTTTGTGCCCCTGAATTGTATACAGGGATTGATGTGATATCACCTGTAGGGTATAAATTTCATTCATTTTTTTTCTTTCCGCGATGCTCTATCATTTAAGCTTTTATATTGCGAAGGTCGCGATTGCCCAATCATTTCGGCTATTTTTCGCGGTGTCCAATCATTTCGGCTATTTTTTATTTTTACTCGCTGCTTTTTTATTGCGAGTTGCCCAATCATTTCAGCTATTTTGCATGCATACACTTTTACTTGCTGATTTTGTTTGCAAGTTGCCCCATCATTTCGCCTATTTCGTATGCATGTGTGGCTTACTGGCTTTTTTACTGCAAGATTGGAATTAGACGCCGATTTCGGCATCAGCACCGCTACAACTGGGACATTGCCAGGAGCGAATCATCACTTGCCTCTGTCAATGTCGAACAAAAGTGGCTTAGCAAACAGGATTAGGATCCTGTCGACTAAGGCTTTTGACTTCATGAGCCGTAAGGGTCTCATAAAGATATTTCTTCCTACAAGTCGTGAGGTTCTCGTAGGTGCATTTTCTCCCTAGGAATCGTGAGGATTCCTAAGTGCATGTTCTCTTATAAGTCGTAAGGATCTTACAAGAGCGTTTTCTCCTTCTAAGTCGAGAGGACTTACAAGGGTTGCTCAACGTGTAGACATATCCCTAGTCATGGATGGGACTTTGTTAGGGAAATGTTTATTCGCGCCCTTGGATTGTATACAAGGGTCAGCATTGAGCCGCTTGTAGGGCAGTATCGGAGGTTATGGGGTCTGCTTAAGAACAGGTTTAGATCCCTGTAGTTTAAGACTTTCAAATCTTATGAGCCGTGGTGGTCTCATAAGAGGGTTCTCCTTACGAGTCGTGAGGATCTCGCAAGTGTGATTTCTCCCTAGGGATCATGGGGATTCCTAAGTGTGTTGCTCCCTTGTAAGTCGTAAGGATCTCACACAGGTGGTTTCTTCTTACAAAGTCGAGAGGAGCTTACAAGTATCTTTTAACGAGATTGCGCCCTTTCGGGTTTTCACAAAACTAGCCGGTAGCCCTGCTGTTTTTACTCATGGAGCCCTTTTGGGTTTTCATCCGTGCCCTTTTCGCTTATGGACATACGTTTTCTTTTTTTTATTTATATATTTTTTTCTTTTTTTTCTTTTTTATTTTAACGAGGCTGCGCCCTTTCGGGTTTTCACAGGACTCGCCGGTAGCCCTGCTGTTTTTACTCACGGGGCCCTTTCGGGTTTTCATCCATGCCTATTTTGCTTATGGACATACCGTTCTTCTTTCTTTTTTTGTTATCTTTTTTTTTGTATCATCTTTGGTACGCTGCAACCCATCGTAGTTTATCGACGTCTCGGTCAACAGCTAGTTTTTAGGACATAGTGGTCCATTGTTAGTTTAGAGACGTTTCGGTCCGTCGTTAGTTTAAGGACGTTTTGGTCCGTTGTTAGTTTAAGGACGTTTCGGTCCGTCGTAAAGGAAGCCGGTTACTACTTACGGAGTTTAGGCTTAGGAAGATAGCGAGCGGACATAGTCGTCGTCGTCTATCGTTGATCTAGGCCATGACTCGTCAGGCGTAGTATTTTTTTAGGGAGCGACCATTTATTGGTCTGAAGGGCCTTTCACCATGCATGTCCATGAGTAGATAGGCTCCACCCTGGTAGACTTTGTCTATGATATACGGGCCTTCATAGTTTGGCTTGAATTTCCCCCGTTTAGCACGATTGGGGATCATAGGTCTTTTGACCACTAGCACGAGTTCGCCTTGGCGGAATATTTTCGGCCTAGTCAATCTTTCGTATGAGCACGTCATCTTTGCCTTATAAGCCTCCAGATTTTGTTGCGCTATGAGCCGGGTTTCATCAAGGGCATCGAGCTCCTCAAGCCGAAGGTGAGCGTTCTCTTCATCCGTTAGCTCGTAATGAACTGCCACTCGTAGAGAGTGTAGCTCTATCTCGAGAGGGAGTACCGCCTCTGTACCGAATACCAATGCGTACGGCGTTGTGTTCGTGGCCGTTTTGAATGTAGTCCGGTACGCCCAGAGAGCTTCATGCAGTCTCTCGTGCCAGTCCTTCTTATTTCGGGACACCGTCTTTTTCACAATCTTCGTCAAGGTTTTGTTGAAAGCCTCAGCTAGACCGTTGGCTCGGGGGTTATAGACTGAGGAGTATCTCCAGTCTATGTTATGTTGTTGTGCGAAGCGGCTGATCTTGTGGCTTCTGTAGGCTGGCCCGTTATCGGAGATGATCCGTCTCGGAGTTCCAAATAGATAAATGACATGTGTCTTGAAGAAATGGAGGATATTCTCCGTCTTCACCTCCCTCAGCGGTACTGCTTCTGCCCATTTGGAGAAATAGTCAGTTGTCGCCAAAATGAATCGATGTCCTCTGGACGATGCTGGTTCGATGGGGCCGATTATGTCAGTTCCCCACATTTCGAACGGCCAGCTAGCCACTGTCGGATCTAATGGATTTGGATGCTGGTGAATGAAGTTGCCATGGATCTGGCACGAGTGGCACTGCTTCGCGTAATTGAGGAAGTCTTGGATCATCGTGGGCCAACAATAACCCATCTGTTTGATCTTCAGCTTCATCTTCGGCCCGTCCTGGTGAGAACCGCAGAGTCCGTCATGAGTTTCTTGGACGACTCTTTTTGCTTCTTCAGGTCCCAGGCATCTTAACCACAGGGAATCAAATGACCTCTTGTACAGAGTATCATTGACGAAAGCGAAAGATAGGGCTCGCTTCATGAGCTGATGTTTTGAGGACGCATCTTCAGGCGTCCGACGGGATTTGAAGTGGTCTATAAAGACTTCTCTCAAATCCTTGGCCTTTTCCTGGTCTTTTATTTGTAGGGCCGTTTGCTCGGTCGCTCTCTTTTCTTCGGATGATTCCGGAGATATTTCTGCCGGTGCAAGAACCCGACGGCTTTGCACAATGATCCTCATATCATCGAGGTTCTCATCAGCTAGTTCTTTAGAGAGCTTGGCTAATGCATCCGCTTTGCTATTTTCCGCATGCGGTATGCTTTCTAAGGTGTAGGAAGGAATTTGAGTCAGAAGTTGATGTACTCTCTCGCCGTACTTCACCGGTTCTGGTTTGCACGTTTGATAGTCGTCGTTTACTTGGCTAACGACCAGTTGGGAGTCTCCGTATATGAGCAGGTTTTCAATTCCCATGTCGATGGCGATCTCGAGACCTGCTATCAAACCTCCATACTCGGCTTCATTGTTTGTCCTCGGCTCTGTTAAGGTGAAAGCAAAGCGCATTATCCCTCCTTGTGGGGTTACGAAGATGATGTAAGTCGATGTACTACACCCCACGACTTGCGGGGAGGCAGAAATATGAAAAACGATCTTGTTCTTCGCAATAACATCGACTAACCGCAAGAATCGTTGCTAAACGATAATTAACAAAAGCATAGGAGTTCTAAACTACTATGTGAAGTGATTATACCTAATGAACCGTGTCCTTCGACTTTTCGTTCTCCACCTCCTCCTCGGCCTTCTCCAAGTAGTAGACGATCCACCCGAGAGCTATACTTCAAGCTTCACCTTTAACTTGAGGTAACTAGGTTTCTTAAATTGCTAATCTAAGTAACCTAGGTGATATAGAGTTGGATTATGGATTGATTAGTCTATTCTAATCCTTGATCTCAACACATGAGAGAGGAGGATTAGGGTTTGAAGAGAGAGAGCTTGAGGAGAGAGAAGGTGAGCATGAGAATGAGAATGAGATAATGATTTATCATGATATATATGAAGCATTATCATTTATCCAATAAATCAAATAAAGGATTTAACAACCATGCTTCATAAATACATATGAGTGATTCATCTACAAGAGTCATTAACCATTTATAATGCATTAATGACAAGGATGAATCACACAAATGAGTCACTAATCTCATTTAATGCATATGCCACCTAAACTCGCAAGTCACCATCCTTCTAAAAGCTTCTCGCGAAATTACGAGAACGCCCCTCCTATCCGTGAAAACACGGAAAAACTTTAGACTGTATAAATCTAATATCCCGATACTAGAATCTGGCTTAAACCAAAGCCGACTAGTAAAAACTGTCCGAAAGTCGTACGTGCGTAAACACACGTATGCGTCCGAACCCTTTCGTAAAACCATACGACCTCTATATCGTTTCGCCTGGAGCAGGTAAACTCTCTGTGTGGGACTCTAATGACTCGACTACTACGCTGGCAGTGGGTTTAACCACAGACCGCAAGCGGCACTAGCTGTACGTAACGGTCCCCAGGTAGATGTCGATAAGAAGGCCGATGAGGAAACCCATCCGAACTCCTACCGAGCCTGATATGACAATCTCCGTACAATCCGGTCTGTTCGTCTAAGACTATCGCATATCGGGCCTAGGGGGCGGCAAGCGTCAGTCCCCTAATAGCGGTATAAGTCGTGTCGGAGTGAAGCCCATTACACCCTGAGAAACTACTGGAACCTACCAGTAAATCTCGCTTGCCCTGGCCAGGGACTTTGCATAATGGCTCTCTGACACAGCGCGATATCAACTCCCAATACTGGGAGAGACGAATCCTGTCTAACCGCCACTGCCTCCAAGTGCTCGAGACTGCACCCAACTGCTACCTGTTTGCACGACTCCTTTGAGCCGTGGTAGGGTAGCAATCTAAGAACAGTGGGACACATTCGAGGCGAAGTAGCAGTGTCAAGTCTGCGGACTATGCTGTACTCATGTCACCTGGGAACTGTTAATTGACGACTAGTATAAAACCAACCAACAGTTCCCTGCGAGTCCTGTCCGGTGTACCCGTAACCCAACGAGCACCTGTATACTATCTCTAGTACGACGTACTGACGGCTGTGGGACAGACCATCTCCCCAACTGGGATGAGAAGCGTACACACTAGTCTACTCCGGAGTATCGATGCCCTGCCTCGATAATCCTATGACTAGGGACCTGAAAAAGGATGTGCTTGTAGACTAGCCAGCCACCATTAGTGTGACTGCCATCACAACGCTGGTAGTCAAGCAAGATCCTAAGAGCTCTATCAATACGTATACTCACATATTAAGATAGAAAAACCAAGTAGCATACTACCATGTTTAGCAAGACTGTTATATACATGTGAATATCCCAAGCTTCCATTAAGTAATATACAAACTAGTATGATACAATAATGGCCCCAAGGGCATATACACTAACAATCTCCCACTTGCACTAGGGCCATGTACTGGCATATCGAAGACCGATGATCTCGAGTAGCCTCTCGAACTGAATCTGAGGTAGGTCCTTCGTGAATGGATCAGCAATGTTCTCTTCAGTAGCAACTCTCCGAACCTCGATCTCCCGACGATCAATGATCTCCCTGATCAGGTGATACCGCCTTAAGATGTGTCTGGACTTCTGATGGGACCTTGGTTCCTTCGCTAAAGCTATAGCTCCGTTGTTGTCGCAATACAGAGGTATTCGTGGTCTACTGTGATGCTTCACGAGTGGGATTAGGGTGCGTTTTGATGCAGCATGATAAGGTGATTGCGTATGCTTCGCGGCAATTAAAGAAACATGAACAGAATTACCCCACTCATGATCTGGAGATGGCTGCAGTGGTTTTTGCACTCAAGATCTGGCGACATTATCTGTATGGGGAGTCGTGCCAGATATTCACCAACCACAAGAGCATAAAGTACATATTTCAGCAGCGAGACCTGAACCTTAGACAGCGCCGATGGATGGAGTTAGTGAAGGACTATGATTGTGAGATCTTGTATCACCCGGGCAGGGCGAATGTAGTGGCGGATGCTTTGAGCAGGAGGCCCGGGGGTAGTCTATCCTGTTTGAGCGCAGTGCAGAGGTAGTCGTCGGCGGATTGGCAGATCTTATGCGACAGTCGGATACAGTTCGAGTTTACGCTGATCGGAGGACAGATTGCACATGTTCGTGCACGCCCACAGTTGCTTGACCGTATACATGAGGCACAGCACAGTGATGACCGCTGTTCAGAGATCAGGACACAGATGGGACAGGGCAGATTTTCCAAGTTCGTGATCGATGATCAGGGGATACTACGATTTGGAGCTAGACTGTGCGTACCAGATGCTGAGAGATTGCAGCGCGAGATTCTTGAGGAGGCACATCGGTCGGTATATAGTGTTCATCCCGGTTCCACCAAGATGTACCATGATATGAGAGATGTTTACTGGTGGGACGGTATGAAGAGGGACATTGCAGATTTTGTGTCGAGATGCCTGACTTGTCAGCAAGTCAAGGCTGAGCACCAGAGGCCCGCGGGAGAGCTACAGCCGTTACCCATTCCGGAGTGGAAATAGGAACAGATATCTATGGATTTCATTGTGGGTCTACCCAGGACTAGTCGAGGGTATGACTCCATCTGGGTGATCGTGGATCGTTTGACGAAAGCGGCTCACTTCCTACCGGTGAAGACGACTTTCGGATTTACTAAATATGCCCAGATTTATATTGATGAGATTGTACGACTGCACGGAGGTCCGACATGCATCGTGTCCGATAGAGGCACCCAGTTTACCAGCCGGCTATGGCAGAGGCTTCAGGAGGCTTTGGACACTCGCTTGAGTTTCAGCACAGCATTCTACCCGCAGACCGACGGACAATCAGAGCGGACTATTCAGACTCTCGAGGACATGCTCAGAGCATGCGTTTTAGACTTCGGAGGTAGCTGGGATCATCATTTGCCCTTAGTAGAGTTCTCCTACAACAACAGCTACCAGGAGACCATTCAGATGGCACCGTTTGAGGCTCTTTATGGGAGGAGATGCAGATCGCCCACCTGTTGGACGGAGCTCAGTGAGAGCAGTATCTTAGGACCGCAGATTGTGGAGGAGACGACCGCGAAGATCCAGTTGATTCGCGATAGGATGAGAGCAGCCCAGAGTAGGCAGAGATCTTATGCGGACCGTCGGCGGCGCAGACTTGAGTTTTCTGTTGGTGATCCTGTTTTCTTGAGGGTCTCCCCAATGAGAGGCGTGATGAGATTTGGGAAGAAGGGGAAGCTTAGTCCCAGATACGTGGGCCCCTTCGAGATCCTTGAGCGTGTTGGTGCGGTTGCGTATCGATTAGCCCTTCCGCCCAGTTTTCCAGACGTGCACCCCGTATTTCACGTTTCGATGCTCCGCAGATATCTTCATGATCCTTCGCATGCGATTCAGCACCCGACGATCCAGCTTGAGCGCGACCTTTCCTATGCAGAGCAGCCGGTGATGATCTTGGATCGACAAGTGAAGAAATTGAGGTCGAAAGAGATACCGTCCGTCAAGGTACTTTGGCGTGGCCAGAGCAGAGAAGAGGTCACTTGGGAGACCGAGAGCGAGATGAGGAAGAGGTATCCCCATCTTTTTGAAGGTGCGTATAGTTAGATTTTTAAATTCGGGGACCGAATTTCTTTAAGGGGGGTAGATTGTAACACTTTGGATTTCCCGTTTGAATGTCTTTTGTGATAATTAGTGATTGCACGTGTTATTATATATGTTCCTAGGATTATTAGTTATTTAGTAGTGTTAGCATATTGGGAATTTTCTTGTGTTGTGCACACTTGCATATTTAGACTTTTTGTGACTTGTTAACCATTCTTTTGTGCATGGTTGAAAATCTATTTTTCCCCACCATTTAATCCTTTCATAAACCATTTTTGTAAATTCAAAATCCTAATAAAACAAATGAGCATGGTGTTAGGTGAGAAATTTGACTTTCTTTGACCTTTTCTTTCTCTCTTCTCTCTCTTTCTATCATTTTCTGCACCTCCTGCAGAATAACAGCAGCAACAACACCTCTTTCTTCCTCTTTTCTTCTCTTTTCAATTTCCATTTTGGATCTACACAAATCCTATACAAAAACCACTCTTTTTCTTCCCTAAACCTTAGTAAAAAGTAAGCTTTTTGAGGTGTTTTGAAGCAATCTGCTCACTAGAGGGGGAAAGCTGAAACTTTTGGTGTTTTTAAGGTCATTTGAAGGTATAAACCTCAATCCTAGCACCCAATCTTCATAACTTGCATGTTTAGTTTAAAATATCATCTTTTTGTGCAATTTTAGTGCTATTGAAGGGGGTTAGTGTTAATATGTTAAAATTTATGTTGTTGTGGCTTGATTAGCTTGTTAATGAGTTATTAGTGTGGGATTAGACCTAGGTTTGTTTCAGATTTCAGCAAAATACCATAAAGTTCCATTTTTGTGCAAAATATGTGATTTTAACTAGAAATAAGGCCCTGTAGGATCTGCTGTTACCCGAGACTTTTCAGTGTAAATCTAGATGTTACTGTAGCATGTATGGGGGGTATAGAGTGCACACACCCAACCTGGGAGCCCAATTCCCATTTGGGGCCGCCGAATTTTGCATTCTGGCCGCAATTTGCGGCCAGATGGGGGAGCCATGGGTTGGGGTTTGGGGTGTGGGTGTATGCTACTATGTAGGTTGTTTTGGTATATATATTTTTGCTATATCTTTCCTATATCAAAATCTGGAGGTGATTACCTATTTTCCCGTATTTTCAACCTTTCGCGACACGCGTGATACGTGTGTGTGGGTTTTGGGTTTCTGCGTATCGCGACGCGTCGTAGTGGTTTCAGATGCGTAACCACACGTTTTAACGTATCGCGCATACGTGCGCTTGGTTCGCGACACGAGTTACTAGTACGGCTTTAATGTCGCGTTTGTGTGATTTCAAGCTTACGTGTGATATATTGTGTAATTCTAGGTTCGCAGGCGAGTACGGCGAACGTCGCGCAGAAGGGGAAACAAGTTGTTGGCTACACCTAGCGAGAGACTACGGTGAGTAGATTTCACATCTACGGGGATATCGCCCGCATGGCGTTCTACGTCAGGGCTGAAAGGACCTTATAGTTTCCTTTGTATACATTGACTATTTATGGCTACTATTTAGTGCATGCTGCATTCCCTGCTATTTCGATATAAACTAGGATTGATAGAACACCGCACAATTACTAACGGTCCATGTTGCACGAGCACTACCCTGCATGTTACACACACACCGTTAGTAATTGCCATGACACTCACACTGTACATATCACATCGGATCAGTATATTGTAGCTTATCTATATGTGACTTGACATGGTATTCATACTTGATGCCTATATCACTTCGGATCATCATATTGTAGCCTATCTATATGTGACTTGACATGCTATTCATACTTGATGCCTACATTACATCGGATCATCATATTGTAGCTTATCTATATGTGACTTGACATGCTATTCATACTTGATGCCTATATCACATCGGATCATTGCATTGTAGCTCATCTATATATGACATGACTTGATATTCATACTTAATGCCTATATCACATCGGATCATTGCATTGTGGCTCATCTATATATGACATGACTTGATATTCATACTTGATGCCTACATCACATCGGATCATTGCATTGTGGCTCATCTATATATGACATGACTTGCTATTCATACTTGATGCCTACATCACATCGGATCATTGCATTGTAGCTCATCTATATATGACATGACTTGCTATTCATACTTGATGCCTATATCACATCGGATCATTGCATTGTAGCTCATCTATATATGACATGACTTGATATTCATACTTGATGCCTATATCACATCGGATCATTGCATTGTGGCTCATTTATATATGACATGACATGCTATTCAAACTTGATGCCTATATCACTTCGGATCATTATATTGTAGCTCATCTATATATGACTGGACATGCTATTTATATTTGACGCACATATCATATCGGATCATTGATTTGTATTTTGGGTTTGGATTACATGTGATTTCTGGATTTGGTAACCGTGGCTATTGCAAATATATAATCATTTAAAAACCCGGTTCCCTTGATATGATATTTCGGTGCGTCCACCATGTGTTTTCTCGGTGCTAGAGTGATATATGGGAATCCTAATCGAGGAGCTGGTTGAGGCCGATTACGGGTACATGGTGGACCCGGTATGGTACCCCGGGGCGAGAACGGTTTCGCTGTGCAGTAGACGGTGAGCCTGGCAGAGGGACTACTACCTACCGGTGATTGGTTGGACCTGACAGTCATCCGGAGGATACTGATCAGAGTCGATAGATGGATGCGGGGTGATCCGTACTGCCGGGGCCGAGGGCGATACCGCAGACGGAGCCCGTGGGCTGACCCGGACTGACGGGGCCCGATGGATGAGGATTTGCGTGTCGATTCTGGATACGAGTATTTATGATATTTGGGTGCCGATGTTGGGCACTCGGGATTCTCAGAGATGTACAGGATTCGAGGGCCGATGAGAGTGCCGACGCCTGAGCTATTTGGGGGATCTGGGTGCATTGAGGGACACCAATTATATATTCCACGTTGACATTCCGTGTAGATACTATATTGCCCCTGCTCAGCATTTACTATTGTACCTCATTCTGTAGTTACATTACCTGATAGAGCATTGTACCTCATCCTGTAGTTACATTACCTGATAGAGCATTGTACCTCATCCTGTAGTTACATTACCTGATAGAGCATTTGCATGATTATTGCACCTACTGCTTATCACACATTGATATCATCTGTTGGCATATGATAGAGTAGCGCAGTACGTGCATGCTGCGATTACCTTTATATGTTATCTCTATTCACGAGTTGGCAACTCACCCCCGTTGTGCCACAGTGTTTGCAGGTTGCCCTTCGGAGTAGTCGCGGCAGGCTGCGGTTGCATCTTTTGACACAGATACCCCCATAGTTGGTGTACTAGCTCTTTTGCTGATAGGTGGGTTTTGTGCGGTATCTGTTTATCTTTCTGTATGTACATTGTAGTATCTAGTATTCTCCATCTACCATGTATGTATTTGACTTAGAGACAGTGTGAGGACGATGTTGTATTTTATTTGTATTCTGGTGTTGAGCTCGTTGTGAGCCGACTGTACTTGCAGTTTATCCTATCTGTGTTGTTCCCACTTGTGGATCTTATCTTCGCTACGGTGTCGTATATTACTATCTTGGTGGCTGTTTACTTAGATTTCTTATCATGTTGTAAGTGCTTTCTTTTAAAAACTTATAACACTCTATACTTTCACTGGTTTGATTTCTGGGTTTTCGGTTCACTTAGTCGCGTTACGCCTGTAGACGTTACGTGGTTAAGTACCGGTCACGGGCCAAACTTCGAGTCGTGACACTTATACTCCTGGAATTTTTCAAAAGCCTCGGATTTATGTTTCATCAGATAAATGAATCCGTACCTTGAATAATCATCCGTAAAAGTAATGAAATAGGAAAAACCACCTCTTGCATGTGTAGACATTGGACCGCATACATCGCTGTGTACGAGTCCTAAGAGCTGGCTTGCTCTTACTCCATGTCCAGTGAATGGAGTCTTTGTCATCTTTCCTTTAAGACATGATTCACAAGTGGCATAAGTTTGATATTCGAATGAGTCCAAATATCCCTCTCTATGTAACTTAGTTAACCTTGTCTCATTGATGTGACCTAGTCTACAATGCCATAAGAAAGCCTTATTTAAATCCGGAGACTTTCTTTTTAGTGTGTTCTGGACATTGAAAATCTGGAGTTGGTTTAAGACATATATATCGTTATTCAGTGTACCGGACCCAATCAAACTATGATTAAGGTGGATATTAACAACATCGCTTACAAACGTGAAATCATAACCTTTATTTGATAACAAAAAAACTGATATGATATTACACGTTAAACTAGGTACACAAAAACAGTTATGTAAAACCAAAATATGTCCACTCGTCAATCCCAGGTGATAATCCCCGACGGACACAGCTCCCACACAAGCTCCGTTAGCAACCTTTAGGGTTATATCACCATCCTTCAGCACCCTACGGTTTCTCAGTGCCTGCAATGAATTGCATATATGAGATCCTGATCCGGTATCCAATACCCAGGAAGTAGAGTTGATTGACAGACAATTCTCAATTACAAACACACCTGAAGTCGAAGCCACAGCTTGCTTCGGTCCCTGGTTCTTGGCGTTCCACGCCTTGCAATCCTTCTTCCAGTGTCCTTTCCTGTGACAATGGAAGCACTCATCCTGGGCCACTACTGGCACCGCAATCTTTTTCTTTCCCTTCGCTCCCACCTTACTAACACCTCCTCTAGGTCTGGTGGTGGCCTTCTTCTTCCTTCCTTTGGCCCTAGCCTTGGACCCGGAAGAAGAAGCACCGCTAACAAACATAGCGGGTGTTTCCCTTGCCTTCTGCAAGGTGCCCTATGCACTCCTCGACATGTTAAGGAGTTCTGGAAGTTCAACTTCTTTTCTTTGAATGTTGAAATTCAGAATAAACTGGGTATAGGTGGAAGGAAGGGACTGAAGAATAAGGTCTGTATAGAGCTCATTATCCAAAGTCGTCCTAAGGTCTGCGAGCTCTTCTATATAGCCTATCATCTTTAGGACATGTTCTCCTACCGATGATCCGACGGCCAACCTCACTCGAAACAAGTTCTTTGAGGTCTCGTATCTTGCTATACGAGATTGCTCTCCATAAAGTTCCTTTGTATGGAGAAATATGGCATCTAGTTTCATATCCTCGTGCCTCCTCTGATGTTCATTGTTCATCGAGGCAAGCACGATGCACTTGGCCTTCGCGCAATCATACTCCCGGGATTTGCGGATTTCCTTATCCGCATTACTGGATTTGGGACCTGAGACTGCAGGTGCCTTAGCGGTGAGGACGTACCCCAATTTGTCATAGGTCAAAACCATTTTGACATTCCGCAGCCAATCTTTATAGTTTGGCCCTGTCAGTATATTTTTCTCTAAAAGTAACTTAAGTCCATTCATTTTCAGGGTTGCTGCAATTAGGAGAGAGAGAAGAAAACACTTTAGCATGATGCTCTTGCAAATTTAGAGTGGTTTTTAGTTTATCTAAACTGGATGGCTCCCACTATTTCTCGAATCCTTCCTCAAACCATAAAAGAAGAATTAGCCAGGACTATTCTCACCGTACAATACTTGCTTAACCGTTCGGCCAGGCCAGTGTCGATACTTCGAGGGAGGTTTTCCAACGCTTTCGCGAAGTTCCTTAATTAAATAACCTCTTTTCTCTGGGGGCGTAGCCCCGCTGACAACTTTCTAGACACCTACTTGGTTTATAGCATTGATCGTTAAGTGACGAATATCCTGATAAGTAGCTTATACTCACAGTAGGATCGGGATCCAAATATCATCGTCTGATAATGCTGAAGGAATCCTACCAACATTCATCAAACTCCAAATGGTATGCATCTCTTTGCAAATTTTAGTTTCTTTAGAAATTCCCGATATTAATTTTTGCCCCAAGCTCTTATGACCTTGGCGTTGGTCAAAATGTCATAAGTCACATGTCAAGTTCTACCCATCATTATCTTGTTAATTTGAACTCATCCGTACATATCCTTGAAGTTGGCCAAAATGATAATACGACTGTCCCAAACTAATTCATCTATCTATGCAACAAATGAATACCCAGCAGCTACCAAACACTATGCCTTGGCGTTGGTCAAAATACATAGCTTGAATACTACTGAATACCCAAATGAAATGACGGAGGGCTACGAATGGTTTTGGCGAAACCGTGAACGTAGTAAACTTGATATAACCGAAGGAACCTGATAGCTTTTAAAAGGAGTGGTTAAAGCTCCGCAATTAAAAAATATCTTCTGTTTTAAAAATAACCGAGTGGTTTCTTTTAAATTGTTCCAACGATTAAGCTTTGGTTTATTTTCTTTGCATTAATAATAATGCGTCCCATCATTAACCTATCATTGCAGAAAACAACGAAAATACAACGTCCTCTTATGCCATCCGCATTCGCCTTTGGGTCCCGTCCTCACCCGTTAGGTTACTTAACTAACGACAGAGCGGGGGCTGGGCAAGCGCGGGTGTAAAACATAAGTGACGTCTAAATAGCTATCATATATAGATATTGTACATTCGTCAGACGCAATAATAGGCATTCCAGATCTCAGATGAACATTATTGGATATACAAGCAATCCGCGTTTGCTTTAAGACTGCAACAAAAGACGGATTACACAGTTGTGATGAATAGCCATTACCCCATCCTAGACCCTTACGGGTACGGCAAACTACCCGCCAAGTACCCGAAGTGAAGCGATATCCCTCAACAAAGTGAGTAGGCCACTAAACACTTCAAAGTACCCGGTAGTTTGTGCACCCTACCTTGGGTCTATCCTAGGAGCAAAAACAGTAAAATGAAATAATACAACGGTGGCTACAACCGCAACCTGGATGTGCCCCGCAAAATAATATTACAACATATTACAATTACATTGAATGAGTTAAAATAATAACCCATCTCAAAACCCCAGTTAATCATCACAATAGTCCAATACAGTTCATAATCACAAACAGTTAAAATCCATTACAAAAATGTGCAACCCCCTGCCAACCGACATATTAGCAGTTAGGGGAGGTTTACGAACACATTATACAAACACAGATCAAATTAGCAAATATCATATAATTTCGATCGAGCAAACATATCAGATTCTACTCCCAAAACTTCTCTGTACACCTGAGACTTGAGCAGAAAATAAACATTCCAGAAAATACAAAAATATCACAGAAAAGTTACTGGAGCAAACTGGGTTGAATCGGCCCCAACTCGGCCGCGGATCCGCGGCGGATCGGTGGGATCGGCCGCGGTTCCGCGGCTGTATGGCCGATTCAGAAACCCATTTTTCTCCAGTGTTCTTATAATTCTCTGTAGGTTATTCTGCAGCTCCCTGAAAAATTTTTAGAGCCTGTTTTAAAATCGATAGAAACTTAGTGATATCGATGTATTTTTCGGTTCGTTTTGCGTTCGAAATTCATACGACTTTGATAATGAGTTAATTATTATTTAGCGAGTCTCTGATACCACTGTAAGTCGATGTACTATACCCCACGACTTGCGGGGAGGCGGAAATATGAAAAACGATCTTGTTCTTTGTAATAACATTGACTAACCGCAAGAATCGTTGCTAAACGATAATTAACAAAAGCATAGGAGTTCTAAACTACTATGTGAAGTGATTATACCTAATGAACCGTGTCCTTCGACTTTTCATTCTCCACCTCCTCCTCGGCCTTCTCCAAGTAGTAGACGATCCACCCGAGAGCTATACTTCAAGCTTCACCTCTAACTTGAGGTAACTAGGTTTCTTAAATTGCTAATCTAAGTAACCTAGGTGATATAGAGTTGGATTATGGATTGATTAGTCTATTCTAATCCTTGATTTCAACACATGAGAGGGGAGGATTAGGGTTTGAAGAGATAGAGCTTGAGGAGAGAGAAGGTGAGCATGAGAATGAGAATGAGATAATGATCTATCATGATATATATGAAGCATTATCATTTATCCAATAAATCAAATAAAGGATTTAACAACCATGCTTCATAAATACATATGAGTGATTCATCTACATGAGTCATTAACCATTTATGATGCATTAATGACAAGGATGAATCACACAAATGAGTCACTAATCTCATTTAATGCATATGCCACCTAAACCCCCAAGTCACCATCCTTCTAGAAGCTTCTCGCGAAATTACGAGAACGCCCCTCCTATCCGTGAAAACACGGAAAAACTTTAGACTGTATAAATCCAATATCCCGATAATAGAATCTGGCTTAAACCAAAGCCGACTAGTAAAAACTGTCCGAAAGTCGTACGTACGTAAACACACGTATGCTTCCGAACCCTTGTCGTAAAACCATACTACCTCTATATCGTTTCGCCTGGAGCAGGGAAACTCTCTTTGTGGGACTCTAATGACTCGACTACTACGCTGGCAGTGGGTTTAACCACAGACCGCAAGCGGCACTAGCTGTACGTAACGGTCCCCAGGTAGATGTCGATAAGAAGGCCGATGAGGAAACCCATCCGAACTCCTACCGAGCCTGATGTGACAATCTTCGTACAGTCCGGTCTGTTCGTGTAAGACTATCGCATATCAGGCCTAGGGGGCGGCAAGCGTCAGTCTCCTAATAGCGGTATAAGTCGTGTCGGAGTGAAGCCCTTTAACCCTTAAGAAACTACTGGAACCTACCAGTAAATCTCGCTTGCCCTGGCCAGGGACTTTGCGTAATGGCTCTCTGACACAGCGCGATATCAACTACCAATACCGGGAGAGATGAATCCTGTCTAACCGCCACTGCCTCCAAGTGCTCGGGACTGCACCCAACTGCTATCTGTTTGCACGACTCCTTTGAGCCGTGGTAGGGTAGCAATCTAAGAGCAGTGGGACACACTCGAGGCGAAGTAGCAGTGTCAAGTCTGCGGACTATGCTGTACTCATGTCACCTGGGAACTGTTAACTGACAACTGGTATAAAACCAACCAACAGTTCCCTGCGAGTCCTGTCCGGTGTACCCGTAACCCAACGAGCACCTGTATACTATCTCTAGTACGACGTACTGACGGCTGTGGGACAGACCATCTCCCCAACTGGGATGAGAAGCGTACACACTAGTCTACTCCGGAGTATCGATGCCCTGTCTCGATAATCCTACGATTAGGGACCTAAAAAAGGATGTGCTTGTAGACTAGCCAGCCTCCACTAGTGTGACTGCCATCACAACGCTGGTAGTCAAGCAAGATCCTAAGAGCTCTATCAATACGTATACTCACATATTAAGATAGAAAAACCAAGTAGCATACTACCATGTTTAGCAAGACTGTTATATACATGTGAATATCCCAAGCTTCCATTAAGTAATATACAAACTAGTATGATACAATAATGGCCCCTAGGGCATATACACTAACAGATGAGGCCTACCCCTGATTTGATTATGGGGGTGTTTTGCTTGCGCTTATTCATGGAAGACGCTCCATCAAAATAAAGTTCACATCGGGTGCTATTAGCGTCGATCGTGTCAAACGCATGCTCGTCTGGCAGTTCGCAATTCAAGGAAGAATCGGCAGGTATTGGATACTCAGCGAGGAAGTCGGCGATGGCGTGGCCTTTCACTGCCTTAAGAGGCTGATAAGTTATTGAGAACTCCATAAAGAGCAGGGCCCATTTAGCGAGCCGCCCCGTTAATATGACCTTTGACATCAAATATTTGAGAGGATCCACTTTCGATATGAGACGGACTTCATGCGCCAACGCATAGTGCCTGAGCTACGTTATCGCAAAGATCAATGCCATGCAGTGTTTTTCGATGGGAGAATAATTGCTTTCTGCCCCCAGCAGAACTCGACTTAAATAGTAAAGGGCTCTCTCTTTCCCTTGGTCATTCTCTTGTGCCCATAATGCGCCTAAGGAACCTTCGAGGGCTGTTGTATAAAGAACGAGAGGTTTTCCCTTGACCGGAGCGGCCAGTACTGGCGGATTCTGCAGGTATTGCTTGATTTCGTCCAGTGCGCTCTGGCATTTGTGATCCCAGACGAAAGGGGTTCCCTTCTTCATTAAGTGACTGTAGGGGCGGCACTTGCCTGAAAGATTGGCTATAAATCGCCGGATATACGCGAGCTTCCCTTGGAAAGATCGCAGCTGCTTGAGAGTCCTCGGCGGGGGCATATCCATAATTGCCTTGATCTTTGACGGATCTATCTCGATGCCTCAGTGTCGGACGATGAATCCTAGGAACTTGCCCGAGGAAACTCTGAATGCCTATTTCAGAGGGTTCATCTTCAAGTTGTATTGCCGGAGGCATTGAAATACGATCTTGAGATGCTCCAGATATTCCTCGTATGATTTGCTTTTCACCATGAGGTCGTCGATTTAGCTTTCGACGATTTCATGTATAAGGTCATCGAAAATCTTCGTCATGGCCCTCTGATAGGTGGTGCCGGCGTTCTTTAGACCGAAGGGCATCACCTTGTAGCAAAATATGCCCAAAGGGATCCGAAAAACGGTATGCTTCTGGTCCTCGGGATGCATCTTTATCTGATTATATCCTGACGATCCGTCCATGAAGGAGAAAACCTCATGAGTGGACGTAGTGTCTATCATCAGTTCGGTGACTGGTACTGGGAAGTCTTCCTTTGGGCAAGCTTTATTGAGATCCCGAAAGGCCACACAAATGCGCACCGTTCCATTTTTCTTCATCACTGGTACGATGTTGGCAATCCAATCTGGATACTGAATCTCTTGGATGAAACCAGAGTCAATTAGCTTCTTGACTTCGGCGTTGATACTCATCTCAAGCTCGAGCCGCATTCTTCTCGGCGCTTGTTTGATGGGCCTGACGTCCGGGGATATGGCCAGTTTGTGAACCGCAATCTCTGGGTCTAGTCCCGGCATCTCGGAATAGTTCCATGCGAAGCAATCTTTATGCTGCATAAGCACGTCTTTTAATGCAGCCACCCGTTCTTCAGACAGCAGCTCACTGACGAATGTCGGTCGCGGGTCACTTGCCGTCCCCAAATCAATTTTCTTAAGCTCATCTGCAGTAGTATGTATTCCATCTTCTAGCTCTTTCGGCACCGGCGGAAACTCTGAGATCACTTCTTTATCGTTGTTTTCGAAACACCAGGGGAGGTCGTCCATATCCTCGGGCTCTTCTTTTGATAGAATTATCATATAACAAGTACGAGCTCGCTTCCAGGACCGATGTTGATCTGGTTTGACTCTCGCTGTATGCGCATCTTTTGGTTCGTGACTTTGTGGCGGATTTATCCTCCAACTGCTGGATAGAGCGAACTTGCCGAGCCAATATTGGTCTTCGACCCAATTCTTGAAGGTGAAACATTCTTCGAGAGTGTGTCCTGTCGCTCGGTGATAAGAGCAATAGTCCGGGTGAAAGACCTCGTTGATTTGCTCGGGGTGTTTGGACTCCGGAAGTGTAATCATTTGATGTCTTATGGCGAGATCAAGTATCTTCCGTGCTTTGTTCCGAGGAAAAGAGTACGCTCGACTCATCTTCTTTATAAGAGACGAATCTGGATTACCCGATTCCTAATTGCGTGGCTTCTTGATCCCGCTTTGGCGCTCTTGAATGCTTTTTCTGCTTTTTGATTTATTTTTGCCTCTGCGTCGGGCCTTTTGTCTGACGGGTTGATAGGGAAGGGCATTGCCATTCTCCGCGGCCAGTTGAAGGAGGCGTTGCATCCTGGCTTTCTCGTAGATGGCCATTTCGTGATTATAGTTGTCTCGAACCTTTTGACTCGCTTCCCTTATAAGCTTGTCCATTTGTTCTTCAAACGACGGACTCGGGATTTTCACGTCGGGAGCTCTTTCAGGTTCAGGGTTAGCATCTTCCCACAGAGCATCTCCCTCTTCATCAAAGTCGTGTATGACGTAGCAGTCACGGAGTAGCTCCCGTTTCTTGGATTGAACATACCCAAGCCCGGTCGTTTCCATTCTCCCGTTGGGCAACTTTCGCTAAGTTCCAGGGATGTTCCAGATCCTGTTGTAGAACCATGCTTGTCGAGCAGTTTTCTTAAGGGGCACACCTTGGCGTCTCAAGAGTCTCCTTAGTCCGTCTGTGTAATATATGGGCAAACGGATGGGCTGGAGCCTGTCGAGTGTGGAATCCGCGCCATGCCAGATTTCTTTCTCCACTTTGGTCTCCTCGGATTGGTAAAATAGGATCTCCTGTTCACCGTTTCGCATGGGAGGGACGTAGAATGTCTGCAGTTCTTGCACACTACAAGTTTCAAGTGCATCGAGATCCTTGTAATGCTCTTGTGGAACCATGGTGATTTGCAAACTCCGCTTTTCATCAGTGAAGGATTGTATTGAAGGCCGAGCGGAGAATATGGCATGGACCTCATCTTCCGAGTCGCTGCCGAAGATAAGCATAGGAGCGGACGGTCCCGGCTTGTTGTACTGGGGTAGCCCTGAATAAACTATCTCTTCTTCCTCCTCGGTATCACTCCTGAAGACTGGGATGGTGGTGATAGCTTTGTCCTTCGGTTTGTGACACCTCTCCATGTCCTCGAAATCTGGCAAGAAATATTTCGCATCTTTGTATTTTCGGACTTCGTTCACGGAGAATGGGTTCAACTCCCCCGTCACGGTGTATTCGAGACCTTCCTTGAGGTATTTCATACACTGATGTTGTGTCGAAGGGATGATGTTGTACTCGTGTAACCAGGGCCGGCCGAGCAAAGCGTTGTAGCATGTCTTAGCGTCAATGACGTGAAATTTAATATCCATGACAAGTAGCCCGAAACGCAACGTTAGTATCACGGACCCGAGAGTTCGTGATGACTGAGAGTCGAAACCGGAGATGGTGATTTTATCACGAGTAAGGTGCTGGACGCTCATGCAGATCTTCTTCAGCACTCGCACGTTAAGGAGATTGACGGAAGACCCATTGTCGACCAGGATCTTGCCTATCTTGACATCATGACAGTACCCGAAGACATATAGGGGACGGTTGTGCTCGCACATCCCAAGGAGGACGTCTTCATCGCCGAAGGTGACATCGGCTGTGTGCACTTCTTCCAACTCGTCCTTCACATTTTCTTCGGCGAGGAAAGCTTGGAATTACTCTGGCTCTTGTAGCGCCTTGATCAATGAATCTCTTGCTTCTTTTGATAGTAAAAGGGCGTTGAGAATGCTGAGCTGCGAAGGTAACTTTCTCAAGTGCGCCAGAACGTTGTAGTCCACTTTACTTATCTTTGGCGGGTCCTTGGCGGTCAGCACTTTCATGACTTGGTCATCTAGGGCGATATCCTCAGAGACCTTTTCTTTTCCCTTATCTTTTCTGTTCGTGGGTCCGAGATTCTTTTCGGGCAGCGTACGATTGCGCAGCTGGATATTTTCACAAGTCTTTGGTTTTTCCTCTTTTCCCGAGGTGGACTCTTTAAAAAGAAGGCCAAGAGCCATTTCCTCGTCCGAGTCGCTCCTAAATATGAGAACTTGCGATCTCGCGGCGTTGACCATGCGACAATTGTCGGTGGTTCTTTTATGTTCCTTGGTCGTATTTCTTTGCTCCCGATGAGTTTTGCATTTTATCCGCTTGAAATGCTGCCGGTGAGCGACATACCCTTGCCACCATCTTTTAAAAGCATTGCACTCTTCGGTGGGATGCGCAGTCTTCCGATGATATAAGCAGTAGCTAGGATGCATTTCTGCTTCATCAAGAATGTTTCCTTCGGAGGGTGGTAGCTTCATCCCCATTGATATGGCTATAACAAACATTTTCCTCATCTTGAACTTGTTCTTATTCGCGACGGATGTCCCTTGATTCGACGGAAGTGTCTCGACTCTTTCGTCCAGTCGCCGGCGTTTGGCTTTTTCAAATATGGCCATCTCACGCTCCCGATCGGCTTTACTTTTCAGATGAATTTCATTCAGGAAGGCGTCGATCATTTCGTCTGACGGCCATAGAAGTTCCGGCTCGGGAACTGCCCCCAGTCTCTTGGTGCAAAGGGCTTCTTCACCGTCCATTGATGAGTGAGAGATCACATGGCAACTTGCTACGTAATCTTTAGATTCTTCCGACGATTCTTCTCCATCACCTCCGTCTTCAAGTACGTGGGCGAGAAATTCTTGGAGCGTGATTGGAATCCGCGCCTTCTGGTTATACTCTTCCAGCGCGTCGATCTGTTTCTGCAAGTCCGTGCGCTTGTCGCCAGGCTTCTCGGGCTTTTTGGATTTCTTTTTCTTCTTCGAAGGTTTCAACGGCTGGGTGTGCGAGCTTTGGCTATCGTCACTGATCTTTGGAGTTGGGCGCGGCTTTAGCATCCCTTCGATGATCTGGGGTTCCAGCGGATTCTTCCACCTGATTGCCGAACATGTCTGGAGATCATTCAACATCCTTTTGGTTTTGGAAGAAAGGGCCACCTCCCATGGAGCTTCTTCAACAAAAGAGCACGTTGCCCCCGGTGTATCCGTCTTCTTGGGAGTGTGCGGTTGTGGTGGGTTTACTTTCCACTTCTCAGACAGCGCAAACTTGCCTTGTAGGTACTGATCCTCGATCCATCCTTTAAAGACGAAGCAATCTTCGATTGGATGGCTTACCGTTTGGTGGTAAGGGCAATAATTGGGAATATTTGCTTCGCCGGGTTGTACTGGCCGCTTTGGATTTGGCAGATTGATAAGCCGGTTGCGCATCGCCAGCTCGAAGAGTCTCTTTGTTTTATCCCGTGGGAATGAATAAGGGCGCTTCATTTTCTCATTATAATAGCGCCGTCTCTCTTCCAATTGATCCGTTAGTCTCGGAGCACTGGGCTGCTGTTGGGTATTCGCAACGAAGGTTGCCTTCCCTTTACCCTTTTCGTTCCGCGGTTCCCGATTCGGAGGAGACGGTCTATGCCCCATCTGATCCATCTGGGCTAGCTTGTCGATTAAATCCTGAAATGTAGTCGGTTTGAAGAACATCATGAACTGTGAAATAGTTGCATGAGGGTCTAGAGTGCCCACGAACATGCCCACCGCTAGTGCTTCTTCGATGCGCTGTTCGCATTTCGACCACAGATTCCGCCATCGGATCGCGTACTGAACCCACGTCTCGCCCGGCTTCACCCTGGCATTGATCAATGTTGTTATTGGGGTGCGTTCACTAGCACTTGCGAATCGCTGGGTGAACAACAACTCCATTTCCGTGAAAGTTTTGACGGAGTCGTTTGGAAGTTCGGAGTACCACTCAAATGCCGTCTCCGACAAGCTGCCGACGAATTGACGGAGTAGAAGTTTGTCATCGCCACCGGTGTTGCCACAAAGAGCCCTGAACTGGGTGACATGTTGATGGGGATTGCCTGTCCCTTTATACACATGGAATTTGGGGATTGTGTATCCCGGCGGGCACTTTATCTGATCATACCAGCCTGGATACGGTCGCCCAGTTTTGACAACCTGGCCAGCTGCTTCATTTGCCTGGTGAACTCTTATTTGCTGAGCAATATAGTCATCCAGGGCGGCTTTGGAGATTGTCTCTTCCTTGGCTGCTGACAGAGCCGACAGAGGGTTTGATGTTTCGCCTCTATCATCTTCAATTATTACTGGAGGATCTTCGGCTGGTGGATCCGGCTGGATCATCATGCCCACCATATCTTGGAATAGAAGGGCCATTTGCTTTATATTGGCCGCTTGTTCCGTAGCCTCTTTGTCCTTCTTCTCAAGCATTCTCCGAAGGAACTCGGCATCAGTTTCCTGCTCGTGGCGTTGTTCCGAGGATGCCTCTGGGCTTGCTTTCGGTCCTATGAGCGCAGCCATAGCAGTCATCATCTCTTGAAACTTCTGCTGCTGCTCTTGGGCATTTGTCACGGATCGCGTAAGCGGTCGATGACCTGTGGAGATACGGCTATCCTCTTTTCCGGATGCCATATAAACGGTATACACCACCATGCCCCCAGACTTAGGGCGTTTGGGCTTAGTGCCTTTGACATTTGTCGCAGGCATGGGGATTTTCTCCGGCCTTCTCCTCTTATGAGCGGTCGAACTTGAGGGGGCCGTTGCAGTGGGCACCCAAGTAGCCATCGTCTTTTGTGGCTTAACAGGACGGTTTTCTTCCTGTCGGACCTTTAACTTCTTCTGCCGACGGGGATAGTCTTGATCAACCACCGACTCTCGGACTTGTCGCCAGATTTTGTAGACTTTAGAAGACAGTCGTTGAGGGGACTGTTCTGGCTTTGTTTCCGTAACTTTCTCCATGGGTGGAGGAGATCATTTTAGTACGGCGGTAGGCGAGTCCCTGCGCACCTTATTCAGCAGGTCAAAGCAGTTCCCGGTTAGAACATCAGCATTAATTTTCACCATTGGAGTTGGTGGAGTTAGCCCAGAGGGGGAGCTGCCCCGGGCCTTCCTTACTCGGCGCCAGTGGCGACGTCGAGCGTGTCGAGCTGTTGGGGTTGGTTCGGTGATGGGGATGGCTTTGTCTTGCCCCCTGTCTAGATAAGGCGCCGCTGATGCCAACCTCTTGAAGACTGATGTCCGTTGAGAAGCCGTATCCAACCGGTCAAAAATAGACTTCTCAGCGGGAGCGGGAGTGGGAGCAGTCAGTCTTGTAAAGACCGACCCTTTGGCAGGAGAAGCCGCCTTAACGACTTCAGGAGCAGGGATGGCTATTTTATTTGGGATGGCCACTTCAGGTATCAAGGGTTTCTTGGCAGGCCCATCGGAGTTCAGGCTCAGTTTAGCGAAGACCGAGGAGTTGGAGCTGGACGACCCGTTGAGAGGGCCGTGGTAGCAGTAAGCCGATCGAAGACCGACTTCTTGGGAGCTTCCGGTGCTGGCATAGGAACGGTGAAGTTCGCTGGCGGGAGAATGCTCCCAAAAAACAATTCTGTGGTGGCTTGGGTGACCTGTTCCACCGGCATCATGAACAGGGAAGCCGCCTGGGGCCCGTAAGCTATGCCTCCAGTTGAGGCAGAACTTGGGTTGCAGTTGCATTTGGAACACTTCGAGCAGGTGAACGTCATTGATCCTTTACTTTCTGCACCAACCAAAACGCCAAATCTTAGTATCTCGAACCCCAAGGGCAACCATTAGCAAACCGCGATTGGTTCGCGAACACGACCCACGAAGTGTGAAGTGGAAAGAGGAAAAGGTCCCACCGGGCGCGCCAGAATCTGTTCCCCTCCGAAAGACGCGACGAAGACGCGGTGAACGTCTTGCCTGAATTTCGGGGCAGATGCTAATTGGTGCTATCCGTCCACTTCTCTGAAGATGCCAAGTTGATTTATGGCACCATGTATTGAAGGTTTAAACGGATGCGGCCGATGTAGCAGACTTCGTCAGATTCCCCCTCATTTGAGGGTTTTCTTTTATTGTGGAGACGCTCTTCCCTGCAGGCGCAAGCCCCTGCAGTTAATTACGCTACCGCATTCGCGGTAACAACTTTCTCCTTCTCCAGATGGTCACTTCGTGTCGTGGGTGTTTGTTTTGTGTTTGGTTGCCCGTAGATTGTATATGGAGACTAATTTATGTTGTCGCCCGTAGGGCGTGGACTAGTCCAAATCCGTATCTTTCTTAGATTTGGGTTTGGGGGGTTGTGTTTAAGGATACGTTAGTCTCATTTGAGACTAAGATCAACTTAAACGTTTGTTAAGGATACATTAGTCTCATTTTAGACTAAGATCAACTTAACGGGATCATTTAGATCCGACAAGAGAGCAATTGGGCTCTGTTGTTTAGTTTAGTGACATTGTGGTCGATTAGTTTAAGGACATTACGGTCCATTGATAGTTTAAGGACATCTCGGTCCAATGTTAGTTTAAAGAGATCGCAGTCGAGGTTAAGGACATTATAGTCCGTGGGTTTAAGGACCCCACAGTCCAATGTTAGTTTTAAGACATCACGGTCGAGGTTAAGGACATCATAGTCCATGAGTTTAAGGACCCCACAGTCCGATGTTAGTTTTAAGACATCACGGTCGAGGTTAAGGATATCATAGTCCGTGAGTTTAAGGACCTCACAGTCCAATGTTAGTTTTAAGACATCACGGTCGAGATTAAGGACATCATAGTCCATGAGTTTAAGGACCCCACAGTCCGTGAAATGTATGGTTATCGGGACCCGTCACCTCTTTGAAGACGTTGAGGAATTACAACGACAAATATCAAAGGAGTGAAGAGATGTATCCTTAAACCAAGGTGGATTAAATGATCTGTAGCCTAGTTTGGAACTAAGACCAATTAATTATATTATGAGCACATTGGCTCAGTTAAGTCTGAATTGAGGACTTATGGTCTACTTGGGCTAAGTCCAATTAAATTTGAAGTGTTGGCCCTCTGTTGGTCCATTAGACATTTGTTTGGGTTCAAGCCCATATTATTTAGCAATGCTAAACAAGAGTTTGAGGACTTCGGCAACATTTTTATCTTTGATTTCCTCAATTTTGAGATTCATTTGGAGGAGGGACTTTTGCCTCTGGAAAATTAGCCAATTTAGCTAAAAGTAGTGTTAAACACTAAAGAACAACAGTGTTAAACACTGGAGACAGAACTGTCAACTTAGTGTTAAACACTAAAAGACAAGCAGTTTTAAACACTGGAAATATAGAATCCCAAATTAGTGTTAAACACTAGACAATAACAGTGTTAAACACTGGGAATAAGATTTTCAAGTTAGTGTTAAACACTAAAAGATAATCAGTGTTAAACATTGGGAATAAAGCTCTTGAATTAGTGTTAAACACTAAAGAAAAAGGGGCCACGTGAGGGCGCCCAAAGGTGGGACCAGATTCCTCTTCTTCGTCCTGCAATTAAGTGTTAAACACTTTTTATATTTTTATTTTGAGCATCACGTGTTGACACGTGATGGGAATTTATGCGCTGACTGTTAGAGCGTTTGCCAAGGGGTCACGTAGTAACACGTGAGAGCGCCCAAAGCCTTCATTTCCTTTGCTTTTATCTTCTGCGTTTTGGAGGTCACGTGGGAGCACGTGAGGCATTGCCTCAGAGCCGATTCCTTCTTATTTTTGTGGACCTTTTCAGGGGTCACGTGGGGACACGTGACCTTGGTTCTTTGCATGCTTGAGGATCTCCTAATTCTTTTTATCTTTAAGAATTAAATTCTCTGTAGGGTTAAACCCTGATTAAGATTTTGGAGGGAACAATTCTTGTTGTGAAAGAATAAAATTCTTATGTAGGGTTAAACCCTGATTTCATTTTAGGGGAAATTAAATTCCTGTTAATCTGAGAGAATTGAATTCTCAATTAGGGTTAAACCCTAGTTTTGTTCATCTTGAAGAATTAAATTCCTATAATTGCAGGAGAATTAAATTCTCATATAGGGTTAAATCCTAATTTGTTATGAAGGAATTAAATTCCTGTGAGTTTTGGGAGAATTAATTTCTCAAATAGGGTTTAAACACTAATTTATCTGGGAGGAATTAAATTCCTGTAAATTTGGAGAATCAAATTCTCTGAACTCGGTTCTCCCTCTAAGTCTTGGATCTGCATGGCAGAATCTCAACCCGATGAGAATTAAATTCTCAACTTATGGGGAGATTTGCTTCTGCAGATCTTCAACTAGAGAAAGAACTAAGTTCTTTTTTGCAGAAGAGTTAAACTCTTAGATTTGAGAATTAAATTCTCTTTTTCAAGTTTTGATTCCCTTTTTTTTCTCACCTAGGGTTTTCTTTGTTGAGAATTAAATTCTCCTTTTTTTTCTCTCTGAATTTTCAAGATGCCAAAATTCTCTCCTATTTTCCTCCTCTTGGCTCCTATTTATAGGAGAAGGAAATGAATCAATTTGTTTAATAAATTTTTCATTGAAAGATTTTATTTGTTTTCATAATTAATATGATCCTTTAGATCATTCAGTGAATTTTATTCACCGTTGGATTTTCAATCCAGAGATATTCTGTTTGTTATTTCAGTGAGATTTGGGGAGATCTTTCCTTGTTTAGAATTTTTCCATAAATTGATGATTTTTAATCACCCTTAGATTTTTAATCCAACGGTCCCCATTAACCTTTTCCATTTGGAAAGATTCAGAGATTTTGAGAATTTAATTCTATTAAACTGTAAGGCTTTTAAAGTCAGTCACGTGCTGACACGTGACCCTTGGTCACGTGTGAGCACGTGACCCCCAATTGTGTCCATTTCTCAGCGCTTATTTACGCTGTTGTTTTGACCATCACGTGTCAACACGTGACCATTGGTCACGTGTGAGCACGTGATATCTTATTGAAGTTTTTCCTGATTTTTAATCAGGGAACAAAGTGGATGCCCGATCGGCTGGAGAGGAGTGTTATACTGATACGGAGTGATATTGGAGGACACGCACTGTACTCTCCTGTGACGATCCGGCCTAAACGCCGTGAAAGCTCTATCTACGATGAATATTCTCTGTGCGTCATCAACCGGGTGTCCCTGCTCCGCCTCCATCGCCTGGATCAATCGATCTCTCTCAGCCGCTATCGCCGCCTGTTTATAGAAGAAATGTATTACTTCCATTTTAAAACCTACACAATAATTATTCTGAAATAATTAAGAAGTTCGGAATATGTAGAGTCTTACATATATCTCATGTGCCTCAATCGATGCAGACGCGCCGTCATTCCATACAAATTGAGCCCGTTAGATATTTGTACATCGTGTATCTAAATCCTTCCCTATGTTCAATAGTAAAGTGTTCCTAAACATTACTACTAAGTGTGCGTTTTTTTAGCTTCTCTAGACGTGGGTGTAACTGTGTGTAACAACCCTAATTTTCCTATACAAATTTTTTCAAATATTTTTTCAAAATCCATAAGGGGGTATTTTAGCCTGAGCAAAAGATATAAGTAATTATTTTGCTTTTTAATTTCAAGTTAAAAGAATGTAACAACTCCATTTTTAGTGTACAAAAATTTGCTTTAAAATTAATGTATACTTGGGGTATTTACATTTTCTGTGACTAATTTAAGTAATTAAATAGCTCCATAATTATAAGAAGGAGCTTGTAGCTCATTGGTAATACCTTACACTGCTGAATCAAGTTACCAGAGTTCAAATCCGATGCCCCCACATTATTTTTAATATTATTTTGTTTTAAAAATTTTATAAGTCCAACAGTCAACACGTGATAAATTCCAAAATTTTCACTACACATGAAAAACTAAATATACCGGTGTGTTCACCTAAAGACCCCCCCACCTTCCGACCCCTCGACTCGGCCCGACTCGGCCAAGTCGACCGGCGGACCTGCCGACTCGTGCCGGCGCCGCCGGCCTGACTCGGCCGGACGGCCGAGTCCCCAACATCAAAGTTGGGGCTCTCCATCTTCTAAACACCCCTGCACACTTCAGTTTCCCATATCGGTTCCAGAGAATTCATAAAGCCTCATTTACTCCATTTTTTATTACATTTTAATATATTTTTACATTTTTTCAATTTAAACTCTTCATCTACCCTAACCCTAGCCTAACCCTATAAATACCACCTCTACACTCTACCCCCTCACCCCAAAACTCTGAGCCAACTCTTAAGAAATCACTAGAAACCCTTGTGTGCAATCGAAGTGAGCGAAAGGCGAAACTTCGGCGAATTCTCCGACGGAAATTCCAACGACGACTCTAGGAGCTTTCGGCGACGAAACGACGCACCGGCGACTCCTCCCGATCCTTCTCCCTGTCCTGATTGTCCTAAACCCGTAAATCCCCATTCTATCTTCTCTATTCTATTCTAGAAATACGGAATTACAAAACCCGACGGAATCGGAACAAATCCGATTTTCGATTTGGTTTCTTTCTAAAACTTCACTTTTCTTTAATACAATTATGCTTGAACCTTTTCATGTTGACTATTAAACACTAAGCAATCATATTGATCAAGTTTCATAATCAAAAATAATTGCTATTTCATTTTACCGTATTTTCATTTAAATACCACATAGTTTCAATTATACATATAACATCACAAAACTTGCTATACCTTTAAGTAGATCACGAGGTAATGACCTACCTCCTCACACGCTCATATGCAACATAGCACAATACCCTCGGGAACATAGAATACGGGAAAACGACACAATTTCATTTTAATACCATTTACTTAACAAAACCGTTTTCTAAAGGATTTAGTATTTTGCACAAATCTTTGCAAAACGCCACTACAACCCATTTGGGGAACCCGTTCTGGATGGTGGGGATTATTGCACATCCTCAAGCTTAGTAGTGCGAGATGCAGACCTCCGCAAGGAGCATTCGATCTCGAAAGATTTAAAATACATCTTAAGAAAATGAGAATTTTAGAAATAATAAATATATATTAAAATTATTTTTATATAAATATATATATATATAAGTAACATTAAAGTATCTATTTTGCAAATGATATAAATATTCCAACTCTTTTCAAATATCACAAGAATCACTTTACATTAAAATACCATGAATTCCATGCAAGATCAATATTGCAAGTTAATATCATATATTATGGAAATTAGGTCATTCTTACTAGAAATGTCACATGTATAAAATCTACATTCATGATAACTTCAAAGACGATAACTAAATATTTGGGGAGTATTTTGAAAACTATACAAAAGTATTTTACATAAAAACCTCTCAAATTCTATAAATTACAATAAGGACCCTAGTAAACATAGGTTTAAGCGGGACCAATCTCTTGAGCCTTAGCGAGCCGGAGAAGTGGGTGCTTGTCTATCTAAGGTAGACAATCAACAAACGGTGTTATCAACACGATAATCGTCTTTGAAAAAGACACAAATCTTGCCGTCCATGTGCAGCGGTTACCGATAACATCAAAACAATCAGGACTTCAATTTACTTTTCTAATTGTCTGACTCGGTTTGAGTCTCATTATAATATGACTTGAATATGATTCAAGTACAATCTACAATCTACAATCTACAATCTACAATATTGCAATTCAATATGAATCCATGAATCCAATTATCAATCTATACAACTTGACTGGATCGAACCATGGATATACATTCCATTTACATGGTTCTCCGGTTATTCCATTTACATGATTCTACAGTTACATCCGTTTACTGATATCATGGTTTCGGTCAGTCATCCAATTATACAATCTATACAGTTTACAATACAAGATAATACAATACAACAATACAATCAAGATAACACGGGGTTTAAGGGGTAGACTGGTACGGAATATGTTAAAGGTGGCACGAGGTGGTCACTTAAGACGTAATTACATCCATGTCCTTGTTCCGTGGTATTATCGACGAAGCCTTGTACTACGGGTTACCAAAGTCTCCGGTGTAAGTGTGACTCCTCTCGTATAACTGGCATCTTTTGTACTAAGCTACAAACAACAGCGTTAACACAACACTATAACAATATAATACAACATTAAAAGTTACCTTCTTATTCTGTCTATCCTACTTCTCCCTTATCTTTGGAACTTACCGAGCGATTTGTTCGCTGATGACATTCTCTTTCTTTCTTCTTTGAATGTCGTCAGGTGATCTGGACATTCCTGAGATCGAGCCCTCTGCTGAAGACTTGGACCAGCTCAGTAAAGACCCCGAGCTCTAGTTCATTATACACTTTCCATTCAGTATTTTTTCATTTCTGTTATGCCATTGTTTAGGTATTGTTTTTTATCAGTTGTATTTACTTTCCATGCATTGTACAAAAAAAATGTGAATAAATAAAGTTGTTGTTTTTAATTATATCTTGTCTCTTGTGCTTTATTTTTTTTATTGCTTAGATACGCTTAGCGTATTTACTTCATAGTAAATGCGTAGCGGCCTCGTCGCATCCTCTTCACCGTATACTGAGAAGCGGGACGTGACACTATGGGTTCCTCTACTTATGTTTGTAAATTAGGATTAGGATGTTGGGAATGATGTGTATCAAATGAACCCACCGTAATAAAGTTTTTTAACTAATTAAAAAATTAAATATTAAATATTACCGATACTGATTTAACCACAAGAAGAGAGCTAAATTTGTAAAAGCAAGAATAGCTGAAACGTTGTAAACTTGTGGTGGAGCAATTGAGCAGAAGAGCAGTAGAGTAAGTCGGAGTGTCGAAGACTTAGAGACATGTTAATTGAACTTGATCTTCAATTCTTGATGCTTTAATGTTGAAATTTGATGGTAGAAACTTGGGAGAGTTTTTTTTTTCAAATTTGAAAGAGAGAGAGATTTGGTGTGAGATGAAATGAGTATGGGCTTGTATTCATAAAGATTTCAAAATTTTCAACCGCAACGAGGCTGGGCGAGACGAGAAGAGGCGTCCAAATTCAACTGTTGTCGACTGTTGCATATGGGTTTCGAGACGAGGCGAGGCGAGTTGAGACGACTCTAGGCGATTTCGACCATTGGAACTCATCAACGGCTAGTTAGGCGAGTCGACTCGCAAGTCAACGTGGAAAAGGCAGTCGACTCGCGAGTTAAATGAGACGAGCCGCAACGAGGCAACATTGGGTTTTACACAAACCCACTTGCTTCGTCGTATTTGTGTAGACGAGATGAGTCGACTCGCCGACCCTCTCACGTCAGCAACGAGGCGAGTAAAATCCGACTCGTTGCGAGGTGAGTCGATTCGTCGGCGACTCGTCTCATTTGCCAAGCCTACCTCATACTGCACTCCTTTTACTCTCTCATGTCACGCTTGTTGTTGGATGTGTTGTGTAGCGGGCTGTGTAGACCCACTGCGCAGCTAGACTAACCTCTTTAGAAAATCTGTATCAAATTTACAATAGGGGCAGCAAACAAGGGATGATCCTCACCATCAGCTCCATGTGATGTCTCATACTGCACTCCTTTTACTACTCCTAAGAACCTGTAATAGCATTTATCATCAATTTTAGCAATCAAATACCAATCCCATTTTTCAATATATTTGTGTCCCATGTTAACCATGCCATGAGAGTTGGAAAATATCTCAAGTGATCACAAATTAAACAAGGTGATTGATAAAGAAGGCTAAATTGTATGAATGTACCTATTAACTTTCAACGTTTTTGCGATTGCTGCCATAAACTAACTTAATTGCATACAAGTAACATAAACTACCATTTCCGATTGCAACTAAATACTATCAACTATTCTTCCGTGTGCAAATGTTATGTTTAGCGGTCACGTCAGCAATCTTTTACTTGATTTCCCATTTTACCCTTAGGAGATGTTCTCAGTCAACTCATGCAATCATCAATTCAAAAAATAGAGCAATAAAAAATGATATTGATTAAAATAAGGAACATCATCATCAATCATCATCAACATGATTGACTCCACCGGCCCATAAGTAGAACAAAACAAATGTATTTAGCGAAAGCACAGTCAATGAATAATTGATCTCAGTTTCAATCATACCATCACAAAACATGAATCCTGCGCTGCCAAATCGGTCTGTATTACGGAAGATTTTGTTCAGTGACAAACCACACAAAAAAAATTAATCCTTCATGGCGGAGGATTATTCTGAAGAAATTTGCGAAATGGATAGAATCCATACTCAAACGTAAGCCAATTGCAAGCAGATCTCAGTTTCAATAATTGATCTCAGTTTACAAGTAAGAGCAACCCTAAGAGATTTTTCTTAAATCTTTCTATACAAAACTCTCCGCCTCTTTCATTATTATCAGCCTTGGCCGATAATAATATACAGACTACTTCTGTTTTTTAATTCAGCTCACACCTATTTTTCTCAAGGCTCTGTTGGGTATATAATTGGTCTGGGGATCACACATATCTCCAATCAATTCTCAGATAGATTTAATCAATCTCGTGACTGCTATGGACATCTTTTCGAATGCTGCAGACCTATCCACACATTAATTAGCCGCATACCACTTAGCTCCTTTAATGCTGCTGCATACTTCTGAGTGATTTGGCCGCGCATACCTTTTTAATTGCTCAGCCAATATTTATAGGCTCTGTTGACTTTTATTTCCTTGCTACAGCCTTGATCTGAATAAAAAAGTCTTTCGAATTAATTTGCAACTGACTTCATGGACAGAGAGGCTACGAATTAATATATATAATCCCATGCCTGGGAGATAAGGCCAAATTAACATTCACTACTACACTAATCTCATGTCCCTACGGATTTAGCCGTAGGAACAAACCATTGTCCCTACGGATATATCCGTAGGTACATAAAATTCATCCGTAGGTCCAAAAGCCGCGGATGCAAGCCTTCGTCCTGAACATGCCCCTACGGAGTAATAATTGCCCTTATGTCTTACTCCGTAGGCACATTTATCCCTACGGATTATTCCGTAGAGACATAATCTTTATTTAATTTATCTGTTTATAAAATAAAATACGGGCCTCTACAGATTTATCTGTAGGGCCTGACAAATGCTCCTACGTATTTATCCGTAGGGCCTGATAAATGCCCCTACGGATTAATTCGTACGGGCATGTTTTTCCCCTGTTACTGAGTCCATAGGGACAAAATATCAGATATTCTGGTATTTTGTCCCTATGGAGAAATGTGCAGGGGCAAAACTTGCCCCTACGGGTTAATCCGTAAGTGCAACAGTTGCCCCTACGGAGTAATCCAAAGAGACATTATATCATGGGTTTTTTTAAAAAGGGGCTTCCCGTCTTTTACCCGCTCCGTGCACAATAGTATATATATCATATACCCAAATACAGAAATATTCATAATCAACATCTCACGCATAATATATAAAAGAAATAAACAACCAGAATACAAAATCAATCTAACTTATCGTGAACATACAAACAACTGCCGATATCGTCCAAAATATATACAATATGTATCAGATAAGTACATACATCCTCAAAATATAAGTAAAGCTATCCTAGCTCGGTCCAGGTCCTCCACCTTTGATAATTGCCGTAATCTGGAGCATTTGCTCCTCGGTGCAACCCTGAGTCGTTAAAAACTCGACTAATGAAGGAGCGGACTGTGCGGGAGTCTGAGCAGGCTGTGGAGCTGTAGGAGTGGTCTGTGCAACCGCAGCCGAGGTAGTGGCTTGTGGAGCCGCAGCCGAAAAAGATACATGTGGAGCCGCGGCCAAAATAACCTGCCGAATCTGTAAAATTTTGTGTATGTAATAAACGAGTAAGAACGGTGTATTAGATTTTATTCAAATTCGTATCATTATCAGATTATTGCGTAACCGCAATCTGAGAATACTTAGGGACTCAGGCCTAATTTGGGTATCTAGTTTAGAAAACCGTAGTTTATTTTAATTAGACAGTTTTATATAAGTATGATTAATCAAAGCTAAGTCTACAACCAAATAAGCTCAGGCTACTAATATTGCATATGTTAGTTATATTTGAGACTAAGATTACATTAGGAGATATGCGATGAATATCATTTTGGATATCATCAATGAGAGATCGTTAGTTATGTTTGAGACTAAGATCAGTTTGGAAATCACGAGCATATGGGCTCGGTTGATTTAAAATCAAAGAGGTTTAACCTCAGGAAACTTAGCCAATTTGGGCTGAAATTGGGTTTCTATACTACCCAGCAGTGCTAAGCACTAAGATATACAGCGCTCACGTGGGGCGCTGGAATAATGCTAAGCATTAATTTTTTCTGGCGCTCACGTGTTTTTCACGTGAGGCGCTACCCTAGTACTAAGCACTAATTTTCTCTGGCGCTCACGTGTGAAACATGTGAGGCGCTCAGATTTGGACGCTGCCCAATGAGTGATAAGCACTTAGTCATTTTGACTGAATATTGAGTGCTAAGCACTTTGTATGGCACTCACGTGGAAAGCAGGTGAGGCGCTGAGCATTGATTTCGGGTTTTGTTTGTTCACCCCTTTTTCTCTAGACAGAAGTGCTAAGCACTTAGCTAGAGCTCTGGTGCTCACGCGTGAAGCACGTGAGGCATTCAGCCTCTTTTTTTTTGTTTCACGTGTATTTCACGTGATTTCTTTATTTTTGGGGTGCTGATTTCTTTATTTTTGGGATGCTAGGTTGCTTTATTTGGTGGCCGTCCAATCAACACAAATGAGTTTTCTTTGTTTTTGGACGCTCACGTGGGAAGCACGTGAAGCGTTTTAGCTCTTTGTTTTGTTTTAGGCGCTCACGTGGGAAACATGTGAAGCACTATAATAGTGCCGAGCACTAATTTTGCTCATGTGTGTTTCATGTGAGACGCCAAGTTCTTTTTCTTTTTAGAGATTTTAATCTCTGTTAATGACATTTTAGTCATTGATGATCATCAAGATTTTTGTTTTGAAGATTTTGGATCGTTTTTTCTATTGGAGAACTAAGTTCTTCTTTTCTATTTTGTAAGAATTAAGTTCTTTATGTAGGGTTAAATCCTAATTTTGAAGGAATTAAATTCCCAAAACATATGTTCATTTTCTTTCTCTTTCTTTTTAATCTAGTTCTTTTCCCCTAAGTTTTGAGTCTGAAGAACAGAATCTTCACGATGAGAATTAAATTCTCAACTTGTAGGGAGATTTGCTTTTACAAATCTCAAACCAGAGGAACTAAGTTCTTGTGTGAAGAGTTAAACCCTTATTTCCATTGTACTAGGCAAAGAAGATATTTTGATCTATCCCTTTTCTTTACCTAGAGTCTTGAAGGAGGGAAATCTTCTTTCTTCTTTTGAGAATTCAATTCTCTGTCGTTTTTAGAGCCTTCTGTCTTTTTTGCAAAAGCTTATAGGGGGTTTCCTATCCTTTTTTTCCCCTCTCTGATTAACCACTTTGCTCCTATTTAAAGGAGAAGAGAAAAAATCAATTTGTTGAGAAAATCTCTCATTGAGATGTCATGATTGATTTCATAATCAATCAAAATGATCTTTTAGATCAATCGGTGAATTTTATTCACCGTTGGATTTTTAATCCAAAAGCTCTCTATTTAACAGAGAATATTTCTTGTTTGTTTAACCAGATTAGGAAATATTTTCCTAAAATAGAATTTTATTCTATCATATGAATATCTTGTTAGCTTAATAAGATTAGGAAGATATTTTCCTAACCATGGAATTTAATTCTGTTTAACAGAGAAGATCTTTCCTATTTTAGAAAGATCAGGGAAATATTTCCCACATAGAATTTAATTCTATTAGATGGTTTAATTGGTGATATTTTTATCACAGTTGGATTTTAAATCCAAGATTCTCTATTAGAAAAAGATCTTACCATATTAGAAAGATCAGAGAAAATATTTCACAAATAGAATTTAATTCTATCATATAGAATTTAATTATATCATATAGGAGTATTTTAAATTGGGGCGCTCACATGCTTTGCATGTCAGCGCTGCCAAAGAATACGGCAAGAGAACTCACGTGTTTAACACGTGACCGCTAGTGTGGGTTTTAGCCTATTTATTTTCAGCGCTCATATGCAAAGCATATGAGCGCTCACGTGTTTAACACATGATGCATGTTTGGTCTTTGGTTATTTATGTTCAACGCTCATATGCTTTGCATATGAGCGCCCACGTGTTTAATACGTGAGGCCTGCTTGGCCTTTTTGTTATTTGCTTTCAGCGCTTATATGCTTTGCATATAAGCGCTCACGTGTTTAACACGTAATGCCAAACCGTGGGAATCCTTTTCCTTTTTCTTCTCTCCTTTTTTTTATAAAAGAACAAATAACTCTTAGCCAAAATTTTTGGCGGGAACACCCTTGACGAAGGCCAACAAGGCTATACGACTGTCCTAAACCAATGTATCTATCTATACTACAAACAAGGAACACACCGCTACCATTTACTATATCTTGACGAAGCCCAACAAATATATCATGAATACGATGTACTACTCATTTGAAACGACGCAGGGCTACGGCTGGTTTTTGGCGAAAACCTTGAACGTAATGAACTTGATATAGTTGAAGGAACGATGGCTTTGAAAAGGAGTGGTTCAAGCTCCGCCTTTTAAAGGAGCGTTTTGAAAAGAACTGAATGGTTTTTCAAAATGTTCCAAAAATATCTTTTTAGGTTTCTTATTTTGCATTAATGAAGATTAATGCGGTCCCATCAATTAATTACCATCACACCAGAAAAGAACAAAAAATAAAATGTACGTATATGCCATTCGCATTCGCCATGGGGCCCGTCATGCACCATTAGGTTACTTAGCTAACGGCAAAGCGGGAGCAGGACTAGCGCGGATGCAAAACATATACAACATCTATTAGTGTGTGTGTGTGTGTGTGAGAGAGAGCATTCGTCCCAGGCATGATATAAGCAACATCACAAAAAATTAATAAACAAAATGGAATAGCAGATAATCTAGGAGCCCCGAGTTTCATTTGAGCCATAAATGAAACTCGACGTTCCCGGTCGTGTGGATTGCCTATACAATGAAGAACCTAGACCCCTATGAGTGCGGTAATCTACTCGCCAATTCCGGAAGAGAGGCAGCCCTAATCAACAAAGTGAATGGGCCATCCAGCACTAAACGGAATCTGGTAACTTGAGCACCCCATCATGGGTCATCCTATACCCCCTACGAGTGCGGCGAGTAGCCCTCAATTGTAGAGAAAGGCATCCCGGTCTCAACGCCATGAGACGGGGCCCCGTTGCCCTTTAGAACCCGGCTACTCGAGCACTCCTCCGCAAGGTAATCTTAGTGCAGAAAAGAAAATATATATACAATGGTGGCATCAACCTCAACCCGGCCGTGCCCTAATAAAAGAATATACAAACCGGCGGAAACGACAGTCCACATGTCGGACGCTTGCCCCACAATAATGAATATACAAATGAATCTAAGATGTACAACTACCATTGTACTAGGGGCTATCCAACACGACAATCCCGAATAAACCATCACTGATATAAACATCACAGCAACAAAAGTAAATATGTGCAACCCCGTCTAAATGATATATAGCAAATAGACGGCGTTTGAAAAACACATACACAACATTATCGAGATAAACGTTGCAAAAGTTTCAAGTTCTAGACTTTCCAAGTTGCCCCAAAACAAAGATAACACTAAATGAAATTTAGGGCAAATCAAACAACACCAAAAATCCCAATTTGTAAAACCCAAAACACAGAATGAAAATGAAGAATATAGGTGGCCAAAAAACTACCGGTGGCAGGGAAAACAAGAAAACGGGCGGTTTTTTCTTGGCCAAATTTTCCCGTTTGATTGTGTTACTAACACTACAAAAGTAAGGCTCTGCACTTATTTAAAAAAAATTCAGAGACCATAAAAAATTCGAACAGAGAGTGGGTGTGTAAGATCGGGATTTTACGGTTTTGAAACTAAAGCATCGTAAAAAACTAGTTAAGGCTTATGGAGTGTCTCTGATACCAATATAAGTCTATGTTGCACACTCTATAGTATTTGTAGAGAGGCGGAATATACAAAAAATAATTTTTAAGCATGCAACAAAGATAATAACCTAAGATCTACCACAAGCCCTAAAAAGCAAACTGCATAGGTAATTATTCTATTATGTTAGAATGTTATACCTATCAGATTCGAGTCTTTCGGATCTTGATTCCTATTCTTAAGCTCCTTTTAGGGTCCTTGATGTAGCTTGGTTGTCGGTCTCCTAGATCCTAAATTATCCACCCGAAAGTTCTAGGTTCAAGTTTCAACCTTCAAAAGAAGGTAACTAAAAAAACTAGTTTGCTAATCTGGCTAGTTTAGATTGTGTAGAGATGATTAAGTGGTATACTTTTCTATCTCAAGATCTTTAGTTCTCAACACATGAGAATGGTAGGATTTTGAAAAACAAGAGAACAAAGGAAAGAATGGCAACCATGGAAAGAATGAGAATATGAAGAATATGAAGAATGGCGCATTCAAAAATATCAAGCATTTTTCTTTTTCATAAAAAACTTGCCATACTTCAATTGTGTTTTCAATAAATGCCCAAGCCATACTTCATCTCATGCCATCTTTACACCTCATTTTTCCATTTACCAATAAATATAAATACACATTATGAGGTGTCCCCTTCTAGAAGGTATTTTGTATAAATACAAAATACTTTCTACTGTATATACATATCCGTGTTCGTATCAAAATACGAATACCCAAGAGATAGAATAATACCACTAAAATAATATTAGCATTAAATCAATATCTGATTTAATAAACCGGCTTAATCCTAAGCCCGCCAGTATTAAAATCCGACCGATTAAATTCCGCGCAACCAGTACACGCAATCAATCGGAGCCCTGCACGTATAACCATACAGCCTCCACATCGTTTCGTCTGAACCAGAGAAACTCTCTGTGTGGGACTCTAAACACTCAACAGTACGCTGGTAGTGAATTTAACCACAAGCGCGTCAGTGGTACTAGCTATACGTAACGGCTACCCAGGCACCTATCGAAGAGAAGGCCGACGAGCAAACTCATCTGAACCCCTACCGAGCCTAACCGTGACAATATGCGCACAGTCCGATCTGTTCGTTTGAGAGTATCGCATACCGGGTCTAAGGGGAGGTTAATGTCAGACCCCTATTAACTCGATAAGTCGTGCGGGTGTGGCTCAAGACCATCCGAGAAATTATTGATCTCAACTGCCCTGGCTAGGGGCTTATGGCACTGACCAACCAATCACAATGCGACATCGACTCCCTATACCGGGAGAGATGAATCCCTAACTGTAAGTCTACGGTAGCGCCCCGTCCATCTTTCAGACGCCAAAATGCGGAACAAAAACTTTTATAACCGGCGCTATCGCATACTATAACCCGGATCTGCCATTAACGCTAAGCTAACAATCTACAAAGAGGGAAGAAAGGTTATATCGAACGATCCGAGTCCTTCGTTCTTTAACCATCATCCCACGCTCCGTTGTGGCTGCTCCGATCTCGTCAATGTCCGATCTGCTCGTCCAGGTGGCACCATGTCATCGGATCTTTAAACGGGCTCCCGCCTCTGACTCGAGGCAACTCGGTCATCAAGTTTGCTAGAAGAGATGACCAAGATTGATGTAGAGAATGAGTAGAAGACTTTGTCTCGCTTTGTCCAAAACCATGGACGAACGGTTAATGAAGTTGCCATTGGAATCGGGTGATGGAATGAAATGAGCTGTGAAATTCCATACACCGAAACTATCATAATCTTTTAACCAAATGAAGTGAGAGAGTGTGAGAGTGAGGGGAGGGGCCGGCCATATAAAAGAAAGGGGGTGATGGTAGGAGCAAGTGGTGACCATAAAAAGCTTCTCACAAAAATATCAAGAAGAAATATCTTAAGCTTTACAAAATGCATTAATGAAAATGGTGACACATAATAACACCTCACCACTCATTCAATGCAAACCATGAATCACTAACTTAGTCACCGTCCAAGAAGCTTCCTCTCATCATCTAGAGACTTCTAGAACCATGACTCACCCAAGAAAAGATAAATCCGTATTTAACCGAATGTTAAATACGGCTGATAGAAAACTGGAAACTGGCAACTTCCAAAAGTGATCCCGAAACGAATTTCAGGATAACCCCGTAACGGTATAAATATACCCGCATTTGTATTACGACCGAATACAAATGCAACTGAGACAAAGATATTATATCTACTCTGTATAATACATGGATCCGGCTTAAACCAAAGCCCACCAGTATTATCTGCCCGAAAAATAACACGTGCGTAAACGCACGTGAATTTTCCGAACCTTGCCATAAAACCATACGGCCTCTATAACGTTTCGCCCGAACTTGGGAAACTATCTGTGGGGGACTCTAATGACTCGTCAGTACCCTGGCAGTGGGTTTAACCACAAGCCGTCAGCGGCACTAGCTGTGCGTAACGGCTGCCCATGAACTGACCTCAAGGGAGGCTGATGAGCGAACTCATTCAGAAACCCTACTGAGCCTAACAGTGACCATGTATATACAGTCCAGTCCGTTCGTCTATGAGTATCGCATATCCGGCCTAGGGGGCTAGTAACGTCAGACCCCCAATAGCTGTATAAGTCGTGTCGGAGACAAGCCCGGAACACCTTGATATACTACTGGAGTACCTACCAGTAAATCTCACTTGCCTTGGCCAAGGACTTGGTGTAATGGCTTTCCTAGACACAGCGCGACCTCCACCCCCAATACCGGGAGAGACGAATCCCCTGCCGATCCGCTCACGTGCCTCCATGTGGATCGGGACTGTACCCAAAAACTACATGTTTGCACGACTCCTTTGAGCCGTGGTAGGGTAGAAATCAAAGCACAGTGGGAACTCACACGAGACAAATGACGACCTCAGGTCGATGAACTAACCTGTACACATGTCACCAGGGAACTGCTATCTGACGATATGTATAATACCAACTAGCAGGTTCCCGGCGAGTCCTGTCCGGTGTACTCATAACCCAATGAGCACCTGTATACATCTTAGGTGATCCAACTGACACCAGTGGCTTGTGAGACCGGCCACCGCCCCTTGTCGGGGTCTCGACTGTATACACTAGTCTACTCCAGAGTATCGATGCCCTGTCTCGAAACTCCTACGACTAGGGACCACGATTAAGGATGAGCTTATAGACTACCCAACTCTCATGTATATGATCGCCCTCATACTGTTGGTAGTCAAGTAAGATCCTAAGGGCTTTATCAACGTGTACCAGTGATCAGTCACCTCAACCTGTACACGACTGATAAAGGAAAACCAGATAGCATACTATCATCTCGAGTAAGACTGTCCTACCGGTATAGGTCCTCCTCAATCATTGCAATCACGTACCTACGATCCAATAATTGACTTTGAGGGCATTATATCCAACACTAACAATCGCTCACTATCTCCATGTGGCTCGGAACTGTACCCAACTAAAACCTATTTACACGACTCCTTTGAGCCGTGGTAGGGTAGTAATCAAAGCACGGTAGGAACTCACACGAGACAAATGATGATCTTAGGTTTACAGACTACCTGTGCACATACCATATGAGAACTTCCATCTGACGCTAGGTATAATACCATCCAGCAGTTCTCGGCGAGTCTGTCCAGTGTATCCACCCACAATGAGCACTTGTATATGTAAGTCCACATTGCCCACGCCGGTGCTTACGGGGAGGCGGAAACGTTATGAAAAATTCGATTTTTAAAACACTAGGAAACATGGACTACACAAAAGGAGGGATCTTTACTAAACATAAACTAACTACCAAGATAAAAGAGTTAGCTACTCGGTTAAGGGGTTATACCTAGGTCTTCAAGTCCTTCTCTTCTTGCTCCTTGGAGTGTGATGAACGGGTTGTCCTCGTCGCATTCTCTTGCCGAAGAAAGATCCACCTGAGGGCCTCTACCTTTGGCTCCTACCTCAAACTAGAAGTAACTAAGGTGCTTGGTGTGCTAAACCTAGAACCTTAGAAAGAGTAGAGAGTAATTTTGAAGGTTTTATCTCAAACTCAATGGTTCTCAACTCATGAGAAGGGAGAGCTAGAGAGAGAGGAAGAGGATGAGAGAGAATGAGAATGATAGAATGAGAAGATAATGACAACCTTCTCACATATATGTGTGAATTATGATAATTAAAAAATTAGCTAAAGATAATTGTGATGGTTAACTTGAAATGACAATTATCATTTCACATTAATTACTTTTGCAAGAATCAAAGAGCATCTTTCATATGAAATGATGATGGTCAATATGTCAACATAGGTCAACAAGTCAACCATAGTCAAATGGTCAACAACCCTAACCATAATACAATTATAATTAACTAATATTAATAATCATATTTTACACATAAACATTAGGGTTAAGAAAAAGACAACGGTCATTAACCCTAATGAAAATCCTCTGCCTCTGCCTCAGTCAACTGTGCATACACACCCGTATCCGTGTTCCGAGGAACACGAATACAATAAGATAAAACCAATCCCGAAACATATACTAGGATCTGGCTTAAACCAAAGCCCGCTAGTATAAGCTGTCCGGACACCAAACGTGCACAAGTGCGCGGATGTGAACGAACCCTATCGTAAAACCATGCGACCTCTACTCGTTTTGCCTAAAGGCGAATAACCCTCTGTGTGGGACTCTAAAGACTCGGCACTACGCTGGCAGTGGGTTTAACCACAGACCGCAAGCGGCACTAGCTGTACGTAACGGTCCCCAGGTAGATGCCGATAAGAAGACTGACGAGGTAAACCCATCTGAACTCCAACTGAGCCTGAATGTGACAGTCTCCGTACAGTCCGGTCTGTTCGTCTAAGAGTATCGCATGGCGGGCCTAGGGGGGCGATAAACGTTAGTCCCTTAATAGCGGTACAAGTCGTGTCGGAGTGTAGCCCAGAACACCTGAGATAACACTGGAAACTTACCAGTCTATCTCGCTTGCCCTGGCCAGGGACTTTGTGTAATGGCTCTCCTAGACACAGCGTGATATCAACCCCCAATACCGGGAGAGATGAATCCTGTCTAACCGTCACTGCCTCCAAGTGCTTCGGGACTGCACCCAAAAACTACCTGTTTGCACGACTCCTTTGAGCCGTGGTAGGGTAGTAATCAAATAACAGTGGGAACACACTCGAGGCGAAGTGACAGTGTCAAGTCAACGGACTAAGCTGTACTCATGTCACCTGGGAACTGATAACCGACGATAGGTATAATACCAACCAACAGTTCCTGACGAGTCCTGTCCAGTGTACTCGTAACCTAACGAGCACCCGCATACTATCTCAAGTACGACGTACTGACGGCTGTGGGACAGACCGTCTCCCAAGCTGGGATGAGAAGCGCACACGCTAGTCTACTCCGGAGTATCGATGCCCTGTCTCGATAGTCCTACGACTAGGGACCTGCATAAGGATGTGCTTGTGGATTACCCAGCCCCCACGAGTGTGACTGCCATCACAACGCTGGTTATCAAGCAAAGATCCTAAGGGCTCCACTAATGTGCAAAGGCGATATCTATAAGAAACACATGCACACATTAAAGCAGAAACAAACCAAGTAGCATACTACTATTTTGAGCAAGATTGTCAATACAAGGTGAATATCCCAAGCTTCCATTAAGTAATATACAAACTAGTATGATACAGTAATGGCCTCTAGGGCATATACCCTAACAATCTCCCACTTGCACTAAGGCCATGTACTGGCGTATTGTTCATACCATAATATTGCATTATTATATTCCCCATTCTTATTCGTTTTATAAATAAATAGGTGCTTTTGACGCATGTCTGCTACATATTACAGGTTACAGGTTCTTGGATCTAAAACAGTGAAAAAGGTAAAACACGACGCAAAAGTGGAACTACAACCAACAAATAAAAGGATCTTGATCAAGCCTACATCAAAGATAAAATTAACAAAGTACAAGGCAATGGAAGGTCCAAGATTACAAAGCGAACGGTTAAAAGTCCACCGCAATTGTTCACTGGAGATCTGGAAGAAACATAGAAGCTATTTTAATAAAAGAACCAAAGAATAAGGAAGCCCAAAAACAGAAGAGCCAACAAATGAAATTTCAAGGCCCAATACTTCCTTTTGGCCGCGGAACCGCGGCCAAACCAGGCCTCGGGCCGCGGTTCCGCGGCAAGGTTAAAGAGACAGAGACATAAAATTTTACCAAAACTTAGAGTCTACTTTGACTAGGTCTTCCTAAGGATACTTTGGTAAATGTAGACATGCGAATCAGTTGTAACCTAGGGTTCCTATCCTCTATAAATAGGAACTCTAAATCATTGTATTAGCTTATGCCTCCCTATGCCTCTTTCTATGAATAAAATTTAGAAATCTTTTGGAGAGCATCGATGCCTCTTTTCATTTCATGAATTCAGATATGACAACCCTGCGTTGATGTTTGGAGAGAGCCATCTGTAAAGTAAGTAGGTAATTTAAATTCTTTTCCCTGGTTTAGATTTAATTCCTTGCCCTAGATAATTGTTAGAGTTAGCTTTGGGGAAGGCTTTTGAGAGATGAGATCTCTCATCCCTTTCTTGCCCATTATATATTTTCAATAGGACTCCATGCATACACGCACACACCGCGCCCTACGGCACCCTATCCCTCGAGGTAGCAGTGATACCGTAGTATAAAGGCCCGGTTGCGCGTGTTTTCCATGGAGGTTAGGGTAAGGATCTCTAAAGGAAGGACAAGAACCTAGAGGAAGGAACACCTTGCCGAATGGATCTAATCTCCTTTACTGATAATTACCATAACTCCTCGTATATCTTCATTTGGGTATAGAAAACTTTGAGATTTATTTACATTTCCAAACCATTCCTAAACCTAACCCTAGCAAGATTTAGATCTATATTAATTTAGTTTTTAGATAGATTTAGTTTTTAGATTAAATAATCAATCCGAACTCCCATCGGAATTAACTCGTTTGAGCGATTAGGAAAGTCACAACATTCCTGTGGACCGACCCGTACTCACCGGCTAGCTGCATAGCGACGCCATTCTTGATTGCGGTAATAGATAGTTTTTGAGATCAATCAAATGACGCCGTTACCGGGGATGGCGTGTTATTTTCTTTTTACAATTTCGGGTTAATCTAAAATTAAAATATCATAAAAACTGGAAAAAAAAATAAATTTTTTTTTATCATTTTGTTATTTTGTGAAGGGTATCTTTGTTTGAATTTTGCAGGATCTACAATCAAGTTCGGATCTGGAAATCTCCAGAGATCAAAACAGCAAATATCAAATCCGAACAAACAGAAGAATATCACAACAGATAACAGAAGAAATTTGGAGGACCGATTCAACAAGAAGAACCGCGGAGATTTGGAGAGGGAAAAAAAAACCGGTTCCGAAGTGACCAACCGACGGCGGATACGCGGTCTGAGGGTGCTTTTCGCGGCGGTTCCGCGGTGGAGGTGACGGATCGGTTCCCCAGAAAAGTCTGAAGCGCGGTTAAAAAAAAATCTGTAAGTCTTCTGATCTCCTCCTCTGCAAATCTCTAATATATCTTCTGAAAAATCTCCTGCAGGATTCTTTGCGCTTTAAAAATCTTCCCCCTTCCAAATAACAAATCTTGTGCAGGACTCTTTGCGCCGCGCATAAAATAAAAAAGATTTGATTGCAAGTGATTTACTGTTTTGCATAGATTTGATTGCAAGTGATTTACTGTTTTGCATATCTTTAATTGGACTTTAAGTGGCATTTTGACCAATTCAGATTGGGTGGGGATTTCATCACCCTCCCCAGGACCCAAGAAATCACATAAGGCATTTGCATTGACCATTCTTAATTAAAAAATACTAGACTCAGCCCTAAGGACTTCGAGCTCAATAGGACAGAGGACTAGTTATAGGCATCGACCGTTTTTCCTAACCTGACTTTGCGGTGTCTAGGCAAGTGTGTCTAAGGCAAGTGGTTACTTAATTAGGACCGCTACTTGTAGCGGGGAGCCTCCCACTTACCTGGCACTTACCTGGCCGCAATTGGCGGTGAAGAGGCGGTTTGAGGTCCTATTTCTAGCCCTTTGGAACAGTTAGGAGCTGTCTAGCTGACCTAGGTGACCCTAGATCTAGGCCTGATTGTGCATTTTTGGTTGATCGAAAGTGTGTCTTAGCCCTTTATCGAAAATTTTTGCAAAAAAGTTCAAAATAAAGAGAAAAAGAAAAAAAATCATTTTATAAAAAAACTTGCAACTTTTGTCACTAAGAAATCCTTGCACCACCTACCTACTTTCTTTTCACTTTCTTCTATCATGGGTACCCCACATCATAAATCACTTTCCGAACTTTGGTATCCCGAACCTAACTTCTGTAAGTCTACGCTAGCGCCCCGGGCGTCTACAGACGCCAAATGCGGAATAAAAACTTTTTATCTGGCGCTATCGTATACTTTAACCCGGATCTTCCATTATTGCTAAACTAACAAACTGTAAAGAGTGTAGAAAGGTTATACCGAACGATCCGAGTCCTTCGTTCTTTAACCATCATCCCACGCTCCGTTGCGGCTGCTCCGATCTGGTCGATCTCCGATATCCTCGTCGAGGTGGCACCACATCACTGATTCTTTAAACGGGCTCCCGCCTCTGACTCGAGGCAACTCGATCGTCAAGTTTGCCAAAAGAGACGACCAAGAATGATGTAGAGAATGAGTAGATGACTTTGTCTCGTTCCATCCAAAACTGTGGACGGACGGTTAATGAAGTTGCCGAGGGAATTGGGTGATGGAATGAAATGAACTGTAAAATTCCATGCACCCCAAATACTATCATAATCTTTTTCTCCAAATGAAACATCAAGTGAGAGAGAGTGAGGAGAGAGAGGGGGCCGGCCACTTATAGGAGTGGGGGGGTGACCGTAGGAGAGGGGAGAGTAACCATAAGATAAATATCATAATGTGAACACAAAATAATATCTTTAGCTAAACAAGAAATGGTTAAAATCAAAGCATGAGTCACAAGACACCTCACCAAATTCTAGAACCTTCTAGAACCTTCTAGAAGCATGACTCACCCTCATCCAAGAAAAGATAAATCCGTCTTTAACCGAATGTTAAAAGACGGCTGATAGAAAACTGGAAACTGGCAACTTCCAAAAGTGATCCTGAAACGACTTTCAGGATAACCCCGAAACTGTATAAATATACCCGCATTTGTATTACAACCGAATACAAATGCAACTGAGACAAAGATATTATACCTACTCAATATAATACTCGGATCCGGCTTAAACCAAAGCCGACCAGTATCATCTGCCCGAAAACTGACACGTGCGTAAACGCACGCGCATTTTCCGAACCCTGCCATAAAACCATACGGCCTCTACAACGTTTCGCCCGAACTTGGGAAACTGTCTGTGGGGGACTCTAATGACTCGTCAGTACCCTGGCAGTGGGTTTAACCACAAACCGTCAGCGGCACTAGCTATGCGTAACGGCTGCCCATAGTCTGACCTCAAGGGAGGCAGATGAGCTAACTCAAGGGTGGCCGATGAGTGAACTCATCCAGAAACCCTACTGAGCCTAACAGTGACAATGTATATACAGTCCGGTCCGTTCGTCAATGAGTATCGCATATCCTCCTAGGGGGCTAGTAACGTCAGACCCCCAGAAGCAGTATAAGTCGTGTCGGAGTGTAGCCCAATCACACCCTGAGATACTACTGGAGTACCTACCAGTAAATCTCCTGCCATGGCCATGGACTTTGTGTAATGGCTCTCCTAGACACAGCACGACCTCGCCCCCAATACCGGGAGAGACGAATCCCCTGCCGATCCGCTCACGTGCCTCCATATGGCTCGGGACTGTACCCAAAAGCTACCTGTTTGCATGACTCCTTTGAGCCGTGATAGGGTAGAAATCAAAGCACAGTGGGAACTCATACGAGACAAATGACGACCTCAGGTCGATGAACTAACCTGTACACATGTCACCAGGGAACTGCTATCTGACGATAGGTATAGTACTAACTAGCAGATTCCCGGCGAGTCCTGTCCGGTGTACTCATAACCCAATGAGCACCTGTATACATCTTAGGTGATCCAACTGACACCAGTGGCTTGTGAGACCGGCCACCGCCCCTCGTCGGGGTCTCGACTGTATACACTAGTCTACTCCGGAGTATCGATGCCCTGTCTCGAAACTCCCACGACTAGGGACCACAATTAAGGATATGCATATAAACTACCCAACTCTCACGCATATGATCGCCATCATACTGTTGGTAGTAAAGCAAGATCCTAAGGGCTCTATCAAAGTGTAACATGCAATCAGTCACCTGAACATGTACACGACTGATAAAGGCAAACCAGATAGCATACTATCATCTCGAGTAAGACTGTCCTACCGGGATAGGTCCTCCGCAATCATTGCAATCACGTACCTGCGATCCAATAATTGACTATGAGGGCACTATCTCCAACAACTTTGCCTCGTACGTCAATTGTTTCGGTCGATTTAAGGAAGACCCTTCCGTGCCCAAAATTTCTTTGAAAGATCAAATAGAAGCGTCTAGAAGAAAAAGTTCGACTTTGCAACCCACTTTGTGTCAACCATGTCAACCTTCACCACCTTCGTACGTTGATACCACTTTTTCAAGTCCGGTTGTAACTCCTAAACCGATGTCCATTGCTGAGCATATTGCTCAATCTCGTAGCCGGTCTTTCACTCCTCTCCACACATCCACTTCTAGGGGTCAACAAGTCCATTCACCTTTTTATCCAACTGTTGACCCTACTCCTGTCCAACCATCCAATTCCTACCAGTCCTACCCGACTTTCCCACTGTCACTAGACATTGCTTCTACACAGCCTTTTGGGAGTTTCACGTATCCAAACAGTTTTGAATCTTTTACCGAAACCCCTTCACAACCCATGTCTAGTCTAGAACAGTCGTTGGAGGCATACATCGCAGCAACAAACAAAATGATTAGGAATGTGGATGCGTCCGTGGCCGCCCTTATGCAACCTAGTGAACCGGCAGCTAGTTTCCAACTAGCTCCAAATTTTTCAATGTATGATGAGGCGGTTGGACAGAGTGCGAATTTGAGAGGATTTCCAAATCAAACCTACCCATACCCAATTGAAGCCCACAACTCCGGTTTTCCATCGATTGTCCCACATGATTCCCAAGTGGAAAATAAAACATCTAACGAGTTGTGTGACTTTGTAGTGCTTGATTTGCTAGATTGTGAAGAGTCTCTTTCGAGTGAAACCACACCTAATCCTTTTGACCTTTACACCTCCACTCTAGAACCTAAATTGATAAATATCCATGCTTTTGATGAGGTGTCAGAAAAAATTGATTTTCACTTGATTGAGGATATAGACGCCGGGAATATTTCGTATGATGAACCTGTCGATTTGATTGAAATTTTATGTCCAATTCATCATCCCGAGTCATTAGATGTTTCTCCCGAACTTCATATGCGTCTTGATTTTGATGATAATAGCATGGATGAGTTAAATATTGAGGAGAATTATGAGGATAGTATTGAGGAGAGTATTGAGGATCATATTGAGGTTGAACCATTTTTCTTTGATGTGTCGGATTTTCCAATTCATCCTCCTGAACCTTTAACTGTTATATCACCCTCCCTCCTTTCCATTGTTCCGACCACGCAAAAGATCACGCTTGAAGACTGTGAGCTTGAAAAATTTCTCTTTGAATCTGACATAGTTCTCACAGACAATAATGATTACGAGTGTTTCACTTTTCGGACGATGTTGAAAACTCACCTCCCGAGTTTGAGTCCTTTACATTTTCAGATGAGTTAGTTGAACCATCAGACTCGGTTGCTTACAGTCGTTTCGAACCATTGTTGGAATCTTTCAAGTTCGAAACAGTTTACTACGGTGAGAATGAGACTATCCCTAATTCGCTCCCTTTCGTCCTTCCTATCGTTCCGACCGTACAAGAGACCGTTACGCTTTCATCTCCAATACCAAGTTCGGCGTACCCATACTTTCTTGCGAATCTTGAGGGATTTGACCCCATTTCTCGACGGGTTGATAGGTTAGCACAATCGCTTTTAACACATCAGTCATCACAAATTGCGCTAATTTATTCACTCGATTTACACTCTCAAGATCGTACTCCACTTCTTTCTCTTTTCCGTCATTTTTCTCCTCCACCGAGACCGTATACCGCTTCTATCTCCACACGTTCTCGTGTGCTTCTCATCTCTTTCCTTTCCACTCCATTCTTTCACCAACTCGACCATTACCACGATAAGATTTTTGAATGGTTGGTGCTAACCTTTGGCTTGTGTAAGGCCAAGCTTAAGTTTGGGGGGAACCTTGTTGTATATATGTATATATATTTTTGTTTTCTTTTTCTATAAAAAATTAAAAAAAATCAAAACATTAAAAATATAGAAAAAATTATAAATAAATAAACAGGGGAGTGCCGGCATTTTGACCCTCTTGGTGTAGCATGACAGTGAGGACACTGTCAAGTTTAAGTTTGGGGGTATGCTCGGTACGTCTTCTTCCTTCGCATTCATATGTACATATTTTTGCATTTGCATATTTATTTGAAAACCCATAAAAATTGAAAAATCTCAAAAATCATAAAAATTAATGTATTCAATTTTAGCCTTATTTGACTTAAGTTTGACAAATATGTTACTTAGCTAGGAACAACTAGATCTTAGATTTAGTAAATTAAAAACCCTAAAAATAACCTTCCTTAAACTTTAACGGTAGAAAGTATATGCCTTTGTAGTTTATTTAGAAATAGGCAAATTTTGAGTTCACTTTTTGGGCTAAGTCAAAACAAAGGAAAAGTATTGATATTTTTATTAGAGTATAAGTTTGAAAAATAATTCCTAGTTTAAGTCTAGATTCTGAGAATGTATACCCTACAAATTGCACAAACACGCACCTTGAAACTTGGAATAGTAGAGGAGACCTTGAAATGCTTTTGTCTAAAGTCCTTAGTACAATGAAAATAAAAGAAAAAAAAGTGTGAATAAAGAATAAAAAAATGAACACTGGTTTTTGTGATTACTTAAGGCTGTAAAAATAGAAAAATATTTAGCGAGGGTGCTTCTTCACCTAGTGCCTTAGACCAACTGGTTTGGGAGTCACTGCTAAAGCCTTGGGTGTTGCAAGACAAGGAATTACACTTTAATGTGCAAACACATCTTGTAATCGGTCGTTGGTACCTCAAGAAGTATTAACGGTCGCATGAAGGATGTGTAAGCAAAATTCAATTAAAAATTCACCAATTAATAAGTGCTTTGGACAAAAGGACAAGAGTATGATTGCTTGATTTGAATTTCCAAGTGTAGAGGTGATTTATACACACACGTGGGGATATGTGATTGGAATTTAGATGAGAGAAAGGAGTGAAGAATAGAACTTGTACCTTTAGTAGAGTTGATAAAAATTCCTAAGTGGAGATGGAACCCTAGAAGGAAAACTTAAGAAATGCCGAATGCTAAGTAAGTCTATAGAACATATATAATCTTAAGTTAAATAATGAGGAAGTGTGAAGAATATGGGTGGATAATTTACAAGTCGACGATAATAGAATTCCTTGTTAGAAAACCTAATTGGAGAATAAAAGTCGAAGAGCCAAATTGATAGGATTTTGTGGGTGTAATCCGCTGAAAACCCTCAGGAGACAACACTCCTCCTACTAGGGACACCTAGAGCTTTAACGGCTTGTTGCACTTGCTCAGTGCAATCGCGTTTCCCTGCGAAAGTGCGGTTAGGTTTTTTTGTAGAGAATAAAAAAAATAAGTTTGCTCGAGGACGAGCAAAAGATAAGTTTGAGGGTATTTGTTCATACCATAATATTGCATTATTATATTCCCCATTCTTATTCGTTTTATAAATAAACATGTGCTTTTGATGCATGTCTGCTACATATTACAGGTTACAGGTTCTTGGATCTAAAACAGTGAAAAAGGTAAAAGACGACGCAAAAGTGGAATTACAACCAACAAATAAAAGGATCTTGATCAAGCCTACATCAAAGATAAAATTCATAAAGTACAAGGCAATGCAAGGTCCAAGATTACAAAGCGAACGGTTAAAAGTCCACCGCAATGTTCACTGGAGATCTGGAAGAAACATAGAAGCTATTTTAATAAAAGAACCAAAGAATAAGGAAGCCCCAAAACAGAAGAGCAAACAAATGAAATTTCAAGGCCCAATACTTCCTTTTGGCCGCGGAACCGCGGCCAAACCAGGCCTCGGGCCGCGGTTCCGCGGCAAGGTTAAAGAGACAGAGACATAAAATTTTACCAAAGCTTGGAGTCTACTTTGACTAGGTCTTCCTAAGGAAATTTTGGTAAATGTAGACATGCGAATCAATTGTAACCTAGGGTTCCTATCCTCTATAAATAGGAACTCTAAATCATTGTATTAGCTTATGCCTCCCTATGCCTCTTTCTATGAATAAAATTTAGAAATCTTTTGGAGAGCATCGATGCCTCTTTTCATTTCATGAATTCAGATATGACAACCCTGCGTTGATGTTTGGAGAGAGCCATCTGTAAAGTAAGTAGGTAATTTAAATTCTTTGCCCTCGTTTAGATTTAATTCCTTGCCCTAGATAATTGTTAGAGTTAGCTTTGGGGAAGGCTTTTGAGAGATGAAATCTCTCATCCCTTTCTTGCCCATTATATATTTTCAATAGGACTCCATGCATACACGCACACACCACGCCCTACGGCACCCTATCCCTCGAGGTAGCAGTAATACCGTAGTATAAAGGCCCGGTTGCGCGTGTTTTCCATGGAGGTTAGGGTAAGGATCTCTAAAGGAAGGACAAGAACCTAGAGGAAGGAACACCTTGCCGAATGGATCTAATCCCCTTTATTGATAATTACCATAACTCCTCGTATATCTTCATTTGGGTATAGAAAGCGTTGAGATTTATTTACATTTCCAAACCATTCCTAAACTTAACCCTAGCAAGATTTAGATCTATATTAATTTAGTTTTTAGATAGATTTAGTTTTTAGATTAAATAATCAATCCGAACTCCCATCGGAATTAACTCGTTTGAGCGATTAGGAAAGTCACAACATCCCTGTGGACCGACCCGTACTCACCGGCTAGCTGCATAGCGATGCCGTTCTTGATTGCGGTAATAGATAGTTTTTGAGATCAATCACGTATCGAAGACCTATCATCTCGATCACCCGCTCGAACTGAGTCTGGGGTAAGGCCTTCATGAATGGATCAGCAGTGTTATCTTCCGTAGCAACTCTCCGAACCTCGATCTCCTGGCGACCCACGATCTCCCTGATCAGGTGATACCGCCTCAAGATGTGTCTGGATTTCTGATGGGACCTGGGTTCCTTCGCTAAAGCTATAGCCCCATTGTTGTCGCAATACAGAGGTACTGGATCAACAATGGACGGAACCACCTGAAGTTCTGTCAAGAACTTCCTTATCCAGACGGCTTCTTTTACGGCATCTGCAGCAGCGATATATTCCACTTCCATCGTCGAGTCAGCAACGGTTTCCTGTTTGGAACTCTTCCAACACACCGCCCCTCCATTGAGGGTAAAGACATAACCCGGCATGGACTTGGAATCATCCTTGTCACTCTGGAAGCTGGAGTCAGCAAAGGCTTCGATCTGGAGGTCTTTTCCGCTATACACCAAGAACATCTCCTTAGTCCTTCTCAGGTACTTGAGAATGTTCTTTACCGCTATCCAGTGTTTCTCCCCAGGGTTTGACTGATACCGGCTTACCACACTCAGTGCATAAGCTACATCTGGTCTGGTACACAACATCACATACATTATAGAGCCTACCGCAGAAGCGTAGGGTATGACAGACATGCGATCCCTTTCCAAATCAGTTTTGGGAGACATCTCTTTGGAGAGGGTGATCCCGTGACAAGCCGGTAGATTACCGCGCTTGGAATCTTCCATGCTGAATCTTTTCAGTATGGTGTCGATGTACCTGGACTGTGAAAGTCCTAATATCCTCTTAGACCTGTCACGATAGATCCGGATCCCCAGAATGTAAGAGGCATCACCCAGGTCTTTCATGGAGAACCTGTGTGACAAGAACCCTTTGACAGATTGTAGCATAGGAATGTCATTTTCTATCAAGAGAATGTCATCCACGTATAAAACGAGGAATACAACAGTTCTTGCTACAATCTACTATAGATGCATGGTTCATCTGGATTTTGATAAAGTCAAATTCTTTGACCGTCTCATCAAAACAGATGTTCCAACTCCGCGATGCCTGCTTTAGTCCATAGATGGACTTAAGCAACTCGCACACCTTTCCGCTGCTCCTACTCTGAATGAAACCCTCTGGCTGGTCCATATAGACACACTCCTCTAAATTTCCATTTAGAAAAGCGGTTTTTACGTCCATTTGCCAAATCTCATAATCGTGGAAGGCAGCAATGGCAAGAAGGATCCGAATGGATTTCAGCATAACCACTGGAGAAAAGGTTTCGTCATAGTCCAAACCAGGTCTTTGACGGAAACCCTTTGCAACAAGTCTAGCTTTATAGGTCTCAACTTGTCCATCTACACCAATCTTCCTTTTGAAGATCCACTTGCATCCTACGGGTTTTACCCCATCTGGAGCAACGTCCATACTTTATTGGTGTACATGAACTCCATTTCGGTCCGCATTGCATCCAGCCATTTTACCGAGTCAACGCTCTGAATGGCCTGCTGGAAGCTAGTCGGCTCATTACTATCAATGATGCAATCCTCTCTATCCCCGTTTATGAGAAAACCGTAGTATCTCTCGGGCGGATGAGACTGCCTACTACTTCTGCGGAGCGGCGCAGGAATGTCATGATCTTTCGAACCCTCTGGCTCTACTAAGCTTTCAGTAATAGCTCGTGGTTCTGGAATTTCTTCCAGTTCTATTGCGCTCCCACTTATCTGATTTTCCAAAAAATGAGTTTCTAAGAAGTGGGCATGACGAGAAACAAAACCTTTTGTTCCTCTTCGCAATAGAAGAAATATCCCTTGGAGTTCTTTGGATATCCCACAAACTTGCACTGTACTGAGCGTGCCTCGACTTTGTCCGCATGCTGCTTTTTGACAAAAGCTAGACATCCCCATGTCTTAATGTGATTAAGATAGGGTCTCTTCCCACACCACATCTGATATGGTGTAGTAGGCACAGTCTTAGTTAGAACTCGGTTCAAAAGGTATGCAGCTGATTCTAGTGCATATCCCCAGAATGATCGCGGTAACTCAGCATTACTCATCATGGAACATACCATATCCAATAGGGTGCGGTTCCGTCTCTCCGATATACCGTTATGTTGCGGAGTGTATGGAGGAGTAAGCTGAGAGAAAATTCCATTCTCTTTTAGGTAATCCAGGAACTCGGGACTCAAGTATTCACCACCTCGATCAGATCACAATGTCTTGATACTTTTACCTGTTTGTTTTTCTACTTCATTCTTATATTCCTGGAATTTTCCAAAGGCTTCGGATTTATGTTTCATTAAGAAGACATATCCGTACCTTGAAAAGTCATCCGTAAAAGTAATGAAGTAAGAATAACTGCTTCGCGCATGCGTAGACATTGGACCGCACACGTCGCTGTGTACGAGTCCCAAGAGCTCGCTCGCTCTTACTCCGTGTCCAGTGAACGGAGTCTTTGTCATCTTTCCTTTGAGACAGGATTGACAAGTTGCATATGATTGATATTCGAACGGATCCAAATATCCTTCTGTATGTAACTTCGTCAACCTTCTCTCATTGATGTGACCCAGTTTACAATGCCATAAGAAAGCCTGATTTGTTTTCGGAGACTTTCTTTTGTGTGTATTCTGGATATTGAAAATCTGTGATTGGTTTAATACGTATATACCATTGCTTAATGTACCTGACCCAATCAGAACTTGATTAAGGTGAATGTTTACAACATTACTTACAAACGCAAATTCACAACCTTCTTTAGATATTAAAGATACAAAAATGATATTACAAGTTGCATTGGGTACAAAAAAACAATTACGTAAAACCAAAACATGTCCATCTGACATTCCCAGGTGATAGTCCCCCACGGCCTCAGCATCCATGCTAGCTCCGTTTGCAACTCTGAGGGTCATATCACCTGCCCTCAAAACCCTACGCTTTCTCAATGTCTGCAAAGAATTACAGATATGAGATCCTGACCCGGTATCCAATACCCAGGAAGTAGAGTTTGTTGATAGACAGTTTTCAATAACATACACACCTGAAGCTGAAGCCGCAACTTTCTTCAGATCCTGGGTTCTGGCCTTCCAAGCCCTGCAATCTTTCTTCCAGTATCCACTCTTGTGACAGTAAAAGCACTCTTCCTTCCACACAAGCTTCCCCGCTACCTTTGTTGCTTTTGCTTTTCCCTTCGTATCCACTTTACTAACACCGCCCCTTGGTTTGGCGGGGGTTTTCTTCTTCTTTCCCTTGGCTTTCGCTTTGGACCTAGAAGAGGAAGATCCTCCTATAAACAAAATGGATGTTTCCCTACCTTTCTGTAGGGTGCCCAACTTCTTTTTCTTGCAAGTTGAAGTTCAGGATAAACTGGGCGTAAGTGGAAGGAAGGGACTGGAGAATCAAGTCCGTATAGAGCTCATTCTCCAACATGGTCCCAAGGACCGCGAGCTCCTCTATGTAGCCAATCATCTTAAGTACGTATTCCGCTACCGATGATCCGACGGCCAATCTCACCGAAAACAGCTTTTTCGAGACTTCGTATCTGGCGATACGGGATTGCTCTCCATACAGTTCTTTTGTATGAAGAAATATGGATTCGAGGTCCATATTCTCGTGCCTCCTCTGATATTCATTGTCCATAAAGGCAAGCACGAGGCACTTGGCCTTCGCACAGTCGATTTCCTAGGTCTTACGGATTTCCCTATCCACGACGCTGGTTTTAGGACCTGGGAGTGGTAAGTAGATACCCCAACTTGTCATAAGTGATTGCCATTTTGACATTCCTGAGCCAATCTTTGTAGTTTGGCCCTGTCAGTATGTTTTTATCTAGTAGTAACTTAAGTCCAGTCATGATGTTTGGTCGCTGCAATTAGGAGAGAGAGAAGAAACACTTTAGCATGATGCTCTTGCAAGTTTAGAGTGGTTTTTAATTTGTCTAAACAGGATGGCTCCTACTGTCTCTCGAATCCCTCCTCAAACCATAAAGGAAGAACTAGTCGGGATCAATCTCACCGTACAATACTTGCTTAACCATTCAGCCAGACCAGTGTCGGTACTTCGAGGGAGGTTTTCCAACGCTTTCGCGAAGTTCCTTAATTAAGTAACCTCTTTTCCCTGTGGGTGTAGCCCCGCTAACACCTTTCTAGACACCTACTTGGTTTATAGCATTGATCGTTAAGTGAGAAAGTTCCGGAGGAGTAGCATATACTCACAATAGGATCGAGATCCAAATATCATCGCGTGACAAAACTGAAGGAATCCTACCAGAATCATCACACTCCAAATGGTATGCAGCGCTAGCAAGTTTCAGTTTCTTTAGAAACTCCCGATGTGGATTTTTGCCCCATGCTCTTATGACCTTGACTTTGGCCAACATATCATAAGTCACACGTCAAGTTCTACCCATCATTCTCCAGGTTAATTTGAACCCACCCGTACCTATCCTTGACTTTGGCCAACATGGCAGTACGACTGTCCCAAACCAACACATCTATCTATGCTGCACATGAATACCCAATAGCTACCAATCATTATGCCTTGACTTTGGCCAACATACATAGCTTGAATAATATTGACCATTCATGTGAAACGACGGAGGGCTACGAATGGTTTTGGCGAAACCGTGAACGTAGTGAACTTGATATAATCGAAGGAACGAGATAGCTTTCAAAAGGAGTGGTTCAAGCTCCGCATTTAAAAATTGGTTTTGAAAAGAACCGAGTGGTTTTGAAAGTGTTCCAACGACTTTTACTTGGTTTATTTTTCTTGCATTAATTTTAATGCGTCCCATCAATTAATCCTACCATTGCAGAAAACAACGAAAATATGACGTACGCTTATACCATCCGCATTCGCCACAGGGTCCCGTCATCACCCGTTAGGTTACTTAACTAACGACAGAGCGGGGGTTGGACTAGCGCGGATGCAAAACATAAGCAACGCCTAAATAGATATCATATATATAGATATATACATTCGTCACATGCAATGATAGCCATTCCAGATCACAGATAAATACATTGGATATACTAGGATTCCGCACTCCGTACGAGCCTGTAACGAAGAACGGATTTCACGGTCGCGATGAATAGCCAAACCCCACCCTAGACCCCTACGGGTGCGGCAAACTACCCGCCAAGTACCCGAAGCGAAGCAACCTCTCTCAACACCGTGAGTAGGCCACTCGGCACTTCGAGATACCCGGTAGTTTTTGCACCCCATCTTAGGTCTATCCTAGGAGCAAAAACAGTAAAAGAAATTATACAATGACGGCTACAACCCCAACCCGGTTGTGCGGCCATACAAATAATATTACACCAATTTACATATTACAAGAATTGAAAGAATAAGAAAACTCTCATCTCACAACCCACGGCTATTCATCCGCGACAATCCAACGAATTCATATACACAAACCATCAACATTACAGATCACAGATATGTATAACCCCCACTAATCGACGTATAGCGATTAGCAGACGTTCAATACATATATCACATCACAGATATAACCCATTCGCCAAAGTGTAAAGAAGTTCGATCAAAATACAGATTTGTGACCACCCCAAAAACTAACTTGTTCTCTGGAAATTCTGGGCAGAAAAAAACCATCTCAAAAATCACAAAACACCATCAGAAGAAAACTGCAGGAGAAACGGTCCACGGCCGAGTCAACTCGGCCGCGGTTCCGCGGCAAGAGCAAGCTCGTGCCGCGGATCCGCGGTGAGTTGGTCGACCCACTGGATCATTTTTCTTGGCTGTTCTAACAAAAGCCTGAGCCGATTTTTAGTACATGATTTATTATTTTTGGAGCAGAAATAAAAATCGGCAGAAACTTAGGTTTTAGAAAACGTGTTTTGCGATTTTTTCCGATCGAAGTTCTAGATACTTTGCTAACTTGCTAGTTTGTGTTTAGCTAGGCTCTGATACCACTGTAAGTCCACGTTGCCCACCCCGGTGCTTGATTAAGAAAGGTTTTGTCGATCAAAAATATTTACCGCAATCAAGAACGGCGTCGCTTTGCAGCTAGCCGGTGAATACGGGTCGGTCCACAGGGATGTGTAAATCTCCTTTAAGTTCTTACGAGTTAATTCCAAATGGTGTTTGGATTTATAATTAAACCTAAAAATTGAAGTTGTATGATACTAGGATTAGAAACTTGCTAGGATGAGGTCTAGGGAAAATTTGGTAAACAAAGATCTACATCTCTTTCCATTGCCATTAATTAAATTTATCATATTAGTGTTATGGGGATTAGGATATTTATAAAGGGGATTAGGATGATTGGGATGATTGATTCTTCCTCTAGATCCTTGTCCTTCCTTTATTAATCTTTACCCTAACCTCCATGGAAAACCTTAAAATCCAGGCCTTTAGACTACGGAATCACCGTTACCTCGAGGGTAAAAGTGCCGTAGGGAGCGGAATAAGAAGGTATGCATGGAGTTCTAATGTTCATAAAAGTTTGGCAACGAAAAGATATGAGAGATCTTCATCTCTCAAATCCTTCCCTATTCCTAACCCTAACAAGCGAGGAAACCACTCGCTCATTGAGGGAATGAAGAAAGACATGATTTTATTAAAGAGAGAAAACATCGATTGCAAGTTAATAAAAGCTAAACTAAATTAAACTAAGGCGAGAAAATAATTTACGTAGGGCAGATATGAAAAAAACTATAACTAGGGCAAGGAAAATACCCTACTTATGATTGATGCGCTCTAACTTCAAGAAAACAGAATTTTATTCATGAGTAGAGGCATAAGAAAATACAAGGCTTTGGGTTCTATTTATAGGACATAGAAACCCTATGTTTACAATTGCTCCGCATGTCTACAATTACAAATATACCCCTAGAAAATCTTTCCAAAGCCGCCAAAGAATTATGGTAAAATTTCCTGCGCATTAGGGCTTCAAACGGCCGCGGAACCGCGGCATGGGCGCGCTTGGGCCACGGTTCCGCGGCCCAATAGTGAGCTTGGATCCTGAAATTTTGGTGGCTTGCTTTGGTGTCTTTTGGGCTTCCTGGTTTTTTATTCCTTTTATCAATTGGCCTTCTGTATTAATTCCAGATCTTCAGTGAACACTTTGCAATGGATCCTTTAACCGTCTTTCTTGCAAACTTGGATCTTGCGTTGCCTTGTTGATGGTGAACCGTTCTTCTGCTGGGCTTTACTAAGATCCTCCTAATTGTTGGTCAAAAGTCCTTCTTTTGTGTCGTCTTTTGTGTTTTTCACTGTTTTCGCGCCAAGAACCTGTAACCTGTAACATGTAGCAGACATGGGTCAAAAGCACCGGTTTTCATTGTAAAATGCATAAGAATGGGGAATACAAAATGCAATATTATGTTATGAACAAATACCCCCAAACTTATCATTTGCTCGCCCTCGAGCAAACTTTTTATTTATTTTCGATAAAAATCTAACCTAGCCACACTTTCGCAGGGAAACGCGATTGCACTGAGCACGTGCAACAAGCCGTTAAACCTCTAGGTGTCCCTAGTAGGAGAAGTGTTGTCTCCTGAGGGTTTTCAGTGGATTACACCCACAAAATCCTATCAATTTGGCCTTTCGACTTTTGTTCTCCAATTAGGTTTTCTAACAAGGAATTCTATTATCTTCAACTCGTAAATTATCCACCCATATTCTTCACACTTCCATATTATTTAACTTAAGATTATATATATCCTGTAGAATTACCTAGCTTTCGGCATTTCTTAAGTTTTCCTTCTAGGGTTCCATCTCCACTTAGGAATTTCTCTCAACTCTATTAAAGATACAAGTTTTATTATTTATTCCTTTCTCTTATCTAAACTCTAATCACATATCCCCACGTGTGTGTAAATATCACCCCTACACTTGGAAATTCAAATCAAGTAATCGTACTCTCGTCCATTGTCCAAAGCACTTATTAATTGGTGAATTTTCGCTTTCACATCCTTCATGCGACTGTTAATACTTCTTGAGGTACCAACAACCGATTACAAGATGCGTTAGCATTTTAAAGTGTACTTCCTAGTTTTGCAACACCTAAGGCTTTTAGCAGTGGCTCCCAAACCAGTTGGTCTAAGGCACTAGGTGATGAAGCACCCTCGCTAAATATTTTTCTATTTTTACAACCTTAAGTAATCACAAAAACCAGTGTCCATTTTTTTCTTTATTCACTTTTTTTTCTTTTTATTTTCATTGTGCTAAGGACTTTAGACAAGAGTATTTCAAGGTCTCTTCTACTAATCCAAGTTTCAAGGTGCGCGTTTGTGCATTTTGTAGGGTATATGTTTTCAGAATCTAGACTTAAGCTAGGAATAATTTTTCAAACTTATACTCTAATAAAAGTTTTAATAGTTTTCCTTCGTTTCGACTTAGCCCAAGAAGTGAACCCAAAATTTTTCTATTTCTAAATAATCTACAAAGACATATACTTTCGACCGTTAAACTCTAAGAAAGGTTATTTTTAGGGTTTTTAATTTGCTAAGTCTAAGATTTAGTTTTTCCTAGCCAGTTAACCTATTTATCAAACTCAAGTCAATTAACCAGAATTGAATACATTAATTTTTATAATTTTTGAATTTTTTCAATTTTTATGGGTTTTTCTGTTTTCTAATTTTTTTTTTATTTTTCAAATTTTCAAATTTTTATGATAAAGATGCAATGCAGAAATTAAATATGCAAAAGGAAAAGAAAAAATATATACAATATGCAATGCAAAAGATAACTATATACACTACCCTCTCCCCCAAACTTGAGCAAAGCAGTGCCCTCACTGCCCGGCCCCATGTCGCGCTCGTGAGCGTGACCGTGATCGTTCCCCTCTAGCCAAAAGGGTTTAAATACCCCTCTCAATTTCTGTCAACCGACGGTCGTGATCTCGTGCTGTCGCCCGAAACTCATCTCTCAAAGAGTCAATTCTTCTCACTGTTCTCCGTATCAATCGAGCATGCTCCTGAGGGGTCAGTTCTTCCCCGCTTGATGTCGAGCTCGAGCTAGGGGTGTGTGCTGGAATATTCTCTGCCGGTTCCGTTCGTGTCCAAATATCAGTAAGTCTAGAGTAGGACGAAATAACGCCCTCAACGAGTGGTCGAACCGGAACACCGTCAATCATGTAGGAATCAAATTCCTCGACGGGGAGGAAATAACGGCAGAGTTGGGTGACTAGCATGGGACAGGGGTAGATGGTACCCTTTTTCCCCGCACCTATAGACTGGAGCAGTACAGTGCACATGTCGAACCGTGGATTTTTCATCATAAGTGTGTGTACGACATGTAATGACGGGGTGAAGAAAGTCGTGTTGTGTGAACTACCAAAGATATTGTTTTGTGCCCACCGGCACACAGTAAAAATGTTCGCGAAAAGGGTCCGTGCTTGGATACCCTTACGCGGCTCTCGTGCGCAGTCATTCCCCATCAAGGGAATATAATCCTCAAAGTGCAAAGGGTGGTCATGTGCGGGTACACGTGGTATGAGTGTGACCTCGTGGATCATGTCCCTATCTATGTGAATTACGCGATCTCCCCAATTTATTTTAATGTAGCCTAAGTTGTCTAGACTATTATCCTCCATTGATTCATAAAATAGGGCAACGAGTTCGGGTAGGGCAAACGCAGAGGGGTGATTATAGAGCAGGAAATTCCAGCCCCTTTGCCCGATTTCGTGTGCAAAATATTTACCGTAAACTTCGTGTGTGAAAACTGGGGAAAAATCCCTTTCAAACTGCATTTTATGTGCCATATTGATTTTCCAGAAAAAAAATATGCAGGAACAGAGAGGAAATCGATAGAGTTACCTCCCCTGAAAATTTCAGGGGGCGAAGACACCAGACGGCGGCGGAAGCGCGGCGGGAGGCAGCAAAGGCGGCGGAATCGCGACGGATTGGCGGCGGCTCTGTGAGAAATTTCTGGAGCAGGTCGGTGGCGGCGCTAGGGTTTTATGGGGAGAAAAATTTTAGGGTTATGGAAGACAGAGGGCTCAGGACTTATAAATAGAGGAAAGATGGTGAGTTTGTAGAAAACACCCTCATAAATGAGGGTTTTAAAATTCAGCTCTTAAATCTGCAAATTTGCAATTAAGTCCAAAAATCATTAAAAAAAATTTGGTTTTTTTTTATTTTTTATTTTTTATGGTATTTTGGGAATATATATTTACAAATTATAGACACATCCCCAAACTTATTTGAAATAATGTTTTGGAAGAAAAGAAATCTGGGGGTGAAAGCGGAGGAAAATTACTCAGTGTAGATCGGCTCCTGCAAGAACAGGAGCTCCTCCGAAGGATCCGCTGTGAGGAACGGTTTCAAACGATGCCCATTTACTTTGAAAAGCATACCGTCCTCCGGGTTTTCCAGATCAACCGCACCGTGCGGATAAACGGTGCGGACTACAAAAGGTCCTTTCCATCTAGAACGGAGCTTGCCGGGATGAAAATGTAACCGAGTATCATATAATAAAACCTGTTGACCTGGTTTAAATGTCTTTCGCAAAAGGTTTTTATCATGAAATACCTTAACTCGGTTCTTAGCAATCACGGCATTATCATATGCGTCATCCCGCAGCTCTTCTAGTTCATTTAACTGCAGCTTTCGGTTGCTGCCCGCATCTCCTAAAGATAAATTCAGCTCTTTAATGACCCAAAATGCCTTATGCTCAATTTCTACTGGGAGGTGGCACGCCTTCCTGTAGACAAGCCGGTATGGAGACATGCCAAGATCGGTCTTGTATGCAGTACGGAAAGCCCATAGCGCGTCGATTAATTTGAGTGACCAATCTTTACGGTTTTTAGAAACCGTTTTCTCCAAGATTTGCTTAATTTGCCGATTCGAGACCTCGGCTTGCCCACATGTTTGGGGATGGTATGGCGTTGACAGCTTATGGGTGATAGAGTATTTGAGCATTAAGGACTCAAAAGTCCTATTGCAAAAGTGAGAACCATTAAAAATTGAAGTTGTATGATACTAGGATTAGAAACTTGCTAGGATGAGGTCTAGGGAAAATTTGGTAAACAAAGATCTACATCTCTTTCCATTGCCATTAATTAAATTTATCATATTAGTGTTATGGGGATTAGGATATTTATAAAGGGGATTAGGATGATTGGGATGATTGATTCTTCCTCTAGATCCTTGTCCTTCCTTTATTAATCTTTACCCTAACCTCCATGGAAAACTTTAAAATCCGGGCCTTTAGACTACGGAATCACCGTTACCTCGAGGGTAAAAGTGCCGTAGGGAGCGGAATAAGAAGGTATGCATGGAGTTCTAATGTTCATAAAAGTTTCGCAACGAAAAGAGATGAGAGATCTTCATCTCTCAAATCCTTCCCTATTCCTAACCCTAACAAGCGAGGAAACTACTCGCTCATTGAGGGAATGAAGAAAGACATGATTTTATTAAAGAGAGAAAACATCGATTGCAAGTTAATAAAAGCTAAACTAAATTAAACTAAGGCGAGAAAATAATTTACCTAGGGCAGATATGAAAAAAACTATAACTAGGACAAGGAAAATACCCTACTTACGATTGATGCGCTCTAACTTTAAGAAAACAGAATTTTATTCATCAGTAGAGACATAAGAAAATACAAGGCTTTGGGTTCTATTTATAGGACATAGAAACCCTAGGTTTACAATTGCTCCGCATGTCTACAATTACAAATATACCCCTAAAAAATCTTTCCAAAACCGCCAAAGAATTATGGTAAAATTTCCTGCGCATTAGGGCTTCAAACGGCCGCGGAACCGCGGCATGGACGCGCTTGGGCCGCGGTTCCGCGGCCCAATAGTGAGCTTGGATCCTGAAATTTTGGTGGCTTGCTTTGGTGTCTTTTGGGCTTCCTGGTTCTTTATTCCTTTTATCAAGTGGCATTCTGTATTAATTCTAGATCTTCAGTGAACACTTTACAATGGATCCTTTAACCGTCTTTCTTGCAAACTTGGATCTTGCGTTGCCTTGTTGATGGTGAACCGTTCTTCTGCTGGGCTTTACTAAGATCCTCCTAATTGTTGGTCAAAAGTCCTTCTTTTGTGTCGTCTTTTGTGTTTTTCACTGTTTTCGCGCCAAGAACCTGTAACCTGTAACATGTAGCAGACATGGGTCAAAAGCACCTGTTTTCATTGTAAAATGCATAAGAATGGGGAATAAAAAATGCAATATTATGTTATGAACAGTGCTTACGGGGAGGCGGAAACATTATGAAAAATTCGATTTTTACAACACTAGGCAACATGGACTACACAAAAGGAGGGATCTTTGCTAAACATAAACTAACTACCAAGCTAAAAGAGTTAGCTACTCGGTTAAGGGGTTATACCTAGGTCTTCAAGTCCTTCTTTTCTTGCTTCTTGGAGTGTGATGAACGGGTTGTCCTCGTCGCCTTCTCTTGCCGAAGAAAGATCCACCTGAGGGCCTCTACCTTTGGCTCCTACCTCAAACTAGAAGTAACTAAGGTGCTTGGTGTGCTAAACCTAAAACCTTAGAAAGAGTAGACAGTAATTTTGAAGGTTTTATCTCAAGCTCAATAGTTCTCAACTCATGAGAGGGGAGAGCTAGAGAGAGAGGAAGAGGATGAGAGAGAATGAGAATGATAGAATGAGAAGATAATGACAACCTTCTCACATATATGTGTAAATTATGATAATTAAAAAATTAGCTAAAGATAATTGTGATGGTTAACTTGAAATGACCATTATCATTTCACATTAATTACTTTTGCAAGAATCAAAGAGCATCTTTCATATGAAATGATGATGGTCAATATGTCAACATAGGTCAACAAGTCAACCATAGTCAAATGGTCAACAACCCTAACCATAACACAATTATAATTAACCAATATTAATAATCATATTTTACACATAAACATTAGGGTTAAGAAAAAGACAACGGTCATTAACCCTAATGAAAATCCTCTGCCTCTGCCTCAGTCAACTGTGTATACACACCCGTATCCGTGTTCCGAGGAACACGAATACATTGAGATAAAACCAATCCCAAAACATATACTAGGATCTGGCTTAAACCAAAGCCCGCTAGTATGAGCTGTCCGGACACCAAACGTGCACAAGTGCGCGGATGTGAACGAACCCTGTCGCAAAACCATGCGACATCTACTCGTTTTTCCTAAAGGCGAATAACCCTCTGTGTGGGACTCTAAAGACTCGGCACTACGCTGGCAGTGGGTTTAACCACAGACCGCAAGCGGCACTAGCTGTACGTAACGGTCCCCAGGTAGATGCCGATAAGAAGACTGACGAGGTAAACCCATCTGAACTCCTACTGAGCCTGAATATGACAGTCTCCGTACAGTCCGGTCTGTTCGTCTAAGAGTATCGCATGGCGGGCCTAGGGGGGCGGTAAACGTCAGTCCCCTAATAGCGGTACAAGTCATGTCGGAGTGTAGCCCAGAACACCTGAGATAACACTAGAAACCTACCAGTCTATCTCGCTTGCCCTGGCCAGGGACTTTGTGTAATGGCTCTCCTAGACACAGCGCGATATCAACCCCCAATACCGGGAGAGACGAATCCTGTCTAACCGTCACTGCCTCCAAATGCTTCGGGACTGCACCCAAAAACTACCTGTTTGCACGACTCCTTTGAGCCGTGGTAGGGTAGTAATCAAATAACAGTGGGAACACACTCGAGGCGAAGTGACAGTGTCAAGTCAACGGACTAAGCTGTACTCATGTCACCTGGGAACTGATAACTGACGATAGGTATAAACTAACCAACAGTTCCCGACGAGTCCTGTCCAGTGTACTCGTAACCTAACGAGCACCTGCATACCGTCTCAAGTATGACGTACTGACGGCTATGGGACAGACCGTCTCCCAAGCTGGGATGAGAAGCGCACACGCTAGTCTACTCCGGAGTATCGATGCCCTGTCTCGATAGTCCTACGACTAGGGACTTGCATAAGGATGTGCTTGTGGATTACCCAGCCCCCATGAGTGTGACTGCCATCACAATGCTGGTAATCAAGCAAAGATCCTAAGGGCTCCACTAATGTGCAAAGGCGATATGCTATAAGAAACACATGCACACAATAAAGCAGAAACAAACCAAGTAGCATACTACTATTTTGAGCAAGATTGTCAATACAAGGTGAATATCCCAAGCTTCCATTAAGTAATATACAAACTAGTATGATACAGCAATGGCCTCTAGGGCATATACACTAACAGTATACAATCTTAGGTGAAACACACCAATGGCTGTGACACTAACCATCGCCCCTCGTCAGGGTCTAGAAACGTATACACTAGTCTACTCTGGAATATCGATACCCTGTCTCGATATTCCTCGGACTATGGACAGTTTAAGGATATGCTTATAGACTTCCCAGCCCTCACAAGTATCACCGCCATCACAATACTGATAGTGAAGCAATTATCCTACAGGTTTTATCAACATGTATAAGTAGTGCGTAATAACAGATAAAACATACGCACATATTAAGATAAAGGCAAACCGGATAGTATACTATCATTTCGAGTAAGATTGTCCTGTACATATATACATATTTACAGTATCCATTATAAATAATGGCCTCTATGGTATATATATATCTTACACTAAGTTGGAGATTTCATCCTCTCTAGATCTCATTGTGATGCTAGCATGTGACTTGATCCGATGATGAGAATAAGTGTTGATCGATTAGATTGGGGGTTAGCAATAAAGTTAGGGAATGGAAAGACAAGAATAACTAAGTGATGGACCTTGTGCATGGTAGGGTTTGCCTCCTCTCAAGCTATTCCGCCTAAGTCTCTAATCCACATCCTCTCACATTGGCGTTAGCACAATTCACTTTAGTTAGTTATTAGTTTTGGTGTAGAATGTGACGGCTTAACAATCCGTACACATAACACTAGATTAGTAGCTAGCTAGGTTATAAACCATGCAAGATGCGAATAAGGATTGTTGATTTGACGGTTTATGCTCCTCCACCTAGTGGTGCATGTTCGATATTCCGTTCTTTTCGCAAACCATTCGTATTTGGCAAGGTAAAGGATGGAAGGAGGCGTTAAGTTGGTTTTTCCATTTAACTATATCCAATCTTAAGTCATAAGCAAGATTTCTTTATTTTACACTTACCAACTACAAACCATTATTTCAACCCCCTTTCTACTTTGCTCGTCTTAATCATTTCCTATTAGAAACTATCTTCCTTGTGAGATCGACCCGTACTTAACCGGCGTTGCTACTTGTTGGAATACCGTCTTGATTGTGGTCTAGAATTAGGATAATACACTTTCACACATCAATCACATATTAACCTAATTGCTCAAGCCTAAAGTTTCATTCACCATGAACACAAATTCATTTCGAACATGAATATTACTGTAATAATATAATTTTGAAAAATATTTTTCAAACCACCGGTCTACAGGAATTTTTACGTCTTCATGGGAATGAATAGTAAAAATATTCTCATCAACATGTGAATGTCATATTCTATCTAGATATCCATTGTCCTGCTAAATGTATTGATAGAGAGAGAGAGAGAGAGAGAGAAGAGAAAGTAATGGAGGATAGAGGCCATAGGAGAGAATTTCCTCCTATGGTGTCGAAAAAATACAACATCCAATATTTTTTCGACGGTCGGCTCCCATCATCATTTTTATCATCTATGATGTGGATATAACAAATTTCATATGATTCTATCACTTTTTCACCATTGAATTAGCAATGTAAAAAGTTCCATTATCGGTAAACCATTAATTTTGCACCCACTAAATCAACGGTGAAAAATGGTAAAATTAATAAAATTTAGTGTATCCACATTTTAGATGATAAAGATGAAAATGATGGGAGACAATCATCGGAAAAAATCTTGAGGAATGTATTTTTTTCAATGTCATGAAAAGAAATTCCCTCATGTGGCGCGTGTGTATATATATATGTGTGTGTGTGTGTGTGTGTGTGTGTGTGTGTCCTTAGAGGATGTCATTAATCAACAAAATAAAAATAAAAAAATAACAAAATTCCAATAACTAAACTTGAGAATTGAATGTGTGCATGTCATCCACCACAAAAAGACAAAAGTAAGAAATGAAAAGTCAATAACCCTCTCTCTCTCTCATTCATTACTCATTCTCTCTAATGTTTCAAATCCCAAAATGAGACATGACTTACAAAGTTATACGTAAGCCTTTATATCTTTATTGTTTTGTATAACACACAAATTTCTCAATTCTAATATTACCACCAACAACATTTATTTAATTTAAATTTAGAAAAATTACATATGTACTTAGCACATGCATGTATATATATTGTTCAAAATACACACACATGCGTAGCACGTGGAAAATACCAGTGTGTGTGTAGAAGTTCTTAGATGACGTCATTAATCAACAAAATAGAAAAAATGACAAAATTCCAATAGCCAAAATTGAGAATTTGAATTGTTCATCTCATCCACCAGAAAGGACAAAATAAGAAAATGAAAAGTCAATGCTATTTCTCTCTCACAATAATTATACATTCGCTCTCATATTCCAAAGCCTAAAAAGAGATATGCCTTACAAGTTTATAGATAAACCCTTATATTTTTGTTATTGTATATAACTCATACTTCTCAATTCTAATATTACCATTAACCATATTCATTAATTTTTTTAGTAAAAACTAAAGATATTTTTATAAAAAAATTCATGTAACGTCCATGATAAAAAAAAATTATACATGCCTTCATTGCGCGATGTATATATATTGTTTAAAATACATACACACATGCAAAGCACTAGTATATATATAGAGATTGCGCGATGTATATATATTGTTTAAAATATATACACACATGCAAAGCACTAGTATATATATATAGAGAGAGGGAGGCTACACTACTATTATGGATATGATTTGAAAACAAATCCTATAATTTTCTTTGCCGTTTAATTTGCATTGAAATATGTGTTTTTAATCATTTGATTATTTAAAAGAATGAATGGTTCTCTTCATAATTGATTGCACATATATCCAAACGCCTCTCTATCAATCGCATGTTAGTTGGACATCATTCGTCATTGCATTGGATAATTGCAAAATTAACGGTTTACCAACAATAAAACATTTAGAAGCGCTATATGAATTGTCAAAATGTATCCAAATAGCATGAAATTGGTAGACATATACTTAAGAACATAAAGATCGACATGGCTGGAGCCGATCGTCCAAAATATTAATGGATAGTTGACTTTTAGAGATGTTACAATAAGTAATTTTCCACCGTACCTCAGTATACTTTGTTTCCTCATATATATGATGTAGAACCATATTCAACTGTTGCATGCGGACGGGGAGTGCCCAAAACCTGTTAAAACCAACTAACCAAACCCCCTCCCAAACACACACACACACACACACAAATGTCTAAAAAAGACTAAATATCACATAAATCCCTATAGCTTCATCCAAATAGTAGATAAATATCTATATTTCAAAATGTGGCATTTTAATATCTGAATCTATACTTTTTGGCACTTCATTACCCACTTGTTCTCTAGAAACGTGTAAATTCATTTCTAGATCTTCATATGCTTCTCACGTGACTTTTTTATATTTTTTTCTTAGTATTAAAAATAAGGATAAATTGCACAAATGCATTCATAAACTTTAACGTTTTTTGTGATTGATACCATGAACTTTAATAATTAGGGATAGGTACCATAAATTTTTTTTGATATAAATATCATACGCCATTAAATATGCTGCATGAATGGATCGTTTTACCCCTCGATTCTTTATTAATATTTTGTCAATTTAAAATAATTCTTTATTTACTTACCCTTTCCTTTTTATCTCTCCTAGTCCTTGACCCTCCGTCCATTGCCGACCTCCGCCTCTTCCTCGGCGGGGCCGCCGCCGGTGACATGTTGCCTCTCATCTTCAAGATCTGGCTGTGGCTCTTTTCCAACTGCTGCGGATCGAGGTGATTCCGCCACCGGAGGCACGCAATACATTTTTGGATGTCTCTCGCACAAAATTTGACGGCGCCGGTCCCGAACCTATCTTTAGTTTCTATCTCTCCTTGAAGGTGAGATCGTGTTCGTCGCCGGCGATCTCGTCGACTTGGCCTTCAAGATGATGAAGTTGAAAAGAAAAGAGTTGCATGCTCGCTGATCTCGAAAAGGAAGTAGGTGGAAATGAAGGAGAACCAATGCTGGGGAGGGATTTTAGGATTTCGGAACGATTTGAGAAGGGTTGGGATTGTTATTTCGGGGATGATGGGGTGATGGAGGTTTGGGGATTGTTTGAGGGATTTGTGGAGAAAGAAAGAGAGAAGAGGGCGGCGCTCGGAGGAGGAGACATGGGCTCAGTTCATTGGAACAGAACTTTTGACGCAGGACGGAAACGATAAAGCTAGTACTGAACATGTGCGAGCGGAAGCCAAAATGAACACACTAGCAATAAATGAAATGCAAATTCTAGTGATGCTCTAAATTGATGCACCAAACGTGCAAGATCCAACAATCAATAGCGTGAAAATAAAGGATATGAAAGTAGCAATAAAAAAATATAGAATTAAACTGTAAATTTAAAGATTTGAGTTGCATCAAAATCATCAGATTATCCGGATTATCCTAACAATCTTCGTATCGGTCCAAATACTATATTTTAGAAATTTGAAAACAAATAACTAACAATCTAAATATTCATAAATGCATTCAACATCAATTTCTAATTTTCCCAATTCCAATTACCGGTTAAATTTCTCTACTAATAAATGGAGATGGACAAGATTAGTATTATACCTCATGTAATAAGGACTTAGGCTCTTGATTGCATTCTTGGTGATTTAGGCTTTGGCCTTCTCCGTTTGTTGTTAAGGGACCTCAACGATGGACCTCGAGTTGAAAGGTCAATGTTGTCACATGTTTCTCTCACTATTTCTTCAAGAGGATAATGGCAGATCTGTAATAAGCGGATAACAGCGATGACGAGTTGTTCGCCGACAGGTTCTGATGGTGCTCGATATTGGCGGTCCCCAAGATCATGACACGTGGCAGGCGACGTGTCCCAGAACTCAGAAGAAAGGGCCCGCAGGGGCCGATCAGGCCACCCCGTGCCCGACCAGCAAGCACAAGCTGGCCCCCTCGGGGCCCCTGCAAATTGGCCTCCCCGGCCTCCACTACTACAAAGAAGGGTTGCCCCTACGGATTTATCCGTAGGGGCAACTCACTGCCCCTACGGTTATATACGTAGGGGCGAAAAAATACCCCGTAGGTGCAAAGGCCGCAGGTGCAAGTTGAGGCCCTGAACTTGCCCCTACGGTTAAATTTTTGCCCCTACGGTTATATGTGTAGGTCCAGGTTCCCCTACGGATTAAGCCGTAGGGTATAAGATTTTATATTATTTATGGTTTATTTTAATAAATTACTTGGACCTACGGCTATAGCCGTAGGGGCATGTACTACCCCCTACGGATATATTCGTAGGTACTTTTCCGTAGGGGCACAAATTCAGGATTCCTGATATTTGCCCCTACGGATAACGCCGTAGGGGAGTGTCAGTGGCCCCTACGGACATATCCGTAGGGGGATTCCCAAACAACTGGCACTGACATCTGGAGGAAATATCAGTTACTGCTGATATTTAGCCCCTACGGATATATCCGTAGGGGTAACATGTGTGCCTACGGATTAATCCGTAGGTACATATTGTCTGTAATTTTTTTTAAAAAATGGGCTGCTTGATTTTTTCCCGCCCTGTGCACAATAATGTATACATCAATCAAATCATATATTGCAGTATTCATAATCACATCTCACGCATATATATAATATACAAAAGAAACACAAAAACTGAATATGATATAAATACAAACCAATATCAATATCGTTTCAAAATGTAGTACAATGTGTATGATATAAATAAATACATGTTTCAAAAAAAAAGAACCAAAAATCTACCCTAGCTCGGTCCAGCTCGGTCCTGCTCCTCGGTCAATAAACTCTGCAATTCGTCGCGAGCGGGAGTCTGAGTGGGCGGTGGAGCTACAGGAGCTGTCTGCGGAACCGCAGCCGAAGGAGATGCGTGTGGAGGCTCGGCCGATCTACCCTGTCGCGTCTGGATATAACGTGTGTAAGAAGCGTGTAAGAACTGTTTATTATTCGAATTCGTTTCATTATTAAGTTATTTCGAAACCCTGTTTGGATATCTAGTTTGGAAAAGCGTTGTTTATTTCAATTACATATGTATGTATGATTAATAAAACATAAGTCTACAACCAAATAAGCTCAGGCTATGTACTGATATTGGATATGTTGATATCTATAATATGACATTATATTAATTACTATTAAGTAGTATACATACCAGCATCTCATTCAACTCCTGAACGGTGGCCTTCAAGCTCTCCTGTTCCTGCTGGATACGTCGCTAACTGGAGACGGAGGAAGTAACCACCGGGGTGGAGTCCAACCTCATATGGGCCCTGCTAGAGCCCAGTCCTCGGCCTATCTCCAAACCTCCGTGGTGCCGTCCGTGTGCGGCGTCCAGGACTGGGGTCAGCAGCCTCGAATGTTGCCTTCCCCCTAGCAACTGTCAGAACATTATATTTAGCACATACTGGTCTATAAAATTGACAAGAAATACCAAAATCAACAAATTCAAAGCCTTACCTACAGAGATAGAAGATGTGCACCTCTGGTATCTGCATGTATCAAAATTTGAATAATTTTAATTAATTTCAGTACATACATACTAACAAGGTAAACTCGCATATAGCGCTGCTTACACATATGACAGGGAGTGAACAAGCTCTTGTAGATCATCAGGCGCAAATCTAATCTCATCAAGCAGCCCATGATAATGAGTTGGACGACTAAGAGCAAAAGAAATGTGTGTATATTTATGATATAGCATTCTAAATCAATATACATGCCCTATATAATATATAAACATACCTGGAGGAACGGGAGTGGCCTCTGTCCCTGATATGGACGCATCACCAACAACTAGACAATCAAACATTGACAATATAAGTAATTTTGACATAAACAGGCATGGATATCTATAATATTACATTCAAAATGGATATTAGAGAGCGCACCTGCAGTGAGAAGTGGTAAAAGTATCACCCAACTAGGGTGTAATTTACAGAATCAGTTGAGACTCTTAAAAGTCATAGAAGAACCCGACCTGCACAAATCTGATGTATGCTTTCCATTGGACACTAAGAAGTCTCTAAAGGGAAAAGCCTATGTGAAAGCCATCATTAGTTCATATCAGAAGATTGATGCTGAAACAGAGAACGAGGAATGTCATTTTTTTCTTCTTCCGCCACATTACTGTCTTCTCTTTCTGCCACATTACTGTCTTCTCCTTCTTATGATGTTCGCGTGCAAATTCAATGACTATATTGAGAATATGGATTAATAGTGGGTAGGAAAAGTATTTCTCAAATGGCTTTTGCGTCTTAAACCGTTTTCAGGAAGATGGATTAATAATGACAAATTATCCATTGTGGCTCACTAGGTTAGCATTTTCTCTTCTATTGACCATCTTTCTAATCTGCTTGGTAAATTTATTCGGAACCGGCTGTGAATCATTAAAAGACATGCATAAGAAAGAAAACTAAAATACAGATATATAGCATACCGATACATCGAAACTTCATAGTTGCGATGGCAATCCAGAGATATTTATTTCTACACACGTGGTGCGCGTGCGAATGCGTCAGGCATCATGAACAAATATTTCAGAACATGGAAAGTATTATTCGTATAAAGTAATTAAAACTTTTAAACACCTTGGGTAGATATTTTCTTAGGTGATGCAATCATATCATGAGGATTAAATTTAAGCTATTATACATATGCATATGTATTTTTCTAACCTAAAATATCACACACACACACAGAGAGAGAGAGAGAGAACACCTGGTAGGTAAAGAAATCAGGTAGCAGGATCCTGAAGAAATAGAGTCCATAGCATTGCTCATCATCATCATCCATGATCCCTTTGATAATATTTTTTCAAAGGGATCACGGATGATGATGATGAGCAATGTTATGGACTCCATTTCTTCAGGATCCTGCTACCTGATTTCTCTATCTACCTGGTGTTCTCCCCCCCCCCTCTCTCTCTCTCTGTGTGTGTGTGATATATTAGATTAGAAAAATACATAAGCATATGTATAATAGCTTAAATTTAGTCCTCATGATATGATTGCATCAACTAAGAAAATATCTACCCAAGGTGTTTAAAAGTTTTAATTACTTTATACGAATAATACTTTCCATGTTCTGAAATATTTGTCCATGATGCCTGACGCATTCGCACGCGCACCACGTGTGTAGAAATAAATATCTCTGGATTGCCATCGCAACTATGAAGTTTCGATGTATCGGTATGCTATATATCTGTATTTTAGTTTTCTTTCTTATGCATGTCTTTTAATGATTCGCAGCCGGTTCCGAATAAATTTACCAAGCAGATTAGAAAGATGGTCAATAGAAGAGAAAATGCTAACCTAGTGAGCCACAATGGATAATTTGTCATTATTAATCCATCTTCCTGAAAACGGTTTATACGGAGCAAGTATATTTCATGGTACTTGAGAAAAATATATGTTGAAGTCAAAAGCTATCAAGATTTAAATGCTCGCTTATAGTCTTCCAAAATATTTTATATTCTAAGGCAAGGTGACAATAAGTGCATGCTTTTGCATGATTTGGTATGTAGATTCAAGGTTATGCATGGCTACGACCCTTTCTTATGATTTCTTATCATAATTTTCTGCACACTTATAGTTGATAGATGCAGTTAGATCATATCTCTATAAGGGAAAACTTAAAATAACAACCTTTATACTAAAAAAATTATGTATGTCATTACTTAGTAGTTTATGGTTTTAAGACGCAAAAGCCATTTGAGAAATACTTTTCCTACCCACTATTAATCCATATTCTCAATATAGTCATTGAATTTGCACGCGAACATCATAAGAAGGAGAAGACAGTAATGTGGCAGAAGGAGAAGACAGTAATGTGGCGGAAGAAGAAAAAAATGACATTCCTCGTTCTCTGTTTCAGCATCAATCTTCTGATATGAACTAATGATGGCTTTCACATAGGCTTTTCCCTTTAGAGACTTCTTAGTGTCCAATGGAAAGCATACATCAGATTTGTGCAGGTCGGGTTCTTCTATGACTTTTAAGAGTCTCAACTGATTCTGTAAATTACACCCTAGTTGGATGATACTTTTACCACTTCTCACTGCAAGTGCGCTCTCTAATATCCATTTTGAATATCGATAATATTACATTCAAAATGGAAATTAGAGAGCGCACCTGCAGTGAGAAGTGGTAAAAGTACCACCCAACTAGAGTGTAATTTACAGAATCAGTTGAGACTCTTAAAAGTCATAGAAGAACCCGACCTGCACAAATCTGATGTATGCTTTCCATTGGACACTAAGAAATCTCTAAAGGGAAAAGCCTATGTGAAAGCCATCATTAGTTCATATCAGAAGATTGATGCTGAAACAGAGAACGAGGAATGTCATTTTTTTCTTCTTCCGCCACATTACTGTCTTCTCCTTCTGCCACATTACTGTCTTCTCCTTCTTATGATGTTCGCGTGCAAATTCAATGACTATATTGAGAATATGGATTAATAGTGGGTAGAAAAAGTATTTCTCAAATGGCTTTTGCGTCTTAAAACCATAAACTACTAAGTAATGGCATACATAATTTTTTTAGTATAAAGGTTGTTATTTTAAGTGCGCGTGCAAATTCAATGAAAGTTAGATTTGAGGATACCCATGTATGAGTTGTATTCTATATATGTGTGTTTCGATTTATGATTTCGCTTAAGTGTAGGGTTGTTTTTACTTAAAGAAGTATCACCATCTACTATATATAAAAAAATATAGCAAACTAGGATTGGTATTCAAATCCCAGTCCAGATTGGTATTCAAAATTTATTTAATTAGTTTGTGATCCACATCATTTGATTCGTTGCTTGAGGCATCAATGTAGGCACAAATATCGGCGACGAGGAACTCGACGAGGAAGAACGAGGGCGGTGGCGGGCTGAGAACGGAGGGCGCGCGGTGGCGACGAAGAGAAAATTGGAGACGCGGGAACGAGAGAAAATTTTGGGAACGAGAGGGAAAGATATCGAGGCGTATATTGGTATCGATGGGAATATGAAGGTTTCATATTATCATCGAGTATCATATATTGGTTTTAACTTGAATATCTTGAGTCACTCTCTAATTATGCGTTTGTTGTGCATTCGTGTTGTATGTGTAACATGATTTTAAACCATTGAGATCAAGATTGATAGAACTGATCATCCTACATTGCAATAGCATTCATCGACCAAAAACTATTATTGCAATGGTATTCATCTATAACAATCAACAATTAAAACTATAAATGTAGGATACTGATATCATAAAGCGTTATACGCAACATTGATAGAACTGATAAATAAAAAAACGAAACACAAACCGTATTAAGATTTAACAACTTTGATTATGTCATATACGCGGGCCGATATTTTCATATTAGCCAATAGGCAAAAATAGATTGCGGTCTGGATATGGCATATTGGCAGATGTTACCTATATGCATAAATCTTATGTCTAATGACCATAAGATTGTCGGAGACAGTTTTGATGTTTTGTGGGTTTGGTTTTATACTTGGGACAATCCAATGTTGACACACACACATAAATAACAAATTAAAGTAAACTAACTAAGAAGCATGTTTGAGTTTTATACTGGGATCACAAATAGCATGATGGCTGCAAACAGGTTGCTTGAATACTTGCAGACAATCCAATGTTGCCTCGCCATTTCTATAAATTTTAAACTCCCTGGAAAATTATCATCACTCAGGATTACTTTAGGGCCAGTTTGGCTGCTTCTTGCTTGTGATTCAACATTCAGCTTTTTGTTGATTTGGAACTCAGAGAGTGTTGCAAAACAAATCCAAAACTAAATAAACCTCAAACTAGCTACAGAGAAGGCAAACAGCAAACCCCATGAAGTTTGGCTTTCAAGGGTTTTCCCACTAAAATACACTTAGATGCAGCACTTTAAGGAAGCTTGCAGCAATATAAAAACTTTTAGGTAGTTTAGTGAAAAACTGCAGTGCTTCAAGATTGTTTAAGTTTTATGTGTGCTTAAGCTGTCATACAGAAATTATCGTTGCAAAAATGTTCGCAACCCTAGCTTTTCCAGCAACGATACTGGAATACGAGCCTCAGATATGCCAGCTTAGGAATCAAAATAAGAAAGAGATTTAGGGTTATCCTAAGTCCAAAGTCAAACGGGCTCGAGAAATATATAAACCCAAAAAAATGACTGCATAAAGATCTCATAAAGATGAAAAGGATGTTATGCAAGCTCTGAACAAATCTTGAACGGAACTTTCACAAGAATTTACAATACCCGACCAGAATCCAATCCTGAGTTTGATGAAGCTTCAGGCCTTCAGCTTCCCCACAGAAAATAGTTAGGGCAAACCCTTTGCAAAACCATAGCTTTCATGCAGAGATGACGCTCAGAACATGCCAGCTTCCAAACACATTGAATAATACATAATCTCCCATACTCTCTCTCTCTCAATCAGACAGTTTATATTTGGATTTGAATTTAGGAAAAGAAATAAGATGGCTACAAACCAGCTTGCCTCGCCAATCTCATAACTATAAAGCTCATAAAAGTGGAAGCTTGAGGGCAAGCCATCATCGCCTCCATTCAATTGAAGCCAAATCATCCACAAAAAATAGAAATAAATATAATAATTGATCGATAGGCAAAATTGCAAGAAACCTATTCAGATTTTTGCATGAAAAAATAAGAGATGTAAAATAAGTAAAAGATTACCAAATGAAATTATCCCATCACTTGAACCCCCTCTCAAGACATTTTAGCAAAAATTCCCCCAGTAATTTTCTTCGGTTTAACCGTTTTATATCATAGAAGAAAGATAAATTTCAAATGTATATACATGCATACACACACACACATCATATACACAGTTTTTGAATGTTGCCAGAATTTCAACGGTAATTCTAGATTTTTCCAAACTCTGAAGGCTTCACAAAAATTTTAACTACAGATAATAATATGATTGAAGAGATCAATCACCAATTTTTTAATGAGGATCAACTGAAACCCCAAACAGAGCAAGCAAATTACAAAGATCCCAAAACCCCGCGTGGCCCAGCCCCAGCCCCCAGCCCCAGCCCCAGCCTCCAGCCCCAGCCCAACCCTAACCCCAGCGTGGCCAGCTAAACCCCAACACCAACCCTAAGGCAAACCCTAACCCCAGCCCCACCCCAGCAGCAGCCGAACCCCAACCCTAACCCTACCCCGACCCCGACCCCGACCGCGACCGCGACCCCTGCCCAACCCCAACTCGCGCGCGCAACCCCAGACCCAGCCATGAACCCTAAGCCCAAAATAATCCAAAAATTCTTTAATTTACCTCGAGATTTACTCACCTGAACGGCTGCTGCTGGGGCTGGGGCGACGACCTGAACCGCGGTGGCGACGAGAACTGCGGTGGCGACGAAACCGGCGGTGGCGACGAGGAGAACGACGGTGGCGACGACGGCGTGGCGATTTGGGGATTTTTCTCGCGCCCGATCGAGAGAGAGAGAGAGAAAGTGAGCGTAGGCGATCGGTCTGGGGTCTTAATAAATCGATATTTACTTGTCCCTACGGATATACCCGTAGGTCCTTTGTTTGCGCCACCGTAGGGGCAAACACCAAATTAAGAATTAATTTTTTTATTCTTGAACGTCTGTGCCCGTAGGGGCAACCCTTTAGCCCTACGGAGTAATCCGTAGGGCCAAGTAAAATCTGCCCCAACGGATAATTCCATCCGTAGGGGCAACCCCCTATTTTACTAGTGCTCTCAGCTCGCCCCCGAGCTACCACAGGACCAAGACTCCTCGGCCTCCTTGCTCGTCCCCGAGCTCCCGCCGAGGACGTCTTCCTCGGCCCTCCGACCTACTCCCAGACGTAACCGCCGCTCCATGAATCTCGCCATGCGCGGATTTTACGCCAGCAACGTCCCACGTCACACGCCATCACGATCCCCATTGATGGGCGATCCGCTCTCGACGCGGGCGTGACGTCGGGAGAATAACTGCCGGCGAGATTCCCGCGCCCGCTGCTGCGTGCTCCACCGCTATATAAACCCCCATCATAGAGGGGTCAAGTGAGCCATTTTTTACACTTTTATGCCGTTACTCTGCTCGGATCTCATCACTAACTTGAGCGTCGGAGGGTCCTTGGTGGTACCAAACCACCCCGGGACTTCTTTGCAAGTACTCGGCAACAGCTTCCTCACCTCACCTCTTCCTCCAAAAACCCATTAAGACCCACACGCAACGAAGGATATTCGGCTAAGTTCACCGTGAGATCAACGGAAGACAACATCTGACGGAGGCCCGAAAAGGAGCTCCATCACTTGGCGCCGTCTGTGGGAAACTAACTCCACAAAATACAAAGTTGGCCTTCCTATCTCCACCCTCATGGCAGGCGACCATCCTGGGGATCCCGGTACCAGCCGCCGCCTTCCACTCACCGAAGACGGGGATGAACCTCCTCCCATGACCGTCATCAACGCCCTCGCAGGCTGGATAGATCGCCTGCAATCCCTCGTGGAGGCCCTCGCCCGCGTCCAAACGGCCGTGCCCGGGCCCCAGATCGTCGCTCCATCGCCTCTAGAAGGCTCTGTCCCTGTCTGGACGGCCGACCACCAACAGGCTGCATCCCTTAACCGCCGGTCCCTCGAACCGGTGCTCCCTGAGGCCCGCTGGGCGCCCCAGGGCTCCACGCCGAGATCCGCCGCCAGAACGCCCTGCCTCGAGCCTCCTCGTGCCCCTTATCCCCCTGAGGAAATATCAGTCACTTTGCCTATCCATGGGCGTAGCCGACCCCACCACCATCGGCGGGGCCACACAGAAGGGGTCCACCCCGGCAACTCAAGAGCTACCTCATCCCGAGACCTGAGGCACCTCATCGAGAGAAACCGGGGCCGCTCCCAGACGCAAGTCACCCACAGCGGGGGCCAGGGATCCCGAGGCGCCGATTCTTCGGGGTACCACGGTCGGCTCGACGCCCTCGAGAAGAAGATCGAGGGCATGCGCCGAGAAGCTCACCTCTCGGGTGACGGGGCTAAGTACGCCTCCGACTCGCTCACGAAGCCGTTCATCGAGGAACTGCTCGCCCTGCGCGTCTCCTCGCGTAACAAGCCTCCAAAGGTCTCTCTGTTTGACGGGAAAACCGACCCGAAGGACCACTTGGACGTTTTCACCGCGGGAATGAGCTTCCAGGACCACTCTGATGCCGCCCAGTGCAGAGCCTTCCCGGCCACCTTCATCCGCACGGGTCGGGGCTGGTTCCGGGGGCTCGAGTCCCGCTCAATTTCGATCTTCGACGAGCTGGCTACTCAGTTCCTCGGCCATTTCGTGGGGAACCGTCTACAGAAGCGCACGGCCGACTACCTCTTCACGGTTAATAGTGGGGACAAGGAAACGTTCAAGGCTTACATCACCTGTTTCTACAACGCCCTTCTCGAAGTACCCAAGCACCGGGACGAAACAGTCATAACGGTGCTCAGATCTGGCCTGAGGCACAAGGAATGGTTACGCTCCTTCGCGCTGGCGCAACCTAAGACCATGGCCGAGGTCAAGGCGTGGACCAAGCGCGAGGTCCAGCTGGAATCCGAGGTGAATGCTAACCTTCCCCGGGCAGAACGGCCCGACCAGAAGAAGAGGGCTCGGGAGCTGCCCTACCACCCTAAGTTCCAGGAGTATACCCCGCTCAACGTTTCCCTCGCGGTGTTGCTGGAGGAGGCCTACAACGAGGGGTTCTTCAAGTTCCCTCCAATCCCGCGTCAGGCCACAAAGCGGACCCGGGGCCCCTACTGCGCTTTCCACCGGGTGCTAGGCCACGCCATGGAGGATTGCAAGCAACTCAGGGACTACATCGAAGAGCTCATCCGATCTGGGCACCTCGCTGCATACCTGAGGGACAAACGGCAGGCCGACCGCGAGCAAGAGCAGCCTCGCCCTCCCACCGACCTGACAATCGGTCAGATCATGCTCGTTTCAGCAGACGGCCAGCCCGGAACTCGGGGAACCGGGAGCCCTGCGCCGAGAACGGGGGCCAGCGGTCCTTCAAGGATCTCGGCCCGAGCCAATAAAGTCGTCTACTAGCATGTACCTTTCCTTTAAAGTGATGTAAATTCTTCTTAGGATCTATTGTTAATTTAATAAAGATCAATGGAGCATTGCAAAAGAAAGAAAAGAAAGAAAAGCTTTGTTTATCCAAAGGGTATTATGGGCTCCTCAGCCATACATGCAGAAAGAAAAGAAAATTACAATAGTGGAGGGAGGGGGTGCAGCGAGCACTGCTCGTGGTACTCGGTAAAAATATCCCACAACCGGGGCCTCGCCAGTTCCAGCCTCTGTCCCCGGTTCCCCCCGCGGGCATCGACCCCGAGCCTCAGCTCGTAGCATTCGCGGACGAGTGCCTCTGAGCGGGCCAGCCGGCTCGCGGAGATTAAGCCAAAGCGCCTCAAAGACCGCAGCTTTCCTACGGCCTCATCAAAGAGCAGCTCAGACAGCGGGTTGTAAAGCCCCGGCGATGCCCTCCAGATGGAGTACATCAGCAGCTGTAGCAGGGAGGAGCGTCGGGGGAGCAGCCGTCCAAAATGGTCTTCGATGCTCCCGTAGACCAGCTGCACCATGTCCTCGGTGCAGTACGGGTCAAAGAGATACACGTCTTCAAAGTGAACGATGTCGGGGATGGTGAACGGGAAGTCCTGCATTCTCAGCGGCCTGTTTATGAAGAATGAAAGGACCAGTACTCTTTCAGCCTTATATAGCCCGCTACGCAGCCCAACCGTCGCACGCTTTCGCCCAGGGAGTCGCTACCACGCGGCGGCCATCGAGCCTTCTCCAGTGGAATTGAAGCGGCGCGCCCCTAGCGCTTCGCCTTCCCCCGCATTCAATAGGCTAGCTATGCGCGCCGTTGCCCCGACTGTTCCCATTCCCCGCACCTGCAGCTGAACGGTCGGGATACACCACAACAAGATTCAGCCCAGCAGCTTCCCTGCTCGGTCGTCCCCAGCGGGCAGCTTCCCTGCCGCAACGTCGGGGATCAAAAAAGCCCTCCCAGAGGCAGTTGAGCCCGAGGTCCCCTCGCTCGGCTATCCCCAGCGGGCAGCTTCCCTACCGCAACACCGGGGATCAAAAAGCCCTTCCAGAGGCAGTCGAGCCTGAGATCCCCTCGTTCGGTCGTCCCCAGCGGGCAGCTTCCCTGCTGCAACGCCGGGAATCAAAAAGCCCTCTCAGAGGCAGTCGAGCCCGAGGTTCCCTCGCTCGGCTATCCCCAGTAGGCAGCTTCCCTGCCGCAACGCCGGGGATCAAAAAGCCCTCTCAGACGCAGTCGAGCCCGAGGTTCCCTCGCTCGGCTATCTTTCAGGACAAAAGCCCTCGCCAAGAGGCACCGGGCAGTAACCCTGCCCGACCAAGGGTCCTTGGTAGGCTTCTTACAGCCTTATAGCTCTTCCCGCGCCCAGGACCAAAGTCCTCCCGGAGGCAGTCGAGCCCTCACTCAGCTATCCGCGGCTGGTAGCTTCCTACCACAACCGACAGGGATCAAAGTCCTCGCCAAGAGGCACTGAGCAGCAACCCTGCTCGGTCCCCGACCTGAAGGATCAAAGCCCTCGCAAGAGGCGACCGAGCAGCTACCCTGCTCGGTAAGAACTCCGGCTGGTAGCTCCCTACCCGCGACTCCAGGATAGAAGCGGCTGCCCCGCTCGTTCATCCCAGGCTGGTAGTTGCCTACCCACGACGCCAGAGGTCAAAGCCCTCGTCCAGAGGCCGCCGCGCAGCTCCACTGCCCGGACATCCTTAGTGGGCTTCGTACAGCCCCTCAAGCGCTAGAGATCCAAGCCCTCGCAAGGGGCAAAGAAGCAGCTACCCTGCTCGGCCATCCTTGGTGGGCAACTCCCCTACCACCACGCCGGGAAGCATAAAGCCTTTGCAAGAGGTGACGGGCAGCTACCCTGCCCAGTCAACCCCGGATGGCGACCAATGCTCGGAATCAGAGATGCTCTGTGTCCGTGGACCCGAGACCCCAGTGAAGGGCGTCAGGTCTGTCCAAGCCTAACGATCTTCTCTCGACTCCGGGGCCCAGGGAGATACCTCCTCAGAAGCGCTCATCGGCAAGTGATTGCAGACAACTCGACAGACGACCGCTAGACAGATGGCCAACCTGACGAAAAAGCACAACGATACAGGCAAAAATATTCCACGAGCATTCTTCACAAACAGATGGCAGAACACAATTCTATGGAGCTGAGAAAAAAAATTATTACTACTGCCAAAGACAAAAGTTTTTTTTACAGAGGGTATTTTTTGGCTCCCCAGCCTTACAAAATTCAAAAGGAAAACGAAATGAAGAGAGGAGAATGGGGGCTCTACACCTCGGGGCCGGGCGCGACCTCGAGGTCCTCGACCCCCACCACTTGGGGCGCTGGGTCCCCGGCCACCTCCTCACCGGGACCTTCTTCCCCTTGCTCGTTGGCGCCCACGAGGGGGAACTCAGCCCGGAGGTTCGCGTCGTCGAACCCTGGTATCCGAGGCTTAACGGCATCGAGGGCATCGTGCCAAATGCGGGTCATGGCCATGGCCAGGTCGTTATAAAAATCCTTCGACCCCTTATAGCTCGCCACGGCCCTCGATTCGGCCGACTTAAACGCCTCGGCCGCCCCCCCAGCTCCTTTCGGAGGGCCTTCACCGTCCTCTTCAGGTTCCCGGCGAGCACCTGGGAGTCCTCGAGCTTGCCCTCGGCGATCACGGCGGGCTCGCGATGCCGGGCGACCTCCCTCTTCACGGCATCCACCCCACCCTCCAGGGCGGCGATCTTCGCCGACATCACCTCCTGCTCTCGCCTGGAGCTCTCTTGCAGCGCGGCGAGCTGGCCCGCGGCCTCCACCGCCGGGGCTACCACCTCGGTCTCCATGCGAAGGGCGAGGGCCACGTGCTGGAGGACCTGGGAAGACATAAAAAAGCAAAGGGCACCAAATCTCACGATGAACCGGGGGCTTACCTGCACGGACTCCTGGGCGATCGACGCCAGCTGGGCCCTGAGGGTCCCTCCAGGAACTCGACCCCCGACCGAAGTCTCTATTTCGTGCAGGAGGCTGTCCGCGACCGACAGCCCCGACGACACCGCGAACCGGAGCCCCCCTTCCTCCACTACGGTCGGCGAGGACCGGCCCCTGGAGGGTCTCCGGGAACTCCTCTTGAGCGACTCCGAGGGAGAGCCGATCTCCTCTTCCGAAGCCGTGTCCTCCAGAATCAGGGCCCGCTTTCGACCCGATGCTCTGCTGGGGCCCGGGGCAGGATCTGCCGCCGAGCGTCCTCAAGGAGCCGCCACCGGGGCAGTAGGGGCTGGAGTGGGCTGCGCCCGAGAAGAGCTGGCGCCCCCGGCCCTAATAGGCTGCCTCGGCTGGCGCATAGCATCTCGGAGAATGCCGAAGTCTATGGATCCTGCATGAAACAAACACCCAACAGATCAGCAACACGAGTAAAATGTAAACCCAAAAAGCAAGCCTAACTTACCGACGAACTCGACGGGGCTAAGCTCGGCCTAGCTCAAAACCCTCTCGGACAGCAGCACGTCATGTCGAGGGACGGGCTTCCATGACGCCACTCTCACCGCGACGGGGTCATCGGACAAGTTTCCCGGCAGACACTTCTCCCTCGACCACTTGGTGGGCACCGGCCAGTCCTCGCCCTCGGGAGGGGAAACGAAGAAAAATTTCTTTTTCCAATCATGAATGGAGGAGGGCAAGGCCACGACCCCGGTCCCAGCAGCGACCCCCGGCCGCTTCCTAAAAGTGAAATAAACCCATCTCGGGTCGACAGCTCGACTGCCAGGGTGACTCTTGAAAACGAAGGGGGAATCGAGAAGGGAGAGACTGAAAGGAACCGCCTGCAGCCTCAGGCGGATCAAGAACCTAAGGAGAATCCTCCACGCGTTCAGCACTAACTGGCCGGGGACCAAACCTAAGAAATTCAAAGCAGCGATGACCTCAGGAGAGAAGGGCAGGCGCATTCCGCCCCAAAAATCTTCTAAATACAGGGCAATCTCCTCGCCCCGTACCTGGTTTGCCCTCTCTCCCTCCTCGGCTAGACGGAGCGTGTAGCACGGGGGAATGTGGAAGCGAGCCCGAGCGCTGGCGAGCTCGTCCTCATGCGTCACCCAGCACGAGGTGCTGGGGGCCACATCTGCCTCCTCCTCCCTGGAGGCGGCCCCCGCCTCACGGCCCCGGGGAGAGGGCCCAGCCCCTGCTCCCCGAGGAGACTCAAACACATCTAAAGGAACCCTAGCATCTACTCCTACAACGTCTACTAATTCTATAGAGAAAGACATCTAACCTGGGAAAAAATTCTTCAAAGGTTGAAAACGAAAGAGGGGAGACGAGCGCCGAGCAGCTAAGGCTTGAGAGAGGAAAATATGAAAGGGTAAGGGCCCTAGGGCGGACCCCGCCCATATTTATTGCCGCATACGACCTCATCCAACGGTGCCCATCATCTCCCGCCGAAACGGCTCCTCGCGCCCAGCGGCTCCGATCGTTCTACGTGGCAGCCCAGCACTGGACTGCGTCCCATCAGACGCCGCAGACTTGCGCACGTCGCATCGGCTAATCGACACTCGACACGTGGACCGTCGCTTCGACTGCAGAGTGCACAAACCGGCGCAACTCCATTAAATGCAAAGATCTCGCCCTGATTCGCTAGCGGAAAAGACAACCGACGGCCCGAGGGCTCGTCCCGACGAAACCATAGAAGGGATCTCACCTCGGGAGGCCCGGCAGTCCACTCTTGATCCGACCACTAGCTGGTCGAGACAAGAGTGGTGGGCTAATGATGGTGCTCGATATTGGCGGTCCCCAAGATCATGACACGTGGCAGGCGACGTGTCCCAGAACTCAGAAGAAAGGGCCCGCAGGGGCCGATCAAGCCACCCCGTGCCCGACCAGCAAGCACAAGCTGACCCCCCTCGGGGCCCCTGCAAATTGGCCTCTGTTCCCGCCAAAAATTTCTGCGCAAAAGAGTCCAAGGTATCAAATGGCAGCGATATGCTTAAAGAAATGTGAACCAGTATCTTCCGGGCTGTTTTTTGATAAATTCCCGAATGAGAAACAGATAAATTCTGATGGTATCGAAAGCGTCTCGAAAAACCCTTCGATTTGATATATTATGGGCCTCGTAATTCATCCGGGATCAAAAGTTATGAGGAATTACGTGTCCACACGTGATGGACTTTTAAAAACCTGCTGGAGGAGTTAAAAAATATAATAAAAACTCAGAAAAGACCCCAATGGGGCATCACGTGCTCACACGTGACCATGGGTCACGTGCAGACACGTGATGGGCTTTTAAGGCCTCTAAAATAATGAATAGAATTAAATTCCAAAATCTATTCCCTGATTAAAAATCAGGAATCACGTGCTCACACGTGACCAATGGTCACGTGTTGACACGTGATGGTTAAAACTGAAGCGTAAACAAATAGCTGAAGGAAATACCTCAATGAGGTGTCACGTGCTCACACGTGACCAATGGTCACGTATTGACACGTGATGGTTACAACTGAAGCGTAAGTAAACACTGAGAAAAGGACTCAATTGGGGGTCACGTGGCAACACGTGACTGGCTGTAAAAGCCTCGCTGTTCAACAGAATTAAATTCTAAAAAAAAAAGATCATTTAAATCTTTTGAAAAAGAATTAAAATTCTAAAAGTTTCTAAATCTTTCCAAATGGAAAAGGATTATGGGGACCGTTGGATTAAAGATCCAAGGGTGATTAAATATCACCAATTTATGGAAAAATCTTGGACTTGGAAAGATTTTCCCCCTAAATCTGACCGAGATAACAAATGGATATCTTTGGATTTAAAATCCAATGGTAAATAAAATTCACTTAACAATCTAAAGGCCCAGATTAATGATGAATGCAAATCAAATCTCTCAACATACAAATCAAATCTCTTAATAAGAGATTTGCTAAACAAATTGATTCTCTTCCTTCTCCTATAAATAGGAGCCAAGAAAAGAAGAGAGGGGACGACCTTTCTGGAGAGAGAAACAGTGGGAGGAGAATTTAATTCTCAAGTTAAAAGAAAAGAGAGGAGAATTTAATTCTCTACAAAAGAAAAACCCTAGGTAAGAAAAAAGAGGCTTCAAAGAGAATTTAATTCTCAAAAGAGTTTAACTCTTACATAAAGAAAAGAACTTAGTTCTTTCTCTGGTCGAGGATCTGCAAAGTGCACATCTCCCCATGAATTGAGAATTTAATTCTCATTGGGTTGAGATCCTGCCATGCAGATCTAAAACACAGAGGAGGAATTGAGTTTTGAGAATTTAATTCTCCCAGACTCACAGGAATTTAATTCCTCCTAAAAATGAAACTGGGGTTTAACCCTAATCAAGAATTTAATTCTTTTACATATCTGGGAATTTAATTCCTTTAAAAAGAAATTAGGGTTTTACCCTAAATAAGAATTTAATTCTTAATCTTACAGAGAATTAAATTCTCAAAATAAATTGAAGTGACTTAAAAGATCTCCATGCATGCAAAAGACCAAGGTCACGTGTCCCCACATGACCCCTGAAGAGATCCCGGGAAATAAGAAGGAATTAACTTTGAGGCAATGCCTCACGTGCTCCCATGTGACTCCCAAAACGCAGAAAGAAAAAGCAAAGGAAATGAAAGCTTTGGGCGCTCTCACGTGTTATCACGTAACCCCTCAGCAAATGCTTTAACAATTGGCGCACAGATCCCCATCGCGTGCCAACACGTGATTCTCTAAAATAAAAATGAAAGTGTTTAACACTTAATGGCAGAATGAAGAAAGGAGTTTCGGCCCAATCTCAGGCACCTCACGTGCCCCACGTGACCTTTGAAGCACAAGGAATAGAAAAGAGCTCTACGGCACCCTCACGTGTCACCACGTGACCCCTAGTGAGCATTATAATGCACAGAGCATGGGCTTTCATCACGTGCTCGCACGTGATGGCCGTCAGAATTAAAAGAGTTAAACACTGATCTACAGAATAAAATAAGAGAAATCAGGGCGCTCTCACGTGTCCACACGTGACCCCTCTCTCCTTAGTGTTTAACACTAATCTGAAGACTTTGTCCTCAGTGTTTAACACTGATTTTCTTAGTGTTTAACACTAATTTGGAAAACTCTATTGGCAGTGTTTAACACTGATTTGCTTAGTGTTTAACACTAATTTGAAAACTCTGTTCCCAGTGTTTAACACTGATTATCTTTTAGTGTTTAACACTAACTTGCTAATCTTATTCCCAGTGTTCAATATTGTTGGTCTTTAGTGTTTAACACTAGCTTTAGCCCAATTGGCTAAGTTTCTAGAGGCAAAACCTCTCCTTCAATGGACCAACAGAGAGCCAATATTTCAAACATAATTGGAATTAGCCCAAACTGGCCATAAGTCCTCAAATAATCTTGAACTGAGTACATCTGCTCTTTCAACCAACTCATTGGTTCAAGGGTACATCTCTGAACTCCTCTGATATTTGTCGTTGTAATCCTTCAACGTCTTCAGAGAGGTGACGGGTCCCGACAACCACACATCAACATGGACTGTGGGGTCCTTAAACTCATGGACTTATGCGTCCTTAAACTACCATTGGACCACTATGTCCCTAAACTGGCACTGGACCACTATGTCCTTAAACTGGAAATGGACCATCATGTCCCTAAACTGGCAATGGACCACTATATCCCTAAACTGGAACAACAGAGCCCAAACGCTCTTTTGTCGGATCTAAACGATCCCGTTAAGTTGATCTTAGTCTTAAATTAGACTAACGTATCCTTAACAACCGTTTAAGTTGATCTTAGCCTCAAATATGGCTAACGCATCCTTAAACCTTCAAACAGACTTTAGTCCCAAATTGGACTCTAGATCCCCCAATCAACTTTGGTTCAAGGGTACATCTCTGAACTCCTCTGACATCTGTCGTTGTAATCCTTCAACGTCGTCAGAGAGGTGATGGGTCCCGACGGCCATACATGTAATGGACCCCTATATCCCTAAACTGGAACAATAGAGCCAATTGCTCTTTTGTCGGAGCTAAACGACCCCGTTAAGTCGATCTTAGTCCCAAACTGGACTAACGTATCCTTAACAACCGTTTAAGTTGATCTTAGCCTCAAATATGGCTAACGTATTCTTAAACCTTCAAACAGACTTTAGTCCCAAATTGGACTATAAATCCCCAAATCAACTTTGCTTCAAGGGTACATCTCTGAACTCCTCTGACATCTGTCGTTGTAATCCTTCAACGTCGTCAGAGAGGTGACGGGTCCCGACGGCCATACATGCAATGGACCCCTATGTCCCTAAACTGGAACAATAGAGCCAATTGCTCTTTTGTCGGATCTAAACGATCTCGTTAAGTTGATTTTAGTCTCAAATTGGACTAACGAATCCTTAACAAACATTTGAGTTGATCTTAGCCTCAAATATGGCTAATGTATCCTCAAACCAAAACCCCAAACCCAAATCTAAGAAAATACGGATTTGGACTAATCCATGTCCTACGGGCGACGACATAAATCAGTCTCCGTATACAATCCACGGGCAACCACAAACAAAACAAACACCCACGACACGAAGTGACCAGCTGGAGAAGGAGAAAGTTGTTACCGCGATGCGGTAGCGTAATTAACTGCAGGGGCTTGCGCCTGCAGGGAAGAGCGTCCCCACAATCAAAAACCCCTCAAGCGAGGGGGAATCTGACGAAGTCTGCTACATCGGACGCATCCGTTTAAACCTTCGATACATGGTGCCATAAATCAACTTGGCATTTTCGGAGAGGTGGACGGATAGCACCAATTAGCATCTGCCCTGAACCTCAGGCGAGACGTCCCACGTCTCGGCTGCCGTTCGGAAGGGAACAGATTCTGGCACGCCCGGTGGGACCTCTTCCTCTTTCCACTCCACACTTCGTGTGTCGTGTTCGCGAACGTATCGCGGTTTGCTGTGGTTGCCTGTGGATTCGAGGTACTAAGATTTGGTGTCTTGCTCCGTGCAGAAAACAGAAGATCAATGGCTTCAAACTGCATTACCTGCAACTGCAACTCTCGCTCCGTCCTTGCTGGAGGAGTGACTTATGGGCCCCAAGCGGCCTCCATCTTCGCTATGCCGGTGGAACAGATAACTCAGGCCACCGCTGGATTATTCTTCGGGACCATGCTCCCATCAATGAGCTTCAATGCCCCAATGACGTTGCAAGAAGCCCCAAAGGAGTCGGTCTTTGATCGGCTTACCACTGCCGCGACCCCTCTCAATGGGTCGCCCAGCTTCAATACCTCAGTTTTCAATAGACTGGGCCAGAACGTCTGCAAACCCGCCATACCCGAAGCTGCCATCCCAAAGCGGATAGCTATCCCGGCTCAAGCGGACGAAATAATTGGAAAGGCTCCTCCTTCCAAGAAGTCAGTTTTTACAAGGCTGGCCATTCCGGTTGCTGCTCCAGGCGAGGTCCTCAAAGCTGCTTCCCCTCCTCAGAGGTCTGTCTTTGACAGATTAGACATTGCTTCTCAACGGGTGTCAGTCTTCGACAGGCTAGCACCAATAACAGTCTCTCCTCAAAGTAGGGGGCATGACGAAGTCGCCCCTACGGCCGAAACAACTCCATCCGCATGACACGCTCGACGTCGCCACTGGCGTCGAGTAAGGAAGGCTGAGGGCAACTCCCCCTCTGGATTTACTCCACCGGCTCCAACAGTGGGGATCGATGTTGCTGTTCCAACCGGGAACAGATTTGAGCTGCTAAACAGGGTGCGCAGAAACTCTCCTACTGCAGTACTGAAGAAATCTCCTCTACCCGTGGAGAATGATACGGAAAAGAAGTTGGAGCAGCCCCTTCAACGGCTGTCCTCTAAAATTTACAAGGTCTGGCGTCAAGTCCAAGACTCCGTAATAGATCAAGACTATCTCCGCCGACAGAAAAAGATGAAGGTTCGGCAGGAGAAGAACTACTCTGTCAAGCCGGAAAAAGCAACAGCTGGATGGGTGCCCACTGCAACGGCTCCCTCAACGTCAATCACTCAAAAGAAAAGGAGGCCACAAAAGCCCTTGTGAACATAGCGAACCCCCAAGTCTGGGGGCATGGTGGTGCACATTGTTTATATGGCTTCTAGAAAGGAGGAAAGCCGTGCTTCGACGGGTCACCGACTGCTTACCCGATCCGTAACGAAAGCCCAGGAGCAGCAACAGAAGCTTCAGGAGATGATGACTGCAATGGCCGCACTTACCGGGCTAAAAGAAAGCTCGGAGGCATCATCAGAGCAGCGTCATGAACAAGAAACTGACGCTGACTACCTACGCAGAGTTCTCGAAAAGAAGGATAAAGAAGCCGCAGATCAAGCGGCTAACATAAAACAAATGGCGCTTCTCTTCCAAGATATGGTAGGGATGATGATCCAGCAAGATCCTCCTGCTGAAGATCCTCCGATTGTCCTTGAAGATGACAAAGGAGAGACATCGAATCCTCCTCCAGCTCTTTCAGCAGCAAAGGAGGAAACCATTTCCAAGGCCGCACTGGATGACCATATAGCTCAACAAATACGAGCTCACCAGGCAAATGAAGCGGCTGGGCAAATTGCTAGAACCGGACGACCCTACCCGGGCTGGTATGACCAAATTAGTTACCCGCCGGGATATACGATCCCTAAGTTCCACGTATATAAGGGGACGGGAAATCCGCATCAGCACGTCGCTCAATTTAGAGCCATGTGCGGCAACACTGGAGGTGATGATAAATTGCTGCTCCGCCAGTTTGTTGGCAGCCTGTCGGAAACGGCATTTGAGTGGTACTCTGAACTCCCAAATGACTCTATCAAGACATTTACGGAGATGGAGCTGCTGTTTACACAGAGATTCGCGAGTGCTAGTGGACGCACCCCGATAACAGCACTGATTAATGCCAGGATAAGGCCAGGCAAAACGTGGGTCCAATACGCAACACGATGGCGGAACCTATGGTCGAAATGCGAACAACGCATAGAAGAGGCTCCTGCAGTAGGTATGTTCGTGGGCACTCTTGACCCTCAAGCGGCCATCTCCCAGTTCATGATGTTTTTCAAGCCGACCACCTTCCAGGTCTTGATTGACAAGCTGGCCCAAATGGACCAGATTGGCCATAAGCCTTCTTCTTCAAAGACAGAGCCTTGGAATGAAAAGGGGAAAGGGAAGGCAACCTTCGTTGCCAATACTCAGCAACGGCCGAGCAACTTAAAGCCGGTTGTCCGTCAAAACAGTATGCGTCCACGCCCATCACTCAAGGAGAGACTGGGACGTCCTTACTCGTTTCCTCAGGATAAAACGAGAAGACTGTTCGAGCTGGCAGTGCGTAACAGACTCATCAATCTGCCGAGTCCAAAGCGTCCGTTGCAGCCAGGCGATGTCAACGATCCCAATTATTGTCCTTACCACCAAACGGTAAGTCACCCGATCGAGGATTGCTTCGTTTTTAAAGGATGGATCGAGGATCAGTATTTACAAGGCAAGTTTGCGCTGTCTGAAAAGTGGAAAGTAAACCCACCACAGCCGCACACTCCAAAGAAAACGGACACGCCGGGGGCAACTTGTTCTTTTGTTGAAGAAGCTCCATGGAGGGTCGTGCTTTCCGCTAAAACCGAAAGGATGCTGAATGATCTCCAGACATACCTGACGATCAGATGGAAAGATCCACTAGAACCCGAGGTCGTAGAAGGGATGCTAAAGCGACGCCCAATTCCAAATATCGGTGGTGATAGCCAAAGCATTCACACCCAGCCGTCGAAATCTTCGAAAAAGAAGGAGAAATCCAAGAAGCCCGTGAAGCCTGGCGACAAGCGCATGGATTTGCAGAAACAGATTGACGCGCTGGAAGAGTATAACCAGAAGGCACGGATTCCAATCACGCTCCAAGAGTTTCTCGGCCACGTCCTCGAGGACGAAAACGATGAAGAAGACTCATCAGATGAATCTGAGGACTACGTAGCGAGTTGTCATGTGATCTCTCACTCCTTGATAGATGATAAAGAGGCTCCTTGCACCGAGAAACCGGGGGCGGATCCTGAGCCAGAACTTCTAGGACCATCAGACGAAATGATTGACGCATTTCTGAACGAAGCCCGTCTTAAGAGCAAAGCTGATCGAGAACGCGAGATGGCCATATTCAAGAAAGCCAAACGCCGGCGACTGGACAGAAGGGTCGAAACACTCCCACCAGATCAAAGTACATCCGCCGCAAATGAAAGCAGGATCAAGACAAGGAAACGATTCGCCAAAGCCATATCAATGGGAATGAGGCCTCCCTCTTTCAGAGAAAATTCTCCTGGTGGTATACATTTTGATGAAACGGATGTACACCCTAACTTCTGCTTATATCATCAGAGGATCGCAAATCCTACTGAAGACTGCAACTCCTTTAAGTGTTGGTGGCAAGGATATGTCGCTCATAGACAACACGTCAATAGAATAAAGCGGGAAGCTCGTAGACAGCGAAAAAATACGACAGATGAGCATAAAAGAGTTGCCGGCAACTGTCATAGGGACGAGCCCGGGGGATCACGAGTTCTTACCTTTGGAAGCGATTCTGACGAAGAAGCCGCCCTCAACCCTCTCTTCAAGGAATTCATTTCTAAAACAAAAGAATTGGAGAGTTGTGAGAATGTTCAGCCGTACAATCTCACGCTACCCGGAAAGAATCCCGGACCCGCAAACGACGGAGCAAACGAAATGAGAAAGGAAAAGAAAAAAACGGCCTTTGTTGCCGACACTCAACAACAGCCGAGTAACCCGAGACCATTTTGTCGTCAAAACAACAAGCCGCGATACCTCAATGAGAAGTTGAAACGTCCTTACTCGTTTCCCAAAGATAAAACAAAGAGATTGTTCGAGCTAGCAGTGCGCAGCGGGCTCATCACTCTGCCAGATCCAAAACGTCCATTGCAACCAGGTGACGTTAACAATTCTAACTATTGTCCCTACCACAGAGTAATGGGTCACCCACTCGAAAATTGCTACGTCTTCAAAAACTGGGTTGAAGACCAATACCAACAGGGCAAGTTCGCGCTGCCCGAAAAGTGGAAAGTAAACCCGCCACAACCACATGCTCTGAGAAAGATTGATATACCAGGGGCATCATGCTCAGTCATAGAGAAAGCCCCATAGACCGAAAAGTCAGTAAACTAGAGATGCGTCTCAAATACAGCGCTGTGGATCGAAACGTCCTTAAATTAACGATGGACCGCAATGTCCTAAAACTTGCAAATGACCGAAACGTCGTTAAACTACTCCCAACCCGCAGCATCTTCAGGCTGACGTGGTAAAAAAAAAAAAAGCTACGTCCACAAGCGAGATGGGCACGGATGAAAACCTGAAAGGGCGCCGTGAGTAAAAACAACAGGACTACCGGCGGGTGTTTGTGAAAACCCGAAAGGGCGCAACCTCGTTAAAAAAAACAATAAAAAATGGTATGTCCATAAGCAAAATGGGCACGGATGAAAACCCGAAAGGGCTCCATGAGTAAAAACAGCAGGGCTGCCGGCGAGTGTTTGTGAAAACCCGAAAGGGCGCAACCTCGTTAAAAGACACTTATAGGGTCCTCTCGACCTTGTAAGAAGAAACCACCCGCGTGAGATCCTTATGACTCACAAGGGAGCAACACACTTAGGGATCCTCACGATTCCTAAGAAGAAATTACACTTGCGAGATCCTCACGACTCGTAAGGAGAATTCTCTTATGGGACCCTCACGGCTCATGAGATTTGAAAGTCTTAAGTTACAGAAACCTAAACCTGTTCTTAAGCAAGTCCCCCACAACCTTCGATACTGCCCTACAAGCGGCTCAATACTGACCCTTGTATACAATCCACGGGCGCGAATAAACATTTCCCTAACCAAGTCCCACCTGTGACTGGGGATATGTCCATACGGTGAACAACCCTTGTAAGTCCTCTTGACTTATAAGGAGAAAACTCTTTTGTAAGATCCTTACGACTTACAGGGGAACATACACTTAGGAATCCTCACGATTCCTAAGGAGAAAACGCACCTGCGAGATCCTCACGACTCGTAGGGAGAAACACCTTTATGAGACCCTTACGGCTCATGAAGTTAAAAGCCTTAGTCGACGGGATCCTAACCCTGTTTACTAAGCCGCCTTTGTTCGACATTGATAGTGGCAAATGATGATTCGCTCCTGGAAATATCCCAGTCGTAACGATGCTGATGCCTAAACCGATATCAAATTCCAAGTCCTTTTACGGCAAATGATGATTTGCTCCTGGCGATATTCCAGTCGCAGCGATGCTGATGCCAAGATTGGTATCAGATCCCAAATCCTACACTCGCGATAAAAAGTCTGCGAGCCAAAAATGCATATGAAATAGCCGAAATGATGGGGCAACTTGCAACAAAATCAGCAAGTAAAATTGTATGCATACAAAAACAGCCGAAATGATTGGGCAACTCGCAATAAAAAGCAGCGAGTAAAAAGAAAAATAGCCGAAATGATTGGGCACCGCGAAAAATAGCCGAAATGATTGGGCAATCGCGACCTCCGCGATATAAAAGCTGAAATGATAGAGCATCGCGGAAATAAAAAAATCTGAAAGAATGAAACTTTTTGCCCTGCAGGTGAGGTCACATTGACCCCTGTATACAATCTATGGGCATGAACAAAGAGGGAACCATACCTTCCCAACAGGCTCCATCAGAAAGCGGAGCCAAATCTCGACGGTTCATAGAAAACCTAGAGACAACCTCGACATTTGTCGCAATATTGCAGACACAATATCAACAAACGAAGCAAAAGAAGGTCCCTAGCTTCAGGGTCTCGATGTCAATATCGATAACTTAGATATCACCAAAGGCATTTCTCCTCACTCTAACTAGATGTAGACGTGACGTCAACAACCGACCCCAGAGTCACAACGAAATAGGACCATGGCAAAGTCCCTAGTTCCAAATCTCAATGGCCACATCTACAGCCTGGAGACCAACAACGGTGTGCCTCCTCATTCCAACAGGACACAGATGTTACACCATCAAGCGGAGCGATGGCAAAATCCCAGCTCCATCTCAGCATTCGTCTCGTTACAGCAGAAGAGATGTCAACGACGACGTTCCTCCGCAGTCCAGCAGGATGCAGATGCAACGTCAACGAAAGACCTCACGGTCGAAACAAAGTGGAGTAACGGCAAAATCCCAACTCCACCTTAGCATTCGTCTCGATACAGTAGACGCAAAGTCAACAACGGCGTTCCTTCGCAGTCCAGCAGGATGTACATGCAAAGTTAACAAAAGACCCCATGGTCGAAACAAAGCGGAGTGACGGCAAAATCCCAGCTCCACCTCAGCATTCGTCTCGATACAGCGGACACAGTCAAAGCAAACAAAGCGAAGGCCACATTCCTAGCTTCAACGTCTTGACGGTAACTCATATAAAACCGGAAAGACAATCGGAGATCATCTCGCACTAGCGCGGAGTGGTCACCACCTCAACGATCGTCTCGATACAGCAGATAAAATGTCACCCCAGCGTTCTTCCCCTAGCAGGATTCGGACGCGCCAAAACAAACGAAGCGAAGGCCAAATTCCTAGTTTCATGCGTCTTAATGGCAAGTCATATAAAGCCTGAAAGACAATCGGAGATCATCTCGCACCAGCGCGGAGTGGTCACCACCTCGACGATCGTCTCGATACAGCAGATGAAATGTCACCCCAGCGTTATTCCCCCAGCAGGATTCGGATGCGCCAAAGCAAATGAAGCAAAGGCCAAATTCCTAGCTTCAGGGTCTTGACGACAAGTCATATAAAGCCTGAAAGACAATCGGAGATCATCTTACACCAGCATAGAGTGATCACCAACTCGACGTTCGTCTCGATACAGCAGACGAGATGTCCTTCCTCCAACAGGATTCTGACACACTAAAGCAAATGAAGCGAAGGCCAAGTTCCTAGCTTCAACATCTTGACGGTAACTCATATAAAACCGGAAAGACAATCAGAGATCATCTCACACCAGCATAGAGTGATCATCACCTCGACGTTCATCTCGATACAGCAGATGAGATGTCACTACAGCGTCCTTCCTCCAGCAAGATTCGGACGCGCCAAAGCAAATGAAGCAAAGGCCAAGTTCCTAGCTTCAACATCTTGACGGCAAGTCATATAAAGCCTGAAAGACCACCGGAGATCATCCCGCATGGAGTGGTCACCACCTCGACATTCGTCTCGATACAACAGATGAAATGTCACCCCAGCGTTCTTCCCCCAACAAGATCCGGATACACCAAAGCAGATGAAGCGAAGGCCAAATTCCTAGCTTCATGCATCTTAACGGCAAGTCATATAAAGCCTGAAAGACAATTGGAGATTATCTCGCACCAGTGCGGAGTGGTCACCACCTCGACGTTCGTCTCGATACAGCAGACGCAACATCACCAAAAGGAGCCACGGCAAAATCCCTAGTTCCAAACCTCAACGGTTCACCTGCAACCTAGAGACAACCATGACATTCGTCTCGATACAGAGGACGCGATGCCAGCAAACGAAGCGAATGCCAAATTCCTAGCTTCATGCATCTTAACGGCAAGTCATATAAAGCCTGAAAGACAATCGGAGATTATCTTGCATCAGTGCGGAGTGGTCACCACCTCGACGTTCGTCTCGATACAGCAGATGCAACATCACCAAAAGGAGCCACGGCAAAATCCCTAGTTCCAAACCTCGACGGTTCACCAGCAACCTAGAGACAACCACGACATTCGTCTCGATACAGAGGACACAATGTCAGCAAATGAAGCAAAGGCCAAATTCCTAGCTTCAGGGTCTTAACGGCAAGTCATATAAAGCCTGAAAGACTATCGGAGATGATCCCACACCAGTTCGGAGTGGTTATGACTCATCGGGGCTCTCCAAAATGAGCCTAACCTCAAGTAAAAAGCGGCATGGCAAATTCCTAGCGCTTGCTCTTCCGACGGTCAAACTGCCAAGGAGGATTGCTTGAAGACGTCTTGTCCAGCCCCCGAAAGGATCAGAGACACGGCAGTCGCAGGGCTACTCGAACAGCACGATTGCCTATCGAGGAATATATCAGCTCATGCGATGATACGATGACCAAAACCCTAAGTACCACAGACCCTAATGGACTTCTGTCGTAAAGAGCAGAGGTTAACTGTGACGTTAGGATATTCTTGCGAGATCTGCTCGATTCGTTTCGACTCGTGAGGAAATTGATGTCTTTGCGAGAACTTCTCGATTCGTCTCGACTCGTGAGATAAAGCCTTAGGCAGTAGGGATTAAAAAACCTGTTTCCTAAGCACTGGGATCCTGCAAGTCGGCCCAAAATGGTCTCTTGCATACTATCCACGGGTCTCACTCTCCGAAGTCGAATTTCGACAAGGAGGGGAACAACCGCTTACGGGTCCTCGCGACTCTTAAGAGAGAAAAATTCTCTTACAAGATCCTTACGACTTATAAGAGAAACACACTTAGGAATCCTCACGACTCCTAAGGAGAAAATACACCTACGAGATCCTCTCGATCCGTAGGGAGAAAAGTCTTTATGAGACCCTCATGGCTCATAAAGTTGAAAAGTCTTAGGTGGCAGATCCTAACCCTGTCTCCTAAGCCATCACTGCCCTGCAAAGAAGTCAAGATGGACCATCTATGAGCCACACTTGCCAAAGCAACATGCCACTGAAATAGAGAACTTACTCATAAGCGTATAAACTACTCCACGCCAGAGTAAGACATAAAGAAATAAAAGGGTGCGGCTCATGGAGTTAAGGGTTTGGAACTATATCTCTTAAGAGTCAAGATTTGAGTCAATGATAAATGACGACGCTTGTGTCCGCTCGTTATCTTCTCATATCAAGATCCTGAAAGTTATATACCAATCCGAAACTGGTCATACGCCATCCATTACTCTGCACTACTTCACCCACGTATATACTTACGTGGGCAAAGTAGTGGGGGGCATTTGTTCCCGCCAAAAATTTCTGCGCAAAAGAGTCCAAGGTATCAAATGACAGCGATATGCTTAAAGAAATGAGAACCAGTATCTTCCGGGCTGTTTTTTGACAAACTCCCGAATGAGAAACAGATAAATTCTGATGGTATCGAAAGCGTCTCGAAAAACCCTTCGATTTGATATATTATGGGCTTCGTAATTCATCCGGGATCAAAAGTTATGAGGAATTACGTGTCCACACGTGATGGACTTTTAAGAACCCGCTGGAGGGGTTAAAAAATATAATAAAAACTCAGAAAAGACCCCAATGGGGCATCACGTGCTCACACGTGACCATGGGTCACGTGCAGACACGTGATGGGCTTTTAAGGCCTCTAAAATAATGAATAGAATTAAATTCCAAAATCTATTCCCTGATTAAAAATCAGGAATCACGTGCTCACACGTGACCAATGGTCACGTGTTGACACGTGATGGTTAAAACTGAAGCGTAAACAAATAGCTGAAGGAAATACCTCAATGAGGTGTCACGTGCTCACACGTGACCAATGGTCACGTGTTGACACGTGATGGTTACAACTGAAGCGTAAGTAAACACTGAGAAAAGGACTCAATTGGGGGTCATGTGGCAACATGTGACTGGCTGTAAAAGCCTCGCTGTTCAACAGAATTAAATTCTAAAAAAAAAAAGATCATTTAAATCTTTTGAAATAGAATTAAAATTCTATAAGCTTCTAAATCTTTCCAAATGGAAAAGGATTATGGGGACTGTTGGATTAAAAATCCAAGGGTGATTAAATATCACCAATTTATGGAAAAATCTTGGACTTGGAAAGATTTTCCCCCTAAATCTGACCGAGATAACAAATGGATATCTTTGGATTTAAAATCCAATGGTGAATAAAATTCACTTAACAATCTAAAGGCCCAGATTAATGATGAATGCAAATCAAATCTCTCAACATACAAATCAAATCTCTTAATGAGAGATTTGCTAAACAAATTGATTCTCTTCCTTCTCCTATAAATAGGAGCCAAGAAAAGAAGAGAGGGGACGACCTTTCTGGAGAGAGAAACAGAGAGAGGAGAATTTAATTCTCAAGAGAAAAGAAAAGAGAGGAGAATTTAATTCTCTGCAAAAGAAAAACCCTAGGTAAGAAAAAAGTGGCTTCAAAGAGAATTTAATTCTCAAAAGAGTTTAACTCTTACATAAAGAAAAGAACTTAGTTCTTTCTCTGGTCGAGGATCTGCAAAGTGCACATCTCCCCATGAATTGAGAATTTAATTCTCATTGGGTTGAGATCCTGCCATGCAGATCTAAAACACAGAGGAGGAATTGAGTTTTGAGAATTTAATTCTCCCAGACTCACAGGAATTTAATTCCTCCTAAAAATGAAACTGGGGTTTAACCCTAATCAAGAATTTAATTCTTTTACATATCTGAGAATTTAATTCCTTTAAAAAGAAATTAGGGTTTTACCCTAAATAAGAATTTAATTCTTAATCTTACAGAGAATTAAATTCTCAAAATAAATTGAAGTGACTTAAAAGATCTCCATGCATGCAAAAGACCAAGGTCACGTGTCCCCACATGACCCCTGAAGAGATCCCGGGAAATAAGAAGGAATTAACTTTGAGGCAATGCCTCACGTGCTCCCATGTGACTCCCAAAACGCAGAAAGAAAAAGCAAAGGAAATGAAAGCTTTGGGCGTTCTCACGTGTTATCACGTGACCCCTCAGCAAATGCTTTAACAATTGGCGCACAGATCCCCATCGCGTGCCAACACGTGATGCTCTAAAATAAAAATGAAAGTGTTTAACACTTAATGGCAGAACGAAGAAAGGAGTTTCGGCCCAATCTCAGGCACCTCAAGTGCCCCACGTGACCTTTGAAGCACAAGGAATAGAAAAGAGCTCTACGGCACCCTCACGTGTCACCACGTGACCCCTAGTGAGCATTATAACGCACAGAGCATGGGCTTTCATCACGTGCTCGCACGTGATGGCCGTCAGAATTAAAAGAGTTAAACACTGATCTACAGAATAAAATAAGGGAAATCAGGGCGCTCTTACGTGTCCACACGTGACCCCTCTCTTCTTCGTGTTTAACACTAATCTGAAGACTTTGTCCTCAGTGTTTAACACTGATTTTCTTAGTGTTTAACACTAATTTGGAAAACTCTATTGGCAGTGTTTAACACTGATTTGCTTAGTGTTTAACACTAATTTGAAAACTCTGTTCCCAGTGTTTAACACTGATTATCTTTTAGTGTTTAACACTAACTTGCTAATCTTATTCCCAGTGTTCAACACTGTTGGTCTTTAGTGTTTAACACTAGCTTTAGCCCAATTGGCTAAGTTTCTAGAGGCAAAGCCTCTCCTTCAATGGACCAACAGAGAGCCAATATTTCAAACATAATTGGACTTAGCCCAAACTGGCCATAAGTCCTCAAATCATCTTGAACTGAGTACATCTGCTCTTTCAACCAACTCATTGGTTCAAGGGTACATCTCTGAACTCCTCTGATATTTGTCATTGTAATCCTTCAACGTCTTCAGAGAGGTGACAGGTCCCGACAACCACACATCAACACGGACTGTGGGGTCCTTAAACTCATGGACTTATGTGTCCTTAAACTACCATTGGACCACTATGTCCCTAAACTGGCAGTGGACCACTATGTCCTTAAACTGGAAATGGACCATCATGTCCCTAAACTGGCAATGAACCACTATGTCCCTAAACTGGAACAACAGAGCCCAAATGCTCTTTTGTCGGATCTAAACGATCCCGTTAAGTTGATCTTAGTCTCAAATTAAACTAACGTATCCTTAACAACCGTTTAAGTTGATCTTAGCCTCAAATATGGCTAACGCATCCTTAAACCTTCAAACAGACTTTAGTCCCAAATTGGACTCTAGATCCCCCAATCAACTTTGGTTCAAGGGTACATCTCTGAACTTCTCTGACATCTGTCGTTGTAATCCTTCAACGTCGTCAGAGAGGTGATGAGTCCCGACGGCCATACATGTAATGGACCCCTATGTCCCTAAACTGGAACAATAGAGCCAATTGCTCTTTTGTCGGATCTAAATGACCCCGTTAAGTCGATCTTAGTCCCAAACTGGACTAACGTATCCTTAACAACCGTATAAGTTGATCTTAGCCTCAAATATGGCTAACGTATCCTTAAACCTTCAAACAGACTTTAGTCCCAAATTGGACTATAAATCCCCAAATCAACTTTGGTTCAAGGGTACATCTCTGAACTTCTCTGACATCTGTCGTTGTAATCCTTCAACGTCGTCAGAGAGGTGACGGGTACCGACGGCCATACATGCAATGGACCCCTATGTCCCTAAACTGGAACAATAGAGCCAATTGCTCTTTTGTCGGATTTAAACGATCTCGTTAAGTTGATCTTAGTCTCAAATTGGACTAACGAATCCTTAACAAACGTTTGAGTTGATCTTAGCCTCAAATATGGCTAACGTATCCTCAAACCAAAACCCCAAACCCAAATCTAAGAAAATACGGATTTGGACTAATCCATGTCCTACGGGCGACGACATAAATCAGTCTCCGTATACAATCCACGGGTAACCACAAACAAAACAAACACCCACGACACGAAGTGACCAGCTGGAGAAGGAGAAAGTTGTTACCGCGATGCGGTAGCGTAATTAACTGCAGGGGCTTGCGCCTGCAGGGAAGAGCGTCCCCACAATTAAGAACCCCTCAAGCGAGGGGGAATCTGACGAAGTCTGCTATATCGGACGCATCCGTTTAAACCTTCGATACATGGTGCCATAAATTAACTTGGCATCTTCGGAGAGGTGGACGGATAGCACCAATTAGCATCTGCCCTGAACCTCAGGCGAGACGTCCCACGTCTCGGCCGCCGTTCGGAGGGGAACAGCCTCCTCGGCCTCTCAGCTCACCCCCGAGCAACCACAGGACTAAGACTCCTCGGCCTCCTTGTTCGTCCCCGAGCTCCCGCCGAGGACGTCTTCCTCGGCCCTCCGACCTACTCCCAGGCGTAACCGCCGCTCCGAATCTCGGCATGCGCGGATTTTACGCCAGCAACGTCCCACGTTCCACGCCATCACGATCCCCATTGATGGGCGATCCGCTCTCGATGCGGGAGTGACGTCGGGAGCTTAACTGTCACGCCCCGCTTCCCAAAGTACGCTAAAGTGGGCACGTGACATAGCCAACCATTCTACCTGTGGATAGGAAAAATCCTTCCACAGTCACATTACGGCTGTGGAGATATCAAGAACAGGAAGGTAAACTAACAACCTAGTACATGTCCATAAGCCAGAGTAAAAGAGTCAAGAGATAACAATATGCGGAAGCCAAAAGATACAATAAATGAAACAGCTGGAGTGAAACTACGTACCGACAGGAACCTCACCGCTCGTCTAACAGCGGCAAAACTCATAATCAGTCTGCAGCAAGGTAGAAGAATCTGGGCCATGCAAAACCCAGACGTCAGCGCGTCAAGTCATCAAGTAATAACATAATAAACAGGCAATGTGAATATAAACATGAATAAAGCAATAGTAACAATCATATAAATCAGAGCAGTGCAGGGTAGTGTGCAGTGGGTAAACTAAACTGTTCTATCAGGTTCTCTGTTCTAAAGTCTTTGAAACCAAATTGTTGAATCATCGATGTAACTCAATAGTATCCCGTACATACCCAGGATCACGACCACAATATTCTCGGGTGAAACCGAGACATGCCGCTAGGTACAAAACAGGGGTGTGTACACTCAATAGTATCCCGTATATACCCGGGACCACGGCCACAATATTCTCGGCTGAAGCCGAGACATGCCGCTAGGCACAAAACAGGAATGTGTACACTCAGAACAGGTAGTGAACTTTCGAGTTAAAAGTCAGGTTTCACATTTGATTTCCCCATACCCCCAAGTTATGTGTGTATGTCAAGTCAGGTATCCCGAAATCAAGAAACTAATGCCAACAGGATCAGGTAAACAGGTTTGTCTGGATAGACAACAGGAACGGTCCATGAGGACTACATGTCAGGTTTGTTGGCATTAGACACAAGATCAGGTAACGGATCAGGTCATGGTACATCAGGTCAAGTCAAGCAGTGTACGGTGCCATATCGGGTCAATCAATATGCAGGTAGCAAGACAGGTCAAGAACAAGCGATATCATAGGTGTACTCACAATCAGTTATATAATCAAGCATGGGTATCAACAACATGATATAAGCAATGAATTAAGCAATAGGCAGATTCATTCAATTAGCAATACAGTTAACAATTGTGTCACAGAGATGGTTTCAACAATATAAGAATGCAGTAAGACAATTATAGCCTTTTAATCATGTTAACAAGTTTAAGACTTCATAGATGCAATGTTATATGTGTATATAGGTTCCACGAATGAAATCACAGTTTAAGCAGGTTAAATATATACGAGCGTCCGAATGAAGTAAAACGGTAGAAAGGTGCCATAGGCTACATCATCAGTGAAAGTGCAATTAAATCATGTGAATATGATTATTAGGTTCCAAACAGTAATTGCAACAGGTAGGTTACAAGTTTGAAAGATAAAAAGATATGTATCAATCTTAAACACGAAAAATGGGAAATTGTAATACCAAAGTTAAATTGCAGGTTTTAGGGTGTCATTAATTATAAGTAAATATTGTTTAGTATGTAGCAAGGGTTACTTGCCTCGACGGGTCGCGAATCGGGAAAACGGGACGTTAAACGTCGTCGGGGAAAAACTCGCGACGGGCGCACGGTTCACGGAATGAACCCAAACGATGAACAGTGGGACCACACAGATCAGAGTACCTCGCTCGAACGCGATCTCGGAGACGAACACATGCATGAAAACAACACGAATACAAGGCACCCCAACGCAGGCATTCTAAGGCAGAATTTTGTCCTTTAGCTAGGTTAGGAGATGCTCAGATCTTGGATAAGGCTAGGCTGGGGTTGCTGCAAGGGGTCCTCGAGCACAGGGCTTGGGCCAAAGTTGGACTCGGTGATGGTGGGTTCTCGAGTCGAACGAGATGGCTGCAGCAACGTGAGGGTTAGGAGTTGGGTTTTGTCGTTTTGGTGGCTGCTTATATTTTCTGATAACAAGATCATCATCAGGAGTGAATGAGTGCCAATATGAGCTGCTTCTCTAGCCATATCAACATGATACATCTTGGAAACAGCAAACTGTTGCACACTTTCATCCAAGCACAACCAAGTTAATGCTGGAATAAACTTCAACATTTGGCCACTGCAATAATGATTGCAAAATCCCTCCTAATAGATTCACTGACACCAGGATGCCTAACCCTTAGTGCAACAACAACTCGTTTATCCTGTTGACGTAGATATCGAAACCGAAGAGAAACTAGATGGACTTGGGTTCGGTGGAAGAAGAGGATGGTGACGGTGATGCTGGTGGTCGGAGGCGGCAAGGTTAGGCTATGGGTTCCAAGGCCAGAGTTTGGGCTGAAGGGTTCTCGGTTAAGGAGGTGGCGGTGTGAAGAGAGGATGTCAGCTTCGAGACGAGCAAGCGACGACAAAGGGATGAGAAGGGGGTGAGTCATCGGCGAGGATGAGGTTGAAAGGGTGAGGTCGAGGGTTTCGTGGATGCTCGGGGAAACGAGGGAGGTGAGAGAGAGGGGTATGTGGTAAATAAAATTAGGGTTTAAAAAGAATATAATATATAAGTGTATGCAGAGGAGAGAGAGAGAGAGAGAGAGAGGGTGGGGCCCACGGGGGTTAAGAGTTTGGTGATTGGCTGGGGGAAAAATAATAAAAGATTTAGAAAGAAGGAAAAAATATTATATGGTTAAGAAAAATATTTGACGGTTTAAAATAATATACTAGAAATTGGGATTTCGGCGCAAAGTAAAACATTTCCAAATCATGCCCCGGTCGGATCCAAAAATTTGAAATTGAAATAAGAAAATTTTAGGATGGATCCAAAATTTAAAATGAAGTATTTTACAGTCAAAAAGCATTCCCCCAAAACGGACACACGTACGCGCACGTAGCCGTCCAAACTCGTCCGTTTCACTGAACGGGACGAGAATACGATGCACGGACGCTACAACAGGGTCAGGGGTGTCAACCAGGCCATGACGAATATTTTTAATTTTATTTTAGATGCCTTAAATTGTTATATGCAGAAATGAATTGTCGGGATAAAATTTACAATAAGTCACAATCAAGCAAGATAAAGGAAATAAGTGCCATACTACGCTAAAACGGTAACTGAAATTAGTAGCATTAGGCTCGGGTGTTACAGTAACTGCCGGCGAGATTCTCGCGCCCGCTGCTGCGTGCTCCACCGCTATATAAACCCCCATCACAAAGGGGTCAAGTGAGCCATTTTTTACACTTTTATGCCGTTACTATGCGCGGATCTCATCACTAACTTGAGCGTCGGAGGGTCCTTGGTGGTACCAAACCACCCCGGAACTTCTTTGCGGGTACTCGGCAACAGCTTTCTCACCTCACCTCTTCCTCCAAAAACCCATTGAGACCCACACGCAACGAAGGATAATCGACTAAGTTCACCGCGAGATCAACGGAAGACAATATCTGACGGAGGCCCGAAAAGGAGCTCCATCAGGTTCAATCCGGATCGCGGCTTTGTCGGAATTGAATGACACAAATATGGCTTTCTTGATTGAAAGCATGCGATGATGTTGACGAGGATGAAGATAGATCGACCGCAGCCGACATAGGGTTTCGACCGCATCCGATTATTAAAACTTAGTAGAGTCACTCAATTCACAATTCTCAAGATAAATTTTTATTCAATCATTAGCTATCATAAGAAAATAGCACATAAACTTTTTATTTTGTGAAATAACATAAACTAAAAATTTAACAAATATCACCTGAACAAATAAATAAAATACGACCTGATGGTCCCGTATCAACTTGCCTCGTCGGCGATGATAAAAGCGGAGGAGACATCGGTTAAGGATTTGATGGCCGTAAGAGCGGAGGGAGGTGAGGAGAGTGGGGATGGAGGCAGAGCTCATGTTGATGATGATGTGATTGCTTTTATTTGGCTTTGTTTTTGTATTTTTATTTTTCACTTTGGAAATTGTCTGAGAACACAAGGTGAAAATGGTGAAAACATGTCAAATATTGCTGACATGGCAGTTAAACGTAAACTTTGCAGATGGGAGAAAAATTGATGGTATTTAGTTGCAATCGGGGGTTTTGTAATTAAATAAGTTCATGCTATCAATCACAAAAGATATGAAAGTTCATGGTACCTTCGTACAATTTAGCCTAATCATAAAAAAGGATTTTACATATATTTTGAGAAATGGGTAGATAACAAAATGCAAAAAACGAAACTTCAGATTCGTATTTTGAAATATAGATATTTATGTGTTTATGTCACTAGTTTTCTTGCACATGCCTTGCACATGACTAATCACATAACTAATCGAATTGAAGGTGAAAGCAAATTGAATACATGCTGGGGAGGGATTTTAATGTGCAAAAAAGAGGGAATAAAAAAAATTTCCGGATCATCTGGTTGTGGACTCTTCAATTCAAAAGCCATATCCTGAGATAATATTACGGTACTAACACCAAAAAACTACATGGAAAGGGCTCGGACCAGCTCATTGGTGAGGCTTGAGTAGCCGGGGAGACGGGTTCAAGTCCCGGATTACCCCCATTAATAATGATGGCTAATTTACCTCATCTATTATCTCAAAAAGAAAACATGTAGATTTTGATAAAATTAAAAATAACAACCTCTCTATTTCTTTTTTCCCAAATAGAACAATAAACTATGGTCTCCAGGACCGCTGCGGACTTTTCAATTCACATTCTACAACTTATGCGCTTCTCAAGATGGAACGACCATATTGATTTTTGAGAATACAACAATGAAGAATGTTTTCATGGTTGTAATTCTCCAATCATTATCATTATACTAATAGAAAGATATATAAGAAATGAAAATTTGGTGATATCCCCAAAATTCACATTCTACAGCTTATGCGTTAGTTTTGGATGTAAAATTGGATGCGTTGTAATTGTTGGTACAGAACTTATATATGCTCTCTCCTCTGACATGAGCCATTATGGAAAAACAATAATGAAGACATTAATTTTGACCAATGTTGATGGAGACGATGATATTTGCAGCTGAGGCAATTGGAATATTTTAAACTGCAGTATGAGGCTGGTGAGGTCGGATATGATATGGCCTTGTTTGGTTATGGGGAGCTAAGGAAACTGTACTTCGTTTTAAAATGAAGGTAGAGATGATGCAAACTATACTTTGTAAGATCCAGCCCCAAACTATCCTTACTTCTAACTATGAGTGCAACTAAATGATCGGGATAACGATGCTCCTTTCTACCCATAGCTTTCACTTCTCATGGTTCACCATCTATGCCGGCCTCCACTAGTTGCCGAATTTGGCTAGAATTTCCTTTAGAGAGAAGAAAAGAACCGATCTTTGCTCAATGGATGTAAAATACCCATGCTTCAGCACCTGCGTAATCGTCCCGATGCAACAACAGGTACCAGCCTAATTTGGGAAGGTTGTGAGTTAGCAGCGTAGGAGGCAAAATAGCTTTGTTACCTACTCCATTAGTTGCAAAAATAAAAACTTAAATACCACTTCTAAATAATCCAAGAAATATGAGGGGGGATAGGAAAATATTGAAGGTACACAAGAAACAAGAAAAACATCTACTAATTCATCGGTCAATATATTTCCGAGAAGTTGAAAACTAAGAGAGAGAGGTTTTGTGAAATCTTCTAGGATCGTAGTTAGTAAAATTATTGGTGCTGGTTGAATGAAAAAAACCGGTAAATACTCATCCAGCGGTTTCCAGCCTGGAATGTTTGTTCAAGACCTTTTGGCAACAGAGGAAAGAGTAGCAAAGCGACGCCATCGAAGAGAAACGCACGCGGAAAACGCGTGACCCCCAGAGCCTCGACAGCCTGTCACGTGCCCCCAACGCAGGCACCAACACCCGTCACCTCTCCCGGTCACGTGTCCAAATCAAACCGCCTCGGCCTTGTCACCCTCTCACTCTTATCTCAACGCAACATCTCTCCGTCCACGTGTCCCTCATCCACCCTCCCTCAATCTCTCTATAAAAATCCCCATACACGCACCGCATACCCGCATACCCGCTTTGGTGCCCATGGAGTCTGCAGGGGATCGCACTCGTCAAACTATCAAGTTCCTCACTGCGGCAGGTAGTATTGTATCTTAATCTTGCTCTTTCTAGCTGAAATCACAATTTTTAACCCCCATAATGTCACACTAGAATTATAGTAAATCTAATCGATCGCCCGTCAGTAAATTTTAAATTCCACTATATTGTATTTTCATAAAGAAGAAGAATCTTTGAATCAATCAATCCAGTAGAGTCCATATGTGCTACCAGCCTCGTCGTGGTTGGTTAAGAATGCAAGTTCCAAAGTTGCATTTCTTTCTTACCAATCTACCCGGTGGATTAGGGTCCTCTGCGCGCTATTTTTCTCTCAAGAGAACCCTGCTCTGCCTCCCATTAAACCGTTGGATCCTCTCCCTCGTAACCGGTCACCAGCTCCTGCGGGTGCCGCCGCGGCAGATTATTAATTTATCTTTTTTGGGAAAAGAAGGAAACTCAATTTGGAGGAATGTTTTAGAAAATCGAATTACTAGAGTTTTTGCTGTGTGCACTCACAAAAAAGATTGAAGGATAAAAATGAAAGAGAGAAACTCGTTAGAATATCGAATCATAGAGTTTTGAGCGCATGCAAAAGAAAAATTTATTGGAATTATTAGAAAGAAAATGTATTATTTAAATGCCAAGGATTCCTTTATTTAAATCCCCGCAATACAATTTTGATATTATTTATTATAATTCTATTTCGTTATTACCCACATTGTTTTATATCTCTCTTCTTTATCTTTCTCTCCTTCATAAGCTTCTAATTTTTCATTTTCATCCCTCTCTACATCCATCTTCAAGCGATTTTTAAACAATCCAATATCTCAACAAATCAAATACCCATCTACAACTCTAGTTAAGAAGTCCAAAACTCTAATATTTTTTCTTTCTTATTTCTTTCTTCTTCCTTGGCAAAATAAAAGGGAACCCATAATGAAAATCCAAACCTGTTACATTAGATTATAATTTTGATTTGATAGCTTTTGAATGCTGACTTTTTTGAATGAAACAATATGTGATTTAGAGTTGATGAGGAAAAAAACGAATTTTGATTTGATAAGGTTTGAAAAAGAATGTGAGCGTGGAGGAAGGAGAAGAAAGATCAAGAGAAAATAAAAATCAAAACAAATGTAGTAGTTTCATTGATAAATGCAATATTATTGTAGATTGATGTAGCGGTTTTCCCTATTTTTAATTTTTAAATTTTTTTTTGTTGTAGAAAAGACCTTGAGCTCGAATTACATTAATGCGATGACGTTATAATATAGTATAATACCTTTTTACCTTTGTCCGTAGTTTTGGAGTTTGGCACGACATGACATTGAGTTTTATTAAAGAATGCGTATTTAAATTCCATAGTGATATATCTAAGCAGCTCACTGAAAGGCAAAAGTTAGTTTCTAGAGCCAAGAAAATGCAATGTTGTTATAAAGATTTGCTAGAATATAAAATCATAACACCTAGGAAATCTTCGGTGCACGCCAATAGAAATTGCAACATTTGCTAGATTGAACGGTCTCAAATATAAACCGTTGTTTCCAAATTCTGCAGTAGGACTTCATCTTGTTTATCCATTTTCACAGGAATTGGCACATCCCTTCTAGTGATTGCTGGCCTTCTCCTCACCGGAGTGGTTATAGCTCTCGTGATGGCGACGCCGGTCCTTGTAATATTCAGCCCGATACTGATCCCCGCTGGAATAGTAGCCCTATTGGCTGTCACAGGACTTGCAATCTCTGGTGGGTTTGGTGTGGCTGCGGTTTCAGCATTAACTTGGATATACAACTACGTTGCAGGCAAACACCCGGTGGGGTCAGATAAGATCGACTTTGTGAGGATGAGGCTGGCGGAGACGGCGAGGGATGTGAAGGAGAAGGTAAAAGATTATGGGAGTTATGTACAAAAAAAGGCCCATGAGGCGACTTCTTAGATTCTTGGCGGGTTCTTGGAATAGTTTGATGGTTGTCTTGTTTTCATTGGGATTTTGTAAGAATAACTGCATGCTGTGGCAATGTTATGTTTGGGTTTTTCTCATTTTGCAATCCAAGTAGTCGTTAAATCAAGTTTCAAACTTTACCCGAACCGAGTCAAAATATTGCTATAGCTTATGGAATTGGTTTTTATTAGATGTACACTCCTAACGCTTTCTTATTTTAATATAGCCCCTCTAAAATCTCTAAAATCTACTCTAGTATTTTTCCATGTATGTATAATTTGAACATATATGCTAAAGTCGTGTCGCGTGTGTAAAAATTTTATCCCGGACATTAAATAAAAATTCCTAAAGATATATATTGTTTTTCTGGATTTAAATTAAATGAATTTGGTTAGCCGTAATGTTAAAATTAAGAAATTTATGAGTTATATAAAATAACAAAGATATATGGATTTATGTATAAATTTGTAAGGCATATGAATGAATGGAATTATAAGAGAGACAAATAGGATTGTTGATTTTTATTTTCTTATTTTTTGTTTTTTATGGTGTAACTTAATTTGGCTATTGAAATTTTATCATTTTTTCTAAGTTTTTATTTCGTTGATTAATGACATCTACTTAAATCCCTTCCAAATATTATTTTCCCCAGAAGGCCCCCAAGCCCCTCGCAAATTTTCCTTCTTTTATTAAAATCCCTTCTGAACCTAATTTTCTTCAGAAAATACCTCAAGCCCGTTTATATGATTCTAAAATTGACTTTGGAGACTAAAACCACAGAAAAACTCTTATAGATGAATAATCTAATATCTCTCTTCTTTCATTAAATCTCTCTCTCTCTCTCTCTCTCATGAATTCGTTCTCTTTTCCTCTATTCATGGCATATCTTCTCATGTAAAGCAGTAAAGGTGATGAGTATGAGAGCAACCGAGACCTTGAGCTTGACATGAAGTGAGAAGCATGGGATGAATGAAAAAGGTGAAAAATGATGAGCTTTGGTTGAAAAAATTGAGAAGTGACGAATGAGAAAATTTGAGAGAGAATAATTTGGTTTTGAAGGTGCATTCCATGGAGAAAGGAAGAAAGTGAGAAAGAAGGTGACGGTATTATTGGAATGAACTTGTTTTATTTAAAATATAAAATATTTTTTAATTACTCGACAGACTTGGGGCATTTTTGAGAAAACGAAAATTTAATGGTGGATCATTTTAATAAATATGAAGATTTACGGGGTATACCAAAACATGAAATATTTAAGAACCCTATGGAATTTATATGCTATAAAATGATGGATAGATTGCAAAGATACATTAAATCTTAAGCATATTTCAGATAAATATTCAGAAGTGCATACTTATCTTTGCTGCCATTTTTTTTCCAGTCTCTGTAATTTTAATGCTGTCATTCCAATTCTATATAAACTAAAGAAGTTAGATGACTATCAATTTCAATTGAAAATCTTTTATTATTAAAGAGAAAGCGGAGTATAAAGCAGCCGTGGTGAGAAATTTTCTATATTGAATGTTTATAAAGTCAATCGTCCATCAATTTTTTATTTTTAGTATGAGCACCGGCTGTATTATTAATTTTATGTTTTAAACTATGGTTACATCAACTTTCATGTTTTGATCCAAGTACTTCTGTTTTACATAATATGTTTTCTTGTTTTTTAATAAGATTAAGGAAATATTTTTCCATATACAGAATTTTATTTTGTCAACCGGTGATTTTTAATCACCATTGGATTTTTAATTCAAGGGTTCTCTGGTTTACAGAGAGCAATCTTTTTTGTTTGTAAAAATTGAAGACAAATATTCCTCAGAATAAAATTTAATTCTATTGTTTGGTGATTTATCATCACCATTGAATCTTTGATCCAACGGTAGAGAGTATCACAACTTTTTGTTAAGAAAATATCCTCATGTAGAATTTAATTCTACTAGTATAAATTTAGGCGGCGGCGCTCACGTGTTGTGCATATAGGCACCACTTAAGAATTAAATTTTTATTTATGATAGGCATTTCTGTACTTTGCACATTGGCACCCACGTGAAGAGCACATGCCGCGCCATATAAGAATCTACTTCTTATATAATAAGCGTTTTTGTGCTTTGCACATTGACGTCCATGTGAGGAGCATGTGCGGCGCCACCATAAGATTTAATCCTACAAGATTGGCGCTGGCACTCTCGTGAAGAGCACGTGGGAAGCTGCCTCATTAAAATTCAACAGAGCTTAGCTCTTTTTATATTGTTTAAATTTTGGGGAAACAAATGCCCCCCATCGTTGTTCTCTCGTGGCTCACACATGGGTGCAACGGTGTCATTTTTTTCACCGTTTGATCTCCTATGGAGTTAAACCGTCCCTTTACATCCTATAAATAGGGCCTTTGGTCCTTAAGATGATTGTCATTTCATCACCTTCTTTCTTCTTCCTTGAGAATTCAATTCTCTTCTCAGAACTTAGATCTCCGCCTACAGAACCTCTTAGAGTTGAACTCTGTTAAAAAAAATTGGTAAGCATTATGACCAAAATTTAACTCTTAAAAGGATCTCCTTTTTTTTTTTTGGATTTTTAACCGATTAATAGAGTTTGGCTCTTTTCTTGAAATGATCTCTTACAGATCATAAAAAAAACTTTTATTTGGATAGACCATGGGTCTAGAGATCTTAGGGTTTTACCCTATTATTGGCTCTGATCTTTGAGAGTTCTCTGGAATTTAATTCCATTTTATTTCCCATGGGGATTTCTGAGATTTAATCCCACCATCGAAGGAATTTAATTCCGGTTTGTACCACATAGCTTAGCTTTGAGAAATTTTGAAAATTTTTGGAAATTTTATTCCTCTTTCCTCTTTTATTTTTAGGGTTCTATTCTTCTTATAGATTTGGATCTGTTGCAGAACACGTTCTTCGAGAATATTGGGAGTTTTGAACTCAACTGCTTAGTGAGATTTTTGATTTAATGAGAATCCTTTTGGATTCTCACAATGAGTCCATGTCTCATCATTGATGAGGCATCACCTTGATTTTGTGGGGCCCATTGTCTCTTTTTCTTTCGACTGTGGTGACTTTAATATACCATAATGGAGTACAGATTTGGGTGTAATGAAAATGCTAAGGCCTTTAGTTGTAGTTAATTACATTGTGCCAATAACTAACTCTCTACGGGTTTTTCTTTTCAGGTATTATGGCTTCCGATTCCATTTTCCCTTACGTTCGTTCGGAGAGTGCTTTTGCCGATGTGCCTACAGATTGGGAAGTCTTTGCGCTAATCTGGGACTACGACCCAGAGCAGAAGTATCTTCATCTGTGGAGATCATGGTACAATTATATTATCCGGGATCGGCGCAGTTTTACTTGTGCGGTGCCATCAGAACCGATCCTGTCGATTCATTTCGCTGACCCTCCGCAGGTCACTTATGCAGTGGAAGAGGTCAACTGGACCTCAGAAGGTCGTCTTCAACCTTCCATTGCGTCGATACCAGTCCAGCCACCGATGGCCCTAGACATTCTTGAGCGTCGCATATGTCAAAGAGAAGCGTGTCCTTGTGGTCAGGTTTATACGATAGAAGTGACCCCCAAACATCTGGCTGGTTATCTGCAGTGGGCCCGTTACATTTTGTCGGCCAAGAAGTCGCTGCTATTGAAGACTGGGTTATACCCGGCGATCTACGCGTCTCTTTTTTATTACCACACTCCTCATGTGTGGTGGGTTAAATCCTTCCTACAGTAGTGGAATATTCCGACCCACACATTTCTTTTATCGGATCGGGAGGTATCAATTTCGCTGAAGGAATTCGCGGAAATATCCGGGTTACCCGTCATAGGAGTGCATTCTGAGGAGATACTTCCTCCTCACGAGTATGTCTTCGCTACTGAATCGGTGGTTATGGGTCTTACCCCGGAAAATGTTATTCAACACAAGTTTCCAAGCTTGACCAAAGTGTTGAACATATATGAGAGCTTGCTCTTGGAGTCCGGGAGGCATGGAGTTAGATTTACGGATTTTGTTGCCCGTTTCCTTCGTCCGGAGGCTTTATCGAAGAAAGCTGCGATGTTTGCCAAGCTCGATGATCCGTTCGGATTTGGCTTATACAAACTACCGACCGCGGATGCGGTTTTAAAGCAATTCTTTATTCTGGATACCCCAATCGTCCCTTTTGCAGAGATTGCCGCTCCGGACATTGATGAGGAGACGTTCTTTATGGGGTTCATTGGCTTGTGGCTGAGCTAGTTTGCGCTTCCAATGCACCCTCGCTATATGAGACCGTCTGTCTTTTATCCAGCTCATCGCATTACGGCGGGGACACGTATGGCTATTGGGGTTGCAGGATTAGCACATTTGTATCATGGTCTGAGTATAGCGGCCGACACCGCTCAGCCAGGATTGAAGCCCGTAAATCTTCCATTGCACTACTTCACCTCTTGGATCAAGATACACCTATTGGGTGCCTTTGGCATACATAAACGGCCTAGATTTTATGAAGGATACAACTTCCCTCGGGTCATGCAATTGGTCGATACTTCTTCTCCAGACCCAACATAGCGAGAGGCTCGGCGATTGCTTCTTCACCCTCGCATGGTTGGGGACAGCACGACCTTCGTCGACAGGGTTCTGACCATTGGAAAGGAACCCTCTAAAGTAATCCAGCCGCTCCATGATGTCTTCAAGGATGGAGCTTCTGCTTTAAGGGCCCGGGAGATTGTTCATTTGTATTCTATCAGGTCGAGTTTCCTTGTATTCAGACATAATGCCTCAGTATTGTTTATGGGATATAACCCTCATCGTTTTGCCCAGCAATCTGGTTACAACCAAGACGTTCCCCTTGTAGCGTTTCTTATTAATCTGGTTGCTATAAAAGAGAGCGTTCGCAACGCAGCGCATCATTTTATGCGGCTAAATACAGGGTCTCATTTCTTGATCAGTGAGCCGAGTATATCCCGAAGGCCTCGAATGCTTATATCGCTTGGTATCAGCACGCCACGGGTGCCATCGTCAAGGAGGAAAGGCGGATGCTTCTTGACCATAAGGATTCTGTCCCGGCTGGGAATCCTGCGGTTCTGCTGAAGCGACGGGCGGTTGTCCGTCCTTCTTTGAGAGAGAGCGCCACAGTTATAGTTCCGCGAGCCTTTCCGGCTAAGCCACGATCGGATGTAAGTTCTCTTGTGAGTATGGTGGCTGCAGTGTCCTCTGAGTCAGGAATTGGCTCGGAGATCGGGACTCGCCGTCCTAAAAAGCCTGTCAAGCGAAAACTTTTGTCGTCGGGTGTTGTTGCCAGTTCGCAGAAGAAGAAGAAATTTTTATTCTTGACTGACGTTGTATTTGGTCAGGAGCCTCTTGCTCCTTACAGCAAGGGATTGTCCAAATACGACACCAACGAAGCCTCTATCGATGAGAATGCCGCTACTGATCTTCAAGCCGCTATTGAGGCTTCTGAGAGATTAGCCCGCGAGCAAGCAGTGCTTGCTTCTTTTGAGGCGTCCGGTATATTTCATTTACATTCTTCTGTATATATATTTTTTTGAATTTATTATGCTTTATTAACGCTCTTTTCTTAACAGAAATCTCCACTGAAGAGACTCTCTTGGCGTCCCTCAAGACATTTGAGGAAGAGGAGAGGCTTCACTTTTCTATAGGTCTCGGTATGATTCGTTTTGCGACGCCTTTGAATATACATATTTAGCTCATTTTGTTCACACCCTAACTCCCTTCTTCTTTTTATTACAGGAACTACCGCAACTTGTGTTGTTTCAAGTGTAGTTCCATCTTTAGGTGGTGGTGCGGAGGAGCCTTCAGAGCTACCGGCTACATTTGAGGTCACCCCAGGGCCGCCACGGGAAGTGTGGCCAAAGCAGCCGATGACGAACGTTGAAGCAGATCCGGAGGTCGAGCCTGATTTGGACAAAGACGTTCCTCTGTCAGATGTTCTGAGGAGATCTCTTCGTACAGCTAAAACTGAGAGGAAGCGCAGACTGCATGCAATAAGAGAGCGTCAGGCTAACTTGGACACAGACGTGGGTTCGACTGATACGCGGCCCCCTAACGTTCCCATGGAGGACACTCCTTCTATCTTGTCCACCGCTCATAGGCAGATTGTTTGTGTGGCTCGCGAAGAGGCTGAGCGGTTACTTCAAGGTAAAACAACGCACGATTCCTTATTGAAACCTAGTAAGACTTATTTAATTTTCCATGTTTCTTCTTACATCAATTTTTCTTGAATTATAACACATTTGTCCTTGAATGACGTGGCAGGGCCGAGTTTAGGTATTAATGTGGCGAGTGAAGTGCCAACGTTTGAAGAGTCTGGGGCGTCAGGCCTTCATTTCGAATCAGGGACTGTTCCAATTGCCGCTTCCTCCCCCTATGGATCTCCGTCCTCGGCGGGTGATGCGAGCATGACGACGATCCTTATTGATTCGGAGGACGAAGGTGTCGACGTTGAATCCATCTTCCCGGTGATGGTGGAAATCGAAGAAGCCGTCATGGTTAGTGGCGCTCCAGACACCGCTATGGTTTCTACCCTGTCAGGTATTCCTTGTGTTATTTCTTTTGTGTTCTCAATCCTGCTGGACATATTCGCTGATATATCCTTTATTCTGAATATAGGTGCGGTAAACCCCGGCGGTGTGCTGATTGAAGAATCACCGTCAGCCGTTGCCATGACTATCGCTGGTCCTCCTATCTCTTTTGTACCCCCGAGTTCTCTCGGGTTTAATGACGGAAGGTAAAGATTTTTCATTTCGTTGTTTCAGTGTAGATATTATTTCTTGGATTAATTTCTTTACCATTTATTGTTGCAATCCTGTAGGAGTGCTTTTTGATCGCTTATACCAAATGTTAAGCTTGCACTTTGCCTTCCAATTGGTATTCGTTCCTCCTTCAGGCGTTGGTTAGTATATTCTCATCTTTTATTTCATCTTTCTATGAGTACTCTTTCTATTGCTAAGCTTTTCTCGTATTGACCACGGTCTTACGGCTCGAAGGAGAGAACGAAGGAATAGCCGAGCCTCCTATGCTCCCTGATTTGCCACTTTTGACTACTGGTATGTTAGATCTCATTCATCATCATTCATTTTTATTTTTAGGTTGAAATATGACCCTTCTTTGTGCGTACTTTATTCTGCAGCAGCTACACCGGCTTTGGCTCCTCCTGAGTCTCGCATTTCTATACCCGCGGGGCCCTTCGCTAAGCGTCGATCTTCCAGAGGTGCGGCAACTAGCAGTCGGATGCTAAGCGAATTTATTGAAGACCTTAATGTTGAAGCTCTCACTTCTGCTGCGAACTTTGCGGACGAGGTCAACCCTATGCTGGTGACGTTTGTAGCTTTCCACAATGAAGATTTCGTCGGCATTTGGGTTGACTACTGTAAGCGAATTGAGACTTGTCTCTATGAGATCGAGCACAAGCGTTTTGCGCCTAAAGCATTAACCTCGAAGGCTCAACTGATCACCTGGATCGAGCAAAGTGTTGCTTTCATTCAATACTTCAAGCAGAAATTGGTCCTGAATCAAAAGGAACATGAGATGGCTTTTGGCGAATCCGGCCAATTGTGTGCCTAGGTCGAAGCGAATGCCGCGCAGCTGCAAGTTATTTTTGAAAATCTTCAACAATGCATGTCTAAAGGAATGGCGCTGAGGTAGAGAACCTCGACTCTACCGAGCGGGGAATGCGAGATTGCGAGGTTGCTAAGCAGGAAAATGCTAAGAAGCTTTCATCATGCTTGCAACAACGGGCTCAAGTCGAAGCGATGCTGGCTGCAATAGTGGCGCATGAGGAGGATCTGCGGCAGGAGAGTGAACGGGTTGCTATTTTATTGAAAGCCCCGCCTTCTTAACGGCTAAAATTGTATTCCCCCCTTTTTTATTTAAATTTGATTCATGAATAAGGAATATACATTTTTTTTGCATGCGCTCCTCTGTGTTTGATGTCTTAATTAGTTTATTCACTCGTTTCAGAGTCTCTAGTTTATTCACTTGTTTCGGAGTTTCTAGTTTATATATTCATTTCGAAGTTTGTAGTTTATTCACTCGTTTCGGAGTCTCTATTTTATGTACTCATCTAGGAGTTTGTAGTTTATTCACTCATTTCGGAGTCTTTAGTTTATGTACTCATTTCGGAGTTTATAGATTATTCACTCGTTTTGGAGTCTCTAATTTATGTACTCATTTCGGAGTTTGTAGTTTATTCGTTCGTTTCAAAGTCTCTTTAGTTTATCTCTCTTGGGTTTACAGGCAAACTTGTCCTAACGTTGTATGTAGATAACCCCCATTCTTTTTACGACAGAGGTCCATTAGGTTTGTGGTACTAGGGTTTTAGTCCGTGGTACCGTCGCGTTGGATGATGTATTCCTCAATATGCAGTCTTTAAGCCGCTGTTCGAGTAGCCCCACTACAGTCGTGTCTTTGATCCCTTCAGGGGTTGGACAAGACGTCTTCAAGTAATCTGCTTAGGTCATATTACCGTCGAAAGAGCAAGCGTTAGGAATTTGCCATGATGCTTTTTACCTGAGGTTAGGCTCAATTTGGAGCCCCGATGAGCCATAACCACACCCTTCTGGGGTGGGATGATCTCCAATGGTCTTTTAGGATTTATATGAGTTTTCATCAAGACTCGAAGCTGGGAATATGCCGTCACTTCGTTTTTTTACTGAAATAGGGTAGACATCTGTAGGACCTCTATACTGTATGTATTGCAATTGAAGTCCAGAGTTAGGAATATGCCATTGCTCGAATTTCATTTAATAGTTGCGTCTACATCCTGTAGAAATGAGGGGGAACGCCGGGATAGTCTCTAGGTAATATATGTACTGTCAAGACTTGGAGCTAGGATTTTGCCATGGCTCTATTTTTGCTTTGACACTTTGATTGATGATGTAGATTTGTAAAAGAAGTGTGTCGTGAATAATGTTAACCACAATCAATAAATATGTCACGAGTAGCTAGCCGAGATGAGTATGGGTCCTCCTCAGGGAAACATCGAATCTTTTATCTTGCTTTAGACGAGTTGATTAAAATTATGGTGATTAGTTGTAGATCTATGTTGAACACGGATGTAAATTTTATGAAGAAGAGGCTTGTAGGGTTCATAGAATTTAGTAGTAATGGATGATTAATTAAAGATGACTCATTTTATCTTTTAATAGATTTAAAACTAGATCGATAGTGATGAATGTGGATTAGGGTTCTTTCGAAAGAAACTAGGGTTTCCCCACTCTTAACTCTTATCCTTGCATTGATCTCTATTCATGTCTAGCCCTTACCAAAACAATTGTTAATCTGATCTCAAATCGAGGTAGAGACTATCAATGAATTGGTAGCGCGCCCGATAAGGATGTTAACATTTATTTTGCTAAAGTTTATAAACTTTATAAGATGCAAAAGGAGTTATAATATTTTTTCATCCATTGATCTATCCTAATTCTACGAACCCTAGCAAGCGCATAATTACTCACGCATGTTTTGAGAAGAAAAAGAAAAGATAGAGAAGGAAATCATAATGCAAAATTTAAATACAGAATGTAAATGCGAAATAGATAAGCAAATGTCTACCTTTATTAATCAACATTACAGGTACAAATCCTTCGAATTTAGATTACAAGAAGAAGTTGCTCTCGATTTCTACCTCGTAGAAAGTGGATGCTCAGTCGATATTCACGCCGCTCTATCACGTCGAATCGTGGACCTGTCATGGATCTCTTGTTCTTGACGGTGATTTGCTTCGTGTTAAAGGTGATGATTTTTAATTTTAGCTCTCGGTCCTTTATATAACCCCTAAATCAGAAACCCTAGATCCCATGTATAAAGATTTATTGTTGCGATCCTGATCAAAAAATCACAGATCCAACGGCCATTAAATGGCCGCGGATCCGTAGCTATTCGTGTCTATTGTCCGCGAAAGCGCGGCTATTTGGGGAAGTTAGGGTTCCAAAATTCAGGTGCCTTCTCATGTTGACACGTGGATATTTTTTCAATGCCCGAATTCTTCAAATATTTCCCGAGTCTCTGTCGTTGTTGATTTTACGATTTTATCGACAGATCTTGCTCCTAACATCTCGAATATCTCGATCTCCGGACTTGAGCTAAATTTGCACAATATCTCCATGAATATTATTAGTAATATTTGTTATATTAGAGGTATTATCTTAATAATTTTATATGGTATTAAATCTTTAAGAAATTTGATTAAAATTATTTGATATGATATGCATAATAAAAATATTATATAATTATTATATGCATATATTTTCCTTCATAATGTTAATTATAATATATAAACACATGATAAAGAGTATTTTGTAGATAAACCAACATATGTTCTATATTTATAATAAACACCTTTAAATGTTTATCAAAAGTAAGGAAAATGTTATATCAAAAGTGCAATATTTTCGACTGAACAAATACACCCAAATTTAAGTTTGATCATCCCCAGCAAACTAGTTATTCAAGAGAGGGAGAAAAAGAAAAACCTAGCACATTTTCCTAGGCAATCACGATTGCACCGAGCACGTGCAACAAGCCTTTAAACCTCTAGATGTCCCTAGTAGGAGGAGTGTTTTCTCCTGAGGGTTTTCAGCGGATTACACCCATATAATCCCATAATAAAAGAAAGAAGATAAAAGTTATATACAAAGATAAGAATTATAAAAGAAAGAACTTGAAAAAAAGAGTTTCCAATGACACTAGCTTTTCGGTTGCCATGAGCCCTATCTTAATGGTCATGAAAAGATGTCGGAGATCACATCATCCCTCAATAAAATATCGCCTTTAGTCTTCCTCCCTAACTTTCTTCCAAATATCGATCATATACCCCTACGTGTGTGTAAAAGACATCCCTACACTTAGAGAATTCAATTCATGCTATCATACTCTTGTCCATCTTCCTTAGTACTTTCTAGTCGGTGAATATTTTAGATGGAATTGCTCACACATTTTTCATGCGACCGTTAATATTTCTTGAGATACTAACCGACCGATTACTAAATGTGCTCACTCATTTAGGCGTAATTAGCAATTTTCTCGTCTTGCAACACCCAAGGCTTAGCAGTGGCTCTCAAACCAGTTGGTCTAAGGCAGTAGGTGATAAAGCACTCTCGCTATATTTGTTTTATGCTGCCTTAAGCAATTACAAAACCAGTGTTCATTTTTCTTCACCATTTTTTTTATATTTTTATTTTTCTTCATATCAAAGCTTTTAGACAAGAGCATTTCAAGGTATCCTCTACTATCCCAAGTTTCAAGATATGTGCAAGTGCGTGTAGTAGGGTATCAACGTTCAAATGTTTGGACTCAAGAATAGGGACTATTTTTCAGACTTATTTTTATCCTCAGATTAGTAATTTTCTTCATCATACTAACCCTTGGGACAACGGCTCATGACTACTTATTACTAGTTTCGTTTAAGAAAACATCTAACTTTCTTGCTTTTCTCAAACTATTCCTATTTTTCATATGTAATTTTTTCACTTTCAAAGTTTCATTGTCAATAAAAATTTTGTGCTTATATTTATGATAATGCAAAATAATGCGTGAATAAGCATAAACCTCCCCCAAACTTGTTTGCACCAGTGTCCTCACTGATGTCATCTGTTAAGCTTAAAAAAACCTGTAGACTTAGAAGGAAAAGTTATTAAAGGGGACAAGAAATAATGACAGTGAAATCCTCCCCCAAACTTTTTTTTGGCTCATAATTTTGTAAAAAATTATTTTCAAGAGCCAAAATATTTTTCTTCCCCCTCCCCCAGACTTGAGTAAAATAGTATTAAGCATTTAAAATTATGAGGGGGGTTAAAGTTATAAGTCTATGCAAAGTTTTACAAAGACCAAAATTCAACACCAATCATTCAAAGATTTTATCAATGTAACAATATAGTTGGTGGAAAATCAGAGATTTGAAGAAGTGGGAAGATAGGAGGCGGAATCGATCGGGTTTACGTCTCGGTTGGTAGAGACGGAACAGTGATGGTGAACGAAAACGAGAATGTGAATGATTAGGAATGAGTAGAATAGTCACCTTCTCGTATGGGATAAGAAAATACGGTGGTGGTTCAACTTCTTCGGGTGGAGGTTGATTTATCACAACATCCGTGTCGTTTAGGAATGCGAGTTCGTCGGCGAAAATATCTTCGAAACTTTCATCGATGGTCCGAGTGAACGTTTCAATGTCAATCTGTTTCGCGCCCGAATTCAACACACTTGATTTGTCAGAAATTATGGCGGTAGGAGACTTGAAAAGCCCATCTACCTTATTCTCAAAAGAGTCTAAATCAAGTTGTCTTTCAAGAATTTTTGAACTCGAAATATCGGAGTGTGATTCATCAAAACTCGATAGAATTAAAGGAAGATTAGAAGAAGAACCAGAGAAAGTGGAAGATGAAATGGGTAAACAAAATTGTGTGTTGAGCATTGTTGAACCAGATGTGGGAAATGAAGGCTGAATATCGTTTTGCTTCTCGGATAGGTCGGTGGTAAGGATAGGATCGGTTAATTGTACAGGAAGATGTTCGTATTTAATAGAAGGGACATGATGGGTCGGAGAATCCAACTCATCTAACATAACGGTTTCATCTTCAAAAATATCCTCAACATTTTTCTCAAAATTCAACCCATCCGGCATTTATCATCAATTTCTCGACGCATATGGGGTTCGGGAAAAATAGTTAATGGTTTGAGATGATGTTCACATGGAAGTGAAAGGACCTGATGAATTGGTGAGAAAAACTCATCCAAAACTGTCGGTTTATCATCCAAAATATTCCCAGCATCAATATTCTCAATCAAGTGAAAGTCAGACACCTCATCAAAAGCATGGTTTTCAATAAATTTTGGTTCTAGAGTGGAAGTGTAGATATCACAAGGATTGGGTGTGGTTTCACTAGAAATGGACCCTTCACAATCAAGTAGATCAAACATTACAAAGTCGCACAACTTATCAAGCATTCTATCTTCAATTGGTAAATCATTTGGTGTACTCGATAGATTTATGAAACTGGAGTTGTCGAATTCAATTTGGAATTGGGAAGTTTGATTTGGAAGGGTGTGCTGCTCACTCTCTCTACTCAAATTCTTAATTTGTCCCATTACCGCATCATACATTGGAAAATTTTGAGCTAGTTGGAAACTAGTTGCTGGTTCGTTGGGTTGTATGAGGGTAGCCATGGATGCATTCAATTCCTCTATCTGGTGGTACGACGCTACCCGAAATTTTTCCAATGCCCGTTCAAGACTAGACAAGGTTTGTGAAGGGGTTTCAGTAGAAGATTGAAATTCTTGTGGATAGGTGAAACTCCCAAATGGCTGTTCAGAAGAAATGTTTAGAGAATCGGGTAGGATTGATAGGAATCGAATGGTTGTGAAAAATGGACAAGAGTAGGATCGACATTCTGATAAGAAGGTGATTGAAATTGTTGTCCTAACGAATTTGGAGTGGTGAAAGAAGTGAAAGATCGGTTACGGGATTGTTCAATTCTGTCTGCAATGGTCATAGGTTTCGGAGTCGCAGCATGACTCTTAGAAGGGGTATCAACGTAACAAGGTGGAAGAGATTGAAATGGTTGATACAAAGTGGAGTTCGGTGTCCAATTGTTGGTCCTAGATGCGTCTATCTGATCTCTCAAAGAAATAGTAGAGTCGGATTTTGTACCAAAACAGTTACAAAAACAAGAGATATCTGGTTCTGGATAGCAAAGCTTGGCAAGAGTTCGTCTGTTTGGGTTACCCATTGTGAAAAGGTGAAAAGAAAAAAAAGGGTGAAAGATTTAAGCTCTAGTTGGATTGTTTTTCTTTGAAAGATGGACTTGAGGGTCGACTCAACAAATCACAAAATGCACAATCAAACCCTAGAACTAAGGTCATCCAGATCAAGCACTAGACCGCTCCTAAACTTCCAAAGGATAAGTCGCAGGATCAATCCTCTACCACCTCTTTATCACTCTTGTGGCCAGGTAAGTATCAGGTCAGTGGGAAGTATCCGCTATATGAATCACCGAAAATAGCAGGCCTAATTAAGTAACCACTTTCCTTATTCACACTTACCTTAGACACCACAAAAGAAATGCGGATAAGCGATAAATTACCCATGACCCTCCTCTGTCCTGATTGAGCACGGCTGTCCTTAGAAGCTTGGTCTATTTTTTTAATTAATGTAGGGTTATGCGGATGCTCGTTTTGTGATTTGTGGGGCCTAGGAAGGGTGATGAAATCCCTACCTAATCTGAATTTGGGTTATTGCCCCTTAAAGTCCGGTTAAAAATAAGCAAAAACAAACCAATTACAAAACAAGCAAAAGATTTTTGAGTGGCGATATTTTGCAAAGAATCCTGCAGAAAATCAAATTATTAGATTTCTAGAGGAGAGAGAAAGATATATGGAATATACCATAAAATTTTGGGGGCACAATTCTCCAAGATCGCCGCGGTTCCGCCGCCAAAACCACCTTGTTGCCGCTATTCCGCTGCGAAATGGAGGGGTCTTCTACCAAATTTTTCTACAGTGCCTCCTTTGCTCTTCTTGTGCTCTTTGAAAGTATCTGAATCTCAAATTTCTCGTTCTAGTTACTCCAGATTCCCTTGCAAAAATTCGCACACTAATCGTTAAATATACAATTTGCTGTTTTTAATTCTTTATTTTATGGATCGGATAAGAATTCAACCCGAATAGCAAGAAAAGAAAATTACACACGTTTCCCCGGCAACGGCGCCATTTGATTGATGATGATTTGTAAAAGAAGTGTGTCGTGAATAAATTTAACCGCAATCAATAACGGTGTCGCGAGTAGCTAGCCGAGATGAGTACGGGTCTTCCTCAGTGTAACATTTTCAAAAGTATAAAATATTAATTTTGGGAATTTTTATAATTTAATATTATTTTATTGATTATTTTAATATTAAATCTATAATTAAATGCAAATAAATAGGAAAAATTTGAGAAAAATTATGGAAAATTCTAAAATAGGGTAAATTAGTGAATTAGGACATTTTTAAGTTTTTGTGATTAGTTTGACACTAATTTAGTGCTAATCGCGATTAAAATCGCTAATCGGGTTTTGCGGCAATTTTGTGCAAAACTTGCACATATCACTTTTTCTACACTTGTGCATTTTCTTTCATGTTATTTGGAACTACTATTCTTGTGAGAAGGTTTTGGAAATAAAGAAAAAGAAAATGGGGAAAAGATTAAAGAAATGGAGGGTTGGTGAGAGAGAGAGGTATGGGGCTTCATTGACTATAACCCTTAGCTTTTTCCCTCATTTTTCCTCCCTCTTCTCTCTTCCTCTGCTGCTGCTCCTGCACCTCATTTCCCCCCCCTCTTCAAAGCTCCAAAACACCTCTAAAACTACACCAAAACCCCAATCCCCTTTCATTAAAATTGTGCACAAGCCCGAGACCTACAAGATGGACCAAGAAAGCATGGATTTTGGCCACTAGGGGGCAACTCAAGAATTTTCTTGAGTTACCAAATGAGGTAATTTCTGGACCATTAGCATAGTTATAGCATTCCCTTTACCCCATGTTTAGTTTTGCATCGATATTGTGCGATATTATGGACTTGATGAAAACCTAGTTAGGGTTTGAGAGGAACTTGTGTTGTATTGGGAAGTTAAGCTCAGTTGAGGTTATATAAACACCATAGTGCCTAAATTGGAACCCAAAACCTGAAGCTTAAAACAGAATACGGGTTTTTGAAACCGATATCGGGGGAAATTATGAAATCTGTGTAGTGTTTATTGAATCTGCTATCACCCGAGACACCCTAAAATAAAGTTGAGTGGACAGTGAGATGTGCAGGCACCAGAGAACCATCACCCCAAACCCTAGCTCCCCATTCCACTGTGAGGCCGCCGAAATTGCCTTTCTGGCCGCAATTTGCGGCCATACCAGTGAGGAAATTCCTCGTTTTGCGTGCCTGGCCCTATTTCCTATAGTATTGACCCAGGGTACTTCTAGTTTTGACAGATTCTATCTAGGGTGAAATCTGGGACATATATCCTAAGTTGCTATTTTGGATTCGTGTTTCCGTATTCCGTGTTTTTGATTCTGAAATTGTGGATTGTGTTTTGCCTCGACTATTTGGCGTTTATACGACGATATAGAGGATTTATTGATGGTTTTGAAGGCGTGCCATAGGTTCTCACCTATAGGCCCCTTATCGTATCGTTTTGGATTTCTTGCGCCGTTTTAGCTTGGGTTTGGTTTTAATGCGCATATACGATATGTTGATGTGTAGGTACCCATGAAGACTTCGGGACGACAAGCAAATGCGTGGCGACGTCCGCAGATGATGATGCAAGGTGAGTAGATTATATCTACAGGGGGAAGTCGGGTGGATGGCGTATAGCACCCCCGCAGTCCGTAGATAGATTACTTGTAGTTTATTTGATAGTTAGGTGTACTTGGATAGTGTAGGGTTAGAAGTGACTAGTATAGCTCATAGTCGCGAACCCTAGGATAAAATTACACCTACACACACACACCCTTGCTTATTACTTGTACTTGCACGGTGTTTGATGATATGTGATGACTTTGGAGATGAGTCGATGATGTGGGCTTGATGCCGTGAGATCGGTGATTCGATACGATTCATATGTGGGATATGACTTGTGATTTCTTGCGGGCTTGGGATATGTGTTTACCCCCGCATGCATACTTCATTGATGGTATCGTTTGGTGCTAGACATAGAGTAGTACCCCAGACTATATGATCTGATGATAGTGATACCTGTTATGTGATGAAATAGTGAGATGTTGACCTGTACCCAGCTTTGGGGATGCCGTACGATGATTGCCGTACGAGCCGATATTGATGATAGATCCGCGCTCATGACTCGAGGATATCTTGCGATAAGACATTGAGGCGAAATCACCGACTATATACCTATATATATATACCGACTCAGAATTAGGTGGTTTCCACACCTACCCCTCCTGATTGACCTGATATTTAGATGTAGTTTACATAGTAGATACTTCACTGTGGTGTTGACTACTAGATTTCTGCATTTTCATGCTATTCGCATTACTGGCATATGTTCATTGTTATATTATTATCATGCTGTTAGGACACCAGCACCATTATCAATGATGCGTATGTTTCACGTACACTATTTTCCGGCTCACACACTTCATCATCGATAATTGCTATGCCACTACACTGTAGTACTGCTGCATTCATGATATGATTTCCGCATGGCATAGTGTACACATAGACCTGTACACAAACATATATGATTTTGACTTGATACTCATACTTGATACTTATATCACATCTGATCATCATATTGTAGCTCATCTATATGTGACTTGACATGCTACTCATACTTGATGCTTATATCACATCTGATCATCATATTGTAGCTCATCTATATGTGACTTGACATGACATTTATATTTGACGCACATATCATATCGGATCATTGACTTGCATTTCTGGTTTGGATTACATGTGATTTCTGGATTTGGGAACCGTGGCTATTGCAAATATGTAATCATTTAAAAACCCGGTTCCCTTGATATGATATTTCGGTGCGTCCACCATGTGTTTTCTCGGTGCTAGAGTGATATATGAAAACCCGAATCGAGGAGGCGGTTGAGGCCGATTACGGGTACATGGTGGACCCGGTATGGTACCCCGGGGCGAGAACGGTTTCGCTGTGTATTAGACGGTGAGCCCGGCGGAGGGACTACTACCTACCGGTGATTGTATTAGAGCTCGGCGGATATCTGGAGGATGCCGACCCGAGTTGAGAGATGGATATGGGCTGACCCGTACTGCCGAGGCCGAGGGCCGATACCGCAGACGGAGCCCAGAGATGGATATGGGTTGACCCGTACTGCCGGGGGCCGAGGGCCGATACCGCAGACGGAGCCCCATATGGACGAGGATTTACGTGTCGATGCTAGGCACGGGTTTCATGATGTTTTTCCATGATTTTGTTTATATCCTTATATTGCATACATGATACTTATTGTCATTGGTTGACGGGTGGACGGGTTCCACGTTTATTGTCATTGGGTGACGGGTGGACGGGTTCCACGTATATACTGACATAGATCATATACAGACTGGATTTACACTGATCATACTTCATTTGTATATATAACAGGGTATGAGGGCGCTGTTATATATACCCTTACACCAATATTAGTGGTATGGGACGCTAATATATGTGTATTGATATCATTGATACTTCATCATATTTACTTCATGCAGACATACCTTATACTGATGGCATGTTATTACCTGAGTACCTGGCACTACATACCTGTTTAGATGTTACCTTGCCACCTTATCATACTTCAGATGTACTCTTGTGGTTATATTACTGATTGTTGACCTAGGTTTATGTCTTGCATTCGGTTTCTGCTTGTAGATATTTCTATTCACGAGTTGGCAACTCACCCCCGTTGTGCCACAGTTCTTGCAGGTTCTGCCGTACAGGTTCCATTGCGGCATTTCTGGCACACTACCTTCTTGCGGGTGATTTGCTTTTGGTAGGTGGATTCTTTCGCATCAAGAACCACCATTGTATTTATTTATTTATTTCATTGTATCTAGAATTTCCATCAACCAAAACTTGTATATTGTTTCAGACCTAGACTAGTGATGTATTATTCGACCTTAGAGTCGCGCTTAGTTGTATTGCGGTTTTTCTTATTGCTTTTAAGCTTTCTTTTGGATTTGATCCTCGCCACTTGGCGTTGTATATCATATCATTGTTGCATGTGTGGTTGTGACCGTCAATTGACGAAGAGCTAGCTCCCGCTTGGGGATGCCTTTATCATTGCATATATATATTGTTATCTTTGTTGTACCCCATTCGGGGCCAGTTTTACAAAAGAAACTCTGCCGAAATTTTAGAAAAGACTGTACTGTTTTTAAAATACATATTCGGCTTAGTTATTTAAAAACCTTGATTTCAACCATGTTTTCTTCACTTCTTTAAACCAGTTCTTTACTTATTCTTAAAAATGGTTTTAGATTTCTGGGCTTTTGGCTTACTTGGATCAGATGGAGTCCTATAGACTTCATATGGTTCAAGGGCCAGTCACGTGCTCTTTCGGGTCGTGACACTCAGGGAAACGTCAAAACATTTATCTTGGTTTAGACGAGTTGATTGAAATTAAGGGGATTGGTTGTAGATCTATGTTGAACACGTATGTAGATTTATGAAGAATAGGCTTGTAGGGTTCATAGAATTTAGTAGTAATGGATGATTAATTAAAGATGATTCCTTTTATCTTTTAATAGATTTAAAACTAGATCGATAGTGAGGAATGTGGATTAGGGTTCTTTCGGAAGAAACTAGGGTTTCCCCACTCTTAACCTTTATTCTTGCAGTGATCTCTATTCATGTCTAGCCCTTACCAAAACAATTGTTAATCTAATCTCAAATCGCGGTCGAGACTATCAATGAATTGGTAGTGCGCCTGATAAGGATGTTAATATTTATTTTGCTAAAGTTTATAAATTTTATAAGATGCAAAAGGAGTTATAATATTTTTTCATCTATTGATCTACCCCAATTCTACGAACCCTAGCAAGCGCATAATTACTCACGCATGTTTTGAGAAGAAAAAGAAATGATAGAGAAGGAAATTATAATGCAGAATTTAAATGCAGAATGTAAATGCGAAATAATTAAGCAAATGATTGTTCCCCTCCGAAAGACGGCGCGACAGGGACGTCTTGCCTAAGATTCGGGGCAGATACTAATTGGTGCTATCCGTCCACCTCTCCGAAAATGCCAAGTTGATTTATGGCATCGTGTATCGAAGGTTTAAACGGATGCGTCCGATGTAGCAGACTTCGTCAGATTCCCCCTCGCTTGAGGGGTTTTTGATTGTGGGGACGCTCTTCCCTGCAGGCGCAAGCCCCTGCAGTTAATTACGCTACCGCATTGCGGTAACAACTTTCTCCTTCTCCAGATGGTCACTTCGTGTCGTGTGTGTTTGTTTTGTCTGTGGTTGCCCGTGGATTGTATACGGAAACTAAGTTATGTTGTCGCCCTTAGGGCGTGAACTAGTCCAAATCCGTATCTTTCTTAGATGTGGTTTTGGGAGGTTGGGTTTAAGGATACGTAGTCTCATTTCAGACTAAGATCAACTTAAACGTTAGTTAAGAATACGTTAGTCTAATTTTAGACTAAGATCAACTTAACGGGATCGTTTAGATCCAACAAGAGAGCAATTGGGGGCCCTGTTGTTTAGTTTAATGACATTGCGGTCGATAGGTAGTTTAAGGACATTGCGGTCCAATGTTAGTTTTAAGACGTTGCGGTCAAGGTTAAGGACATCATAGTCCATGGGTTTAAGGACTCCACAGTCCGGCGTTAGTTTTAAGACATCACGGTCAAGGTTAAGGACATCATAGTCCGTTGTTAGTTTAAGACATCCCGATCAAGGTTAAGGATGTCATAGTCCGTTGTTAGTTTTAAGATATCCCGGTCAAGGTTAAGGACATCATAGTCCATGAGTTTAACGACCCCACAGTCCGTGAAATGTATGGTTGTTCGGACCCGTCACCTCTTTGAAGACGTTGAGGAATTACAACGATAAATATCAAAGGAGTGAAGAGATGTACCCTTGAACCAAGGTAGATTAAATGATCTGTAGCCCAATTTGGAACCAAGACTAATTAATTATATTGTGAGCCCATTGGCTCAGTTAAGTCTGGATTGAGGACTTATGGCCAATTTGGGCTAAGTCCAATTAAGTCTGGCCCTTTGTTGGACTATTTGACATTTGTCTAGTTTCAGTCCACAAAAGTTTTGAGGGGCTTGATAACATTTCTGTTGTAGCTCTGGATGTTATTCAGCTTTGAGGTTCAATTGAAGGGGAGGTTTTGCCTCTGAAAGATTAGTCAATTTGGCTAAAAGTAGCGTTAAACACTAAATAACAAAAGTGTTAAACACTAGAAACAGAATTCTCAAACTAGTGTTAAACACTAAAAGAACAATCAGTGTTAAACACTGGAAATATAGTTTTCGATTTAGTGTCAAACACTAGAAAATAATCAGTGTTAAACACTGCAAATAGGATTTTCAAATTAGTGTTAAACACTAAGAAAAATCAGTGTTAAACACTGGGAATAAAGATCTCTAATTAGTGTCAAAACACTAAAGAAAAGGGGTCACATGCGGACACGTGAGAGCGCCCAAAGATGGGACCAGATTCCCTTTATTCTGTTCTGCAAAAAAGTATTGAATATTTTCTATATTTGATTTTGGAGCATCACGTGCTGACACGTGACGGGGATTTGTGTGCTGATTTGCTAAGGGGTCACGTGGTAACACGTGAGGGCGCCCAGAGCTTCTATTTCTTTTGCTTTTTCTTTCTGTGCTTCAGGGGTCACGTGGAGCACGTGAGGCGTTGCCTCTGAGTTCTTTTCTGCGGATCTTTACAGGGGTCACGTGGGGATACGTGACCCTGGTTCTTTGCCTATTTGAAGATCTGTTTATCCTTTTGAGAATTAAATTCTTCATAGGGTTAAACCCAAGCTATAACTTTAGAGGAATTAAATTCCTATTTTGGAAGAATTATATTCTTAGATAGGGTTAAACATTTTCCTTCTGTGGGAATTAAATTCAAGTTCTGGCATAGGGTGAAACCCTAATTTCATTTTAAGAGGAATTAAATTCTCGATTAGGGTCAAACCCTAGTTCTGTCCATCTTGAAGGAATTAAATTCCTATGATTTTTTGGAGAATTGAATTCTCACATAGGGTTAAACCCTAATTTTATCTTGGAGGAATTTAATTCCTATAACTTTGTGAGAATTAAATTCTCAAAACTTAATTCCTCCTCTATGTTTTAGACCTGCATGGCAGGATCTCGACCCGATGAGAATTAAATTCTCAACCTATGGGGAGATGTGCACTTTGCAGGTCTTCCACCAGAGAAAGAACTAAGTTTTTTTTTTTTTTTTTATATAAGAGTTAAACTCTTAGATTGAGAATTAAATTCTCTTTTTGAAGCTTTTATCCCCTTTCTTTTCTTACCTAGGGTTTTTCTTTGTAGAGGATCAAATTCTCCTTTCTTTTTTCTCTGAATTTTCAAGATTCCAAAGCTCTCTCTCTCCTCCAAAATTCTCTTGGCTCCTATTTATAGGAGAAGGAAAAGAATCAATCTGTTGAGTAAATCTTTCATTGAAAGATTTGATTTGTTTTCATCATTAATCCGGGCCTTTAGATTATTAGGTGAATTTTATTCACCGTTAGATTTTAAATCCAAAGATATTCCTTTTGATATTTGGGTGAGATTTAGGAGAAATCTTTCCTTGTCCAAGATTTTTCCATAAATTGGTGATGTTTAATCACCCTGGGATTCTCAATCCAGCGGTTCTCCATAATTCTTCTCCATTTTGGAAAGATTTAAATGATCTTTTTCAGAATTTAATTCTGTTGAACAGTAAGGCATTTAAAGCCAGTCACGTGTGGCCAGGTGACCCCTGGTCACGTGTGAGCACGTGACCCCCTAAATAGACTCCTCTTCTGCGCTCTGTTCTTTGCCGCTGCTTTTACCATCACGTTCCAACACGCGACCACTGGTCACGTGTGAGCACGTGATGCCTCTTCTGAAGCTTTTTCCTGATTTTTAATCAGGGAACAAATGCCCCCACAGCGTTGCTCTCACGTGTCTGCACGTGAGTGCAACACTGTCACTTTTGTGACCGTTGGATCTGTCTTGGGAGTAAGGTAGGTGAAACGTTTTCCATCACATCCTATAAATGGAAGGGTCTTTTCAGAAGCGCCTCCACTTTTCATCTTCCTCCTTTGATAACTTTTCTCTTGAGAATTTAATTCTCTTTCCTCAGAGCTTAGTTCTCTGCCTTGAAAAATTTTCAGAGTTTAACTCTGTTTAAGAAAGACTCTTTCTTTCAGGTAATGATGTTGAACAATCGAAGAACCTCCATTTTTATAAAAAAAAACTCTCTGGATTTTTAAATCCATATCAAGGGTTTCACCCTTTTAACACGAACCCATTTTTCTTCAAGTTCTTCGACAAAAATAGAAAGCTATTTAATCTTAAAACAGTAGATCTCTTAGGGTTTCTCTAACCTTTAGAGAGATGATGGTGTCGGTTGTCTTTTCTCTGGAATTTAATTCCATCTAAAAAAAACTTGGATTCTGAAAGGTGTCTTGGGGAATTTAATTCTCCTCTTTTAACAAGGAATTTAATTCCTATGAAGAACTAAGTTCTTCCCATGGGGACTTCTTGGGGTTTCCTTGCCCTGAGTTGTCTCTCTCACATCCGAGAAGAAGAAGTTTGAAATGAATTTTCATGATCGTTATTTCAGGTATTATGGATGCCCATTTGTATGATCTTGACGAAATTATTTCTTACGGGAATATTCGTGCACTGGGCCGCAGCCAGAACCAGGAGTTCACCAACGCTCAGTGTGCTGAGATCATGAGCCGCTTTGACGAGTACAATGGTCGGCTACTCCCTCGCCGCTCTTCTCTTCTGAGACTCATCGTGCTGGCGATCTGGAAGGCGCTCCCTCTCTTTTGCACCGGCGTACCGCTCAAGGCGTTGGACGCCGCCGAGGATAAGGTACATTCAGTGTACCTGATGAGCCTAATCTCGAAGAGGAGGCGAGACAACCTCATTGATCTCTTGCACCAGGCTTTTCAGCAGTCGGCCATACTTACTGCCTATCGGAGGGTGGAGGACATTCGTGAGGACCCTGACGCTTGTGATCGCAAGAGAAAACATATTAGGATGGTTCGAAATGCCTGGAAGATCTTGGACAAAGTTACGTTCGAGTTTCTCAATCCATGCCCCGCGTCTGAGGTCTTACCGTTGTAATCGTTTTTTTATTTTGTATGAACTTTTAAAGTATGAGTGATAAGTTTTATCGTGCCCTTCTGTGTCTGCATGCCCTTTTGTGGGATTTTGTCATTTTTGCTATTGTTGCTGCTGATGTGTTTAGCGTGTAAGGCACTATTTCACTTTTCAGTACACACCAAGCGTGGTGCTCACGTGCCCCACACGTGGGGCCCTTTTATGGGGCTATTTAATTTTTCATGCCATATTTTCTGTGTACAGCATTAGATGCTGAAAAGGAGCCTTAGAAATAGTTTCATCTCCTTGATTTCCAATGCTTTCCCTTTTTTGGACCTCGGAAATAGTCCCACCATGCAATATTCTCCGTGCGCAGCATTTAATGCCCCTCTTTATAACCTGAGGCCATGGCCTTCTTTTTCTCTTCACAGAGAAACTTATTCTCAATTTATTGTGATTTATCTTGAGGAAACAACTGAGTGCCATGGCCTGCAACCGCCCCCATGCTCGTCGACAGCCGTGGGAAGTGCCTATCGAGGAGATGATTCTTCGCTTTGTTGCACGATTGGTGGATCCCCTCCATACCGACGACGAATGCGACTTGGCGACATATGAACTCTCGATCCGTAGGGGGTCCCCCTCCCAATGGGATCCCTGTTCCCCTCCGAACGGCGGCCAAGACATGGACGTCTTGCCTGAGATTCGGGGCAGATGCTATTTGGTTTTATCCGTCCACCTCTCCGAAGTTGCCAAGTTGATTTATGGCACCGTGTATCGGAAGTTTAGACGAATGCGGCCGATGTAGCAGACTTCGTCAGATTCCTCCTCGCTTGAGGAGTTTTTGATTGTGGGGACGCTCTTCCCTGCAAGCGCAAGCCTCTGCAGTTAATTATGCTACCGCATCGCGGTAACAACTTTCTCCTTCTCCATAATTTCACTTCGTGTCGTGGGTGTTTGTTTTGTTTGTGGTTGCCCGTGGATTGTATACGGAGACTAATTTATGTCGTCTCCCGTAGGACGTGGATTAGTCCAAACCCGTATTTTCTTAGATTTGGGTTTGGGATTTTGGTTTAAGGATACGTTAGCCATATTTGAGGCTAAGATCAACTTAAACGTTTGTTAAGGATACGTTAGTCTAATTTGAGACTAAGATCAACTTAACGGGATCATTTAGATCCGACAAAAGAGCATTTGGGCTCTATTGTTCCAGTTTAGGGACATAGTGGTCCATTGAATATATGGCCGTCGGGACCCATCGCCTCTCCGACGACGTTGAAATATTACAACGACAGATGTCAGAGGAGTTCAGAGATGTACCCTTGAACCAAAGTTGGTTGGGAGGTTTATCGTTCCCATTTTGATTGGGACGCATTAGTCCGTGAGTTTAAGGACGCATAAGTCCGTGAGTTTAAGGACGCATTAGTCCGTGAGTTTAAGGACGCATAAGTCCGTGAGTTTAAGGACGCATTAGTCTGTGAGTTTAAGGACGCATTAGTCCGGGAGTTTAAGGACGCATTAGTCCGTGAGTTTAAGGACCCCACAGTCCGTATCGATGTGTGGTTGTCGGGACCCGTCACCTCTCTGACGACGTTGAAGGATTACAACGACAAATATCAGAGGAGTTCGGAGATGTACCCTTGAACCGGGTGTAAATTGATTTAAGAGAGCAGTCGTGCTCAGTCAATTTAATTTGAGGACTTACAGCCAGAATTGGGCTAAGTCCAGTTGAGAATATTCAACAGTTTTTATTTGCATTTGGCCTGTTAGGTCTTTACTAGGGCTCTGCCCCTGTTTAATAATGCATGGCATTTTGTTTGGTCTATTAGACCTTTATTTGGGCTCTGCCCTTTTTTTAAAATGATGCACAGCATCTGTTTTGGTCTGACAGACCTTTATTTGGGCTCTGCCCCTTTTTAATAATGCATTGCATTTTTTTATTAGGCCTGTTAGGCCTTTTTAATTGGGCTCTGTCCCTCTTTTTTATAATGCAGAGCATTAACTAGTCTGACAGAGCGCCACGTGGCTTGTCAGGCGCTTTGCGCCAGCGCAAGGCGCAAGCGCATATGGAGGTGACACGTGTCATGCTCTGGTGAGCGCAAGCGCAGTGCGCTGCGCTGCTGACACGTAGCGCTCTCTGGTGGCTTGCGCCAATTTAAGAGAGCAGTGCTCTGTTTTTAAAGCGCAAGGCGCAGTTTGTTCTGGGGCTGACACGTGGCGCTCTCTGGTGGCTTGCGCCAACCCAAAAGCGCAACAGTGCAAACTCAAAAGTGCAAGGCATTGTTTAATATCTTGATCCAATTTTGGATTAAAGAAAAGAATCTTTTAAGATTCCAGAACCAATGGTTCATCAAAAGGCAATGCCTTTATGTAGATCAAATGATCTGTGAAGTAATACTTCTTTTTATCTTTTTGTGATTGGATCTTTTTGATCTTTTTTTTCCTTTTTAATTGAAGATCTTGATCTTGTTCTTAGATCATTGATCTCTTTTAGAAGAAAATTCTTCTTTTTATTCAAAGGTTTTTACCTTTTCTTTCTCTGAGCTCTTCTCAAAATTTTCTTTAGAGGAGTTCTGTGTTTTTTTCTGTCTCCTCTGTATCTTTTCTCTTTTTTTTAATTTTAGAAAGAAGGATCATTGGTCGTCGGGACCCACTACCTCTCCGACGACACTGAGAGCTTAAGCTTACAGTGCCATATATCGAAGGTGTGGAGGGATGTACCCTTTGAACCATGTCTCTCTCATTAGGGGGGAAGAACAAGCTAGAGCTTAAGCTTCTCGCCGCTGAAAAAGGCTTCTTTGCATTCGCGCACGTGCGTCGCACGTGTTGGGCGCACGTGCGTCGCACGTAGCGCACATGGAGCTTGCGCATTATGAGGAGAAGCAGGACTTCTATATATGGAGAACTAAGCTCCTTTTAATATTATCAAATGTTCTCATGTGGTGCGCACGTGCGTTGCACGTGGTGCGTGCGTGGCGGGCACACGTGCGTTGCACAGAGCGTACATGTGCATTATGAGGAGAAGCAGGGCTTCTATATATGGAGAACTAAGCTTCTTTTAATATTATTAAATGTTCTCATGTGGTGCACGTGCGTTGCATGTGGTGTGCGCGTGGCGGACACACGTGCGTTGCACGTAGCGCACATGCGCATTATGAGGAGAAGCATGGCTTCTATATATAGAGAACTAAGCTCCTTTGAGTATTGAATCTTTTGAGGATTGAACTCTACCCTTTCTAAGAGGTATCCCTTCTTATTTATATAGGAGTGGTAGAGAAGCCATCTCTCCTTTTCCCGATGTGGGACTAAAAATGCATCCCCCATGTACTAGAGCATTACTTTAGATTACACGTGCATTGCACATTTGCTCATAACTTTTGATCTCGGATGAATTATGAGTCCCATAATATATCAAATCGAAGGATTTTTTGAGATACTTTCGATACCATCAAAATTTAGCTTTTTCTCATTCCGGAGTTTGTCAAAATACAGCTCGGAAAATACTGGTTCGCATATTCTTCCTTAGATCACATGTGCATAGACATTTGCTCATAACTTTTGATCCCGGGTGAATTATGAGGCCTATAATATATCAAATCGAAGGGTTTTTCAAGATAATTTCAATACTATCAGAATTTAGCTGTTTCTCATTCCGGAATTTGTCAAAATACAGCTCGGAAAATACTGGTTCGCATCTTCTTCCTTAGATCACATGTGCATAGACATTTACTTATAACTTTTGATCCCGGATGAATTATGAGGCCCATAATATATCAAATCGAAGGTTTTTTCAAGATGCTTTGAATATCATCAGAATTTAACAGTTTCTCCTTCGGGAGTTTATCAAAATACAGGCCGGAAGATACTGGTTCGCATTTCCTTAAGCGTATCGCTGCCATTTGATACCTTGGACTCTTTTGCGCAGAAATTTTTGGCGGGAACAATCCCTATGGCTCCGGATGATTCTTGCTGCCGTGCTTGTCGACATCCCTCCTCACCCGGCAGAGATGACCCTGGCGATACTTGACGCGGCTGAAGAAAAGTTCGAGTGTTTTCACGAAGCGTGCCTGATTACTCAGGCTTTGAAAGATCGCTCAGTTCACCTGCTGAGCCAAATAAGAGCCCGTCGGGCTATTATGTCTGCTTTTGCAGACGAATATGGCACCAATCGGTGGGGAGCGACTCCTCGCGAGAACCGTCGCTTTGATGTGTTGGAGAAAGCAGAGAGAGAGATGGAGAATTTTGTTCTTTATTTTGTTAACCCTTGTGCTACTGATCCTTTATTTGGTGACCTTTTCCCGCTAGCGTAGTACATTCAAATCAGTGTACTCTTTTTATCATTAGTTTTCGCATGCTTTATGTTGAATTTTCATGTATGTTGGGTACTCGTATGTGTGTCTTGCTTGCGTAAGTGAGCTTCATATTTTTCCCATGAGAACTTTCTTTAATTGCGAACACTATCATCATGTTGCGTGCACATCAGAGCTTCGGGTATCATTTCTTTTCGAATATTCATATAGTTGCGAATGCATGCTTGATAGGATATAGATCGGAAATCTTTCTTGTTGCTTCCCATACCAGGTGATGTGTGCGTGCTTTAGATCGACTATTGTCGTCGAATGGAGGCTTGTTTATACGGTCTTGAGCGTACATGTCCTATTTCAAAGGCTGCGGCTGCGAAGGTGGGCTTGCGTGGTCTGATAGAGCGATGTGCGGTGAACATGGTATCGTGCGAGAAGAGGCTCGGCTGCAAATTCTCAGAGAGGGGGCTGACCTCTAAGGCGCTGAACGAGCTCCAAACCAGCCTTACAGCCAAAGCCAACAAAGCGTATGAACTCTGGCGAGTACTTCAAGAGTCTATCAAAGAGGTGGCGGCTCTTGACAAAGCTGTCGTGTTCACTCGCGAAAGGGTTGAGGCTCACAAAGCCACCGAGAAAGAGCTCGAAGGTCGGCTTGCCTCGTATCAGGCCCAGCAGGCTCAGGCGGAGGCCCGTATTCTGGCGATATTGAACCATGAAGGCGAGGCCCAGCGGAAAAGGGATGAGCTGACCAAGCTGCTAAATCGCCCGCCGTCCTGAAGACTTGTATCTCTTTTTTTCCTTTTTGTACATACTCCTGAATGAGAGTATATATATTTTTTTGTTTTTTTCATGAATTGTACTTTGTATCCATTTTGGTTTATGAATAAAAGACATATTTTTCTTCTCTATGGCGCGTCCATTTTTATTGAATGTATTCTGCGGATAGTCTATCTTGATCTCTTTGCAGGGCAGCGATGGCTTAGGATTCAGGGTTAAGATCTGCCTCCTAAGACTTTTGAGCTTTATGAGCCGTGAGGGTCTCATAAAGAGTTTTTCTCCCTAAGGGTCGAGAGGATCTCATAGGTGTAAGTTCTCCTTAAGAATCGTGAGGATTCTTAAGCGGGTTTTCCCTTGGGAATCGTAAGGATCTCACAAGAGAGTTTTCTTCCCTCCAGGTCGTGAGGACCCGCAAGTGCTGGGTGCGGTCGCCCTTATCCGTATTTCACGGGGTCAGGGGTTGCTTTAGGATGTTTTCCAGGGTACCTTAGTTTAAAGACATCGCGGTCGAGGTTAAGGACATCATAGTCTGTGGGTTAAGGACTCCACAATCCAATGTTAGTTTTAATACATCACGGTCAAGGTTAAGGACATCATAGTCCGTGGTTTTAAGGACTCCACAGTCCAATGTTAGTTTTAAGACATCCCGGTCAAGATTAAGGACATCATAGTCCGTGGATTTTAAGGACTCCACAGTCCGATGTTTTAAGACATCACGGTCAAGGTTAAGGACGTCATAGTCCGTGGATTTTAAGGACTCCACAGTCCGATGTTAGTTTTAAGACGTTGCGGTCAAGATTAAGGACATCATAGTCCGTGGATTTAAGGACTCCACAGTCCGATGTGTGGTTACTGGGACCCGTCACCTCTTTGAAGACGTTGAGAAATTACAACGACAAATATCAAAGGAGTGGAGAGATGTACCCTTGAACCAAGGTAAAATCAGTCTAGAATCGTCATGGTTGATCGTTAGTTTTAAGACATTACGGTCGAGGTTAAGGACATCATAGTCCGTGGATTTTAAGGACTCCACAGTCCGACGTTTGCTCTGGATGCTTCATACGGGCTCACTGCCGTGCTCTGCGAGGACCAGGCTCCGCTCTGGACGTTTTCCGCGGGGTCAAAGAGTGATGTTATCCGCGTTCCAAGTGACCAGGAATTTTTCTCTGGATGCTTCCCACGGGTTCACTGCCGTGTTCGGCAAGGACCAGGCTCCGCTCTGGACGTTTTCCACGGGGTCAAAGAGTGACGTTATCCGCGTTCCACGTGACCAGGAATTTTGCTCTGGATGCTTCCCACGGGTTCACTGCCGTGTTCAACGAGGACCAGGCTCCGCTCTGGATGCTTCACACGGGTTCACTGCCGTGCTCTGCGAGGACCAGGATCCGCTCTGGACGTTTTCCATGGGGTCAAAGAGTGACGTTATCCGCGTTCCACGTGACCAGGAATTTTGCTCTAGATGCTTCACACGGGTTCACTGCCGTGTTCGGCGAGGACCAGGCTCCGCTCTGGACATTTTCCACGGGGTCAAAGAGTGACGTTATCCGCGTTCCACGTGACCAGGAATTTTGCTCTGGATGCTTCCCACGGGTTCACTGCCGTGTTCGGCGAGGACCAGGCTCCGCTCTGGATGCTTCACACGGGTTCACTGCCATGCTCTGCGAGGACCAGGATCCGCTCTGGACGTTTTCCACGAGGTCAAAGAGTGACGTTATCCGCGTTCCACGTGACCAGGAATTTTGCTCTAGATGCTTCGCACGGGTTCACTGCCGTGTTCGGCTAGGACTAGGCTCCGCTCTGGATGTTTTCCACGGGGTCAAAGAGTGACATTATCCGCGTTCCACGTGACTAGGAATTTTGCTCTGGATGCTTCCCACGGGTTCACTGCCGTGTTCGGCGAGGACCAGGCTCCGCTCTGGATGCTTCACACGGGTTCACCGCCGTGCTCTGCGAGGACCAGGATCCGCTCTGGACGTTTTCCACGGGGTCAGAGAGTGACGTTATCCGCGTTCCACGTGACCAGGAATTTTGCTCTGGATGCTTCCCACGGGTTCACTGCCGTGTTCGGCGAGGACCAGGCTCCGCTCTGGATGCTTCACACGGGTTCACTGCCGTGCTCTGCGAGGACCAGGATCCGCTCTGGACGTTTTCCACGAGGTCAAAGAGTGACGTTATCCGCGTTCCACGTGACCAAGAATTTTGACTTGGTCTGTATTTCACGAAGTCGGAATTTGACTCTCGGTCAGCTGTACGCCGCCGAGTCATGGAACTGGGAGTTGCCGCTGTTCCGCTTTGCTTGATGTTGTGTCCGTTGTGACGAGACGAATGTTGAGATGATCTCTAGGCTATTTGTGGCCCTTCGAGATTTGGCTTCTTCTTTTGATGAAACCTGGGGGAGGAGTATGATCTCTTCTTTGTTTGCGCCCCTGGATTGTATACAGGGGTTGATGTAACATCACCTGTAGGACATAAATTTCATTTTTATTTTATTTCTTTTCCCGCGATACTCTATCATTTCAGCTTTTATATAGCGAAGGTCGCGATTGCCCCATCATTTCGGCTATTTTTCGCGGTGCCCAATCATTTCGGCTATTTATTTTATTTTTACTCGCTGCTTTTTTTATTGCGAGTTGCCCAATCATTTCGGCTATTTTTCATGCATACATTTTTACTTGCTGCTTTTTATTGCAAGTTGCCCCATCATTTCGGCTATTTTATATGCATTTGTGGCTTGCTTGCTTTTCGCCGCAAGCTCTGGATTAGACACCGATTTCGGCATCAGCACCGCTACAACTGGGATATTTCCAGGAGCAAATTATCATTTGCCTCCGTCGATGTCGAACAAAGGTGGCTTAGTAAACAGAGTTAGGGTACTGTCGACTAAGGCTTTGACTTCATGAGCCGTAAGGGTCTCACAAAGGTATTTCTCCCTACAAGTCGTGAGGATCTCGTAGGTGTGTTTTCTCCTTGGGAATCGTGAGGATTCCTAAGTGCGTGTTCCCCTGTAAGTCGTAAGGATCTTACAAAAGGATTGTCTCCTTATAAGTCGAGAGGACTCACAAGGGTTGTTCACCGTGCGAACATATCCCCAGTCACGGATGGGACTCGGTTAGGGAAATGTTTATTCGCGCCCATGGATTGTATACAAGGGTCAGTATGAGCCGCTTGTAGGGCAATATTGAAGTTTGTGGGGTTGCTTAAGAACAGGTTCAGGTCTCTGTAACTTAAGACTTTAACATCTTATGAGCCGTGAGGGTCTCATAAGAGAGTTCTCCTTACGAGTCGTGAGGATCTCGCAAGTGTAATTTCTCCTTAGGAATCGAGAGGATTCCTAAGTGTGTTGCTCCCTTGTGAGTCGTAAGGATCTCACGGAGGTGGTTTCTCCTTACAAGGTCGAGAGGACCCTGTAAGCGTCTTTTAACGAGGTTGCGCCCTTTCGGGTTTTCACAAACACTCGCCGGTAGTCCTGCTGTTTTTACTCACGGAGCCCTTTCAGATTTTCATCCGCGCCCATTTTGCTTATGGACATACCGTCTTTCTCTCTCTCTCTCTCTCTCTCTCTCTCTTTTATTTTTCTAACGAGATTGCGCCCTTTCAGGTTTTCATAAACACTCGCCGGTAGCCCTGCTGTTTTTACTCACGGAGCCCTTTCGGGTTTTCATCCGCGCCCATTTTGCTTATGGACATACCGTTTTTATTTTTATTATTATTTTTATTTTTTTATTTTTTATTGGTTTTGGGATGCCGCAATCCACCGTAGTTTATCGACATCTCGGTCAACAGCTAGTTTTAGGACATAGTGGTCCATCGTTAGTTTAAAGACGTTTCGGTCCGTTGTTAGTTTAAGGACATTTCGGTCCGTTGTTAGTTTAAGGACATTTCGGTCCATTGTTGCAGAAGGCCGGTTACTACTTATAAAGTTCGGGCTTAGGAAGATAGCGAGCGGACATAGTCGTCGTTATCTATCATTGACCTAGGTTGTAACTCATTAAGCGTAGTATTTCTTTAGGAAGCGACCGTTTATTGGCCTGAAAGGCATTTCACCGTGCATATCCATGAGTAGATAGGCTCCACCCTGGTAGACCTTGTCTATGATGTACGGGCCTTCATAGTTTGCCTCGAATTTTCCCCGCTTGGTGCGATTGGGGATCATAGGTCTTTTGACCACTAGCATGAGTTCGCCTTGGCGAAATGTCCTCGGCCTGGTCAATCTTTCATATGAGCGCGTCGTCTTTGCTTTATAAGCCTCCAGATTTTGTTGCGCTACGAGACGGGTTTCATCAAGGGCATCAAGTTCTTCAAGCCGAAGGTGAGCATTTTCTTCGTCCGTCAGCTCATAGTGGACTGCCACTCGTAGAGAGGGTAACTCTATCTCGAGGGGAAGTACTGCTTCTGTACCGAATACCAACGCGTATGGCGTTGTGTTCGTGGCCGTTTTGAACGTAGTTCGATACGCCCAGAGAGCTTCTTGCAGTCTCTCATGCCAATCCTTCTTATTTCGGGATACCGTCTTTTTCACGATCTTCGTCAAGGTCTTGTTGAAAGCCTCAGCTAGACCGTTAGCTCGGGGATTATAAACTGAGGAATATCTCCAGTCTATGTTGTGTTGTTGCGCGAAGCGGCTGATCTTGTGGCTTCTGTAGGCTGGCCCGTTATCGGAGACGATCCGTCGTGGAGTTCCAAATCGATAAATGACGTGCGTCTTGAAGAAATGGAGGATATTCTCCGTCTTCACTTCCCTCAGCGGTATTGCTTCTGCCCATTTGGAGAAATAGTCAGTCGTCGCCAAGATGAATCGATGTCCCCTGGACGATGCCGGTTCGATGGGGCCGATTACGTCAGTCCCCCACATTTCGAACGGCCAACTAGCCACTGTTGGATGTAGAGGATTTGGGTGCTGATGGATAAAGTCCCCATGAATTTGGCATGAGTGGCATTGCTTCGTATATTCGAGTCAGTCCTGAATCATCGTTGGCCAATAGTAGCCCATCAGTTTAATCTTCAACTTCATTTTTGGGCCTGTTTGGTAAGAACCGCAGAGTCCGTCGTGCACTTCCTGAACGACTCTTTTCGCTTCGCCAGGTCCCAGACATCTCAACTGTTAGTTATATGTATGCCCTAGAAGCCATTACTGTACATCGGATGTATATTCTAGTGGATGCTGGGACATATATAGGGAGGACTTTCTTGCTCGACATGATAGTATGCTATCTGGTTACTCTTTACCTTAACGTGTATACTGTATGTCTCTCTGTTACATGTTGGTAAAGCCCTTAAGATGTGTACTTGACTACCTGGACTATGATGCGGATCATACTAGTGGGGACAGGGTAGTCCATAAGTACATCCTTCAAGGTCCCTAGTCGTGGGTATATCGAGACGGGGCATCGATATACCAGAGTAGACTAGCGTATACCTTCTCGACCCATACAGATGGGCGATGGATGATCCCATATCCATTGGTGTTTGACATCAGAGATGATATACGGGTGCTCAGTGGAGACTGGGTACACTGGACGGACTCGCCGAGAACTCCCAGATGGTATTATACCTTACGTCAGATGGCAGTTCTCTGGTGACACTGGTACAGAGTAGTCTGTTGACCCGAGATCGTCATAGAGTCTTGTGTGGTTCCCACTATGCTTTGATTTCCACCTTACCACGTCCAAGAGGGCGTGCAAAACGGTGGTTTTTGGGTATAGTCCCGAATCACATGGAGGCAATGAGCGATAGGAGGGGATTCGTCTCTCCCGGTATAGGGAGTTGATGTTGCGCTGTGTTCGATTGGCTATAACCGGAAATCCCTGGCCAGGGTTGCTGAGATTTACTGGTAAGTGTTATCTGTAGTTTCTTGAATTGTTATAATCCTCATATCGACACGACTTATCGAGCTATTGGGGTCTGACGTTTACCACCCCTAGGCGAGATATGCGACATATCAGACGACGAGACCGGACTGTACGGTAAGTGTTACTGGTTGGATTCACAGGAGTATGAGCGGGCTTGCTCGTCGATCTTCTGATCGCTCAATACCCGGGTGGCCGTTACGTTTAGCACACCGCTTGCGGCTTGTGGGTGTTTGATATGATCATCACCTGCTGCCGGCGTATTGACGAGTCTTTAGAGTCCTACACAGAGGTTTCCTGGCTCAAGCGAAACGAAATAGGAGCGCATATGAGATATGTGCGGAACCGAGAATAATGCGTGTATGTGATACCGTATTCTATTCTCGTGATGAATGTGTCGATTGGTTGTATGCGATATAATCTAGTTATCGAATCAAGGATTGATTCGATAAGCCGATACATAGGATACTAGTCGGTTATATGCGATATGACCGGATCGTTAAATCAAGTGTTGATTTAATGATTTAATGTATAATTATATATTTGATATATTACTTTGCATTAACTAGTATTGGTTCACTTTAAATGGATTTTCTCACTTGCATTGCACAAGTTGTATATGTGATATACTTTTGTGCACTTGATTGTATCATGTTTGACGATACATGGATGCTAGGGTTTGTGTAAAGAATTAAACCTTGGTTAAGTAAATGGTTAGGGTTTTTATTTATTCATTCATTTATTGTTTTAATTTGGATTAAAAAGAAATGGATAAGAAAACAAAATGGTTGCTTTCTTTCTTGAAGCTTGTTGAAGCTTCATGAAGCTTTGACCAAAGTGACCATTTTGTCTTCATGCTTAACCCTAACCATTCATCTAACCTTAGTCAATTCTCTACACCTAACCATGGTTCATATTATGATAAGTATTCATTTTCTTTTGTATTTTAATTAACTTATCATAATATTTTCTTCTTCTTCTTCTTCTTCTTCTTCAAGATGAAGAAGCTTGCAACCATCAATGGTGATTTGATGAAAAGAGTGAGAAATCCAATTCTAAAGTGAACCCACTTCCTATTTCTTCATCCTCTACCTCTTGCCAAGTAGTATAGGGTGTTTTCTTCACAAGTTTCTTGACTTGGTGAAGTTGGAGCTTGATCTAGTGTTGCCTCGATGTAGATCATCTTCGGCATCGTAGTCGATGACCTAGCCCGCCCATTTCTCCGATGAAGCCGACGCTAGAGCCCGGGATTCTATTTGGACAGCGAGGAGACTTCATCATGGAGCCATGGAGGTGGAGGACCGGATCTACAAAGGTTGTTTTTCCGTTCTTTTAGTTAAGTTGTTAACTAGTTGCTTGTTTCGCCTAAAATTCTAGTTAACGATCCGTATTAGGGTTTCTCGGCACATGTAAAGTTTTAAATTGGCATGGTTGATGCCTTGTGAGACCTCATTAGAGTGCCTAGGAACCCTACATCAACCACAAAGAATCAAACGACCTCTTGTACAGAGTATCATTGACGAAGGCGAAAGACAGAGCTCGTTTCATGAGCTGATGTCTTGAGGACGCATCTTCAAGCGTTCGATTGGATTTGAAGTAGTCTACAAAGACTTCTCTCCAATCCTCAGCCTTTCCCTGATCTTTTATTTGCATAGCCATTTGCCCAGTCAGTCCCTTTTCTTCGGATGATTCCGGATCCAGAGATATTTCTGCGGGGGCAAGCACCCGACGGCTTTGTACTACGATCTTTACGTCATCGAGGTTCTCATCGGTCAGTTCTTTAGCGAGCTTAGCTAGTGCATCTGCTTTGCTATTTTCCGCACGCGGTATGCTTTTCAGCATATAGGAGGGAATTTGAGTCAACAGTTGCTGTACTCTCTTGCCATATTTCACCAGTTCTGGCTTGCACATCTGGTAGTCGCCGTTTACTTGACTGACGACCAGTTGAGAATCTCCGTATATAAGGAGGTTTTTAATTCCCATATCGATGGCGATCTCGAGGCATGCTATCAAAGCTTCGTACTCAGCTTCATTGTTCGTCCTCGTCTCTATCAAGGAGAAAGCAAAGCGCATTATCCCTCCTTGTGGAGTTACGAAGATGAGGCCTACCCCCGATTTGATTACAGGGATGTTCTGTTTGCGCTTCTTCATGGAGGACGCTCCATCAAAGTAGAGCTCCCATCGGGTATTACTACCGTCGATCGCATCAAACGCATGTTCGTCTGGCAGTTCGCAATTCAAAGGGGAATCGGCAGGTATCAGATGCTCGGCGAGGAAGTCGGCGATGGCCTGGACTTTCACTGCCTTAAGAGGCTGATAGGTTATCGAAAACCCCATTAAGAGCAAGGCCCATTTAGCGAGTCTCCCTGTCAATATGGCCTTCGACATTAAATATTTAAAGGGGTCCACCTTCGAAATGAGACGGACTTCATGCGCCAATGCATAGTGCCTGAGCTTTGTTATCGCGAAGCTCAACGCCAGGCAGCATTTTTCGATAGGGGAGTAGTTGCTTTCTGCCCCCAGGAGAACTCGACTTAAGTAATAGAGAGTTCTTTCTTTCCCTTGGTCGTTCTCTTGTGCCCATAGCGCACCTAAGGAACCTTCGAGGGCGGTTGTATAAAGAATGAGAGGCTTTCCCTTGACCGGAGCAGCCAACACTGGTGGATTCTGCAAGTATTGCTTGATTTCGTCTAGTGCGCTCTGGCATTTGTGATCCCAAACGAAAGGGGTTCCTTTCTTCATCAGGTGACTGTAAGGGTGGCACTTGCCTGAAAGGTTGGCTATAAATCGTCGGATGTACGCGAGCTTCCCTTGGAGAGACCGCAATTGTTTGAGAGTCCTTGGTGGAGGCATTTCTATGATCGCCTTGATCTTTGACGGATCTATCTCGATATCTCGGTGTCGGACGATGAATCCTAGGAATTTGCCCGAGGAAACTCCGAATGCGCACTTGAGAGGGTTCATCTTCAGGTTGTATTGCCGAAGGCGTTGAAATACGGTCTTCAGATGCTCTAAATGCTCCTCGTATGATTTGCTCTTAACCACGAGGTCGTCGATATAGCATTCGACGATTTCATGTATGAGGTCATCGAAGATCTTCGTCATGGCCCTCTGATAGGTGGCACCGGCGTTCTTTAGACCGAAAGGCATCACCTTGTAGTAGAATATACCCAAAAGGGTCCGGAAAGCGGTGTGCTTCTGGTCTTCGGGATGCATCTTTATCTGATTATACCCTGATGTGCCGTCCATGAAGGAGAAAACCTCGTGAGTGGACGTGTTATCTATCATCAGCTCGGTGACTGGCACTGGGAAATCATCCTTCGGACAGGCTTTATTGAGATCCCGAAAGTCTACACATATGCGCACTGTCCTATTCTTCTTCATCACTGGGACGATGTTGGCGATCTAATCAGGGTATTGAACCTCTTGGATGAAACCAGAGTCGATTAGCTTCTTGACCTCGGCGTTGATGCTCATCTCAAGCTCAAGCCGCATTCTTCTCGGCGCTTGTTTGACTGGCTTGACGTCTGGGGATATGGCCAGTTTGTGGACAACAATCTCTGGGTCTAATCCTGGCATCTCGGAATAGTTCCATGCGAAGCAATCCTTATGCTGCATAAGCACGTCCTTTAGCGTAGCCACCCTTTCTTAAGACAGCAGCTTGCTGACGAATGTCGGCCGCGGGTCGCTTGTCGTCCCCAGCTCAATTTTCTTGAGCTCATCTGCAGTGGTATGTATTCCATCTTCCAGCTCTTTCGGTGCCGGTGGAAACTCTACAATCATCTCGTCATTATTGTTTTCGAAGCACCAGAGAAGGTCATCCATATCCTCGGGCTCTTCTTTTGATATCGTTATCATATGACAAGTACGAGTACGCTTCCAAGATCGATGTTGATCTGGTTCTATCCTCGCTGTATGCGCTGTTGCGCCACGGCCTCTTACTCGAGGCCAAAATGCGGAATCAAAATTTTTCCTTACTCGGAAACCGGCGCTACCGCGGACAAAGAAAACCCGGATCGTAACCATTAACCTAATGCTAGCAATCAAGAGATAGGGTGAGAAGTATACCGAGTGATCCGAGTCCTCCGGTCTTCTCTTCATCGTCCCGATCTCCCGCGGAAAATCTTGTCTCCATATCGTCGCCTCCTCGCCGGAAAGGGCACCACATCGCCTGCGTCTTTTACGGGCTCCCGCCTCAATACCGAGGCAACTCGAGCATGAAGCCGGCAACTCGACATGCTCAAGATGTGCTGTAGAATGTAGTGTAGAAGATGCTTGTCTCATTTGGGGTTTGTTGCCATGGTGATGGAGGAATCAAGAATAGAAAAATGGTGCTTGCATTTTTCTAGCAAGAAAATGAGATCATGAATGAAACTCTCAAGATGAAGCTCTCTTCTTCTTCTTCTCTCTTTCTTTTTCCTCTCATGAAAAACTTATCCTCTAAATGAGAATGGTGGAGGAGGTAATATGAAGCATGAAGGGAGGTGAGTGTAGGGTAAAGCAAGTGGTGACCACATCCAAAAACATCATCATCACAAACTTACATCAACCATTCTAATCAAATCTAATCACAATAAAGCAAGACAAGATGATAGAAAAGAATGGAATAAAAAGATGCTATCATAATTAATCATCTTACAAATAAAACCTCCACCAAATGTAATTTGCAAAACTGCAAATTACCCCCTCCATCAAAAAAGTCCGGCCGGGAAAGAACAAAGAAAAACCGGCCGGAACGGAATGCAAACTGGCAACCCCAGAAAACTGGTCCCGTAATAAATTACAGGAAAACCCCGATACTGTGCATACACACCCGCGTCTGTATTCCGACCGGATACAAATGCAATGAGACAAAATCTACACTGTACTAAACTAGGACCGGCTTAAGCCAAAGCCGGCTAGTAATATCCGTCCGATCCTGATCCGTGCAATACCGTACGTATCAGATCGAACCCTGCCATATAACTATACGGCAACTAGTATAAAACTGTCCGATCCTGATCCGTGCAATACCGCACGTATCTGATCGGACCCTGCCATATCTCCATACGGCCTCTATAGCGTTTCACCCGAAAGCTTGAGTAACTGTAAGTGTGGTGGACTCTAAAGACTCGTCAATACTATGGCTGTGGATTTAACCACTAGCACGTCAGAGGTATTAGCCAATACGTGACGGGCCACCAGCTATTGACCAAAAGGGACGCCGATGAGCGAACTCATCCTGACACCCTACTGAGCCTGTCAGTGACAATATCCGTACAGTCCGGTCCGTTCGTCTATGAGCATCGCATGTCGGGCCTAGGGGGTTGGTAAAAGTCAGACCCCCAAAAGCGGTACAAGTCGTGTCGGAGTGTAGCCCAGAACGCCCTGAGATACTACTGGAATACCTACCAGTAAATCTCCTGCCTCGGCCGAGGGCTTTGCGTAATGGCTCTCCTAGACACAGCGCGACCTCACCCCCAATACCGGGAGAGACGAACCCCTGAAGATCCGCTCACTGCCTCCATGTGGCTCGGGACTGTACCCAACTAAAACCTGTTTGCACGACTCCTTTGAGCCGTGGTAGGGTAGTAATCAAAGCACAGTGGGAACTCACACGAGACAAATGACGATCCTCAGGTCGATGAACTAACCTGTACACATGTCACCAGGGAACTGCTATCTGACGTCTGGTATAAGACCAACTAGCATGTTCCCGGCGAGTCCTGTCCGGTGTACTCATAACCCAATGAGCACCTGTATACATCTTAGGTGAACCAACTGACACCAGTGGCTTGTGAGACAGGCCACCGCCCCTCGTCGGGGTCTCGACTGTATACACTAGTCTACTAATGGAGTATCGATGCCCTGTCTCGAAACTCCTATGACTAGGGACCTTTTAAGGATGTGCTTATAGACCACCAGCTCCCACGTATATGATCGCCATCATACTGCTGGTAGTCAAGCAAGAATCCTAGGGGCTCTATCAACGTGTAATAGCGACATGTCAGGTCACCTAAAGCAGTACACGATGATAAAGATAAACCAGATAGCATACTATCATCTCGAGTAAGACTGTCCTACCGGGATAGGTCCTCCCTCAATCATTGCAATCACGTGCCTGTGATCTAATAATTGACTCTGAGGGCACTATCTCCAACAATCTCCCACTTGCACTCAAGGCTAATTATTGCGATGCCGCATACTCACAGCCCGTGTGATACCGAACACCCAACTCCTCTACTAGTCAGTCTCACAAAGCTCGTTTGCGAAACTATTGCGTTCGAGGAATAGCCTCAGTGAGTGGATCCGCTGTGATGTTTCTTTCTATGTCTCTCTTTATCTCAAGTTCGCGGAGAAAGCCATCTCCCGAAATGAGCAATACCTGTCTTAGAATGTCTGGATGTCTGATGGGACCTAGCTCATAAATGAACTCCAAATCCAAACTTCTTAGACTGTATCGTCAACTGAACTTAATCAGTATCTTGCGCCATGCCACCCTCAGTATTGCCTTGGACCACCTGTCCAAAATACTGCCCCTCGTCAGAAGGAAAACTAACTCTGACAACCTCCTTGTCGTCCATGTCACCTTGGAAGCCTGGAATGATAACTGTCTCCCAAATGAGGCTGTCGTTATCATATCCCTAGAACATCCACTTATGTTCTAAGACTGCTTCCGACTGTTTCTCCAGGATTGGATCAATATCAACTTATTGCATCTAGTGCAAGAACAACATCTGGTGTGGTACTTGACATCTCATGATTGACTCAATTGCCTAAGCAAGTGATCTGCCAATCATGAGTATCCCTCTCCCCTTAGTCTATAAGACACCTTTAGAGAGGGTGACTCCATCAACTGCAGGTGCACTACCGTGTCAGGAGTCGTCCATTCTAAATACTCATAGAATGCTGTCAAGGTACCCAGATTGGGAAACCACCCAAATCTAGATCTAAAACCATAGATCTAGTAACCAGTATGTCTGATATAATATCCAAGTCCCTTGTGGAGAAACCACTGTGTGACGACCAAAGTATAACCGATCGTGGTATAGGAATATCACTTCCTACTACCTTCTCAACAGATCCACCCCTATTCTGATGACGTCAAACCTATGACTGTCACATCAGAAATAGACGATCTATCTCCGCTACATCTGCTTTAGTCTATGAATAGACATAAGCCTGATGTCCACCAATGCTTCCGCTGCTCCCACTGACTACGACAACCCTTTGGCAGAGTCATATAGACGTGCACTTCTAAAGCTAGTTTAGAATGACGCTATACTCATCCTCCTGCCGGGTCTCGCAGCCTGGAACAACAGCAATGGCAAGTGTGGGTAAACAAGAACTTCCCTGTCACCGTCCTTGAGGCTACCGTAGTACCTCTCGGGTGCCTGAAGTTACCCACCTTATCTGCGGAGTGGCCAATGGAATGTCAATCCAGATTGAATCTTTAGGTTCCTTATCAAATCTTCAGTAATCGTTTGTGGTTCTGGAATCACTTCCAGTCCTACCATACTCCCACTACTTTTTCTGAAAAAATCCATTTTTAATAAAAACTGTGGCGAGTCTAGAACAATATTGCTATTGTTCATCCAGATGGTAGAAAGTCAACCCTCGTCATAGCCTGGGTCAACCCACAAAACAGCCATTACAGAAACGTGCCTTGAGTTGTCCAGTGTCTGGTTTTAAGCATAAGCCGGACAACTCCCCGTACCTTAACAACGTTAAGATATGAACTGTTCTATATCCAATATAGAAATAGAGGCACTGATTTAATTGAACCAGATTCAAATCATGCAGCTATCTCTAGTGCATGTCAACTAAATGGAAGGAGGTCGATCAGCGTTACTCAACTTAGGAATGCTTCCAATTATGAGTAACCTGAAAGAGAAGCCAGTTCTCTTAATCATTACTATCAACTGAACACCATACACAAGTATCTACATCTTCGATCACTTTGAAGAATCCCGATACTTGCTACACCTGGTTCTCTACTCTATTCAAATACCTATAACTCCTCAAAAATTAGACCCTGTGTTCCTATGAAACACATATCTAAGAACTAGAGAAGTTAAAAGTAAACAGAATATAGTATGAGGACCAACCCCTCTGTCCTAATGGACACTGGACAACATACAATACTCTGTATAAGTCCGCTGAGTCTAACAACTCTTTCACTGTGTGTCGTAGGTTGAAAACTGTACTTATGGTTAAGAAGAATTACACCGCTGTTTAATGCTCCTCACCTAACCATCCACTGATATAGGTAAATGTCATCGACATAATATCAAAAGGTATATCTCACTCTATGAAAATAGACGTACAGATATATCAATTTGAAATTGGTGCATAACCGTGGATATTCAAAACCAAATAATTGCCGTCCTGCAAACAACCCAGGTGACTTCCTCAAATATCACCGATTACAACGAATCCCGATATAATGAGGATGATCACCCAATTCCCAATAACTTACTCCCACTCATCATCTGTAAAACCATACAGATGTGAGAATCATACCTGGCAAATACATACCCTGGAGTAAGTGTCTAATCGGGAAATCAGTTTTCTATTAACAGTACACAGTGAAACTGAAACATTGAAATGTTTCGTTGGGGTATCATGGTATTCTTAGTAATGCCTCTACCATTTTCCAGATTCACAACTGTAACCGTATATCTCTTTGCCACCTCTCCAAATCCCTTTATATGTCTTTAGTCATTACCTTCTGCACACCCTTTAGGCCAAATGGTTTTCTTCCTTCCCTACCGTTCGGCACCAGCCTATGGTTTGGAAGAAGACTATCCAATAAGCATAATGGGTGTACTGTCCCAATCCTAGGAACACTCGCAATGCGAGAGAAGGTGAAGATAAAAGACACCTGAATGTACTTTATTCCTATTTCTCCTGAACCAGAATCCATCCCCGAACTGGAACAAGTTCCTTTCGAGTTCGTATATAACCATACGATGGATTATCCAATAAACTGGGATCTTCGTAGTAATACGGAGTGTCCTGGAGAAATACAAAGGTGATTTAGGATTGGCGAAGAAATACTTGGTTTGGTCGTGAATATCAGTCGCAATTTACTTTGCCCTCTTACTAATCCCTTGCTTTGTCTTAACTTAATACCTTCTGCACACCATCGTTATGCTAATTGGTTTTCTTCATTCCCTACCGGTCGGCACCAGCCTAAGGTTTGGAAGAAGACTATCCAATTTGCGTAATAGGTGTACTATCTCCTAAACCAAGGAGTACTCGCAACCTGAGAGAAGGTAAAAGGAAAAGACAACTGAATAATCCTATCCTTTTTCTCCAGAACCAGAAACCATCCTCGAAGTCGTTCGAGTTCGTATATAACCATACGATGGTTTTGTCCAATGGAAGTGGACGTTCGCAGTAATACGGGGTGTCCTGGAGAAAAGGGTAAAAGTAGGAGTGGCAATGAGGTCTGTAACTCTGACAATCCAAAAGCCAGTGTTAAGAAGGTTCGGTTAACTTGATCACTGAGTCATAGTCTTAGGGTCGGGTCAAAGGTCGCTGCCAAAGTGAGAGAGAAAAGAAACACTCAGCGTGCACTCTAACCTAGATCAGAATGGTTATCACTTTGTCTAATCTGGAAACCTCCCACTGTACCTCAAATTCTCCTCCAAACCTGAAAGAAGAATTAGTCGGGATCACCCGAGGAGTAAACCAACTCATCAGTGGGAATCGGGATCCAACTCTCATCGCATGATAACGTGACGGAATCCACTCACGTCACCACACTCCAGAAGGTATGCGCATGCCTGGCAAGTTTCAGTTCTTTTGAAACTCCCGATGTGATTTTTACCCCTAGGACCCAAGTGACCTTGACTGAGCCAACATATCAAAGGATCCTAGTCAAGTTTAACCCGTCATTATCTTGATTGCATTAGACCCACCCGCACGAGTCCTTGACTGAGCCAAAATGACCGTACGACTGTCCTAACCAATCACATATCCATGCAACAGAAAAGCACTACATAGCTACCGAACACTACGCCTCGGCTGAGCACGACATACGCAGCACGAATACTAAGTAATACTAATCTGAAATGACGGAGGGCTACGACTGGTTTTTGGCGAAAAACCTTTAACGTAATGAACTTGATATCGTTGAAGGAACTGCATAACTTTTTATAAAATATAGTGACGAAAACCTTTACTAAAGAGGTCACTCCCGGTGAAGGGATCTCGGCTCTTTCCCCGTAGAATGAGGTGCAGGATATTCCAACTGAATACCACGATGCAAAGCAAAAGTAATCAGCTATAGTGAAGTTATTGCCCTGACGCAAACTTCTGTCCAAGGGGTCACTCCCGGTGAAGGGATCTCGGCCCTTGCCTCGTCGACTGAGGAGCAGGATATTCCAACTGAATACCACGATGCAAAACAAAAGTGAACGTCCTTGCAATAACAGCTTTTTGAAAAGCGTTCCAACAACATCCGATTAGGTTTGTTTAGCTTGCATTGATCCGAATCAACGCACTCCCATCAATTGATCACACCACAAAGAACGAAAATATACTGACGTACATATATGCCATCCGTATTCGCCACTGGGTCCCGTCATCACCCGTTAGGTTAGCTAACTAACGGCAGAGCGGGGACTGGAATAGCGCGGATGAAAAACATATACAACATCTACTAATATATATACCAATATATAGTATTTCGCTCAAGGCGTGAATAAAATGCAACATCACAGAAATGTACAGCATCACAGAACAATACAGATATCTGGAAGCCCCGGGTTTCACAGAGCCGCTACTGAAACCCGACGTTCCCCTGGTCGTGTGGATAGCCTGTGCAATGAAAACCTAGACCCCTACGGGCGCGGCAAGTCACCCGCCAAAACCTGAAGCGAGGCAGCCCCCTTCAGCACCGTGAATGGACCACCCAGCACTTCACGGAATCCGGTAACTTGGGCACCCCTCCTGGGTCAACCTGTACCCCATACGAGTGCGTCGAACAGCCCGCCAATTCTAGACTGAAGCCCCTTCCGTCCCAAGTCCATGAGATGCGGGCTTGTTTCCCTCCAGAACCCGGCTATCCGTGCACCCCACCGCGGGGCAATCCTAGTACAGAAAGTAAAATATACATACACCGGGTACATCGACCGCAACCAGGTCGTGCCCCAAAAGAATAATACAAACAGGCAGTGACGGCAGTCCACATGTCGGACGCTCGCCCCGTAATATCAAATGTACATAATACAACAAAACTGTACTAGCATTGTATCCAGGCTATCCCCCACGACCGATCCGCAGCAACACAGCATAAACATAGAATATCAACGTGAAAATCACGTTCGCAAATCCGTCTAACCGGGCTATAGCAGTTAGACAGGATTTACCGATCAAGTGACATTCACGGTCGCAGATATAATGTAAATACGGTGAAAAATGTGTTTAAAATTTTCCGATTGACCAAAAATTAACAAGTGGGCCCCCCAATCAAAACTGTAGCAGTCACAGAAAACCTGGGCCCAAATTTAATATCCCAAAACCCCTAAAATTATCCCATAAGCCCACTGGAAAAATTGGGCACAGTGACGACACCAGAATGCGGCGGAAGCACGGCCCAAGGTGGGGTTTGGCCCCGCTTCCGCGCTCAGGTAGTCGACTGAAGTTGTCGAATTTTTACAGTGGTCTTATAACTCCCTGCACATCATTCTGAGACCACCTGAAAAATTTTTTAGACTTCAAAAAATTTCAACAGAAACTGATGTGAAGGAAAAATACGGTTTTTGGAATTTCGGTCGATCGGATAAGCAAAACACATTAGAACAAGCTAGGTAAGGTTAATGGCGTGGCTCTGATACCATGTTGCTCCACGGCAGCGCCACGGCCTCTTACTCGAGGCCAAAATGCGGAATCAAAATTTTTCCTTACTCGGAAACCGGCGCTACCGCGGACAAAGAAAACCCGGATCGTAACCATTAACCTAATGCTAGCAATCAAGAGATAGGGTGAGAAGTATACCGAGTGATCCGAGTCCTCCGGTCTTCTCTTCATCGTCCCGATCTCCCGCGGAAAATCTTGTCTCCATATCGTCGCCTCCTCGCCGGAAAGGGCACCATATCGCCTGCGTCTTTTACGGGCTCCCGCCTCAATACCGAGGCAACTCGAGCATGAAGCCGGCAACTCGACATGCTCAAGATGTGCTGTAGAATGTAGTGTAGAAGATGCTTGTCTCATTTGGGGTTTGTTGCCATGGTGATGGAGGAATCAAGAATAGAAAAATGGTGCTTGCATTTTTCTAGCAAGAAAATGAGATCATGAATGAAACTCTCAAGATGAAGCTCTCTTCTTCTTCTTCTCTCTTTCTTTTTCCTCTCATGAAAAACTTATCCTCTAAATGAGAATGGTGGAGGAGGTAATATGAAGCATGAAGGGAGGTGAGTGTAGGGTAAAGCAAGTGGTGACCACATCCAAAAACATCATCATCACAAACTTACATCAACCATTCTAATCAAATCTAATCACAATAAAGCAAGACAAGATGATAGAAAAGAATGGAATAAAAAGATGCTATCATAATTAATCATCTTACAAATAAAACCTCCACCAAATGTAATTTGCAAAACTGCAAATTACCCCCTCCATCAAAAAAGTCCGGCCGGGAAAGAACAAAGAAAAACCGGCCGGAACGGAATGCAAACTGGCAACCCCAGAAAACTAGTCCCGTAATAAATTACAGGAAAACCCCGATACTGTGCATACACACCCGCGTCTGTATTCCGACCGGATACAAATGCAATGAGACAAAATCTACACTGTACTAAACTAGGACCGGCTTAAGCCAAAGCCGGCTAGTAATATCCGTCCGATCCTGATCCGTGCAATACCGTACGTATCAGATCGAACCCTGCCATATAACTATACGGCAACTAGTACAAAACTGTCCGATCCTGATCCGTGCAATACCGCACGTATCTGATCGGACCCTGCCATATCTCCATACGGCCTCTACAGCGTTTCGCCCGAAAGCTTGAGTAACTGTAAGTGTGGTGGACTCTAAAGACTCGTCAATACTATGGCTGTGGATTTAACCACTAGCACGTCAGAGGTATTAGCCAATACGTGACGGGCCACCAGCTATTGACCAAAAGGGACGCCGATGAGCGAACTCATCCTGACACCCTACTGAGCCTGTCAGTGACAATATCCGTACAGTCCGGTCCGTTCGTCTATGAGCATCGCATGTCGGGCCTAGGGGGTTGGTAAAAGTCAGACCCCCAAAAGCGGTACAAGTCGTGTCGGAGTGTAGCCCAGAACGCCCTGAGATACTACTGGAATACCTACCAGTAAATCTCCTGCCTCGGCCGAGGGCTTTGCGTAATGGCTCTCCTAGACACAGCGCGACCTCACCCCCAATACCGGGAGAGACGAACCCCTGAAGATCCGCTCACTGCCTCCATGTGGCTCGGGACTGTACCCAACTAAAACCTGTTTGCATGACTCCTTTGAGCCGTGGTAGGGTAGTAATCAAAGCACAGTGGGAACTCACACGAGACAAATGACGATCCTCAGGTCGATGAACTAACCTGTACACATGTCACCAGGGAACTGCTATCTGACGTCTGGTATAAGACCAACTAGCATGTTCCCGGCGAGTCCTGTCCGGTGTACTCATAACCCAATGAGCACCTGTATACATCTTAGGTGAACCAACTGACACCAGTGGCTTGTGAGACCGGCCACCGGCCCTCGTCGGGGTCTCGACTGTATACACTAGTCTACTAATGGAGTATCGATGCCCTGTCTCGAAACTCCTACGACTAGGGACCTTTTAAGGATGTGCTTATAGACCACCAGCTCCCACGTATATGATCGCCATCATACTGCTGGTAGTCAAGCAAGAATCCTAGGGGCTCTATCAACGTGTAATAGTGACATGTCAGGTCACCTAAAGCAGTACACGATGATAAAGATAAACCAGATAGCATACTATCATCTCGAGTAAGACTGTCCTACCGGGATAGGTCCTCCCTCAATCATTGCAATCACGTGCCTGTGATCTAATAATTGACTCTGAGGGCACTATCTCCAACATGCGCGGCTTTTGGTTCATGCTCCTGTGGTGGACTTATCCTCCAGCTGCTGGATAGAGCAAACCTGCCTTGCTGATACTGGTCTTCGACCCAGTTCTTGAAGGTGAAGCAGTCTTCGGGAGGGTGTCCTATTGCTCGGTGATAAGAGCAATAGCCCCGATGAGAGACCTCGTTAGCTTGCTCAGGGTGTTTAGACTCCGGCAGTGTAAGCATTTGACGTTTTATAGCGAGGTCAAGTATCTTCTTTGTCCTGTATTGAGGAAAAGAGTATGCTCGACTCATCTTCTTCATAAGAGATAGATCCGGACCGCTTGATTCCCGCTCGCGTGACTTCTTGGTCCCGTTTTGTCGCTGTCGAACGCCTTTTCCGCTCTTTGACTTGTTTCTGCCTCTGCGTCGAATCTTTTGAATGACGGGTTAACAGGGAGGAGCATTTTCATCTTTCGCAGCCTGTTGGAGGAGGTGTTGCGTCCTGGCTTTCTCGTAGATGACCATTTCACGATTATGGTCGTCCCGAGCTTTTTGACCCGCTTTCCTGATAAGCGTGTCCATTCGTTCTTCAAATGACGGACTCAGCATTTTGATGGCTGGATCTAGTTTTGGTATGAGGTTGGCATTTTCTGACATGGCATACTCTTCTTCGTCGAAGTTATATATGGCGTAGCTACCATGGACTCGTTCCCGTTTCCCGGATTTCACATATCTAAGCCCAAGCGTTTCTATTCTCCCGTTGGGCAACTTGCGCCGAGTCCCAGGGATATCCCATATCCTGTTGTAGAACCAAGCTTGCCGAATAGTCTGTTTGAAAGGTACCCCTTGGTGTTTCAATAGCCTTTTTAGTCCATCTGTGTAATATGTAGGCAAACGGATGGGTTGAAGCCTGTCAAGTGTAGAATCCGCGCCGTGCCAGATTTCTTTCTCCACTCTTGATTCGGTGGACCGATAGAATAGGATCACCTTTTCACTTTTTCGCCTGGGAGGGACGTAAAATGTCTGCAGGTCTTGCACATTGTAAGCTTCAAGTGCGTCAAGATCTTTGTAGTGCTTCCGCGGAATTATGGTAATTTGCAAACTCTGATCATCACCAGGGAATGCTTATACTGACGACCGACTGGAGAACACTGCATTGACCTCATCTTCCGAGTCGCTTCCGAAGATCAATATGGGGGCGGACGGTCCCGGGTTGTTTCGTCGAGGCGGCCCAGCATAAACTATCTCTTCTTCTTCTTCGGTATCACTCCCGAAAACAGGAATGGTGGCGATAGCTTTGTTCTCTGGCTTGTGACATCTCTCCATGTCCTCAAAATCCGGCAAAAAGTATTTTGCGTCTTCGTACTTGCGGACTTCGTTCACGAAGAATGGATTCAGCTTTCCTGTTATGATATACTCAAGACCATTCTTGAAATACTTCATACACTGATGTTGTGTAGAAGGGATGATGTTATATTCGTGTAACCAGGGACGACCGAGTAAGGCATTGTAGCAGGTCTTGGCATCAATAACATGAAATTTAATGTCCGTGACGAGTAGTCCGAAGCGCAATGTCAGTATCATAGACCCGAGAGTTCGTGATGACTGAGAGTCGAAACCAGAGATGGTAATTTTATCACGAGCGAGGTGTTGAACGCTCATGCAGATTTCCTTCAGCACCCGTACATTAAGGAGGTTGACGAAGGATCCATTATCGGCCAGGATCTTACTTATCCTGATATCGTGACAGTATCCAGAGACATATAGGGGACGGTTGTGGTCGCACGTCCCGAGGAGAAGGTCTTCATCACCGAAAGTGACATTGGCCGTGTACACTTCCTCCAGCTCATCCTTCATCTTTTCTTCGACGAGGAAAGCCTGGAATTGCTCTGGCTCTTGTAGCACTTTGATCAACGAATCTCTCGCTTCTTTGGATAGTAAAAGGGCGTCGAAAATGCTGAGCTGCGAAGGTAGCTTCTTCAGGTGCGCTAGGACGTTGTAGTCCACCTTGCTTTTCTTTGGTGGGTCCTTCGCAGTCAGCTCTTTCACGACTTGGTCATCCAGGGCGATATCCTCAGAGACTTTTTATTTTCCTTTATCTTTTTTACTCGTGGATCCGAGATTCTTTTCTGGGAGTGTGCGATTGCGCAGCTGGATATTTTCACAGACCTTTGGTTCTTCCTCTTTCCCTAAGACGGATTCTTTAAAGAGAGGGCCAAGAACCATTTCCTCGTCAGAGTCACTCCCAAAGGTGAGAACCTGTGATCCTCAGGCGTTGACCGTGCGACAGTTGCCGGTATTTCCTTTGTGCTCCTCGGTCGCATTTCTTTGCTCCCGACGAGTTTTGCGTTTCATCCGTTTAAAATGTTGCCGGTGAGTAACATATCCCTTCCACCATCTTTTAAAAGCGTCGCACTCCTCAGTGGGGTGCGAAATCTTTCGATGATATGAGCAGTAATTAGGATGCATTTCTGCTCCACCGAGAGTGTTTTCTTCCGAGGGTGGTAGCTTTATTCCCATTGATATGGCTTTAGCAAACCTTTTCCTCATATTGAATCTGTTTTTATCCGCACCAGATGTCTTTTGATTTGGCGGGAGTGCCTCGACTTTTTCGTCTAGTCGCCGGCGTTTGGCTCCTTCCAATATGGCCATCTCACGCTCTCCATCGTCTTTACTTTTCAGACGAATCTCATTCAGGAAGGCGTCGATCATCTCGTCTGACGGCCATAAAGGTTCCGGCTCAGGCTCTGCCCCCAGTTTCTTTGTACAGGGAGCTTCTTCATTGTCTAGCGATGAATGAGAGATCACATGGCAACTTGCTACGTAATCCTCAGATCCATCTGACGAGTCTTCCCCATCATTTTCGTCCTCAAGGACGTGGCTGAGGAACTCTTGAAGCGTGATGGGGGTCCGCGCTTTCTGATTATATTCTTCCAGCGCATCGATCTGTTTCTGCAAGTCCGTGCGCTTGTCACCAGGCTTCACGGGCTTTTTGGATCTCTTCTTCTTTTTCGCAGATTTCGACGGCTGGGTGTGAGCGCTTGGGCCCTCACCACCGATCTTTGAATGGGGGCGTGGCTTCAGCATTCCTTCGATGATCTGGGGTTCCAGCGGGTTCTCCCACTTGATCGTCGGGCATGTCTGGAGCTCATTCAGCATCCTTTTGGTTTTGGATGAAAGCACGACCTCCCATGGGGCTTCTTCAACGAAAGAACACGTTGCCCCCGGTGTGTCCGTCTTCTTTGGAGTGTGCGGTTGTGGTGGGTTTACCTTCCACTTCTCGGACAGCGCAAGCTTGCCTTGTAGGTATTGATCCTCGATCCATCCCTTAAAGACGAAGCAATCCTCAATCGGATGGCTTACTGTTTGATGATAAGGGCAGTAATTGGGGTTATTCACCTCGCTGGGTTGCGGCGGTCGTCTTGGATTCGGCAAATTGATAAGCCTGTTGCGCATAGCCAGCTCGAATAGCCTCTTCGTCTTATCGCGCGAGAATGAGTAAGGGCGCTTCATTTTCTCATTATAATACCACTGTCTCTCTTCCAATTGATCCGCTAGCTTTGGAGCACTGGGTTGCTGTTGAGCGTTCGCAACGAAGGTCGCCTTCCCTTTACCCTTGTCATTTCGAGGTTCCGGCTTCGGGGGAGATGGTCTGTGACCCATTTGATCCATTTGGGCTAGCTTGTCGATTAAGTCCTGGAACGTGGTCGGCTTAAAGAACATCATGAACTGTGAAATAGTTGCATGAGGATCTAGAGTGCCCACGAACATGCCCACTGCTGGTGCTTCTTCGATGCGCTGCTCGCACTTAGACCATAGGTTCCGCCATCGGATTGCATATTAGACCCAAGTTTCGCCCGGCTTCACTCTTGCATTAATCAAAGCTGTTATCGGGGTGCGTTCGCTGGCGCTTACGAAACGCTGGGTAAACTGTTAGTTATATGTATGCCCTAGAGGCCATTACTGTACATGAGATGTGTATTGTAGTGGATGCTGGGACATATATAGGTAGGACTTTCTTGCTCGACATGATAGTACGCTATCTGGTTGCTCTTTATCTTAACATGTATACTTATTGTCTCTCTGTTACATGTTGATAAAGCCCTTAGGATGTGTACTCGACTTCCAGGACTATGATACAGATCATACTAGTGGGGCCTGGGTAGTCTATGAGTACATCCTTCAATGTTCCTAGTCGTGGGAATATCGAGACGGGGCATCGATATTCCAGAGTAGACTAGCGTATATCTTCTCGACCCATGTAATGGGCGATGAATGATCCCATATCCATTGGTGTTTGACATCAGAGATGGTATGCGGGTGCTCAGTGGAGACTGGGTACACTGAACGGACTCGCCGAGAACTCCCAGATGGTATTATACCTCACGTCAGATGGCAGTTCTCTGGTGACACTAGTACAGCTTAGTCTGTTGACCCGAGATCGTCATAGAGTCTTGTGTGTCTCCCACTGTGCTTTGATTTCCATCCTACCACGGCTCTACTGAATCGTGCAAACAGGTGGTTTTTGGGTACAGTCCCGATTCACATGGAGGCAATGAGCGATAGGAGGGGATTCGTCTCTCCCGGTATTGGGGGTTGATGTTGCGCTATGCTCGACTGGCCATAACTGGAAATCCCTGGCCAGGGTTGCACTGATTTACTGGTAAGTGTTCTCAGTAGTTTCATGTTTTTTATGGACCTTACATCGGCATGACTTATCAAGCTTCTGGGGTCTGACGTTTACCACCCCTAGGCGAGATATGCGACATATCAGACGAACAGACCGGACTGTGCGGTAAGTGTTACTGATTGGATTCGCAGGAGTGTGAGCAGGCTTGCTCGTTGATCTTCTGATCGCTCAATACCCGGGTGGCCGTTGCGTTTAGCAGACCGCTTGCGGCTTGTGGGTGATTGATATGATCACTACCTACTGCCGGCGTATTGACGAGTCTTTAGAGTCCTACACAGAGGTTTCCTGGCTCAAGCAAAACGAAATAGGAGCGCATATGAGATATATGCGGGACCAAGAATAATACCAGTATGTGATACTGTATTCTATTCTCGCGATTTGTATCATCAGATGGTTATATGAGATATAGCCGGGTTACCGAATCAAGTGTTGATTCGATACATTGATACACTAGATATTAGTCGGTTATATGCGATATGACCGGATCATTAAATCAAGTGTTGATTTAATGATTTAATGTATAATTATATATTTGATATATTAGTTTACATTAACTAGTATTGGTTCACTTAAGATTGATTTTCTCACTTGATGTGCACAAGTTGTATATGTGATATATTTTTGTGCACTAGTTTGTATCATGATTGATGATACATGCAAACTTGGGTGTGTGTATGACTTACACCATGTTTAGGTTAATGGTTTAAGGTTTTTATTTGTTTTTGGTAAAACAAAATGGTGGTTTCTTTGTCATTGCTTGAAGCTGAAGCTTTCAAGCATCTTTGACAAAGTCTAACCATTTTGTTTTGCATGAGATTTTCATTAACCTAACCATTAACTTAAACTCTAGTTTAGTCTCTACAAAGGTTAACTCACCCATGGTTGCAATATGATAGACTTCACTTGATTATTCTTTTATGATAATTCATTATTAATTCATATTCTTTTCTTTCTTCTTCATCTTCTTCAAGTAAAGAAAAGTTTTCTAGAAAATTTTCAAGTGAAGAAAAAAAGTGAGAAATCCAAATCCAAAGTGAACCCACTTCCTATTTCATCATCCTCTACTACTTGCTATTTAGTTTAGGGTGTTCTCTTCACAAAGTTTATGACCAAGTGAAGGAATAGCTTGTGTTTGAGTCTCCTCGACGTAGATCATCTTCGGCCTCGAAGTCAACGACCTAGCCCGCTCATTTCTCCGAAGAAACCATCGCTAGAGTCCGGGATCCCGATGATCGCAGCGAAGGGACGTCAACACGGAGTTTTAGAAGTGAAGGACCGGATCTACAAAGGTTGTAATCCCTTTCACTTGTAGTTAAAATGTTTAACTTGCTAGTTTTCGCCTTATCTCTAGTAAACGATCTTCATTAGGGTTGCTCGGCACATCTATTTTTTTGAATCGGGTATGGTTGATGCCTTGTAGAACCTTGTTAGAGTGCCTAGGAACCCTACAGTGGTATCAGAGCCTAGCTAGAGCTTTAGGTGAAGTATAGACGAAGTCAGAAGTCCGATCGAACCCGTAAACCCCGAAGAATACCCTTCTCTGGACAATTTTCAAAACTGTGATTTTTTATGAATTAAAAATCCTCAGAAAATTAAGCAGAAAAAACTAAGAATTACTGTGAAGTACGGCCCACTGATTCATCTATATGACCGCAGAACCGCGGCCAAACCAAGGGTTTGGCGGCGGTTCCGCGGCCGAAATTGTGACTTAGTCCCTCATACTTCATATATTTATTCTTAGGTCCTTTCTTGTCAATTTTTTCTGGGAATGTTTTAATTCCACTCAAGTGTTGAGTTTTCTTAGGATTGTATTGGGGACTCGTTGATTCGATCGGATAATTTAACTTTGTTTAGTTTGTCCGGATAATTTTTAGATCGTGTTAAAAAGTTCGACCGGATATAAATAACTCACTTTTTCCACTGCCGGGAAATTTCCAAGTATTGGATTTTTCCGTAGTTTAAGAACGTTCTAAATCGTGCAAGTAACGCGATGAACCCTCTAGAAGACAACAAAGCTTAACTCGATTATGTGACCGTCTTGAACTGCCTTTTGAATCTTAGAGTTTGGGGCAGTACGACGTGCCACATGTGAGGCATTGGCTTGACCCTTTTACGGCTGGACCGTTGGTACTGTGGTATGAAATGGATGTTTTTAAACTTATTTCAAGTGTTGAGCTATTGGGAAAACTTGGGTGTTTGATTATTCGATCGGATAGTTTAACATTGTCTATATATCTGTAATGTGATACAATATTTGGAATTCACAAGTAGTTATGAGATGACTAATTTGAATGTTATAAATCTAGCACTTTAGTTTCATTTGATCGGTTGCCACGGGATTTTGATTTGATCAAAAGTCCGTTGCAATCACGTAGCGTACGCGGATACTCGCCGGGTAAACTTAATAGATAGCCACGCCCCATAGCCCCGACCAAGTGACTGTAGGAGAACCCCGTAGCCAAAAGCATCCGTTCGGGTGCTCGCGGCAGCGGTGTTCCGCCTTAGTGCACTTCATCGACGGCATCGGGGGTGCGGCCGTCTACTAAAGTTTGCGACGAGCATTCGATCAGGATGTCGGGAATCTTGTTGAATTGCCCGACTTGATATTGAAAAGAGTTTTTGATAATGAGACTAAAATGCGGGGTTTATAATTGTTAGGCATGCGATGTCTAAGGAATTCATTTGGTTAGGCATGCGATGTCTAAAGTGTTTGTGGATTCCAACTATTGTAGTTTTACACTTTCTTTTCTGTGACCGTAAGTGTAATATGTGATATCGCCGGTTTCGTTGCTATATGTCAACGACAATTGGGATGGGCATATTTACTTACGTTGATGACATGTGATGTTATGTGTTGCTGGATATGTTATATTGGATCGTCGTGTTTGAATAGCCGGGTTTTTTTATGTGAGATGAGTGTTTTTCAATTTCATTCATGTAAAAACTTGTATGTAATATTCTTTTATTAGGGCACTTCCGGGCTGAGGATGATGTCACCATTGTATATTATTTACTTTTCCGCATTAGGATAGACCCAAGCCGGAGAGCACAAGTAACCGGGTTCTAGGGTCCAGTGGGAGACCACCTCGAGGAGTCGAGTTCGGGTCTCCTAACTCTAGAATTGGTAGGATTGCTTGCCGCTCTCATAGGGGTCTAGGGGTGTGGGATTGGCTATTCATCACGACCGTGGAATCCGTGTTTTATATAGGCTCAAAATAAAATACGGACGTCCTAGTATATCCAATATTTTCATATGATATTTTCTGCTGCGTTATCTGTGATGTGATCATGTGATATGTTCAGATAGATATTATATATAGTATATATGATATATTATATAGACGTTGCTTATGTTTTACACCCGCGCTAGCCCTGCCCCGCTCTGCCGTTAGTTACCTAACCTAACGGTGCAGACGGGACATCGAGGCGAATGCGGATGGCATAAGCGTACGTTGTATTTATCTGTGATGGTTAGGTGGACTTAAATGATGGGACATTCATTAATGAGATTAATGAAAGAAAATAAACCTAAATGATGTTGTGGAATTGAATTTCAAAAATAAGGTAGCTCTAGTTGTTGCTTTGCATAGCGGTGTTCCTTGTAGAACATCCAGCACCTTATTCGATGAGGAAAGAGCCGAGATCCCTTCACCGGGAGTGACCTCTTTAGCAATAACTAACAGATGCTACAACCTTCGGTTTGTCTTTTGATTGCTTTTCTAGTTCTTGCTTTGCATAGTGGTATTGTGAATATCCTGCACCTCATTCGACGATGAAAGAGCCGAGATCCTTTCACCGGGAGTGACATCTTTAGCGAAACTAGCAAAAGCTTCAAAAACACTCCATTTAAAAACCATTTGATTCTGCAACTAGATCAAGTTCAAAGCGTTAAAGGTTTTCCTAAAAAAAACCATCCGCAACCCTCCTTCATTTTAGGAAGTAGAGTACTAAGTATTCGTGCTGTGTTTGTTGACCATAGTCAAGGCACAGTGTACGGTAGCTAAATGATGTCTTCCTACACCAAATATGATGCGATTAGTTAGGACAGTCGCGTGACTTTGTTGACCTTAGTTAAGGGTCATGTGGGTGGGTCTAATTAATCACGAAATGACGGGTAGAACTTGACTAGTGCTTATGATTTGTTGACCATAGTTAAGGTCATAAGTGCTAGGGGTAAAAACCTTTATCGGGAGTTTCAAGTGTTGAAATTTGCAATGAGATTGCATACCTTCTATGAGATAGTTGGATCCCCATACCTACTGCGAGTAATTGTTACTCATGGGAGAGTTTTGCACTTTACAATTAGCCGATCAAGTAGGTGTCTAGGAAGGTGTCAACGGAGTTACGCCCCTGGGAAAACGAGGTTTATTTTAATTAGGTCCGTGCGAAAGCACGGGGAACCTCCCTCAAAGTACCGGCACTGGTCTGGCTGAAAGATTGGCGAACTTGTAGAGTGTAATTAATCCCGGCTAGTCTTTCCTTTTAGGGTTTAAAGGAAGATTTGATAAAAATAATGGGAGCCATCCTGATTAGATAAAATATATATAACCAATCTAATCTTGCAAGAGCGCACGCAGAGTGTTTTCTTCTCTCTCTCTCCAGGTAGCGACCATGTCACGCCTTAATCAAGATAGTAATATGGATGTATTGACCGAACCCGCTTATTATACTGAGCTGGGGAACGTTGGTCCCGCTCCAACTTATAATTGTTATAAGACCGAGCAGGAAATTGGGGAATACCAGATTTCCCATGCCGCCCAAACGAAGAACGTGCATGATGATGCATCTTTTTCGGGCATGTTTATTACATAGAACTGTTTCTCAGTATCCTTTACGTCCTGGGTATTAGATACCGGATCAGGATCCTAGATATGTAATCTGTTACATAGGGCTACAGAAAGGTAGAGAACTGAGAACGGGTGATAAGTTTCATGAGACAGAAAATGGTGCAAGTGTTGCAGCCAAGTCTGTTGGTCACTATCACCCTGTATTACCAGAATACATTGATTCTGAACGAATGTTATTAGATACCGAACCTGATATACAACATCATATCAGTCTCTTTATTGGTAAAGAAAGGATATAATTTTGTATTGTTGGATAATGTTTTGAACATTTCCTATATCAAGAGTTGATCGGTTCAGGCACGTTATCTAAAAGCATTGACGTTCTAAATCAAACTACAGTTCTTAGTATACAAAACACACACGAGAGGAAGAGTTCAGAAATGAACGAATTCTTCTTGAGGCATTGTAGACTAGGTCATATCAATGCGACCCGACTAGCTAAGTTACATTTAGATGCATTTTTAAATCAGTTTAAATTTACATCTTATGAAACTTGCCAGTCATGTCACAAAGATAAGATGACCATAGCTCCGTTTACTGGAAACAGAGAAAGAGTTAATGAACTCTTGGGACTGATACATAATGATGTATAAAGGTCCCCAGTCTACATATGCCAGGACTGGTTCTTTGTACTTCCTTACATTCACTGATGATCTCTCAAGATTCAGACACATGTTCCTGTTGAAACACATGTCTAAACCTTTTGAGAAATTCAAAGAATATAAGTCAGAAGTAGAGAACCAAAAATGGGTATAAGTATTATGTCCTATGATGAGATCAGGGAGGAGAATATTTGTGCATGGAATTCTTGGATTATTCTAAAGGAGAATGATATTCTCTCTCAGCATTACTCCTCCGTATACACCACAGCACAACGGTGTATCGGGGCGGAGCAATAGCACCCTATGTGATATGGTGCGCTCTATGATGAGTACTACTAAGTTACCTGTTTCCTTTTGGGGGTTATGCACTTGAGAAGCTGCATATCTATTGAATTAGGTTCGAATCAGATCACGCTCCATATTAGATATGGTATGGGAAGAGCCCATGTCTTAAGCAAGTTAAGATTTGGGGTTGTCCGGCCTATGTCAAAAGCAAAATCCGGACAAGATCGAGGCAAGGTCAGTTCTGTAGAACTGGAAGGATTTCCAGCTATACAAGCTACAGCTGATGATTTGATAGAACCAAAGGATTCAATAGTCCCCGACGAACCTCAGCCTCTCCGCCGATCTAGCAGGGTTCCTCATCCGCCTGAGAGATACTTCGGTTTCTTGATGACAGTGGGAGTGAGGAATGCATCATGAGATGATGACCCAACTAGTTTCGAGCAGGCCATCGAGAGTGAGGACTCTGTAAGAATGGCTGGATGCTTAGCGATCTGAGATGGAATCCATGAACACCAACAAAGTATGGACTTTGGATGCTATATCTGAAGGGTTAAATCCCCATCAGGAGCAAGTATATCTTGAGAAGATTACTTGGTGTAGATGGAAAGGTTGAGACTTTCGAAGCTAGACTTGTTAAAGGTTTTCGTCATCGACCAGACATGGATAATGATGAAACCTTTTCCAGTGGCTATGCTTAAGTCCATCCGGATCCTACTTGACATTGCTACATACCATGACTACGATATCTGGTGGTTGGGTGTCATGACTATTTTTCTAAATACTAATTTAGAAGAGAACGTCTATAAGTACACAGCCAGAGGGCTTTGTAAACGGTGGGAGCAGCGGAAACGTGTGCAAGTTGCTTTACATAATAAAGCAGGCATCGCGGAGTTGGAACATCTGTTTTGATGTGGTAGTCAAAGAGTTTGACTTCATCAAAATAGTAGATGAACCTTGTACATACAAAAAGGTAGTAGAGAGTAAGGTGGTCATCCTCGTATTGTACGTGGACAACATACTCTTGATAGGAAAAGAGTTTCCTATGCTACGCACGGTCAATCTATGCTTATCACAAAGATTCTCCGTATAGGATAAAGGTGATACCTCCTAAATCCTGGGTTTTGGATCTATGAGATAGATCTAAATGGATATTAGGATTCTTACTAGATGTAGTGAGATGGTATCATTCGATCCTGGGGAGAATCACTGGAAAGGTTCCAGGGTGATAAGGACGACTGAATGTCAGTCGCAGGCATTGTCTTTACCCTCAGTGGAGGGACGATATGTTGGAAGAGTTCCAAACTAGATACCGTGGCAAACTAGAAGATAAAGGCTGGTGACATCGCTATCAAAGATACTACCAAAGAGGAAGTTTGGGTGTATATTAGTTCATGAGATGAACTAGGTTCCTACCATTGTATGACAATGGTGTTGAGGCTTTGGCCCAGGAACCCCGGTCCCATCAGTGACCCAGACACATTCCAAGGCAGTATCACCTGATCATGGAGATAATTGATCTCCAGGGTGATCGAGGTTAGGAGAGTAGACTCAGAAGACAACACGGCGGATCCACTCACAAAGGCATTTTCCCAAAGAGAGACTATTATGGGATCGTTGAGTATGAGATACTGCAACCACTGCTACAGATGGCCCTAGTGCAAGTGGGAGATTGTTAGTTATATGTATGCCCTAGAGGCCATTACTGTACATGAGATGTGTATTGTAGTGGATGGTGGGACATATATAGGTAGGACTTTCTTGCTCGAAATGATAGTACGCTATCTGGTTGCTCTTTATCTTAACATGTATACTTATTGTCTCTCTGTTACATGTTGATAAAGCCTTTAGGATGTGTACTCGACTTCCAGGACTATGATGCAGATCATACTAGTGGGGCCTGGGTAGTCCATGAGTACATCCTTCAATGTTCCTAGTCGTGGGAATATCGAGACGGGGCATCGATATTCCAGAGTAGACTAGCGTATATCTTCTCGACCCATGTAATGGGCGATGGATGGTCCCATATCCATTGGTGTTTGACATCAGAGACGGTATGCGGGTGCTCAGTGGAGACTGGGTACACTGAATGGACTCGCCGAGAACTCCCAGATGGTATTATACCTTACGTCAGATGGCAGTTCTCTGGTGACACTAGTACAGCTTAGTCTGTTGACCCGAGATCGTCATAGAGTCTTGTGTGTCTCCCACTGTGCTTTGATTTCCACCCTACTACGGCTTTATTGAGTCGTGCAAACAGGTGGTTTTTGGGTACAGTCCCGATTCAAATGGAGGCAATGAGCGATAGGAGGGGATTCGTCTCTCCCGGTATTGGGGGTTGATGTTGCGTTATGCTCGACTGGCCATAACTGGAAATCCCTGGCCAGGGTTGCACTGATTTACTGGTAAGTGTTATCAGTAGTTTCATGCTTGTTATGGACCTTACATCAGCATGACTTATCAAGCTTCTGGGGTCTGACGTTTACCACCCCTAGGCGAGATATGCGACATATCAGACGAACAGACCGGACTGTGCGGTAAGTGTTACTGATTGGATTCGCAGGAGTGTGAGCAGGCTTGCTCGTTGATCTTCTGATCGCTCAATATCCGAGTGGCCGTTGCGTTTAGCAGACCGCTTGTGGCTTGTGGGTGATTGATATGATCACCACCTACTGCCGGCGTATTGACGAGTCTTTAGAGTCCTACACAGAGGTTTCCTGGCTCAAGCGAAACGATATAGGAGGGCATATGAGATATGTGCGGGACCGAGAATAATACCAGTATGTGATACTGTATTCTATTCTCGCGATTTGTATCATCAGATGGTTATATGAGATATAGCCGGGTTACCGAATCAAGTGTTGATTCGATACATTGATACACTAGATATTAGTCGGTTATATGCGATATGACTGGATCATTAAATCAAGTGTTGATTTAATGATTTAATGTATAATTATATATTTGATATATTACTTTACATTAGCTAGTATTGGTTCACTTAAGATTGATTTTCTCACTTGATGTGCACAAGTTGTATATATGATATATTTTTGTGCACTAGTTTGTATCATGATGGATGATACATGCAAACTTGGGTGTGTGTATGACTTACATCATATTTAGGTTAATGGTTTAAGGTTTTTATTTGTTTTTGGTAAAACAAAATGGTGGTTTCTTTGTCTTTGCTTGAAGCTTCATGAAGCTTTCAAGCATCTTTGACAAAGTCTAACCATTTTGTTTTGCATGAGATTTTCATTAACCTAACCATTAACTTAAACTCTAGTTTAGTCTCTACAAAGGTTAGCTCACCCATGGTTGCAATATGATAGACTTCACTTGATTATTCTTTTGTGATAATTCATTATTAATTCATATTCTTTTCTTTCTTCTTCATCTTCTTTAAGTAAAGAAAAGTTTTCTAGAAAATTTTCAAGTGAAGAAACAAAGTGAGAAATCCAAATCCAAAGTGAACCCACTTCCTATTTCATCATCCTCTACTACTTGCCATTTAGTTTAGGGTGTTCTCTTCACAAAGTTTATGACCAAGTGAAGGAATAGCTTGAGTTTGAGTCTCCTCGACGTAGATCATCTTCGGCCTCGAAGTCAATGACCTAGCCCGCTCATTTCTCCGAAGAAACCATCGCTAGAGTTCGGGATCCCGATGACCGCAGCGAAGGGACGTCAACACGGAGCTTTAGAAGTGAAGGACTGGATCTACAAAGGTTGTAATCCCTTTCACTTGTAGTTAAAATGTTTAACTTGCTAGTTTTCGCCTTATCTCTAGTAAACGATCTTCATTAGGGTTGCTCGGCACATCTATTTTTTTGAATCGGGCATGGTTGATGCCTTGTAGAACCTTGTTAGAGTGCCTAGGAACCCTACATAAACAACAACTCCATTTCAGCAAAAGTTTTGACGGAGTCATTCGGAAGTTCGGAATACCACTCAAACACCGTTTCCGATAAACTGCCGACGAATTGGCGAAGCAAGAGCTTGTCGTCACCGCCGGTGTTGCCGCAGAGAGCCCTGAACTGGGCCGCATGTTGATGGGGATTGCCTGTCCCCTTGTAGACACGAAATTTCGGGATCGTGTAGCCCGGCGGGTATTTGATCTGATCGTACCGGCTCGGATACGGTCGCCCTGTTTTGACGATGTGGCCAGCTACCTTAGTTGCCTGGTGGACTCGTATTTGCTGAGCAATGTAGTCATCCAGGGAAGCTTTGGAAATTGTTTCCTCTTTGGCTGCTGAAAGAGCCGGAGGTGGATTTGACATTTTTCCTCTCTCATCTTCAAGGACAATCGGAGGATCTTCCGCTGGGGGATCCTGCTGGATCATCATACCCACCATATCCTGGAACAAAAGGGCCATTCTTTTTATATTGGTTGCCTGTTCCGCAGCCTCTTTGTCCTTCTTTTCCAGTATTCTCCGAAGGAATTCGGCATCGGTTTCTTGCTCCTGGCGTTGATCCAAGGATGCTTCGGGACTTTCTTTTGGCCCGGTGAGTGCGGCCATCGCAGTCATCATTTCTTGGAGCTTCTGCTGCTGCTCCTGAGCTTTAGTCACCGATCGCGTAAGCGGTCTATGACCTGTAGATATACGGCTGTTCTTTTTCCCGGACGCCATGTAGACGGTGTGCACCACAACGCCTCCAGATTTAGGGCATTTGGGCTCACCGCCTTTGACATTTGCCGCAGGCGTGGGGACTTTCTTCGGCCTTCTCCTATTGTGAGCAGTTGACGTTGAGGAGGTCGTTGCTGCAGGGACACAGGTAGTTGTCGTCCTTTGCGGTTTGACTGGACGGTTCTTTTCTTCCTGAACTTTCACCCTCTTCTGCCGGTGAGAGTGATCTCGAATGATTACTGAGTCCTGAACTCGTCGCCAGACCTCATAGATTTTGGAGGACAACCGTTGAGAGGGCTGCTCTGGCTTTGATTCTGTAACATTCTCCGCGGGTGGAGGAGATCTCTTCAGCGCGGTAGTCGGAGAGTTCTTTCGTACCCTCCTTAGCGGTTCAAAGCTGTTCCCGGTCGGAACAACAGCATTGATTTCCACCGTTGGAGCTGGTGGGGTTAGCCCAGAGGGGCAGTTGCCCCCGGCCTTCCGTACTCGGCGCTAGTGGCGACATCGAGCGTGTCGAGCTGTTGGAGCTGGTTCGGCGACGGGGATGGTTTTGTCTTGCCCCCTGTCTAGATGAGGCGCTGCTGGTGTCAGCCTCTTGAAGACTGATGTCTTTTGAGTAGCGGTATCCAATCTATCAAAGACAGACCTTCGAGCAGGAACGGGAGCCGGAATAGTTAGTCTTGTAAAGACCGACTCTTTGGCAGGAGAAGACGCCTTGACGACTTCAGGAGCAGAGATAGCTATTTTCCTCGAGATGGCCACTTCAGGGGCCATGGGCTTCTTGTCAGGCCCATCGGAGTTCAGGCTCAGTCTGGTGAAGACCGAAGAGTTGGAATTGGACGACCCGTTGAGAGGGGCCGTGGTAGTAGTGAGCCGATCGAAGACCGACTTCTTTTGCGCTTCCTTTGGCGGCGGGATATTAATGTCCACTGGCGGGAGCATGGTCCCAAAGAACAGACCGGTGGTAGCCTGAGTCACTTGTTCCACAGGCATAGTGAACAGGGAAGCAGCCTGCGGCCCATAGGATACACCTCCAGGTGAGGCGGAGCGTCGGTTGCACTTGCAGTTCGAGCAGTTGAACGCCATTTCTTTTTGATTTCTGCGCCAAGCAAGAGACCAAATCTTAGTAACTTGAAACCCGAGGGCAACCATTAACAAACCGCGATTCGTTCGTGAATACGACACACGAAGTGTGGAGTGGAAAGAGGAAAAAGGTCCCACCGGGTGTGCCAGAATCTGTTCCCCTCCGAAAGACGGCGCGACAGGGACGTTTTGCCTGAGATTCGGGGCAGATGCTTATTGGTGCTATCCGTCCACCTCTCCGAAAATGCCAAGTTGATTTATGGCACCGTGTATCGAAGGTTTAAACGGATGTATCCGATATAGCAGACTTCGTCAGATTCCCCCTCGCTTGAGGGGTTTTTGATTGTGGGGACGCTCTTCCCTGCAGGCGCAAGCCCCTGCAGTTAATTACGCTACCGCATTGCGGTAACAACTTTCTCCTTCTCCAGTTGGTCACTTCGTGTCGTGTGTGTTTGTTTTGTTTGTGGTTGCCCGTGGATTGTATACGGAGACTAAGTTATGTTGTCGCCCGTAGGGCGTGGACTAGTCCAAATCCGTATCTTTCTTAGATTTGGTTTTGGGGGGGTTGGGTTTAAGGATACGTTAGTCTTATTTCAGACTAAGATCAACTTAAATGTTAGTTAAGGATACGTTAGTCTAATTTTAGACTAAGATCAACTTAACGGGATCGTTTAGATCCAACAAGAGAGCAATTGGGGGCCCTGTTGTTTAGTTTAATGACATTGCGGTCGATAGGTAGTTTAAGAACATTGCGTTCCAATGTTAGTTTTAAGACGTTGCGGTCAAGGTTAAGGACATCATAGTCCATGGGTTTAAGGACTCCACAGTCCGGCGTTAGTTTTAAGATATCACGGTCAAGGTTAAGGACATCATAGTCCGTTGCTAGTTTGAAGACATCCCGGTCAAGGTTAAGGACGTCATAGTCCGTTGTTAGTTTTAAAACATCCCGGTCAAGGTTAAGCACATCATAGTCCATGAGTTTAAGGACAATACAGTCCGTGAAATGTATGGTTGTTGGGACCCGTCACCTCTTTGAAGACGTTGAGGAATTACAACGACAAATATCAAAGGAGTGAAGAGATGTACCCTTGAACCAAGGTAGATTAAATGATCTGTAGCCCAATTTGGAACCAAGACCAATTAATTATATTGTGAGCCCATTGGCTCAGTTAAGTCTGGATTGAGGACTTATGACCAACTTGGGCTGTGTCCAATTAAGTCTGGCCCTTTGTTGGACTGTTTGACATTTGTCTGGTTCCAGTCCACAAAAGTTTTGAGGGGCTTGATAACATTTCTGTTGTAGCTCTGGATGTTATTCAACTTTGAGGTTCAATTGAAGGGGAGGCTTTGCCTCTGAAAAATTAGTCAATTTGGCTAAAAGTAGCGTTAAACACTAAATAACAAAAGTGTTAAACACTAGAAACAGAATTCTCAAACTAGTGTTAAACACTAAAAGAACAATCAGTGTTAAACACTAGAAATATAGTTTTCGATTTAGTGTCAAACACTAGAAAATAATCAGTGTTAAACACTGCAAATAGGGTTTTCAAATTAGTGTTAAACACTAAGAAAAATCAGTGTTAAACACCGGGAATAAAGATCTCTAATTAGTGTCAAAACACTAAAGAAAAGGGGTCACATGCGGACATGTGAGAGCGCCCAAAGATAGGACCAGATTCCCTTTATTCTGTTCTGCAAAAAAGTATTGAATATTTTCTATATTTGATTTTGGAGCATCACGTGCTGACACATGACGGGGATTTGTGTGCTGATTTGCCAAGGGGTCACGTGGTAACAGGTGAGGGCGCCCAGAGCTTCTATTTCTTTTGCTTTTTCTTTCTGTGCTTCAGGGGTCACGTGGAGCACGTGAGGCATTGCCTCTGAGTTCTTTTCTGCGGATCTTTATAGGGGTCACGTGGGGACACGTGACCCTGATTCTTTGCCTATTTGAAGATTTGTTTATCCTTTTGAGAATTAAATTCTTCATAAGGTTAAACCCTAGCTATAACTTTAAAGGAATTAAATTGCTATTTTGGAAGAATTATATTCTTAGATAGGGTTAAACCCTAATTTTCCTTCTGTGGGAATTAAATTTAAGTTCTGGCATAGGGTGAAACCTTAATTTCATTTTAAGAGGAATTAAATTCTCGATTAGGGTCAAACTCTAGTTCTGTCCATCTTGAAGGAATTAAATTCCTATGATTTTTTGGAGAATTGAATTCTCACATAGGGTTAAACCCTAATTTTATCTTGGAGGAATTAAATTCCTATAACTTTGTGAGAATTAAATTCTCAAAACTCAATTCCTCCTCTATGTTTTAGACCTGCATGGCAGGATCTCGACCCGATAAGAATTAAATTCTCAACCTATGGGGAGATGTGCACTTTGCAGGTCTTTCACCAGAGAAAGAACTAAGTTCTTCTTTTTATATAAGAGTTAAACTCTTAGATTGCGAATTAAATTCTCCTTTTGAAGCTTTTATCCCATTTCTTCTCTTATCTAGGGTTTTTCTTTGTAGAGGATCAAATTCTCCTTTCTTTTTTCTCTGAATTTTCAAGATTCCAAAGCTCTCTCTCTCCTCCAAAATTCTCTTGGCTCCTATTTATAGGAGAAGGAAAAGAATCAATATGTTGAGTAAATCTTTCATTGAAAGATTTAATTTGTTTTCATCATTAATCCGGGCCTTTAGATTATTAGGTGAATTTTATTCACCGTTAGATTTTAAATCCAAAGATATTCCTTTTGTTATTTCGGTGAGATTTAGGGGAAATCTTTCCTTGTCCAAGATTTTTCCATAAATTGGTGATGTTTAATCACCCTGGGATTCTCAATCCAGCGGTTCTCCATAATTCTTCTCCATTTTAGAAAGATTTAAATGATCTTTTTCAGAATTTAATTCCGTTGAACAGTAAGGCTTTTAAAGCCAGTCACGTGTGGCCACGTGACCCCTGGTCACGTGTGAGCACGTGACCCCCTAAATGGACTCCTCTTCTGCGATCTGTTATTTGCCGCTGCTTTAACCATCACGTGCCAACACACGACCACTGGTCACGTGTTAGTACGTGATGCCTCTTCTAAAGCTTTTTCCTGATTTTTAATCAGGAAACAATGATCTACTTTTATTAATCAACGTTACAAGTATAAATCCTTCGAATTTAGATTACAAGAAGAAGTTGCTCTCGATCTTTGCCTCGTAGGAAGTGGATGCTCAGTCGATATTCACGTCACTTTGTCACGTCGAATCGCGGACCTATTGTGGATCTCTTGTTCTTGACGGTGATTTGCATCATGTTAAAGGTGATGGTTTTTAATTTTAGCACTCGGTCCTTTATATAGCCCCTAAATCAGAAATCCTACATCCCATGTTTAAAGATTTATTGTTGCGATCTTGATCACAAAATCACAGATCCTACGGCTATTAAATGGCCGCGGATCCGCCGCTATTTGTGTCTATTGGCCACAGAAGCGCGGTTATTTAGGGAAGTTAGGGTTCCAAAATTCAGGTGCCTTCTCATGTTGACACATGGAGATTTTTTCAATGCATAGATTTTTCAAATATTTCCCAAGTCTCTGTCGTTATTGATTTTACGATTTTATCGACAGATCTTGCTTCTAACATCTCGAATATCTCGATCTCTGGACCTGAGCTAAATTTGCACAATATCTCCATGAATAATATTGGTAATATTTGTTATATTAGAGATATTATCTTAATCATTTTATATGGTATTAAATTTTAAAGAAATTTGATTAAGATTATTTGATATGATATGCATAATAAAAATATTATATAATTATTATATGCATATATTCCTTCATAATGTTAATTATAATATATAAACACATGATATAGAGTTTTTTGTAGATAAACCCACATATGTTCTATATTTATAATAAACACCTTTAAATGTTTATCAAAAGTAAGGAAAATGTTATATCAAAACTGCAATGTTTTCGACTGAACAAATACTCCCAAATTTAATTTTGATCGTCCCCAGCTAACTAGTTATTCAAGAGAGGGAGAAAAAAACCTAGCACACTTTCCTAAGCAATCACGATTGCACTGAGCACGTGCAACAAGCCTTTAAATCTCTAGGTGTCCCTAATAGGAGGAGTGTTTTCTCCTGAGGTTTTTCAGCGGATTACACCCACATAATCCCATAATAAAAGAAAGAAGACGAAAATTATATACAAAGATAAGAACTATAAAAGAAAGAACTTGAAAAGAAGAGTTTCCAACTACACTAGCTTTTCGGTTGCCATGAGCCCTATCTTAATGGTCATGAAAAGATGTCGGAGATCACATCATCCCTCAATAAAACATCTCCTTTAGTCTTCCTCCCTAAATTTCTTTCAAACATCGATCATATACCCCTACGTGTGTGTATAAGACGTCCCACACTTAAAGAATTCAATTCAAGCTATCATACTCTTGTCCATCTTCCTTAGTACTTTGTAGTCGGTGAATATTTTAGATGGAATTGCTCACACATTTTTCATGCGACCGTTAATAATTCTTGAGGTACTAACCGACCGATTACTAAATGTGCTCACTCATTTAGGAGTAATTAGCAATTTCCTCATATTGCAATACCTAAGGTTTAGCAGTGGCTCCCAAACCAGTTGGTCTAAAGCACTAGGTGATAAAACACTCTCGCTATATTTTTTTTATGCTGCCTTAAGCAATTACAAAACCAGTGTTCATTTTTCTTCACCATTTTTTAAATATTTTTATTTTTCTTCATATCGAAGCTTTTAGATAAGAGCATTTCAAGGTATGCTCTACTGTCCCAAGTTTCAAGATGTGTGCAAGTGCGTGTAGTAGGGTATCAACGTTCAAATATTTGGACTCAAGAATAGGAACTATTTTTCAGACTTATTTTTATCCTCAGATTAGTAATTTTCTTCATCTTACTAACCCTTGGGACAACGGCTCATAACTACTTATTACTAGTTTCGTTTAAGAAAACATCTAATTTTTTTGTTTTTCTCAAACTATTCCTAATTTTCATATGTAATTTTTTCACTTTCAAAGTTTCATTGTCAATAAAAATTTTGTGCTTATATTTATGATAATGCAAAATAATGCATGAATAAGTACAAACCTCTTCCAAATCTGTTTGCAGCAGTGTCCTCATTGATGTCATCTGTTAAGCTTAAAAAAAACCTGTAGACTTGGAAGGAAAAGTTATTAAAGGGGACAAGAAATAATGACAGTGAAATCCTCCCCCAAACTTTTTTTTGGCTCATAATTTTATAAAAATTTATTTTCAAGAGCCAAATATTTTTCTTCCCCCTCCCCCAGACTTGAGTAAAATAGTATTAAGCATTTAAAATTATGAGGGGGGTTAAAGTTATTAGTCTATGTAAAGTTTTATAAAGACCAAAATTCAACACCAATCATTCAAAGATTTGATCAATGTAACAATATAGTTGGTGGAAGATCAGAGATTTGAAGAGGTGGGTAGATAGGAGGCGGAATCGATCGGATTTACGTCTCGGTTGGTAGAGACGGAACAGTGATGGTGAACGAAAACGAGAATGTGAATGATTAGGAATGGATAGAATAGTCACATTCTCGTATGGGATAAGAAAATACGGTGGTGGTTCAACTTCTTCGGGTGGATGTTGATTTATCACAACATCCGTGTTGTTTAGGAATGCGAGTTCGTCGGCGAAAATATCTTCGAAACTTTCATCGATGGTCCGAGTGAACGTTTCAATGTCAATCTGTTTCGCGCCCGAATTCAACACACTTGATTTGTCAAAAATTATGGCGGTAGGAGACTTGAAAAGCACATCAACCTTATTCTTAAAAGAGTCTAAATCAAGTTGACTTTCTAGAATTATCGAACTCGAAATATCGGAGTGTGATTCATCAAAACTCAATAGAATTAAAGGAAGATTAGAAGAAGAACCAGAGAAAGTAGAAGATGAAATGGGTAAACAAAGTTGTGTGTCGAGCATTGTTGAACCAGATGTGGGAAATGAAGGTTGAATATCGTTCTACTTCTCGGATAGGTCGGTGGTAAGGATAGGATCGGTTCATTGTACAGAAAGATATTCGTATTTAATAGAAGGGACATGATGGGTCGGAGAATCCAACTCATCTAAAATAACGGTTTCATCTTCAAAAATATCCTCAATATTTTTCTCAAAACTCAACCCATCCATGCATTTATCATCAATTTCTAGACGCATATGGGGTTCGGGAAAAACAGTTAATGGTTTGATATGATGTTCACATGGAAGTGAAAGGACCTGATAAATTGGTGAGAAAAACTCATCCAAAACTGTCGGTTTATCATCCAAAATATTCCCAGTATCAATATCCTCAATCAAGTGAAAGTCAGACACCTCATCAAAAGCATGGTTTTCAATAAATTTTGGTTCTAGAGTGGAAGTGTAGATATCATAAAGATTGGGTGTGGTTTCACTAGAAATGGACCGTTCACAATCAAGTAGATCAAACATTACAAAGTCGCACAATTTTCAAGCATTCTATCTTCACTTGGTAAATCATTTGGTGTACTCAATAGATTTATGAAACTGGAGTTGTGGAATTCAATTTGGAATTGGGAGGTTTGATTTGGAAGGGTGTGCTGCTCACTCTCTCTACTCAAATTCTCAATTTGTCCCATTGCCGCATCATACATTGGAAAATTTTGAGCTAGTTGGAAACTAATTGCTGGTTCGTTGGGTAGCATGGGAGCGGCCATGGATGCATTCAATTCCTCTATCTGGTGGTACGATGCTACCCGAAATTTTTCCAATGACCGTTCAAGACTAGACATGGGTTGTGAAGGGGTTTCAGTAGAAGATTGAAATTCTTGTGGATAGGTGAAACTCCTAAATGACTGTTCAGAAGAAAAGTTTAGAGAATCGGGTAGGATTGATAGGAATCGAATGGTTGTGAAAAATGGACAAGAGTAGGATCGACATTCTGATAAGAAGGTGATTGAAATTGTTTTCCTAACGAATTTGGAGTGGTGAAAGAAGTGAAAGATCGGTTACGGGATTGTTCAATTCTGTCAGCAATTGACATAGGTTTCGGAGTCGCAGCATGACTCTCAGAAGGGGTATCAACTTAAGAAGGTGGAAGAGATTGAAATGGTTGATACAAAGTAGAGTTCGGTGTCCAATTGTTGGTCCTAGATGCGTCTATCTTATCTCTCAAAGAAATAGTAGAGTCGAATTTTGTACCAAAACAGTTACAAAAACAAGAGATATCTGGTTCTGGATAGCAAAGCTCGGCAAGAGTTCATCTGTTTAGGTTACCCATTGTGAAAAGGTGAAAAGAAAAAAAAGGGTGAAAGATTTAAGCTCTAGTTGGATTGTTTTGCTTTGAAAGATGGACTCAACAAATCACAAAATACACAATCAAACCCTAGAACTAAGGTCACCCAGGTCAAGCACTAGACCGCTCCTAAACTTCCAAAGGACAAGTTGCAGGTTCAATCCTCTACCACCTCTTTATCACTTTTGTGGCCAGGTAAGTATCAGGTCAGTGGGAGGTATCCGCTATATGAATCACCGAAAATAGCGGGCCTAATTAAGTAACCACTTTCCTTATTCACACTTGCCTTAGACACCACAAAAAAAATGCGGATAAGCGATAAATTACCCATGACCCTCCTTTGTCCTGATTGAGCGCGACGTGTTGGATATGGTGCCCTCAAAGTCAATTATTGGATCGCAGGCACATGATTGCAATGATTGAGGGAGGACCTATGCCGGCAGGACAGTCTTACTCAAGATGATAGTATGCTATCTGGTTTATCTTTGTCATCGTGTACATGCTTTAGGTGATATTACAGATCACTATTACACATTGATAAAGCCCTTAGGATTCTTGCTTGACTACCAGCAGTATGATGGCGATCATATTCGTGAGAGTTGGGTAGTCTATAAGCACATCCTTAAAGTGGTCCCTAGTCGTGGGAGTTTCGAGACTGGGCATCGATACTCCATTAGTAGACTAGTGTATACAGTCAAGACCCTGACGAGGGGCGGTGGCCGGTCTCACAAGCCATTGGTGTTAATTGGTTCACCTAAGATGTATACAAGTGCTCATTGGGTTATGAGTACACCGGACATGACTCGCCGGGAACCTGCTAGTTGGTATTATACCTTGCGTTAGATAGCAGTTCCCTGGTGACATAAGTACATGTTAGTTCATCGACCTGAGATCGTCATTTGTCTCGTGTGAGTTCCCACTGTGCTTTGATTACTACCCTACCACTGCTCAAAGGAGTCATGCAAACAGGTTTTAGTTGGGTACAGTCCCGACCCACATGGAGGTAGTGAGCAGATCGGCAGGGGTTTCGTCTCTCCCGGTATTGGGGGTGAGATCGCGCTGTGTTTAGGAGAGCCATTACGCGAAGTCCTTGACCAAGGCAAGTGAGATTTACTGGTAGGTATTCCAGTAGTATCTTAGGGTGTTCTGGGCTACACTCCGATACGATTTGTACCGCTTTTGGAGGTCTGACGTATACCAGCCCCCTAGGCCCGACATGCGATACTCATAGACGAACGGACCGGACTGTACGGATATTGTCACTGACAGGCTCAGTAGGGTTTCTGGATGAGTTCGCTCATCAGCTTCCCTTTTGGTCAATACAAGGGTAGCTGTGACGTACAGCTAGTACCACTGACGTGCTTGTGGTTAAACCCACTGCCAGCATATTACGAGTCTTTAGAATCCCCCACAGAAAGTTTTCCCAAATTTGGGAGAAACGTTGTAGAGGCCGTATGGTTTTATGGCAGGATTCGATCATATACGTACACTTGTGCTCGGATCACGATCGGACGGATCATACTAGTGGGCTTTGGTTTAAAGCCAGATCCTAGTATTAGATTTGTTGGATTACTTTAGTCTCATTGCATTCGCATTCAGCCGGAATGTGGATGCAGGTATGTATATACAGGTGAAGGGTATCCTTGTGATCTGTCACGAGTTTACTTTAGATATTGCCATATCTTTTTGTTGGACTAAACATTTGGATTAATGTTTGGATGGTGTAAATTGTGAGTGGATATTATCATGAGGAGCAATTAATGTGGCATGTTCAATTTGGTGACTCATGGTCTCTTTTTTTGTGAACATGTCATGTTAATTGATTGTTGATTGTGTTGAAATGAGAGGTGGAGAGAGAGAGGGCAGCCATATGAGATTGTTTGCTCTTGAGATTATTATGCTAGCTCTCATTTTTCATTTGCAACACAACAACAAAAGCCTCTCTTCTTCTTATTCTTCCTCTAGCTCACAAATTCCACCATGGCTTCATCTTCAAACTCCATCCATACACTCTCATGTGTTGAGAATCAATGGATGCTTGAGACAAAGTTATCACACGCATTCTCTACATCACCTTGGACATGTCGGTTAGTAAACTTCATGTCCGAGTTGCTTCGGTTTGAAGCGGGAGCCCGTAAAAAGACTTCTTGACGTGGTGCCCTTCCGACGAGGAGACCGGATGCCGTGAGGAGGTAGGGATGGTGGCTAAAGACCGAAGGATACGGATCGATCGGTATAGCCTTTCTATCATCTTTCTAGTTAGCTAGTTTGTGTTAATGGTTCGATCCGGGTAAAAGACTACGATAGCGCCGGTTTCGTAAAAAGTTTTTGTTCCGCGTTTGGCCTCGGATTGACGGCCAGGGTGCTACCGTAGACTTACATGGTATCAGAGCCACGCCATTAACCTTTACTAGCTTGTTCTAACTTGTTTAAAACATCGATCGAACGAAATTTCCAAAACCGCGATTCCAATTTATGCAGTTTCTATCGAAATATTTTTGTCATCGAAAAATTATTTTGAGTATGTCAGAAAATCATGTAGGCATTTTTAAGACTACTGTAGAAATTTGGTAAAATGATACCACAAGAACGCCGCGGAACCGTAGCATAACCCACGTTTTGGCCGCGGTTCCGCCGCCGTTTTGGGGCTTTAGTGCACCATTATTTCTTCTGGTTGTCTTTAATATGGAATTGTGGTTTCTGGAATATTTTGTTTGGGCCTAGATTTTGTTTGAGTACTGGATTTGTGCTTGGGGCCCACTTCGGGAAGTTTTGTCGATCGAAATTTTAAATACTTTAGTTGACAATGCTTACATTATATCTGCGACCGTGAATGTCATTCGAGCGATAAATCCTGTCTAATTGCTATAGCTCTTTTAGACGGATTTGCGAACGTGACATCCACGTTGATGTTCTGTGTTGTGCTGTGTTGTTTCGGATTTGTCGTGGTGGATAGCTTGCGTGCAACGGTAGTGCAGTTTGGTTATATTTGTACATTTGATATCGCGGAGCGAGCGTCCGACATGTGGACTGCCGTCACTGCCTGTTTGTATATTATTCTTTTGGGGCACGACTGGGTTGAGGTCGATGTTACCGTTGTACATATTTTCTTTTCTGTACTAAGATTACCCCGTGGTGGGGTGCACGGATAGCCGGGTTCTTGAGGGCAAAGGGCCCGCATCTCATGGCATTGAGACAAAGGGGGCTTCACTCTAGAATTGGCGGGCTATTCCCCGCATTCGTAGGGGGTATAGGTTGACCCAAGGTGAGGTGCTCAAGTTACCGGATTCCGTGAAGTGCTGGGTGGTCCATTCACTTTGCTGAAGGGGGCTGCCTCGCTTCTGGTTTTGGCGGGTAACTTGCCGCGCCCGTAGGGGTCTAGGTTTTCATTGCACAGGCTATCCACACGACCAGGGGAACGTCGGGTTTCACTTGCGGCTCAAAGGAAACCCGGGGATCCCAGATTATCTGTATTGTTCTGTGATGCTTATTACTTTTTTGTGATGTTGCATTTATCACGCCTGGAGCGATTATTATATATTGATATATATACTAGTAGATGTTGTATATGTTTTACATCCGCGCTAGTCCAGTCCCCACTCTGCCGTTAGTTAAGTAACCTAACGGGTGATGACGGGACCCAGTGGCGAATGCGGATGGCATAGACATACATCATATTTTCGTTCTTTTGTTGTGTGATCAATTGATAGGACTGCATTGATTCAGATCAATGCAAAGAAAACAAACATATTCGATATTGTTGGAATATTTTTCAAAAAGTTGTTATTGCAAGGACGTTTTCTTTTATTTTGCACAGTGGTATTTGGTTATGAATATCCAGCACCTCATTCGACGAGGCAAGGGCCGAGATCCCTTCATCGGGAGTGACCCCTTGGACAGAGGTTTGCGTCAGGGTAATAACTTCACTATAGTCGATTACTTTTTGATTTGAATCGCGGTATTCAGTTGGAATATCCTGCACCTCATTCTACGGGGAAAGAGCCGAGATCCCTTCACCAGGAGTGACCTCTTTAGCAAAGGTTTTCGCTACTATATATTTATAAAAAGCTATCCAGTTCCTTCAACGATATCAAGTTCATTACGTTAAAGGTTTTTCGCCAAAAACCATTCGTAGCCCTCCGTCATTTTAGACGGATAGCACTTAGTATTCATGCTATGTTTGTTGGCCTTCGTCAAGGCATAGTGTATGGTAGCTGCTTGTTACTTTTCTGTAGCATAGATAGATGCGTTGGTTTGGGACAGTCGTACAGCCTTATTGACCTTCATCAAAGGCTTGTACGGGTGGGTTCAAATTAACCTGGACAATGACGGGTAGAACTTGACATGTGACTTATGATTTTTTGATCTTCGTCAAAGTCATAAGAGCATGGGGTAAAAATCACATCGGGAGTTTCAAACATACAGGAAACTTTCCAGATATGCGCAAACCTTCTAGAGTGTGATAACGTGAGTGGATTCCATCACGTTATCATGCGATGATAGTTGGATCCCGATTCCCACTGATGAGTTGGTTTACTCCTCGGGTGATCCCGGCTAATTCTTCTTTCAGGTTTGGAGAAGAATTTGAGGATACAGTGGGGGGCTTTCTGATTAGATAAATTGATTTCCATCCCGATCTAGGTTAGAGTGCACGCAGAGTGTTTCTTTTCTCTCTCTTTTTGGCAGCGACCGTGACCCGACCCTAGACTATAACTCAGTGACCAAGTTGACCGAATTTTCTTAAAACACTGGCTTTTGGATTGTCTGAGTTGCATACTGTTCCCCTCCGAAAGGCGGCCGAGACATTAGGACGTCTGTGCCTGAGGTTCGGGGCAGATGCTATTTGGTTTTATCCGTCCACCTCTCCGAAGATGCCAAGTTGATTTATGGCACCGTGTATCGAAGGTTTAGACGGATGCGGCCGATGTAGCAGACTTTGTCAGATTCCCCCTCGCTAGAGGGGTTTTTGATTGTGGGGACGCTCTTCCCTGCAGGCGCAAGCCCCTGCAGTTAATTACGCTACCGCTTCGCGGTAACAACTTTCTCCTTCTCCAGAATTTCACTTCGTGTCGTGGGTGTTTGTTTTGTTTGTGGTTGCCCGTGGATTGTATACGGAGACTGAGTAATACCGTCGCCCGTAGGACGTGGATTAGTCCAAATCCGTATTTACTTAGATTTGGGTTTGGTGTTTTTAGTTTAAGGATGCCTTAGTCGCGTTGCGGCTAAGATTGACTTAAACGTTCGTCAAGGATACGTTAGTCCTGTTTGAGACTAAGATCAACTTAACGGGATCGTTTAGATCCGACAAAAGAGCATTTGGGCTCTATTGTTCCAGTTTAGGGACATAGTGGTCCATATTCCAGTTTAGGGACGTGGTGGTCCATCATTAGTTTAGGGACATTTCGGTCCGATATTAGTTTAGGGACGTCTCGGTCCGATATTAGTTTAGGGACGTTTCGGTCCGATATTAGTTTAGGGACGTTTCGGTCCATATGGGTGTGTGGTCGTTGGGACCCGTCACCTCTTTGACGTCGTTGAGGAATTACAACGATGGGTATCAAAGGAGTTCGGAGATGTACCCTCGAACCGGATGTAGATTGGTTTAGGAGAGCCATTCTGCTCAGTTAATTTAATTTAAGGACTTATGGCCAAAATTGGGTTAAGTCCAGTTGAGGATATTCAACATTTTTCTTGATCTTAGGCCTATTAGGACTATGTTAGGGCTTTGCCCAAATTTCATAATGCACTGCATTCTATTTTGGCCTGCTAGGCTTTTGATTTGGGCTTTGTCCCTTTATTTATGATGCAGAGCATCTATTTTAGTTTGGGCTCTGTCCCTTTAAAGCAATGCATTGCATTTTATTAGACCTGTTAGGCCTTCTTTAATTGGGCTTGGCCCCTTTTGTAACCAAGGCAGTGCATTTGTCTGGCGCTTTGCGCCGAGTAATGAGCGCAAGCTCATATGGTGATGATACGTGTTATGCTCTGGTGAGCGCAAGCGCAACAGCGCAGTGCGCTGCGCTGTTGCGCTGCTGACACGTGGCGCGCTCTCAGCGAGTTGCGCCAATTCCAGAGAGCAAAGCTCTATCTTAAGAGCGCGTAGCGCAGGTTGTTCTGCAGCTGACACGTGGCGCTCTCTCAAGAGCGCAATAGCGCAGTTTAGAAGTGCAAAGCACTAAGAATCTTTTAGATTCAAAACAGAAGTGCAGAGCACTATTTTAGATTAAAGAAATAAATTTCTTTCTTTTCTTTTCATTTACAGAACCAGAGGTTCACAAGAGTGCAAAGCACTATTTATTATATGAAGATCATTGATCTTGTTTTTAGATCAATGATCTATTAGAGGAAATTTCTTTTTCCTTATAAAGGTTTTTTACCTCTTCTTGAAATTTTTCTCAGAGTTCTCTCTGTTTGAAGCTCTTGATTTTTCAAGAAAAAAAAATATTCATCCCTTTGAATTGAGGCTTAGGGTCCTTTTTATAGTGCTCACAAATTAGTTAAATTTGTTAAAGAGATCATTCTCTGAGTGATTTGGGGAATTTTTCCCACCGTTGGATCTTTGATCCAAGGGCTTCTGCTTTGCAGAAGAAAATCCTCTTGTTTTAACAAGAACAGAAAAGATTTCTTAAAATCTTAATTTAGTTTGGCGCAGATGCCCCAGCGCGTGACACGTGTCGCGCAGCGCATAGCGCAGCGCAACTGAAGCGTTGCTTCCTTTAATAGAGCTTTGCTCTGATTGGGCGCGCCTTCTTGGGCGCTGCGCTGACGTATTAGCGTCTGACGCGTGGCGCGTTGCGCCCGAGACTTGAAGCGTTGCTTTAAAATTTGAATTTTTGAACTCAAACAGAGCTTTGCTCTGATTGGGTGAAACAAATGCCCCCCCACCGTTGCGCTCATGTGGCGCACACGTGAGTGCAGTGGTGGCAACCCCCTGACCTTTGGATTAAGGGGTGAGCTCAAGAGGCGCAGGTGCCTTTATAAATAGGGCCTCCGGCCCTTAGAAAACTCTTCACCATTTTCTAGATTTCGATTTTCAGAGCTCTGCTCTTGCTTAAGAATTTCAGAGCTTTGCTCTTGCTTTCAGAACTCTAGAGCTTTGCTCTCATTTCCCAAAGTTAGAAAACTTTAGGTAATAATTAATTTAAAATTAAGTTAAATTAATTTAAATCAATTTTAACCAACAGAGCTTTGCTCTCATAGATCTTTTGATCTAAAGAAATTCCCTTTGGGGTTTCATCAACAGAGCTTTGCTCTCACGAATCCATAGATCTACAGAGATCTTGTTCATGGGTTCTAACCCATGAACAGAGCTTTGCTCTTGAATCAAATGTAGATTTTTTTTAGATCTGAAAAATGAAGAATTTTTTTATAAGTTTTCATGGATTTTCCAGGATTCCAGAAATTTTAATTTTAAATTTCTTTTCAAATTTTTTTTTTTGATGGGATATTACAGAGCTAAGCTCTTTTCCAGGAATTTTATTCTTCTGAGACCAGAATTTGACAAGTGTCATTCTGTGACAGAGCTTTGCTCTGAAAGAGGAGATTTTCTCCTTGTCTCTGGGGATTCTTTATTAATGGGAATGTTTTCCTGGGGAACAAGTGACAATCTCATCCAATGATGAGTTTGTCTTATTAACTGACGTATTGTCATTTAGATTTTGTGGGTCCCTCTTTGGTCTCCTACTCACTGCACTGTGGTGCGGTGTAATTAGTTAATTTTGATTTTAATTTAATTAATGCATTTTCATCTTTCAATGCCAAACGTTGGGATTACAACACTAACGGCTACATTGTTCTTTTGCAGCGATCATGTCTGAAGACACTTCATTCCCGTTCGTCCGCTCGGAGGAGGGATTTCTCGAGGCGCCCTTGGACCGTGAAGCCCTAACCATGATTAGAGAGTACGACCCTGAGTACAAGAAACTCCACCTTTGGGGGTCTTGGTGTAACCAGATTATTATGGGTCGATGCAGCTTCACCTGCGCGGTGCCGTCAGAACCTATCACGGCAATTCACTACGCTAACCCACCTCCAGTGCAGTATGCCGTGGAGATGATAGACTGGACCGCGAACAGCTTTCTTCATCCCGCTATGGATGCGGTTCCGGTTCAGCGTCCTATGGTCTTGGATATCCTAGGACGCCGTATCTATCAGGGGGAAGCACGGCCCTGGGGGCAATCATATAACCTTGGTTTGATTCCCCGTCACCCGATTGGCTATCTGCCGTGGGCCCGGTACATCCTGTCGACGAAGAAGTCGCAGTTGATAAGACTAGGACTGTATACCGCGGTCTACGTCTCTCTTTTCCAATACCCTACGCTCCCCACCTGGTGGTTCAAGGCTTTCTTGGAGCAATGGAATATTCCCACCCACACTTTCCTTGCCATGGATCGGGAAGTGTCTATTTCTTTGGAGGAATTCGCAGAGGTATCTGGCCTACCGGTCATGGGGGAACACTATGAAGAGCTGCTCCCGACAGATGAGTACATCTTTGGTGCTAAGCCGATGGTAAGGGGGATTACGCCAGAAAATGCCGTTCAACACCAATTCCCGAGCTTGATCAAGGTGTTGAACATCTACGAGTCCCTCTTCATCGAACACGGGAGCCGAGGAGTTAATTTTGAGGACTTCATTGCTCGCTTCCTCCGTCCGAGCGTTTTTTCGCCAGGAGCCGTCAAATCTGCCATCTTGGATGATCCTTTTGGCCTAGGTTTGGATAACCTGCCGACGAAGGAGATAGACCAAAAGGCTTTCTTCCTCCCAGACCTCCCTACCATATCTTTCGCGGAAATTGCAGCCCCTGGGATGGATGAGGAGGCCTTTTTCTTAGGATTTCTCGGGCTGTGGCTGAGTTGGTTCGCGATCCCAATGCATTCTCATCGCATGCGGCCCTCTGTCTTTTATCCAGCCCACCGCATGGTCATCGGGGTAAAGGTGGCCGTGGGGATTGCCGGCCTGGCGCACCTATATCATGGCCTCAGCCGAGCAGCGGATGCCAACGAGCCCGGGGTACTGCACGTGGTCTTCCCGATGCACTACTTTGCATCGTGGCTGGAGCTACACACGGCGGGTGTCTTCGGTATGCATAAAAGGCCTTCATTCTTTGACAAGTGCGGTTTTCCTCGCATTTTACAGCTGATTGGCTCATCAATCGTGACCCCTTCACCACGGGACGCCAGAGGTTTACTGCTTCGCCTTCACACCGTTGGAGTCGGGATGTCCTTTATTGATAAGGTATTAACTTTTGGAAAAGCATCCACCACTGCGGTGCGACCACTACAGGACTCCTTCAAGGATGGAGTTTCAGTCTTAACAGCCCGGGAGATCCTTCATTTGTATTCTATTAGACCGGGTTTCCTAGTCTTCAAGCAGGGCGGTGCAGCAGTCTTTATGAGATATAACCCGCATCGTTTTGCCCGACAACTGGGTTACGATCAAGGGGTACCCTTAGAAGCTTTCTTACTGGAACCTGCTGTAAATGAAGAAGGGACGGAGAACGCGTTACACCACTTCATGCGCCTGAACACGGGTTCTCGTTTTTTCATTAGCACGCCGGCCTGTGCTCCATGACTCCTTAATGTATATAAAGAGTGGTACAATCATGCGACGGGGGCTGTTATAAAGGAAGAGAGGCGAGTGTTGATCGACCGTAAAGAAGTACCCCCCGGTACCAATCGTAACGCTCCCTTAGCGCCAAGGATCCTGGTGGTTCCTCCTCTAAAAGATGTTGGGGGCAGACCATCACGTGCACAAAGTCCTCCACGTGAGCTGCCGCTCCCTGATATCACAGACGCACGTCCCGCACCCTGTGCTCCAGTGGAGGCAGTGGTTGTACCCTCCCCAGAGTCTGGCGTGGGTGCGGACATCGGGACTCGTCGTCCCAAAGCGGCTGCTAAGCGGAAGTCGATACCCCGCGAGCCTAGGGTCGGGGGTCAAAAGAAAAAGAAGTCGCTCTTCGCTGCGGATGTCGTGTTCGGCCAGGAACCCCATGCTCCTCATGCTGAAGGTCTGCTCGAATATGGGACTAACGCAGGGTTGGTGATGCCGCCGCCGGACGATACAGACTTGGAGGCTGCTCTCAGAGCTTCGGCATGGTTGGTGAAGCGTGACGCGTGGCTGGCTAAGCTTGCGCAATCAGGTAACTACTAGTCGCCTTTTCTTTATTGCAACATATCCTCTTCATTATTTTTGACTAACACTTTTCTTTCTTTTCTTTCAACAGGCATCACTGATGAAGAAGCCATTGCTGCTTCTCTGAGGACTTTTCAGGAGGAGGAACGTCTCAGGGCATCTATGGGCCTTAGTAAGTTTCAACTCATCAAGTTTTTCATTTTCCTTGTGTTATGGTCGATCTAACCCTTCCCTTTTAATTACAGGAACCTCAATGCCGTTCCCTCCTAGCGACGCAGATGTTGTACCAGCTGCCGACGTTCCTGCTTCTTCTGGGCCACCGCAGGAGGTTCGTCTTGAAGAGCCGATGAGAGATGCCTTAAAGGCTCTGGAGGCATCCCTGAATGAAGACGATGATGCCTTGAAGGAGGCGTCACAGAGGTCCCTCATGACCGCTCGGGAGGAGAGGAAGCGGTTGAGGCGTGAGGCGAAGGCGCGCAGGGCTGCCTAGGCTATGGGAGCGGGCCCCAGCACCGCCCCTCGAGCTGATACTCCCTCCGAAGAGGCCCCTGTCGCCCTATCCACTGCCCGCAGAGAGGTGGCGCGAGCAGTTCGGAGTGCAAACGGTAAATCCGCTTCAGGTAATATTTCTCTCAGTGTTTTTGTTATAAGGATTTTAATGTCATTGGTCCTTATATCTCTTATCTTTGCAGGGCCAAGTCCGATCGAGGGAGAGGCGGAAGCCGTCGATCCTAGGGGAACGGAGGAGGCGATGCCTGCCGAACTCGAGCCGACAGTGGGTAATATCGTTGAGGCCATGGAGCCTGAAGTGGAGGTCGAGGGGCCTACCGCCGAGAAGGTCATTGATGCCGAACCTGAAGCGGTGGCAGATGATGAGTCTAGGATGGTGGCGGCTGAGGCGCTCGAGGTCGGCGGTCCCCTAGCGACGGTAGACGATACAACCGCAGCTACTGAACCTAAGAGAGTAGTGGGTGAGGTGGCCATGATTCCCGAGGACGAGCCAACCGCTCCCTCTCTGGAATCTGGCAATACTCCAATCATAGCCCTTCCCGTCTATGGCCCTCCGCCGTCCCCAGGTCTTGCTAGCACGACGACGGTCCCCATCGAGTCGGGTGACGAGGCCACGGGCGGTGGTCTCATGTCGGTAGAGGAGGGAGTCGCCTCCGTTTCAGCCGGGAGCTCCTCAGGTAGACCCTAAGTGGCTGCTTTTCTTTACTTTACAACCTTTTCTGACAAGTTCACCTTTTCGTAATGCAGGTGCAGCTAGTGCCGATGCCCTACCGCTCGAGGGAGTGCCTTCAACGACTGCTTTGGCGGTGGTCACCTCTCAGCCTTCTCTCATACCCTCGAAGATGTTGGAAGGTATGTGTTTGCGATTTGTTAATCTTATCTTCCAGATGTATAATTTGTGTACTAAAGTCACATTGTTTTATCTTCCAGGAGTGCTTTTTGATCATCTCTATCAAGTGTTGCTCCCACACTTCTCTTTCCCATCTGAATTCACCTCTCCCTCTGGTGGCGCTGGTGAGTATCGTTCCCGATTGGTAGCTTTGTCTTTTCAGTGGTAGAATTATTTCCAACTCTCTCTTGTTCTGACTGCAGTGCTGCAAATCGAAGGGGGAGCAGAAAGATCGGCTGCGCCACCAGCCCTTCCGGCCTTGCCACCTGTCTCCATCGGTATAGTAAACTATCTTATCAATGACTTCCTTCATATCTATTGAATCATCATCTAATCGCATTTCGTCTTTTTCCAGCTGTCGTTCCAGTCTCGGTGCCTTTCGAGTCTCGCATTACAATACCGGGCGGCCCTTCCCAGCGACGTCCGTCCTCAAAAGGTACCGCGAATAGTTTGCGCATGTTGAGCGACTACATCGAGGAACTCGACATCGAGGCTCCTGTATCTGTTGAAGACTTCGCCACGACGGTTAACCCGATGTTGGCGATATTTGCCACCTTCCATGACGAGGGCATTGTCGCCTCCTGGGTTAACTATTGTCGGGAGATCGAGGCTCGCCTTCATCAGCTGGAGTCAATGCGCCTGTCCCTCGAAACTTTGGCCTTGAGCACTCAACGGGGAGCATGGCTCGAGCAAAGCGCTTCTCATTTCCGTCATCTGGAACAAGAAGTGGCTTTGAGGCTGAAGGAGTGCCAAGATTCTTCAAGCAGAACTGCTCGCTTGCGTGCCGAAGTTGAGGCGAACGCCGCTGAGGTAAAGACCATCTTCGAGGGTCTTCTGGAGCGCATATCGAATGGGCTGAGACTAAAGCGGGCACTTGATGTCGCCGAGCATGACACTCCAGGCCGTGAAGCTGCTCACCAAGCCGTCAGGGATCAGCTTGCATCCGTCGCACAGCAACGGGCCCAAGTGGAGGCGGAGTTGGCAGTGGTATCCAATCGGGAAAAGGCATGGAAGGAAGTGTACGAACAACTGATAGAGCTACTTAAGACGCTTCCTTCCCAATAGCTGCCTTTGTATCAATGTATTTGTAAAAATTTTCTTTTCTGAGTAACATGTATCCGTTCTTTGCTCTTTTGTATGATTCACCATGTATTTGATTGAGGTCAATGAATAAAGATACACACTTTCTTTTGCAATATCTTGTATGCTCTTTTGTTTTCTGCCTTTACATCATGATGTTGTCGATGAACCTGATTGGCAGACAACTTAATTTTTCCAAGAGATAGCGATGGCTTAGGCCGCAGGTCAGATCTGCCGCCTAAGACTTTTCAATTCTATGAGCCGTGAGGGTCTCATAGAGATTTTTCTCCCTACGGATCGAGAGGATCTCATAGGTGGATTTTCTCCTTAGGAATCGTGAGGATTCCTAAGTGTGGTTTTCTCTTATAAGTCGTAAGGATCCTATAAGAGAATTTTCCCTCTTACGAGTCGAGAGGATTCGTAAGCGGTTGTTTCCCTCCTTGTCGAAAATCGACTTCGGAGAGTGAGACCCGTGAATAGTATGCAAGAGACCATTTTGGATTGACTTGCAGGGCCCCATTGCTCAGGAAGCAAGTTCTCCTACCTCTGATGCCTGAGGCTTCATCTTGCAGATTAAGAAGCAAGTTCAATTTGTTGAAGAAATCCCTTTTCTGAAAGATTTGGCGGGATTTCCCCCACCATCGGATCTTTGATCTAGGGGCTTCTGTTTTACAGAAGATAATAACCGAAAAGATTTCTTCAGAATCTTTTTGTTTAGCGCGAACGCTCCAGGGTATGACGCGTGTCGCACAGCACACAGTGCAGCGCAACTGCGCTAGTACATCTACGCCGACACGTGTCATGCAGCGCACGATGCATACGCCGCTGAAGCGTTGCTTCCCTTGGTTTTGCTTGAAATAGAGCTTTGCTTTGGCTGGGTGCGCTGCTTTGGGGTGCTGCGCTGATGCGTTTGCGCCGGACACGTGGCGTGTAGCGCGCAGCGCAACGCAACTGCGCTAGCACTTCCGTGCTGAAGCGTCGCTTCTTCAAGACAGAGCTTTGCTCTGATCGGGGAAGGACGAAGCGTTGCTTCATCTCCTGTCTCGGAGTTCGAACGGAAATTCGCTCCAATTAGGGTAAACTGCCGTGACAACTCTTGGAAGTCGAAGAGGCACTTGAGGCCTATAAATAGGACCTTTGGTCCCCTCCAGATACTTATCATCTTCCAGATTTCCATTTTCGAAGACTTCAGAGCTTTGTTCTTGCCTTTAAGAACTCCGGTGCCTTGCTCCTTTTTTTAAAGTTTTTTAGAAAAACTTTAGGTAAAATCGATTCTTAGATCAATCTTAAACAGCAGAGCTCTCGTCTAGTGGGTTTCATCTTTGAACATAGTTTTGCTCTCTAGGAATTTAGTCATCCATGTATATTATTGCTTTTCTATTGTTGATCTTCCTGTAATATTTTCTCCAGGCATAATGGCGGCGGTGCATCTATACAGTCTGCATGAGTTCATTACCTACGATGATATCCGCGCTCAGGGTCGTCAACAAAACCAGGAGTTTACAGACGCTGAATGTGCAGAAGTTATGGGTCGTCTGAACGCAAGCGGTGGTTGGCTGTTGCCTCGGCGTTCGGCTCTTTTAAAAGTCGTGCTGGGAGCAATATGGAGGGCACTTTCGGGTCTTCATGAGGCCCTACCACTCAATGCGCTGGATGATGCCGAGGACAAGGTGCATTCAGTGCACCTGACAGGGCTGATCTCGAAGAAACGACGGAACGACCTCGTTGACATCCTGCATCAAGTGTTTCAGCAGACGACGATCGTTGCTGCTTATCAAAGGCCGGAAGGGCTTGCCGATGATATCGACACCGAGGAGCGCGAAAGACTGCGCATAAGAATAATTAGAAAGGCCAGAAGAACTCTGGATGGCCTTACTTTTGATTTCCTCAATCCGTGCCCCGGATCCGAGGTTATACCGTTGTAATAATTTGAACAATGTTTCTTATTCATTATTCTTATGCTTGTAAAAACTTTTAGCGGTATGAATGAAAACCCTCCCCTTTTCTATTTCAGCTTGTCTTATTTCTCGTCCTGAGTCTTCTGTCCATGCATAAATGAATGCGTCACGCATGCCAGATCAAATGTAGAACGGATATTCTTTCTGTCATCTTCTTTCTTTTAATGTCAGTAGGCTGTCTTAATAACCATGGTTGATGGATGTCTAAAATGAGTATTCCGACTTCCTCAGGAAATAGCGATGGCTTAGGCCGCAGGTTCAGGTTTACCGCCTAAGACTTTTCAATTCTATGAGCCGTGAGGGTCTCATAGAGGCTTTTCTCCCTACGGATCGAGAGGTTCTCATAGGTGGATTTTCTCCTTAGGAATCGTGAGGATTCCTAAGTGTGGTTTTCTCTTATAAGTCGTAGGGATCTTATAAGAGAATTTTCCCTCTTACGAGTCGAGAGAATTCATAAGTGGTTGTTTCCCTCCTCGTCGAAATTCGACTTCGGAGAGTGAGACCCGTGAATAGTATGCAAGAGACCATTTTGGATTGACTTGCAGGGCCCCATTGCTCAAGAAGCAAGCTTTTCAATCCTTGCTGTCTGAGACTTCTTCTTACAAATTGAGACGAATCGGGAATTTGCTCGCGGAGAGGGTGATGGCTCTGCGAGTTGACATGAGTTAAGAGGCTCTCATCACGGAGTGTTTGTATCCGTGAGTCGAGGAGTTTGCTAGGGATTATTTGTTTCCCGAGCACCAAGGATTATTTGTTTCCTTGGGGTTTGAAACGAGTCGAGGATTCCCACGGAGGCGCTGGTGGCTCGGCGGGTCGACGCGAATCAGGAGTCTCTCGTCAAGGAGTGTTTGTATCCATGAGTCGAGGGATTTTCTAGGGATTATTTGTTTCCCGAGCGCCAAGGATTATTTGTTTCCTTGGGGTTTGAAACGAGTCGAGGATTCCCACGGAGGCGCTGGTGGCTCTGCAGGTCGACGCGGATCAGGAGTCTCTCGTCAAGGAGTGTTTGTATCCGTGAGTCGAGGGATTTGCTAGGGATTATTTGTTTCCCGAGAGCCAAGGATTATTTGTTTCCTTGGGGTTTGAAACGAGTCGAGGATTCCCACGGAGGCGCTGGTGGCTCTGCAGGTCGACGCGAATCAGGGGGCTCTCGTCAAGGAGTGTTTGTATCTGTGAGTCGAGGAGTTTTGCTAGGGATTATTTGTTTCCCAAGCGCCAAGGATTATTTGTTTCCTTGGGGTTTGAAACGAGTCGAGGATTCCTACGGAGGCACTGGTGGCTCTGCGGGTCGACGCGGATCAGGAGGCTCTCGTCAAGGAGTGTTTGTATCCGTGAGTCGAGGAGTTTGTTGGGAGAGTATGGCCCCCTCTTTGTTTACGCCCTTGGATTGTATACAGGGATCGATGTGATCTTAACTGTAGGGCCAAAATTTTATCATCATTATTTTTTTTGTTTTATTTCCGCGATGCTCTATCATTTCAGCTTTTATATCGCGAAGGTCGCGATCGCCCAATCATTTCGGCTATTTTTCGCGGTGCCCAATCATTTCGCCTTTTTATTTTATTTTTACTCGCTGCTTTTTATTGCGAGTTGCCCAATCATTTCGGCTATTTCTTCATGCATATATTTTTACTTGCTGCTTTTTTTTTATTGCAAGTTGTCCCATCATTTCGGCTATTTCGTATGCATGTACGGTCTACTGGCTTTTCGCTGTGAACCTGAAACTGGACACCGATTTCGGCATCAGCACCGCTACAACTGGGATATTGCCAGGAGCGAATCATCATCTGCCTCTGTCGCTGTCGAACAAAGGTGGCTTAGCGACCAGGGTTAGGGTCCTGTCGACTAAGGCTTTGACTTCATGAGCCGTAAGGGTCTCATAAAGGTATTTCTCCCTACAAGTCGTGAGGATCTCGTAGGTGTATTTTCTCCTTAGGAATCGTGAGGGCTCCTAAGTGTTTTGTTCCTCTGTAAGTCGCAAGGATCCTACAGGAGGGTTTTCTCCTTGTAAGTCGAGAGGATTTACAAGGGTTGTTTACCATGCAAACATATCCCTAGTTTCAGATGGGACTTAGTTAGGGAAATGTTTATTCGCGCCCGTGGATTGTATACAAGGGTCAATGCTGAGCCACTTGTAGGGCATTATCGAAAGTTGTGGGGGCTGCTTAAGCACAGGTTTAGATCTCTGTAGCTTAAGACTTTCAAATCTTATGAGCCGTGAGGGTCTCATAAGAGATCTCTCCTTACGAGTCGTGAGGATCTCGCAAGTGTATTTTCTCCTTAGGAATCGTGGGGATCCCTAAGTGTGTTGCTCCCTTGTGAGTCGTAAGGATCTCACGCGGGTGGTTTCTCCTTACAAGGTCGAGAGGATCTTGTAAGTGTTCTTTAACGAGGTTGCGCCCTTTCAGGTTTTCACAAATGCTCGCCGATAGTCCTGCTGTTTTTACTCACGGAGCCCTTTCGGGTTTTCATCCGTGCCCATTTTGCTTATGGACATACCATTTTTTTTATTCTTTTTATTTCCTTTTTCTCTTTTTTTTTTACGAGGTCGCGCCTTTTCGGGTTTTCACGAACACTCGCCGGTAGCCCTGCTGTTTTTACTCACGGAGCCCTTTCGGGTTTTCATCCGTGCCCCTTTTTGCTTATGGACATACCGTTTTTATTTTATTTTATTTTTATATATTTTTTTTATATCTCGTCAGTCTAAAGATGTTGCGGTAGTAGTTTAAAGACGTTTCGGTCTGCTATTAGTTTAAGGACATTTCGGTCGGCTGTTAGTTTAAGGACATTTCGGTCCGCTGTTAGTTTAGGGACATTTCGGTCCGCTGTTAGTTTAGGGACATTTCGGTCAGCTATTGAGAAGCTGGCTACTGCTTATAAAGTTTGAGCTTAGGAAGATAGCGAGCGGACATAGTCGTCGTCATCTATCGTTGACCTAGGCTGTGGCTCATTAAGCGTAGTATTTCTTTAGGAAGCGACCGTTTATTGGTCTGAAAGGCATTTCACCATGCATGTCCATGAGTAGATAGGACCCACACTGGTAAACTTTATCTATGATGTACGGGCCTTCATAGTTCGGCTCGAATTTTCCCCGCTTGGCACGATTGGGGATCATAGGCCTTTTGACCACTAGCACGAGTTCGCCTTGGTGGAATGTCCTCGGTCGGGTCAATCTTTCGTATGAGCGCATCATCTTTGCTTTATAAGCTTCCAGATTTTGTTGCGCTATGAGCCTAGTTTCATCAAGGGCGTCAAGCTCCTCAAGCCGAAGGTGAGCATTTTCTTCGTCCGTTAGCTCGTGGTGAACTGCCACTCGTAGAGAGGGTAACTCTATCTCGAGAGGGAGTACTGCTTCCGTACCGAACACCAACGCGTATGGCGTTGTGTTGGTGGCTGTCTTGAACGTGGTTCGATACGCCCAAAGAGCTTCTTGCAGTCTCTCATGCCAGTCTTTCTTATTTTGGGACACTGTTTTCTTTATAATTTTCGTCAAGGTCTTGTTGAAGGCCTCGGCGAGACCGTTAGCTCGTGGATTATAGACTGAGGAATATCTCCAGTCTATGTTATGCTGCTGTGCGAAGCGGCTGATTTTATGACTTCGGTAGGCTGGCCCGTTATCGGAGATGATCCGCCTCGGAGTTCCAAACCGATATATGACGTGCGTTTTGAAGAAATGGAGGATATTCTCCGTCTTCACTTCTCTCAATGGTACTGCTTCTGCCCACTTAGAGAAGTAGTCAGTCGTCGCTAGGATGAAACGATGTCCTTTAGACGATGCTGGTTCGATGGGGCCGACTATATCAGTCCCCCACATTTCGAATGGCCAGCTAGCTACCATTGGATGCAACGGATTTGGGTGCTGGTGGATGAAGTTCCCATGAATCTGGCATGAGTGACATTGCTTCGCATATTCGATGCAGTCTTGAATCATCGTGGGCCAGTAATAGCCCATCCGTTTGATCTTCAACTTCATCTTTGGACCTGCTTGGTGAGAACCGCAGATTCCGTCATGAACCTCCTGAACGACTCTTTCCGATTCGTCCGGTCCTAAGCATCTCAGCCACAGAGAATCGAATGACCTCTTGTATAGAGTATCATTGACGAAGGCGAAAGACAGAGCTCGTTTTATGAGTTGATGTCTTGCGGACGCATCTTCGGGCATTTGGTGGGACTTGAAGTAGTCTATAAAGACTTCCCTCCAATCCTCAACCTTCTCATGATCTTTTATTTGCAAGGTCGCTTGTTCAGTCACTCCCTTCTCTTCGGGTGATTCCGAAGGTATTTCTGCGGGGGCGAGCACCCGACAACTTTGTACCATGATTCTAACGTCATCGAGGTTCTCGTCAGCCATTTCTTTAGCAAGTTTGGCCAACGCGTCCGCTTTGCTGTTATCCGCGCGTGGTATGCTCTCCAAAGTATAGGAGGGAATTTGGGTTAGCAGTTGTTGCACCTTTTCACCGTATTTTACCAATTCCGGTTTGCATGTTTGGTAATCGCCATTTACTTGACTAACGACCAATTGCGAATCTCCGTATATGAGGAGGTTTTCAATTCCCATGTCAATGGCGATCTCGAGGCCTGCTATCAGAGCTTCGTATTCGGCTTCGTTGTTTGTCCTCGGTTCCGTCAGGGAGAACGCGTAGCGCATTATCCCTCCTTGTGGAGTTATAAAGATGAGTCATACCCCCGATTTGATTATAGGGGTACTTTGTTTGCGCTTCTTCACGAAAGATGCTCCGTCAAAATAAAGCTCCCATCGGGTATTATCACCATCGATCGCATCAAACGCATGTTCGTCTGGAAGACCGCAGTTTAAAGGAGAATCGGCCGGTATCGGGTGCTCAGCAAGGAAGTCGGCGATGGCCTGGCCTTTTACTGCTTTGAGTGGTCGATATGCTATCGAGAATTCCATTAAGAGCAGGGCCCATTTAGCGAGTCGTCCTGTCAATATGGCCTTTGACATTAGATATTTGAGAGGGTCCACCTTTGAAATGAGATAGACTTCATGCGCTAATGCGTAATGTCTAAGCTTTGTTATTGCGAAGATCAACGCCAGGCAGTGTTTTTCAATGGGGGAGTAATTGCTTTCTGCCCCTAGCAGCACTCGACTTAAGTAGTAAAGTGCTCTTTCTTTCCCCTGGTCATTCTCTTGTGCCCATAATGCGCCCAAAGAACCTTCAAGGGCAGTCGTGTAAAGAATGAGAGGCTTTCCCTTCACTGGAGCAGCCAACACTGGAGGGTTTTGCAGGTACTGTTTGATCTCGTCTAGTGCGCTTTGGCACTTTTGATCCCAGACGAACGGGGTTCCCTTCTTTATCAGGTGGCTGTAAGGACGGCACTTTCCTGAGAGGTTGGCTATAAATCGCCGTATGTACGCGAGCTTCCCTTGGAGAGACCGCAGCTGTTTGAGAGTTCTCGGCGGAGGCATTCCCATGATTGCCTTGATCTTGGACGGATCTATCTCGATACCTCGGTGTCGAACGATGAATCCCAGGAATTTGCCCGAGGAAACCCCGAATGCACACTTCAGAGGGTTCATCTTCAAGTTGTATTGTCGAAGACATTGAAATACGGTCTTCAGATGCTCGAGATGTTCCTCATATGATTTGCTTTTAACAACGAGGTCGTCGATATAGCATTCAACGATTTCGTGTATAAGGTTATCGAAAATCTTCGTCATTTCCCTTTGGTAGGTTGCACCGGCGTTCTTTAAACCGAAGGGCATCACCTTGTAACAGAATATTCCCAAAGGAGTCCGGAAAGCCGTATGTTACTGGTCTTCAGGGTGCATTTTTATTTGATTATATCCTGATGAGCCGTCCATGAATGAGAAAAATCTCATGCGTGGACGTATTGTCTATCATCAGTTCGGTGACTGGTACTGGGAAATCATCCTTCGGGCAGGCTTTGTTGAGATCCCGAAAGTCCACGCATATGCGCACCGTACCATTTTTCTTCATCACTGGGACGATATTAGCAATCCATTCAGGGTATTGAACCTCTTGGATAAAGCCGGAGTCTATCAGCTTTTTGACTTCCGCGTTGATGCTCATCTCGAGCTCAAGCCGCATTCTTCTCGGCGCTTGTTTGACCGGCTTGACACTCGGAGATATTGCTAGTCTATGTACAGCAACTTCTGGATCAAGTCCCGGCATCTCGGAATAGTTCCATGCGAAGCAATCTTTATGTTGTACAAGGACGTCCTTTAATGCAGCCACCTTTTCTTCAGACAGCAGCTCGCTGACGAATGTCGGCCGCGGATCGTTTATCGTCCCCAACTCAATTTTCTTGAGGTTATCTGCAGTGGTATGTATGTCGTCCTCCAGTTCTTTCGGAGCTGGGGGAAATTCTGAGATCACCTCATCATTGCTGTTTTCGAAGCACCAGGGAAGGCTGCCCATGTTCTCGGATTCTTCTTGTAGCATCGTTATCATGTGACAGGTACGAATTCGCTTCCAATCCCAATGTGGAACTGGTCTTTCTTTCGTGGCCTTAGGCTCGTGCTTTTGTGGTGGTGCTACCCTCCAGTTGTTGGACAGAGCGAATTTACCAAGCTGATATTGATCTTCGACCCAATTCTTGAAGGTGAAGCAATCTTCAAGAGGATGGCCTACTACTTGATGGTAAGAGCAATAGTCCGGGTGTGAGGCTTCGCCTGCTTGTTCAGGGTGTTTAGACTCCGGCAGCGCGAGCATCTGATGTTTTAGAGCAAGCTCAAATATCCTCCTTGTCTTATCCCGAGGAAAAGAGTATGCTCGACTCATTTTCTTCATGAGGGATAGGTCGATAACGCTCAATTCCCGTTTGCGTGGCTTCTTAGCCCTGCTTTGCAGTTGTTGAGCGCCTTTTTGGCCTTTCGACTTATTTGTGCTTTTGAGCTGAGCCTTCTTTATAACGGGTTGACAAGGAGCGGCATTTTCACCCTTTACGGCATGTTGGAGAAGGCGTTGCGTCTTGGCTCTCTCGTAGATGGCCATCTCACGGTTGTGATCATCTCGGACTTTTTGACCAGCTTTCTTTATAAGTTTGTCCATTTGTTCCTCGAACGACGGACTGGGCTCTCTTGCATCTGGAACCTTCACTGGATTAGGATTAGCGTCCTCCCATTGAGCATCCGCTTCTTCATTAAGGTCATATCTGACGTAGCAGCCGGGTAGTAACTCTCATTTCTTTGACCGGATGTATCCAAGCCCTCTCGTTTCTATTCTCCCATTAGGCAGTTTGCGTTGAGTCCCGGGAACATTCCAGACCTTGTCATAGAATTTGGCCTCTCTAACGGTCTGTTTGAAGGATATCCCCTGGCGTTTCAGCAGCTTCTTCAAACCCTCTGTATAATATCTGGGAAGACGGATAGGCTGAAGCCTGTCGAGCGCAGGCTCTGCGCCATACCAGATTTCTTTTTTCATCTTGGTTTCTCTAGAGCGGTAAAACAGAATTGCTTTCTCGTTTTCTCGCCTGGGAGGGATATAGAATGTCCGCAGCTCTTCTACACTGCAGATATTAAGTGCGTCCAGTTCTTTATGATGTTTAGGCGCACCATGGCGACTTACAGACTTTGCCCTTCGTCAGCGGAAGCTTGTATTGAAGGTCGAGCAGAGAATACGACATGGACCTCATCCTCCGAGTCACTACCAAAGACCAATGTAGGAGTGGACGGTCCTGGCTTGTTATGTTGGGGCGGACCCGAATAAACGATCTCCTCTTCTTCCTCGGTATCACTGCCGAAGACAGGGATGGTGGCGTTAGTTTTATTTTCCGGCTTGTGACACTTCTCCGTGTCTTCGAAATCTGGCAAGAAGTATTTGGCATCTTCGTATTTGCGGACCTCGTTCACAGAGAACGGGTTCAGTTCTCCCATCACGGTATACTCGAAACCATCCTTAAAATACTTCATACACTGATGTTGTGTAGAAGGGATGATGTTGTACTCGTGTAACCATGGTCGGCCGAGCAAAGTGTTGTAGCATGTCTTGGCATCTATGACGTAGAACTTAATGTTCGTGACGAGTAATCCGAAGCGTAGCGTCAGTATCACAGATCCAAGAGTCTTTGACGATTGGGAGTCGAACCCGGATATGGTGATCTTGTCCCGAGCAAGGTGCTGGACGCTCATGCAGATTTCCTTCAACACCCGCACGTTGAGTAGGTTAACAGACGACCCGTTATCGATCAGAATTTTGCCTATCTTTATATCATGGCAGTATCCCGAAACATAGAGAGGGCGATTGTGTTCGCAAGTCCCAAGTAGAAGGTCCTCATTGCCAAAAGTAACATCAGCCGTGTGTACTTCCTCCAACTCATCCTTCATCTTTTCTTTGGCCAGGCATGCTTGGAATTGTTCCGGGTCTTGGAGTGCCTTAATCAATGAATCTCTCGCCTCTTTTGATAGCAAAAGAGCGTCAAGAATGCTGAGCTGCGAGGGCAGTTTCCTTAGATGTGCTAAAACGTTGTAATCCACCTTATTCTTCTTTAGTGGGTTCTTAGCGGTTAACTCTTCCGCAACTTGGTCATCGAGAGTAATATCCTCAGAGACCTTTTCTTTCCCTTTATCTTTTCTGTTCAAGGGTCCGAGGTTCTTTTCAGGCAGCGTCCGATTTCGCAGCCGGATATTTTCGCAGACCTTCGGTTCTTCTTCTTTTCCTGAAGCGGACTCTTTAAAGAGAGGGGCAAGTTCTAGCTCTTCATCAGAATCACTCCCAAATACAGGTACTTGTGATCTCCCGGCGTCAATCATGCAACAACCACTGCTAGTTTTATCAAGCACTTTGATCATTCCGTTTTGCTCTCGGCGGGCTTTGCGCTTTTCCCGCTTAAACTGTTGCCGGTGAGTAACATATCCTTGCCACCACTTACCGAAAGCTTTGCACTCTTCGGTGGGATGCGACACCTTCCGATGGTACAAGCAATAGGAGGGGTGGTTTTCCATTTCACCCGTAATGTTTTTCTCGGAGGGTGGTACCTTTATACCCATCGACACAGCCTTAGCGAATCTCTTCTTTATCTTGAACTTGATTTTATCTGTGGTGGGTGTATTTTGTTCTAGCGGGAGTACCGCAATTCTTTCGTCAAGGCGCTGGCGTTTGGCCCTTTCGAATATAACCGCTTCGTTATCCCGATCAGCTTGGCCCTCTAAGAACGCCTGATTTAGGAATGCATCAATCACTTCATCCGACGGCTTCAGAATTTTTAGTGCAGGCTCTGCCCCCAGCTTTTCAGTGCGAGGAGTCTCCTCATCGCTTGTGGACAACTGGGAAATCACATAGCAACTTGCCACATGTTCTTCAGATTCATTTGACGAACTACTTCCCTCATCTTCTTCTTGGAATACGTGGTCGAGGAACTCTTGCAATGTAATGGGAGTCCGCGCCTTCTGGTTGTACCCCTCCAGCGCGTCAATTTGCTTTTGCAAGTCCGTGCGCCTATCGCTAGGCTTCACCGGCTTCTTGGCCTTCTTCTTTTTCTTCGAAGACTTTGACGACTGGCTACTAGTGCTTGAACCTCCATCATTGGTCTTTGGAGTTGGACGTGGCTTTAACATCCCCTCAATGACCTGCGGTTCCAATGGGCTTTTCCACTTGATCGCCGGACATGTCCGAAGATCATTTAGCATTCTCTTCGTTTTTGATGATAATACAACCTCCCACGGAGTTTCTTCAATGAGAGAGCATGTTGCCCCCGGCGTATTCGTCCCTTTAGAGGTGTGGGGCTGCGGGGGATTCACCTTCCATTTGTTAGATAACGCAAATTTTCCCTGTCTATACTGGTTTTCAAGCCAATTTTTGAAAACGTAGCAGTCCTCAATCGGATGGCCTAGCACTCGATGATAGGGGCAGTAATTAGGTTCGTTGACGTCACTTGGTTGCAACGGACGTTTTGGATCTGGCAGATTTATGAGTCTGTTGCGTAATGCCAGCTCGAATAACCTCTTAGTTTTATCGCGGGGAAAGGAATAAGGACGTCCCATCCTATCCTCAAGCGGTACGTAAGGGCGCGTATTGTTTGGACGAGCAACCGGCTTCAAGTCGTTCGGTTGTTGTTGAGCATTAGCGACAATGATCGACTTTCCCTTTCCTTTGTCATTTCGGGAATCTGGCTTTGGGAGAGGGGGTTTATGACCCATCTGGTCCATTTGCGCTAGTTTGTCAATCAAAGCCTGGAAGGAAGTCGGCTTGAAAAACATCGTAAACTGTGAGATGGTTGCCTGTGGATCAAGGGTTCCAACAAACATTCCCACCGCAGGGGCTTCTTCTATGCGCTGCTCACACTTTGACCATAGATTACGCCACCGTATAGCGTACTGAACCCATGTCTCGCCGGGTTTTACCCTGGCGTTAATCAGTGCCGTCATCGGGGTACGTTCACTGGCACTTGCAAAACGCTGGGTAAACAGCAGCTCCATTTCCGCAAAGGTTTTGATAGAATCATTAGGGAGTTCAGAGTACCACTCGAATTCCGTATCTGATAGACTTCCAACAAACTGACGGAGAAAAAGCTTGTCATCGCCGTCGGTGTTACCGCAAAGCGCCCTGAACTGGGCGACATGCTGATGGGGATTGCCAGTCCCTTTGTAGACATGAAACTTGGGAATTGTGTAACCCGGCGGGTACTTGATTTGGTCATACCAGCCTGGATATGGCCGCCCTGTTTTTACGACGTGGCCGGCTGCTTCGGCCGCATGATGAACCTTTATTTGCTGGGCTATGTATTCGTCCAGATCAGTCTTAGAGATTGCATCCTCTTTAGCTGTCAATAGAGCGAGCTGCGGATTTAATGTATCTCCCTTATCATCTCCAAGGACGGTTAGGGGTTCTTCAGCAGGAGGATCTTGTTGTATCATCATCCCTATCATGTCCTGGAAGAGGAGGCCCATCCGCTGTATGTTGGCCGCTTGTTCAGCAGCCTCTTGGTCCCTCTTTTCCAGTACTCGGCGAAGGAACTCGGCGTCGGTCTCTTCCTCCTGGCGCTCATCTAAGGACGCCTCAGGGTTCTCTTTTGGCCTAGTGAGTGCAGCCATTGTGGTCATCATCTCCTGGAGCTTTTGTTGCTGCTCCTGAGCCTTGGTCACTGATCGGGTGAGCGGTCGGTGACCCGTAGAAGTACGGCTTTCTTCCTTTCCAGAAGCCATATAAACCGTATGAACAATTATGCCCCCGGACTTGGGGCGTTTAGGTTCACCGCTTTTAAACTTTGCCGCTGACGCGGGAGATTTCTCTGGCCTCCTTCTTTTGTGGGCCATCGAGGTTAAAGGAGCCGTTGGAGTGGGCATCCTAGCAACTGTCACCCTCTGCTGTTTAATGGGGCAGTTTTTGTTATTTTCCACCTTCGCCTTTTTCTGGTGACGCAAGTGGTCTGGATCAATCATAGAGTCTTGAACCCTCCGCCATACTTTATAAACTTTTGAGGATAGCCGTTGAGGGGGCTGTTCTTGTTTTGTTTCTGGAACTCTCTCCGCAGGTGGAGGAGATCTTTTCAAGGTAGCGGTTGGAGAGTTCTTACGCACTCTCCTCAGTAGTTCAAAGCTGTTCCCAGTTGGAACAGCAGCGTTAACTTCCACCATTGGAGCGGGTGGAGTTATCCCTGAGGGGGAGTTGCCCCTGCTTTCCTCACTCGTCGCCAATGGCGACGTCGCGCACGACGAGTCGTTGGGACTGGCTCGGAAATCGAGATGGTTTCTTGTTGCCCCCTGTTTGAGTGTGGGGTAACTGCCGATGTCAGCCTATCGAAGACTGATACCTTTTGACCAGCTGGGGCAGGAGTGGGAACCGTCAATCTTATGAAGACCGACTCTCTGATGGGAGAGGCCGCTTTAACGACTTCCGAAGCAGCGGCTGTTGCCCTCTTTGGGACGGCCACTTTATAGTTCTGACCTAGACTGGTGAAAATGGAGGCTGTCGGTTTAGTAGCGGGCGACCCGTTGACAGGGGCTGTCGAAACAGTGAGCCGGTTGAAGGCCGACTTTTTACCCACTTCCGGTGCAGGTATTGGTGCAGAAAAGCTTGCAGGTGGGATCATAGTCCCGAAGAACAAGCCGGTGGTGGCTTGGGTCACCTGGTCTACCGGCAGAGTAAGGAAGGAAGCCGCTTGGGGCTCATATGCTACACCTCCTGGTAAGGTGGAGCGTCCGTTGCAGCGGCATTTCGAGCAGTTGGTACAGCTAGAGGCCATTGAATCTTGAATTCTGCGCCAGGTAAAAGACCAAATCTTAGTAACTTGAAATCCGAAGACAACCATTTAACGAACCGCAATTGGTTCGCGAAGACGACACATGAAGTGTGGAGTGGAAAGAGGAAGAGGTCCCACCGGGCGTGCCAGAATCTGTTCCCCTCCGAAAGGCGGCCGAGACATTAGGACGTCTGTGCCTGAGGTTCGGGGCAGATGCTATTTGGTTTTATCCATCCACCTCTCCGAAGATGCCAAGTTGATTTATGGCACCGTGTATCGAAGGTTTAGACGGATGCGGCCGATGTAGCAGACTTTGTCAGATTCCCCCTCGCTAGAGGGGTTTTTGATTGTGGGGACGCTCTTCCCTGCAGGCGCAAGCCCCTGCAGTTAATTACGCTACCGCTTCGCGGTAACAACTTTCTCCTTCTCCAGAATTTCACTTCGTGTCGTGGGTGTATGTTTTGTTTGTGGTTGCCCGTGGATTGTATACGGAGACTGAGTAATACCGTCGCCCGTAGGACGTGGATTAGTCCAAATCCGTATTTACTTAGATTTGGGTTTGGTGTTTTTAGTTTAAGGATGCCTTAGTCGCGTTGCGGCTAAGATCGACTTAAACGTTCGTCAAGGATACGTTAGTCCTGTTTGAGACTAAGATCAACTTAACGGGATCGTTTAGATCCGACAAAAGAGCATTTGGGCTCTATTGTTCCAGTTTAGGGACATAGTGGTCCATATTCCAGTTTAGGGACATGGTGGTCCATCATTAGTTTAGGGACATTTCGGTCCGATATTAGTTTAAGGACGTCTCGGTCCGATATTAGTTTAGGGACGTTTCGGTCCAATATTAGTTTAGGGACGTTTCGGTCCATATGGGTGTGTGGTCGTTGGGACCCGTCACCTTTTTAACGTCGTTGAGGAATTACAACGATGGGTATCAAAGGAGTTCGGAGATGTACCCTCGAACCGGATGTGGATTGGTTTAGGAGAGCCATTCTGCTCAGTTAATTTAATTTAAGGACTTATGGCCAAAATTGGGTTAAGTCCAGTTGAGGATATTCAAATTTTTCTTGATCTTAGGCCTATTAGGCCTATGTTAGGGCTTTGCCCAAATTTAATAATGCACTGCATTCTATTCTGGCCTGCTAGGCTTTTGATTTGGGTTTTGTCCCTTTATTTATGATGCAGAGCATCTATTTTAGTTTGGGCTCTGTCCCTTTAAAGCAATGCATTGCATTTTATTAGACCTGTTAGGCCTTCTTTAATTGGGCTTGGCCCCTTTTGTAACCAAGGCAGTGCATTTGTCTGGCGCTTTGCGCCGAGTAATGAGCGCAAGCTCATATGGTGATGACACGTGTTATGCTCTGGTGAGCGCAAGCGCAAAGCGCAGTGCGCTGTTACGCTGCTGACACGTGGCGCGCTCTCAGCGAGTTGCGCCAATTCCAGAGAGCAAAGCTCTATCTTAAGAGCGCGTAGCGCAGGTTGTTCTGCAGCTGACACGTGGCGCTCTCTCAAGAGCGCAACAGCGCAGTTTGGAAGTGCAAAGCACTAAGAATCTTTTAGATTCAAAACAGAAGTGCAGAGCACTATTTTAGATTAAAGAAATAAATTTCTTTCTTTTCTTTTCATTTACAGAACCAGAGGTTCACAAGAGTGCAAAGCACTATTTATTATATAAAGATCATTGATCTTGTTTTTAGATCAATGATCTATTAGAGGAAATTTCTTTTTCCTTATAAAGGTTTTTTTACCTCTTCTTGAAATTTTTCTCAGAGTTCTCTCTGTTTGAAGCTCTTGATTTTTCAAGAAAAAAATGTTCATCCCTTTGAATTGAGCCTTAGGGTCCTTTTTATAGTGCTCACAAATTAGTTAAATTTGTTAAAGAGATCATTCTCTGAGTGATTTGGGGAATTTTTCCCACCGTTGGATCTTTGATCCAAGGGCTTCTGCTTTGCAGAAGAAAGTCCTCTTGTTTTAACAAGAACAGAAAAGATTTCTTAAAATCTTAATTTAGTTTGGCGCAGATGCCCCAGCGCGTGACACGTGTCGCGCAGCGCATAGCGCAGCGCAACTGAAGCGTTGCTTCCTTTAATAGAGCTTTGCTCTGATTGGACGCGCCTTCTTGGGCGCTGCGCTGACGTATTAGCGTCTGACGCGTGGCGCGTTGCGCCCGAGACTTGAAGCGTTGCTTTAAAATTTGAATTTTTGAACTCAAACAGAGCTTTGCTCTGATTGGACGAAACACATACATCATTGCCACTTCTTCTTTTACCCTTTGCATTTCTCCAGAACACCCCGTATCACTACGAACACCACTTCCATTGGATAAATCCATCGTATAGTTATATACGAACTCGAAGGAACTTGTTCCTGATTCGAGGATGGATTCAGGTTTTGAAGAAATTGAACAGGATTATTCAGTTTTCTTTTCCTTTTACCTTCTCTCAGGTTGCGAGGGCTCCTAGGATTAGGAGAGAGTACACCTATTGTGTTTATTGGATAGTCTTCTTCTAAACCATAGGCAGGTGCCGAAAGGTAGGGAATGAAGAAAACCAATTAACCTAAATGTGGTGTACAGAAGGTATTAAGTAAAGACAAATAAAGGGATCAGAAAGAGAGCAAAGCAAATTGCAACTGCTATCATTCACGACCAAACCACGCATTTCATCGCCACTCCTACTTCACCTTTGTATTTCTCCAGAATACCCCGTATCACTACGAAGATCCACAGTTATTGGATAGTCCATCGTATGGTTATATACGAACTTGATGGAACTTGTTCCAGTTCGAGGAGAAATAGGAATAAGCTTTATTCAGTTGTCTTTTATCATTACCTTCTCTCAGATTGCAAGTACTCCTAGGATTAGGAGAGTACACCTATTACGCTTATTGGATAGTCTTCTTCCAAACCATAGGCTGGTGCCGAGCGGTAGGGAAGGAAGAAAACCATTTAGCCTAAAGGTGGTGTACAGAAGGTAATGACTAAAGACATATAAAGGGATTTGGAGAGATGGCTAAGAAATATACGGTTACAGTCGTGAATCTGATAATGGAAGAGGCAGTACTAGGAATACCCGGATACCCTTTTGAAACATTTTCATGTTTCAGTTTCACTGTGCATTGTTAATAGAAAACTGATTTCCCAATTAGACCTTGCTTCAGGATATGTATTTACCAAGTTTGATTCTCACATCTGTATGGTTTTTCAGATGATGAGTGGGAGTAAGTTATTGGGAATTAGGTGATTATCCTTATTATATCGGGATTCGTTGTAATTGGTGATATTTGAGGAAATCGCCTGGGTTTTAGCCGGACGACAAATATTTGGTTTTGAATATCCGTTGTTATGCACCAATTTCAAACTGATATATCTGTACGTTTATTTTTATAAAGTGAGATATAACCTTTTGAAATTATGTCCATGACATTTACCTATATCAGTTGATGGTTAGGTAAGGAGTATTAAACAGCGGTGTAATTCTTCATAACCATAGTACAGTTTTCAACCTACGATGCACAGGGTTTGAGTTATTCAACTTAGGGGACTTATACAGAGCATTGTATATCGTCCAGTGTCCATAAGGACAGAGGGGTTGGTTCTCGTACTATATTCTGTTTACTTATGACTTCTCTAGTTTTTAGATAAGTGTTTCGTAGAAATACAAGGTCTAGGTTTTGGGAAGTTATAGGTATAAGAATAAAGTAGAGAACTAGGTGTTGCAAGTATCAGGATTTTTCAAGGTGATCGAAGATGTAGATACTTGTGTTTGGTATTCAGTTGATAGTAATGATTTTGAGAAACTTGTTTCTCCTTCAGGTTACTCATGTTTGGATGCACTCCTAAGTTGAGTAATGCTGATCAGCCTCTCTCCATTTAGTTGACATGTAGTGGAGACAACTGCATGATTTGAATCTGGTACCAATTAAATCAGTGCCTCTGTTTCTATATTAGATATAGAATGGATCATATCTTAACGATGTTAAGGTATATGGAGTTGTCCGGCTTATGCTTAAAACCAGACTCTGGATAACTCAAGGTACGTTTCTGTAATGGCAGTTTGTGGGTTAACCCGGGCTATGACGAAGGTTAACTTTCTACCATCTGGAAGATCAATAGTGATATTGTTCTTAACTCGCCACAGTTTTAGTAAAATGGACTTTTTCAGAAAACGGTAGTGGGAGTATGGTAGAATTGGAAGTGATTCCAGAACTACAGACGATTACTGAAAATTTAATAAGAACCTAAAGATTCAATCAGATTTGACATTCCATTAGCCACTCCGCAGATATGGTGGGTAACCTCATGCGCCCCAGAGGTACTTCGGTATTCTCAAAGACGGTGACAGGAAGGTTTTTGTTTACCCAGAGTTGCCATTACTACTATTCCAGACTATGAGACCCGGTAGGAGGATGAGTATAGCGTCGTTCTAAACTAGCTTTAGAAGTGCACGTGTATATGACTCTGCCAGAGGGTTGTCGTAGTCAGTGGGAGCAGCGGAAGCATAGTGGACAAGTAGCTTATGTCTATTTATAGACTAAATCAAATATAGCAGAGATAGATCATCTATGTCTGATGTAACAGCTATAAGTTTGACTTCATCAGAACAGGGGATGGATCTGTTAAGAAGGTAGTAGGGTGTGATGTCCTGGTATTTGGATAACATACACATAGTAGGAAGTAAAATTCCTATACTACGATCGGTTATACTTTGGTTGTTACACAGTGGTTTCTCAACATAGGGCTTGGATATTTTATCAGACATTCTGGTTACTAGATCTATGGTTTTAGATCTAGATTTGGGTAGTTTCCCAATCTGGATACTTAGACAGCATTCTAAAGGTGTTTTAGAATGGACGACTCTTGGCACGGTAGTATACCTGCAGGTGATGGAGTCACCCTCTCTAAAGGTGTCTCACAGACTAAAGGGGAGAGGGATGTGCATGATTGGCATATCACTTGCTTAGGTAATTGAGTCGATCATGAGATATCAAATACCACACCAGATGTTGTTTTTTGCACTAGCTGCAATAAGTTGATATTAATCCAATCCTGGAGAAACATTCGGAAGCAGTTTTAGAACATAAGTGGATGTTCTAGGGATATGATAACGGCAACCTCCTTCGAGAGACGGTTATCATTCCAGGCTTCCAAAGTGACCTGGATGACATAGTGACTGTCAGAGTTATAGTTTTCCCTCTGACGAGGGGCAGTAGTTTGGACAGGTGATCCAAGCGGATACCGAGGGAGGCATGTTGTAGGATACTGATTAAATTCAGTTGACGATACAGTCTAAGAAGTTTTCTGGATTTGGTGTTCATTTGTGAACTAGGTCCCATCAGATATCCAGATATATTCTAAGACAGGTATTTCTCAATTCGGGAGATGGCTTTCTCCGCGAACTTGAGGTAAAGAGAGACATAGGGCGGATCCACTCACTGAGGCTATTCCTCGAACGCAATAGTTTCACAAACGGGCTTTGTGAGACTGTTCAGTAGAGGAGTTGGGTGTTCGGTATCACACGGGCTGTGAGTATGCGACATCGCATTAATTAGCCTTGAGTGCAAGTGGGAGATTGTTGGATATGATGCCCTCAAAGTCAATTATTGGATCGCAGGCATGTGATTGCAATGATTGAAGGAGGACCTACGCCGGTAGGACAGTCTTACTCAAGATGATAGTATACTATCTGGTTTATCTTTGTCATCGTGTACATGCTTTAAGTGATATTATAGATCACTATTACACATTGATAAATCCCTTAGGATTCTTGCTTGACTACCAGCAGTATGATGGCGATCATATACGTGAAAGTTGGGTAGCCTATAAGCACATCCTTAAAGTGGTCCCTAGTCGTGGGAGTTTCGAGACTGGGCATCGATACTCCATTAGTAGACTAGTGTATACAGTCGAGACCCCGACGAGGGGCGGTGGCCGGTCTCACAAGCCATTGGTTTCAGTTGGTTCACCTAAGATGTATACAAGTGCTCATTGGGTTATGAGTACACCGGATAGGACTCGCCGGGAACCTGCTAGTTGGTATTATACCTAGCGTCAGATAGCAGTTCCCTTGTGACATGTGTACAGCTTAGTTCATCGACCTGAGATCATCATTTGTCTCGTGTGAGTTCCCACTGTGCTTTGATTACTACCCTACCACGGTTCAAAGGATTCATGCAAACAGATTTTAGTTGGGTACAGTCCTGAGCCACATGGAGGCAGTGAGCGGATCGGCAGGGGTTTCGTCTCTCTCGGTATTGGGGGTGAGATCACGCTGTGTCTAGGAGAGCCATTACATGAAGTCCTTGGTCAAGGCAAGTGAGATTTACTGGTAGGTATTCCAGTAGTATCTCAGGGCGTTCTGGGCTACACTCCGACATGACTTGTACCGCTTTTAGGGGTTTGACGTTTACCAGCCCCTAGGCCCGACATGCGATACTCATTGAAGAACGGACCGGACTGTACGGATATTGTCACTGACAGGCTCAGTAGGGTTTCTGGATGAGTTCGCTCCTCAGCTTCCCTTTTGGTCAATACAAGGGTAGCTGTTACGTACAACTAGTACCACTGACGTGTTTGTGGTTAAACCCACTGCCAGCGTATTGACGAGTCTTTAGAGTCCCCCACAGAAAGTTTTCCCAAGTTCGGGCGAAACGTTGTAGAGGCCGTATGGTTTTATGGCAGGGTTTGATCATATACATGCACTTGTGCACGGATCATGATCAGACGGATCATACTAGTGGGCTTTGGTTTAAAGCCGGATCCTAGTATTAGATTTGTTGGATTACTTTAGTCTCATTGCATTCGCATTCAGCCGGAATGCGGATGCAGGTATGTATATACAGGTGAGGGGTATCCTTGTTATCCGTCACGAGTTTACTTTAAATGTTGCCATATCTTTTTGTTGGACTAAACATTTGGATGGTAGAAATTGTGAGTGGATATTATCATGAGGAGCAATTAATGTGGCATGTTCAATTTGGTGACTCATGGTCTCTTTTTTTGTGAACATGTCATGTTAATTGATTGTTGATTGTGTTGAAATGAGAGGTGGAGAGAGAGGGCAGCCATATGAAGTTGTTTGCTCTTGAGATTATTATGCTAACTCTCATTTTTCATTTGCAACACAACAACAAAACCCTCTCTTCTTCTTATTCTTCCTCTAGCTCACAAATTCCACTATGGCTTCATCTTCAACCTCCATCCATACACTCTCATATGTTGAGAATCAATGGATGTTTGAGACAAAGTTATCACACACATTCTCTACATCACCTTGGACATGTCGGCTAGCAAACTTCATGTCCGAGTTGCTTCGGTTTGAAGCGGGAGTCCGTAAAAAGACTTCTTGACGTGGTGCCCTCCCGATCAGGAGACCGGAGATCGAAGATGCCGTGAGAACTTAGGGATGGTGGCTAAAGACCGAAGGACACGGATCGATCGGTATAACCTTTCTATCATCTTTCTAGTTAGCTAGTTTGTGTTAATGGTTCAATCCGGGTAAAAGGCTACGATAGCGCCGGTTTCGTAAAAAGTTTTTGTTCCGCGTTTGGCCTCGGATTGACGGCCGGGGCGCTACCGTAGACTTACACGACGGTCCTTAGAGGCTTGGTCTAGATTTTTTTTAATTAATGTAGGGTTATGCGGATGCTCGTTTTGTGATTTGTGGGGCCTAGGAAGGGTGATGAAATCCCCACCTAATCTGAATTTGGGTTATTGCCCCTTAAAATCCGGTTAAAAATAAGCAAAAACAAACCAATTACAAAATACAAAAAAGATTTTTGAGTGGCGATATTTTGCAAAGAATCCTGCAGAAAATCAAATTATTGGATTTCTAAAGGAGAGAGAAAGATATAAGAAATATACCAGAAAATTTTGGGGGCACAATTCTCCAAGACCGTCGCGTTCTGCCGCCAAACCACCTTGTTGCCGCTGTTCCTCCGCGCAATGGAGGGGTCTTCTGCCAAATTTTTCTACAATGCCTCCTTTTTTCCTCTTGCCCTCTTTGAAAGTCTCTGAATCTCAAATTTCTCGTTCCAGTTACTCTAGATTCCCTCGCAAAATGTCGTACATTAATCGTTAAATATACAATTTGCTATTTTTAATTCTTTATTGTTTACCCCAATCAGAGCAAAGCTCTGTTCAAATTCCAAGACGGGAAACAAAGCAACGCTTCTGTTTCCCTCAATCAAAGCAAGGTTCTGTTTTAAAAAGAAATTCAAATAATAATAAAGGAAGCAACGCTTCAGCTGACTTGTGCTCTGCGCTGCGCGACACGTATCAGCGCAGTTGCGCTGCGCTCTGCGCTGCGCGATACGTGTCAGCGCAGTTGCGCTAGCGCAGGTGCGCTGCGCGACACGTGTCAGCGCAGTTGTGCTTGCGCAGGTGCGCTGCGCTCTGCGCTGCTCGACACGTGTCAAGCACAGATGCATTTGCGCCAATGCCAGCACCAAAACAGATTTAAAATTCCAGAAAGATCTTTCTGATCTTGTTAAAACAAGAAGATTATCTTCTGTAAAACAGAAGCCCTTGGATCAAAGATCCAACGGTGGGGAAAAATCCCTAAATCACTCAGAGAAAGATCTCTTTAACCGATTTAACAAATCAATTGGCACTATATAAAGTCCCCTAGACTCCAAGTCTAAAGGATGAACAGACAGAGAAAAAGAGAAACACAGAACTCCTCTAAAGAAAATTTTGAGAAGTGCTCAGAGAAAGAAAAGGTAAAAACCTTTGAATAAAAGAAGAATTTCTTCTAAAAGAGATCAATGATATAAGAACAAGATCAAGATCTTGGATAAAAAATAATAATAATAATAATAAAAAGAAGAAGAAGTAATTTACTTCTGTATAAAGGCATTGCCTTTTGATGAACCATTGGTTCTGGAATCTTAAACGATTCTTTTCTTTGATCCAAAATTGGATCAAGATGCGCTCTGCGCCATGGAACAGTGCCTTGCACTTTTAAGTCTGCACTGTTGCGCTCCTTGGATTGGCGCAAGCCACCAGGGAGCGCCACGTGTCGGCCCCAGAATAACTGCGCTATGCGCTTCTAAAACAGAGCACCGCTCTCTTAAATCGGCGCAAGTCATCAGAGCGCGCCACGTGTCAGCAGCGCACTGCGCTAACAGACTTGCGCTCATCAGAGCGAGACACGTGTCACACCCACATGAATTTGCGCCTTGCGCTCCTCAATTGGCGCAAAGCGCCTGACAAGCCACGTGGGGCGTTGTCAGAGCATTTAATGCAATGCATTATCAAGGGCAGAGCCCAATAAAAAATGTCTATCAGACCAAACAAAAAGTGCTGTGCACTATTAAAAGGGGCAGAGCCCAATTACAAGAGAGAAGTCTAAACAGACCAAAATAAAATGCTTTGCATTATTTTAAAAAGAGGGCAAAGCCCAAACAAAGGCCTAATAGGCTAAATGCAAATAAAATGTTGAACATTTTCAACTGGACTTAGCCCAATTCTGGCCGTAAGTCCTCAAATTAAATTGAACTGAGCACGACTGCTCTCTTAAATCAATTTACATCCGGTTCAAGGGTACATCTCTGAACTCCTCTGACATCTTTCGTTGTAATCCTTCAACGTCGTCAGAGAGGTGACGGGTCCCGACGGCCATACATTCAATGGACCACCATGTCTCTAAACTGGAACAATAGAGCCCAAACGCTCTTTTGTCGGATCCAAACGATCCCGTTAAGTCGATCTTAGTCTCAAATTAAGCTAACGTATCCTTAACAAACATTTAAGTTGATCTTAGCCTCAAATATGGCTAACGCATCCTTAAACCAAAACTTTCAAAACAGACTTTAGTCCCAAATTGGACTATAGATCTCCCAACCAATTTTGGTTCAAGGGTACATCTCTGAACTCCTCTGACATCTGTCGTTGTAATTTTTCAACGTCGTCAGAGTGGTGATGGGTCACGACGGCCATACATTCAATGGACCACCATGTCCCTAAACTGGCAATCGACCGCAATGTCATTAAACTAAACAATAGAGCCAATTGCTCTCTTGTTGGATCTAAAAGATCCCGTTAAGTTGATCTTAGTCTGGAGATTAGGCTAACGTATCCTTAACAAACGTTTATGTTGATCTTAGCCTCAAATATGGCTAACGTATCCTTAAACCAAAACCCCAAACCCAAATCTAAGAAAATACAGATTTGGACTAATCCACGTCCTACGGGCGACGACATAAATTATTCTCCGTATACAATCCATGGGCAATCACAAACAAAACAAACACCCACGACACGAAGTGAACATCTAGATAAGGAGAAAGTTGTTACCGCGATGCGGTAGCGTAATTAACTGCAGGGGCTTGCGCCTGCAGGGAAGAGTGTCCCCACAATCAAAAACCCCTCAGACGAGGGGGAATCTGACGAAGTCTACTACATCGGCCGCATCCGTCTAAACATCCGATACACGGTGCCATAAATCAACTTGGCCTTTTCGGAGAGATGGACGGATAAAACCAAATAGCATCTGCCCCGAATCTCAGGCAATATGTCCTGTCGCGCCGTCATTCGGAGGGGAACATTTATTTTATGGATCGAATAAGAATTCAACCCGAATAGCAAGAAAAGAAAATTACTTACGTGTCCCCGGCAACGGCGCCATTTGATTGATGATGTAGATTTGTAAAAGAAGTGTGTCGTGAATAAAGTTAACCGCAATCAATAATAGTGTCGCGAGTAGCTAGCCGAGTTGAGATCGGGTCTTCCTCAGGGAAACGTCAAAACTTTTATCTTGGTTTAGACGAGTTGATTGAAATTAAGGGGATTGGTTGTAGATCAATGTTTAACACGGATGTAGATTTTATGAAGAATAGGCTTGTAGGGTTCATAGAATTTAGTAGTAATGGATGATTAATTAAAAATGATTCCTTTTATCTTTTAATAGATTTAAAACTAGATCGATAGTGATGAATGTGGATTAGGGTTCTTTCGGAAGAAACTAGGGTGTCCCCACTCTTAACCCTTATCCTTGCATTGATCTCTATTCATGTCTAGCCCTTACCAAAACAATTGTTAATCTAATCTCAAATCGCGGTAGAGACTATCAATGAATTGGTAGCGCTCCCGATAAGGATGTTAACATTTATTTTGCTAAAGTTTATAAAATTTATAAGATGCAAAAGGAGTTATAATATTTTTTCATCCATTGATCTATCCTAATTCTACGAACCCTAGCAAGCGCATAATTACTCACGCATGTTTTGAGAAGAAAAAGAAAGGATAGAGAAGGAAATCATAATGCAGAATTTAAATGCAGAATGTAAATGCGAAATAATTAAGCAAATGATCTACTTTTATTAATCAACGTTACAAGTACAAATCCTTCGAATTTAGATTACAAGAAGAAGTTGCTCTCGATCTCTGCCGCGTAGGAAGTGGATGCTCAGTCGATATTCACTTCACTCTGTCACGTCGAATCGTGGACCTGTTGTGGATCTCTTGTTCTTGACGGTGATTTGCTTCATGTTAAAGGTGATGATTTTTAACTTTAGCACTCGGTCCTTTATATAGCCCCTAAATCAGAAATCCTAGATCCCATATTTAAAGATTTATTGTTACGATCCTGATCACAAAATCACAGATCCTACGGCTATTAAATGGCCGCGGATCTGCCGCTATTTGTGTCTATTGGCCGCAGAAGCGCGGTTATTTAGGGAAGTTAGGGTTTCAAAATTCAGTGCCTTCTCATGTTGACACGTGGAGATTTTTTCAATGCCTGGATTTTTCAAATATTTCCTGAGTCTCTGTCGTTATTGATTTTATGATTTTATCGACAGATCTTGCTCCTAACATCTCGAATATCTCGATCTCTGGACCTGAGCTACATTTGCACAATACCTCCATGAATAATATTGGTAATATTTGTTATATTAGAAATATTATCTTAATCATTTTATATGGTATTAAATCTTTAAGAAATTTGATTAAGATTATTTGATATGATATGCATAATAAAAATATTATATAATTATTATATGCATATATTTTCCTTCATAATGTTAATTATAATATATAAACACATTATAAAGAGTATTTTGCAGATAAACCCACATATGTTCTATATTTATAATAAACACCTTTAAATGTTTATCAAAAGTAAGGAAAATGTTATATCAAAAGTGCAATATTTTCGACTGAACACCCTTGGGTCTTTTGTTGACGTTGCGTCTGCATCCTGCTGGAATGAAAAGAACGTCGGGGTGATCTCTAGTCTTTAGATGTTGCCATTAAGACCTGAAGTTAAGATTTTGCCGTCACTTCATTTTTATTTGATTTCTATGTCTGCCCCTGCTAGAATGAGGAGGGAGGGGACACAGTAATAGTCTCTAGGTTGTATATGTACCGTCAAGATTTGGAGCTCCTTTTGACGAAATGTGGTAGGAAAATTCCCTTTCTTTCATTTATGCCCATAGATTGTATACAAGAGTCATTATGGACATACTTGCAGGGCAGAAAAGTTTCGTTTTCATTTCAACGTTTTTTATATTTCATCATTTTTTTATTTCCTTCTGCGATGCTCTATCATTTTAGCTTTTATATCGTGAAAGTCGCGATTGCCCAATCATTTCGGCTATTTATCGTGGTGCCCAATCATTTCAGCTTTTTTTTACTCGCTGCTTTTTATTGCGAGTTGCCCTATCATTTCGGCTATTTTTTGTTTTAACTTGCTTCTTTTTATTGCGAGTTGCCCTATCATTTCGGCTATTTTTGTTTTTACTCGCTGCTTTTTATTGGAAGTTGGGGACTTGGTCATGATACCCATTGTGGTATTAGTATCGCTGCAACTGGAATACTGCCAGGAGCGAATCATCATTTGTCGTGAAAGAGCTTAGAGTTTGACACCTGTTTAATCATCGGCATCTCTACAACTGGAATGTTTCCAGGAGCGAATTATCATTTGCCTTTGTTGATTTGGACAAAGATGGCTTAGCAAACAGGGTTGGGATCCTGTCGATTAAGGCTTTATGGCTTTATGAGCCGTAAGGGTCTCATAAAGATATTTCTCCCTATGAGTCGTAAGGATCTCAAAGGTGTATTTTCTCCTTAGGAATCTTGAGTATTCTTAAGTGCATTCTTCTCTTATAAGTCGTAAGGATCTTACAAGAGTGTTTTCTCCTTATAAGTCGAGAGGACTTACAAATGCCATTTACCATATTGGGACATTTCTAGTCGTTGGTGGAACTTGGTGGGGGATTTATTTATTTATGTCCATAGATTGTATACAAGAGTCAATATGGACCGCATGTAGGGCAACATTAGGGGAATATGACGTCTTAAGAACATGTTTAGACCCTTGTTGCTTAAGGTTTTTGAATCCTACGAGCCGTGAGGGTCTCATAGGGGGAAATTCTCCTTAAGAAACGTAAGGATCACGCAAGTGTAGTTTCTCCTTAGGAATCGTAGGGATTCCTAAGTGTGTTGGTCTTTTGTGAATCATAAGGATCTTACGCTGGTATTTCCTCCTCACAAGGTCGAGAGGGCCTTGCAAGTGCACATGAAAAATTCTTTTTATGAGTTTGCGCCCTTTTCGGGGTTTTCACAACACGCCGGCAGTCCTGCTGTTTTTACTCACAGCGCCCTTTCGGGTTTTCATTCATGCTCATTTCGCTTGTGGACATACCGTTTTTTTTAACGATATGAAACTCTCAAGAATGGTTTCATCACGGGTGACCCCTCTGTCTGCCGATGGGACTTAGGGGTGACTTCATTGCTGGATTAGCTGTGCATCTTATGGGACTTGAGTTGCAACCATTTTCGCTAGGACTTTGATTGCAATATAAATCTCAATGGAGTGTATCGCCGTATTTAGGGCGATGCGCTAGTTTAGGGACGTTCCGGTCCGTTATCGCCATGCTTGAGGTGGATTTTTAGTTTAGGGACCTCTCGGTCCAATATCGCCATTCTTGAGGCGGATTTTTAGTTCAGGGACTTTTCGGTCCCGCATTCCCATCTTGGGGATGAATGTTAGTTTAAGGATATTTCAGTCAAACATTAGTTTAGGACGTTTCGGTCCAACATTAGTTTAGGGACGTTTCGTTCCAACATTCCCATTTTGGGGACGAACGTTAGTTTAAGGATATCTTGGTCCCTGGTTAGTTTTAGGGACATTTCGGTCCAACATTTCCATTTTTGGGAAGAATATTATATTAAGGACATCTCGGTCCATTATTAGTTTAGGGACATCTCGGTCCAGCATTCCCATCTTGGGGACGAATGTTAGTTTAGGGATGTTTCAGTCCAACATTCCTATTTTGGAGACGAATGTTTGTTTAAGGACATCTCGATCTATTATTAGTTTAGGGACATCTCGGTCCATTATTAGTTTAGGGATATCTCGGTCCATTGTTAGTTTAGGGACATCTCGGTCCAGCATTCCCATCTTGAGGACGGATGTTAGTTTAGGGACGTTCCGGTCCAACATTCCTATTTTGGGGACGAATGTTAGTTTAGGAGCAACTCGGTCCATTGTTAGTTTAGGGACATCTCGGTCAAGTATTCCTATCTTGGGGAAGAATGTTAGTTTAAGAACATCTCGGTCTATTATTAGTTTAGGGACATCTCGGTCCATTGTTAGTTTTGAGACATCTCGGTCCAGCATTCTCATCTTGGGGACGAATGTTAGTTTAGGGACGTTTCGGTCCAACATTCCCATTTTGGGGACAAATGTTAGTTTAGAGACATCTCGGTCCATTGTTAGTTTAAGGACATCTCGGTCCATTGTTAGTTTAGGGACATCTCGGTCCATTATCGCCATGTTTGAGGCGACGGGGCTTTTTGGATACTACTCTCGAAATTCTTACTTAGGAAGATAGCGAGCAGACACAAGCGTCGTCATATATCATTGACTTAGGTTGTGACTCATTAGACGTAGTATTTTTTGAGGAATCGGACATTTATTGGCCGGAATGGTCTTTCGCCATGCATATCCATGAGCAGGTAGGCTCCACCTTGGTAGACTTTGTCTATGATGTACGGGCCTTTATAATTTGATTCGAACTTCCCCCTTTTTGCATGATTGGGGATCATCGGTCTTTTGACAACTAGCATAAGTTCGCCTTTGCGGAATGTTCTCGGCCTGGTCAGTTTTTCGTATGACCGTGTCATCCTTGCCTTATAAGCCTCCAGATTTTCTTGTGCTATAAGGCGAGTTTCGTCGAGGGCATCAAGCTCCTCAAGCCTAAGATGAGCGTTTTCTTCATCTGTCAGCTCGTATCGAACTACTACTCGTAGAGAAAAGAGTTCTATTTCCAATGGGCACTGCTTCTGTGCCGAACACCAATGCGTATGGTGTTGTATTCGTGGCCGTTTTGAATATTGTTCTGTATGCCCAGAGAGTTTCGTGCAGCCTTTCGTGCTAGTCTTTTTTTGTTTCTGGACACTGTTTTCTTTATAATCTTTATCAAGGTCTTGTTGAAAGCTTGAGCTAGATGGTTGGCTCGAGAATTATAGACTGAAGAGTATCTCCAATCTATTTTATGCTGCTGTGCGAAGCGGCTTATTTTATGGCTTCTATAAGCCGGCCCATTATCCGAGATTATCCATCACGGAGTGCCGAACCGATAGATAACATGGGTTCTGAAGAAATGGAGAATATTCTCCGTCTTCACCTCCCTTAGTGGTACTGTTTCTGCCCACTTAGAGAAGTAGTCGATCGTTGCCAGTATGAACCGATGTCCTTTGGAGGACGCTGGTTCAACAGGGCCAAATATATCGGTTCCCTACATTTCGAACGGCCAGCTATCCACTGTTGGGTATAGCGGATTTGGATGTTGATGGATGAGGTCCCCATGAATTTGGCACGAGTGACACAACTTCGCATATTCGAGGCGGTCTTGAATCATTGAGCCAATAGTAACCCATTCTTTTTATTTTCAGCTTCATCTTTGGTCTTGCTTGGTGAGAACCGCAGAGTCCGTCGTGAATTTCTTTGATGACTTTCTTTGCTTCCTATGACCCCAGGCATTTTAGCCATAGACAGTCGAACGATCTCTTATATAGAGTATCATTGACAAAGGCGAAAGACAAAGCTCTTTTCACGAGCTGATGTCTAAACGACGCATTTTTGGGCGTTCGTTCGGACTTAAAGCAGTCTATGAAGACTTCCCTTCAGTCCTTGACCTTTTCTTCGTCCTCTATTTGAAGGGTTACTTGTTCGGTCGTCTCTTTTCTTTCGGATGGCTCTATTAGGTCTTTCGAAGATATATCTGTTGGCGCGAGAACCCTGCGGCTTTGCACAATAATCCTTACGTCATCGAGGTCTTCATCGGCCAATTCCTTAGCCAATTTGGCCAATGCATCATCCTTGCTGTTTTCTGCACGCGGTATACTTTCCAAGGTGTAGGATGGGATTTGTGTTAGCAGTTGCTACACTCTTTAGCCATATTTTATCAGCTCTAGGTTGCATGTCTGATAGTCTCCATTTACTTGGCTGACGATAAGCTGGGAGTCTCCATATATGAGGAGGTCTTTGATTCCCATGTCAATAGGGATCTCAAGACCTGCTATCAAAACTTCATATTCAGCTTCATTATTAGTCCTTGGCTCCGTTAAGGAGAGGGCATAACGTAATATCTCTCTTTACGGAGTCACGAAGATAAAGTCGACTCCGGCTTTGATTATGGGGATATTTTTCTTTTGCCGCTTCATGGAAGATGCTCCATTGAAGTAGAGTTCCCATTAGGAATCATTTTTTTCTTAAATTGCATCAAACGCGTGTTCGTCTAGCAACTTGCAATTTAAGGGGGAGTCAGCTGGTATCAGATGCTCCGCGAGAAAGTCGGCAATGGCCTGCCCTTTCACTGCTTTAAGGGGACAATACGTTATCGAGAACTCCATCAAGAGGAGGGCCATTTGGCAAGCCTTCTTGTTAGTATGGCCTTTGACATTAGATATTTGAGAGGATCCACCTCTGATATGAGATGGACCTATGTACCAAGGCGTAATGTATGAGCTTCGTTATTGCGATGATCGGTGCCAGGCAATGCTTTTCGATGGGGGAATAGTTGTTTTCTGCCCCAGGAGAACTCGACTCAAATAGTATAGAGCTCTCTCCTTTCCCTGATCATTCTCTTGTGCCCACAATGCGTCTAGAGAACCCTCAAGGGCTGTTGTATATAGGATAAGGGGTTTTCCCTTAACCGGAGCAGTCAATACCGGCGGATTTTGTAGGTATTGCTTGATTTCGTCCAGTCGTTTTGGAATTTTTTATCTCAGACGAACGGGGTCCTCTTCTTCATCAAATTACTGTAGGGACGGCATTTTCCGGGAAGGTTGGCTATGAACCGCCGGATATACGCAAACTTTCCTTGAAGAGATCGCAACTGTTTAAGGGTTCTTGGTGTGGGCATTTCCATAATCTCCTTAATCTTTGAGGGATCGATTTCGATACCCCGGTGACGTATGATTAATCCCAGGAATTTTCCTGAGGAGACTCCAAACGCGCATTTTAAACGATTCATCTTCAGATTATACGTCCAAAGATGTTGGAACACTATTTTTAGATGTTCCCAATGCTCCTCATGAGATTTTCTCTTCACTACAAGGTCGTCGATGTAGCATTCGACAATCTCATGGATGAGGTCATCGGAGATCTTTGTCATGGTCCTCTGGTAGGTAGCGCCAACGTTTTTTAGACCAAAGGGCATCACCTTATAACAGAATATGCCTAATGAGGTCCAGAAGGCGGTATGCTTTTGGTCTTCAGGATGCATTTTTATTTGATTGTATCCTGAAGATCCATCCATGAAGGATAAGACCTCATGGGTAGACGTATTATCGATCATTAGCTCGGTAACAGGTACTGGGAAGTCCTTCTTCGGGCAGGCTTTATTAAGGTCCCGAAAGTCTACGCAGATCTGAACCGTCCTATTTTTCTTCATCATTGGAACGATGTTAGCGATCCAGTCGGGATATTGAACTTCTTGGATGAAGCCAGAGTTGATTAGTATCTTGACTTCAGCGTTGATACTCATCTCAAGTTCGAGTCGCATCCTTCTCGGTGCCTGTTTGATTGGCTTTATGTTCGGCGATATGGCCAGTTTATGTACTGCCACATTTGGATCTAAACCCGGCATTTCGGAGTAGTTCCATATGAAACAGTCTTTATATTGCATAAGCACGTCTTTTAATATGGTCATCTATTTCTCAGATAGCAGTTCGCTGATGAACGTTGGCCTCGGATCATTTTTCGTCCCTAAGTCAATTTTTCTTTGGTTGTCCGCCGTGATGTGTATCCCATCTTCTAGTTCTTTTGGTGCTGGTGGAAACTCCGAGATCACCCCTACCTCATCTTCATTTGTGAAGCACTTATAGAGGTTATTCATAATCTCGTGCCCTTCCTCTTCTAGTTCTTTTGTTGTCTTTGATCGTCGTTTACGTTCTTTGTCCTGTTTTTGCTTCCATTTCGGGGTTTTTTCTTTTTGCGAAAACATATAGCGGGCCGGGGATGAAGAGCATTACGTTATAGTCCGGCCGCAGATTGCTGACTGAGTCGCTGCATCCTGGCCTTTTCGTAGATAGCCATTTCGCGGCTGTGGTTGTCTCGACTCTTTTGACAAGCTTTTTTTTATTAGCTTGTCGATTTGTTCTTCGGGTGACGGACTTAACATTCTTAGAGTGGGATTTCGCTCTGTTTCAACGTCACAGCTATTTGGAAGCGCGTTTTCCCCTTCACTAGAGCTGTTTATGACGCGGCAACTGTGAAACCGCTCCCGTTTCTTGGACCGAACATTCCGAGCCCGGTCATCTCCATCTTCCCATTGGGTATCTTTCGTTGAGTTCCGGGAATATCCTAAATCTTTTTGTAGAATTGGGCTTGTCAAACAGTTTGTTCGAAGGGTACACCTTGGCATCTTAACAGCCTTTTCAATCCCTCCGTGTAGTATCTTGGAAGACAGATTGGTTGAAGCCTGTCGAGTGCAAAATCGGTACCATGACAGACTTCCTTTTCTACTTTATTTTCCGTAGATTGGTAGAAAAAGATCGCTTTTTCACCTCTTTGCCTGCGTGGTACATAGAAAGTCTGCAGTTCGTGTACGATGTGTGAATGGAGCGCATCAAGTTCCTTGTAATGCCGAGGCGGAGCCATTGTAATTTGTAGACTTTGATCTGTTCCGGCAAATGTTAGCATTGACGGGCGGACGGAGAACACTGCGTTGTCCTCGTCCTCTGAGTCGCTGCTAAAGAACAAAATAGGAGTAGATGGTCCAGTTCTACTTTTTTCTTTATGGGGTTGCCCCGAGTAGACTGTTTCTTCATCTTCTTCGGTATCGCCCCCAAAGATCACGATAGTAGCGACGGACTCTTTTTATCCTCCGGCTTATGACACCTTTCCATATCCTCGAAGTCTGGTGGAAATACTTTGCGTCTTCATATTTTCGGATCTCGTTTACGGAGAACGGATTTAGCTCCCCTGTAACGGTGTACTCCGAACCGTCCTTGAAATACTTCATACACTGATGTTGTCTAGAAAGGATGACGTTGTCTCGTGTAACCAAGGCCTGCCGAGCAGAGCGTTATAGCAAGTCTTGGCGTCAATAACATGAAATTTGATATCAGTGACGAGCAGCCCGAAGCGTAGCGTCAGTATTACGCATCCAAGCGTCCGTGATGACTGTGAGTCAAACCCGGAGATGGTAATTTTATCTTGGGCAAGGTGCTGAACGTCCATGCAAATTTCCTTCAGCACCCTCATGTTGAGAAGGTTGACGGAGGATCCGTTGTTGACAAGAATTTTTCTTATCTTGATGTTGTGGCAGTACCCGGTGACGTATAACGGGCGATTATGTTCGCACATATCGGGGAAGAGATCTTCATCGCTGAATGTAATATCCGCCGTATTGACCTATGCCTTCTCATCTTTCATCTTCTCTTCCACGAAGAAAGCTTGAAACTGATCGGGCTCTTGTAATGCCTTGATCAGAGAATCTCGTGCCTCTTTGGACAGGAGGAGAGCATCCAATATACTCAGTTATGAGGGTAGTTTCCTCAGATGTGCTAGGACATTGTAATCCACCTTATTTTTCTTAGGCGGGTCCTTTGCGGTGAGCTCTTTAACTGCTGTTTCATCAAGAGAGATTTCCTCGGGGATTTTCCTCTTCCGTTTGTCTTTTTTATTCGAACCTTTGATTGTAGATCCGAGGTTCTTCTCGGGCAGCGTACGATTACGTAGCTTAATGTTTTCGCATTTCTTCTCCATCTCTTCCTTTCCCGAGGTGAAGTCTTTGAAGAGAGGGCTAAGGGGTATCTCGTCCTCATAGTCTCTCCCGAAGGTAAGAACTTGAGGTTTTCCCCCTTCTGAACTGGTACCAACTATATGACAGTTGTCAGATGTTTTTTCATGCGCATTTGTCGCACTATTTTGCCGTCGGTGAGTACGAGCTTCACGCTTCATCCTCTTAAAATGTTTTTGATGGGCAACGTATCCTTGCCACCACTTCTTGAAGGTACTGCATTCCTCGGTAGGGTGTGTGACCCCCCGATGATATAGGTAGTAGTCTGGATATGATCCTTCTCTATCGAGACTTATGATCCCGGGTGTGTTCCTTATGAGAGGTGGCAGCTTCATCCCCATTGACAGGGTTTTGGTGAACCGCTTTTCTGTTTTGATCCTGCTCTTATTTATAGCAGGTGTGCTTTGGTTTGGTCGAAGTACTTTACTCCTTACCGCAGCTTCTTTGTCCTGACGCTGACGCTTAGCCTTTTCGTATATGGTTATCTCGCATTCTCGGTCAACTTTGCTTTTTTGAAAGGCTTCGTTTAACAGCCTATCGATCAGATCTTCTGGCAGTTCCGGGGATTTTAGCGCCGACTCTGTCCCCAGTTCTTCCGCGTTGTTTTCTGACAATGAAGGAGCTTCTTCGTCATATAATGAAGAATGTGAGACCGTATGGCAACTTGCTACACGGTCTTCGGTGTCTTTTGATGAGTCATTTTCCTCATCGTTGTCACTATCTTCGTCCTCAAGAATATTCTTGAAGAACTCTTCGAGCGTGACTGGTGTTCGTGCCTTTTGGTTGTACTCCTCCGGTGCATCAATGTATTTTTGTAGATCTGTGTGCTTGTCTTCATACTCGGCAGGCTGCACAGGCTTCTTGGTCTTCTTCTTTTTATTTGAAGACTTCAGAGGCTTGACTTGGGAGGTTTTCCCTGCGTCAACAATTTTCGGTGCAAGATGAGGCTTTAACATCCCTTCGATTATTTCGGGTTCAAGCGGGCTTTTCCACCTGACTGCTTGACATGCCTGTAGATCCTTCAGCATTCTTTTGGTTTTTGTTGAATGAACGACTTTCCGTGGAGTTTCTTCCATGAGTGAGCATGATTCCCCCTGTGCATCCACCTTCTTAGGAGTGCTTCTAGGGTGGGTTTCCCCTTCAGTTATCAGACAGCTCGAATTTCCCCTGTTGATACTCGTCTTCGAACCAGTTCTTGAAGACGTAGCAATCTTCAATTGGATGGCTCACCATTATGTGATATGAGCAGTAATTGGGGTTGTTGACGTCGCCGGGTTGCGGTAGACGCCGCAGGTCAGACAATGTGATGAGTTTATTACGCATTGCCAATTCAAACATTCTCCTCATCTTGTTGCGGGGAAACGAGTAAGCGCGTCCTAGTCCTTCCTCTAAGAATGGGCGTGAATGCGCGTTGTTTTGGCGAGCAGCTGGTTTTGGGCCATGATTGATTCTGTATTTGGAAAAGTGTGTTGTAAAGTAAAGTAAAGAAGGGTTTAGTAAAAGTAGTAACCACAATCAATAACGGTGTCACTAGTAGCTAACCGAGATGAGTATGGGTCATCCTCAGGAAAACGTCGAACCTTTATCTTGCTTTAAACGAGTTGATTGAAATATGGATGGCTTGTTCTAGATCTACGATATACGGATGTGGATTTTATGAAGAAGAGGCTTGTAAGGTTCATATGACTTAGTAGTAATGGATAACTAATTAAAAATGACTCCTTTTATCTTTTAATAGTTTAAAACTAGATCGATAGTGATGAATGTGGATTGGGGTTCTATTGGAAGAAACTAGAGTTTCCCTACTCTTAACCCTTGTCCTTGCATTGATCACTATTCATGTCTAGCCCCTAACAAAATAAGTGTTAATCTAATCTCAAATCACGGTGACTATCAATAAATTGGTAGCACGCCCGATTAGGATGTTAACATTTATTTTGCTAAAGTTTATAGACTTTAAAATGTATAAAAGGAGTTAAATGATTTTATCATCCATTGATCTACCCTAGCCTACGAACCCTAGCGAGCGTAGAATTACTCATGCATAGTTGGAGAAGAAAGGATGAAGAATGAGATCATAATGTAAGATGCAGAAAGTAAAATGCAAAGAATTAAACTAAAGATCTACCTTTTTATTAATCAACTATCATTTACAAATCCGTCGAATTTAGAGTATAAGAACCCTAGTTTATGCTCTCGAACTCTATCTCGTAGGAAGTAGATGATGCGTCGATTGATCACGTCGATTCGTGGACCTGTCTTGGATCTTTTGATCTTGTCAGTGATCTATTAGGTGATGATTTTAGTGATCTATTTGGAGATAATTTTCATCTGAAGCTCTCGGTCATTTAAATAGCCCTAGAAGCAGAAACCCCAGCTCCTATGTATTGTTATTTGATGATACGATCACACCCACAAAATCTCAGATCCTACGGCCATCAGAGGGTCGTGGATCCGCTGCATATATAGGGATTTGACCGTGTTTGGGCGGCAGTTTGGTAGGATCATGTCTTCAAAATTCTGATGCTGACTCATGTTGGCACGTGGAGATTGTTGTGATGCCTGGATTCTTTATATCTTCCTCTGAGTCTCTGCGTTTAGGATTTTATTCAACTTTATCGACAGATTTTATTCCCGACATCTCGAATATCTCGATCTCCAGACCTGAGCTCATATTTGCACAATATCTCAATTCATAGTATTAGTAATATTTGTTATTTATTTTGAGATATTATCCTAACCATTAGTATAATATAATATTTTAAGAATATTGATTAGGATAATTTGATATGATATGCATATTTAAATTATCAAAATATCATATAAATATTATATGCATATATTTTGCTTCATAATGTTAATTATAATATATAAACATATGATAAAGAGTACTTTGCAGATAAACCCATATATATTCCATAATTACAATAAACACCTTTAAGTACTTAACAAAAGTAAGAAAAATGTTCCATCAAATGTGCAATATTTTCAACTGAAAAAATAGCCCTAAACTTAATTTTGATCGTCCCGAGCAAACTAGTTATTCAAGAGAGAGAGAAAAAAAGGAAAAGAAAAATCTAGCACACTTTCGTAGGCAACACGATTGCACTTAGCACGTGCAACAAGCCTTTAAACCTCTAGGTGTCTCTAATAGGAGGAGTGTTGTCTCCTGAGGGTTTTCAGTGGATTACACCCACAAAATCCCATAATAAAAGAAAGAAGATGAAAGTTACATACAAAGAAAATAATTATATAAAAGAAAGAACTTGAAAATAAGAGTTTAAAACTACACAAGCTTTTCAGTTGCCATGAGTCTTATCTAAATGGTCATGAAAAGATGTCAGAAATCACATCATCCCTCAATAAAATATCGCCTTTAGTCTTCCTCTCTACTTTTGTTCCAAACATCGATCATATACCCCTACGTGTGTGTAAAAGACATCTCTACACTTAGATAATTCAATTCAAGCGATCATACTCTTGTCCATCTTCTTTAGTACTTTTTAGTCGGTGAATATTTTAGATGGAATTGCTCACACTTTCTTCATGCGATCGTTAATACTTCTTAAGGTACTAACCGACCGATTACTAAATGTGCTCACTCATTTAGGCGTAATTAGCAATTTTCTCGTCTTGCAACACCTAAGGCTTAGCAGTGGCTCCCAAACCAGTTAGTCTAAGGCACTAGGTGATAAAATACCATCGCTATATTTTTTTATGCTTTAAGCAATTACAAAACCAGTGTTCATTTTTCTTCACCATTTTTTTTGTTTCACTTTTTTTCATTGATCTTCATACTAAGGCTTTTAGACAAGAGCATTTCAAGGTATCCTCTAGTATCCTAAGTTTCAAGATGTGTGCAAGTGCGTATAGTATAGTATCAACGTTCAGATGTTTGGACTCAAGAATATGGACTATTTTTTAGACTCAATTCTATTTTCAGATTAGCGATTTCCTTCATCTTACTAACCCTTGGGACAACAGCTCATGACTACATATTACTAGCTTCATTATAAAACATCTAATTTTCTTGCTTTTCTTAAACTTTTCCTATCTTTCATATGTAATTTTTCACTTTCTAATCTTTTATTATCAAAAAAAAATTTGTGCTTTTATTTAGTATAATGCAGAAAATGATGCGTGAATAAGCACAAACCTCCCCCAAATCTATTTGCAGCAGTGTCCTCACTGATATCATCTGTTAAGCTTAAAACTTGTAGACTTGGGAGGAAAAGTTAGTAACGGGGGCAAGAATTAATGACGGTGAAATCCTCCCCCAAACTTATTTTTGGCTGATAATTTTAAAAATTTCGTTTTCTTCAAAGAGCCAAAATATTTTCTTTCCCCCAAACTTGAGTAAAATGGTATTAAGTATTTAAAATTATGAGGGGGGTAAAGTTATTAGTCTATGTGAAGCTTTAAAAAGACCAAAAGTCAACACCAACCATTCGAATATTTTATCAATATAACACCATGGATGGTAGAAGATCATAGGTGTGCATAAGTGGGGAGATAGGAGGCAGAATCGATCGGGTTTACATCTCGGGTCGTAGAGACGAAACGGTGATGGTGCACTACTCGCATTCTCGTTCTTGATAAGAAAAAAGGGTGGCGGCTCAACTTCTTTAGGTGGGGGTTGATTTATCACAACTCCCAAGTCTTCTAGGAATGCGAGTTCACCAGCAAAAATGTCTTCAAAACTTCCATCGATATTCCGAATGATAGTCTCATCGGAAAGGAAGTCATGATACTCGGATAGCTTGACTAAATCATTCGACAAGTCAAATGGTTCGGACTTAGGTGTGGACTTGTCGATAGAAGGGTCTTCACGTGTATAATAAATAGTAGGATAGGTATCGTGAAGGTCCTCGAATATGCAACTGTCGAAAGTTATCTTTTCGACAGAACATATATGAGTATAAGGTTCGGAGGGTTCACTTCCCAACTTGTAAATGTTAAGCATAATTGACATCTTCCCGAAAGATAGGTTCATAGAACCGTTACGACAATTGATTACTGCGTTAGAAGTCGCTAGAAAAGGCTGGCCGAGAATCACCGGGATTTGGTTCCGTGGGTTTGCCACAGGCTGTGTATCTATAACTATAAAGTCCACAAGGAATATAAATTCCCCTACTTTGATTAACACATCCTCTAGCTTATCTCTAGGTTGGGTAATAGATCGATCGGCCATCTGAAGAGTGCAGTGTGCCTGTTTCAACTCTCCGATCCCTAATTGCTCATAAACAGAATACGGGAGCATGTTAACACTAGCACGTAAATCGAGTAGAGCACGATTGATATTTTTACCCCCAATAACAATAGATATTGTAGGACTCCCGGGGTCGTTTCGTTTCTTGGGTATTTGTTGGGTAAAAGCAGTGTTCACATTACTCGCTAGGAAATCTTTTTTAGGCACTTGAATTTTCCTTTTCCTAGTGCACAAGTCCTTTAAAATTTTCGCATAGGACAGAACTTGTTTGATAGCATCTAGGAAAGGGATATTTATGTTAACTTGCTTAAAATTTCCACAATCTTCTCTATTTGGGGACTTGTTCTATTGCCCCTTAACCTGTGTGGAAAATGAGCTTTATCAATAAGGGTTGGGTCCAACATTGGAGAAGTTTGTGGGGATGGAATGGATCCCAGAATTGGAGTTGGGCTCGTTTTAGATAGTAATTCCTTCAAGGAAGTGGGTTGAAGGTTCGAGCCCAGTGGAAAATGGAGAATAGGCTCAGAAGAAGATGGTGGACTAGACGAATTAGGATTAGAAGAAATAGCCAGGGTTTCATTTGATTCAACGTCATCAACCTGTTCACCGACTTGATTGTTCAGCACTCTTCCCGATCTCAACGTGGTTACGACACTCACATTATGACTTTTGAGTGGCCAGGATTCGGTAGAGGTTGAGATGGAAATTTCCTTTTCTCTCTCTCTCATCACGGCATTTAACTGTGCAAGTTGTGCTTCTATCGATTTTATGCTTTCACCGTGGGAAGTAGTGTGTTGCACTAATGTTTGGATAGAAGATGTTAAATTAGCCGTCATTTACGTGGATTCTTTAATGAACGTTTCTAAGTTACGTTCAACCACAGAGGTTTTATCAGTACCGGTCGTTGAAATATTATAAGGATCAAAATTGTTGGCTGGGTTTTGAAAAGGTTGCGGTTGAAAGAGGTGCTAATTTTGTTGTGGTGGCTGCTGTTGCTGTGGGGGAGGCCTTTGATAATTGCTTGGGAACTGGTTTTGATTTTGAGTTTGGTTTTGGTTCTAAGAAAAATTAGGATGATTCCTCCATCCCTGATTGTATGTGGAAGAATAAAGATCGTTTCTAGGTCGTTGCTGAAAAGTAGCACTAATTTGTTCTTGACCTTGAAACAGAGGATTCAAAGGACATTCTTCTGTTAAATGTGATGGGTTAGAACAGCAACCACACACGGTTTTGGGGAGCGTAACTTGGTTTAAGGAGGCTGAAGAGACTTTGGTTTCTATAGCTTCGAGTTTCCTTTGTATCGCGGCCATTTCGGCTTTTACTACGATGGAAACATCAAGCTGATGGGTACCTCCCCTAAATGATGTTGGTCTAATGCTTTCCCACTGCAAAGTTTGTTCGGCGAGATCTTCCAGAAATTGCCAAGCTTCACCGTCGTCTTTAGACATGAAATAGCATTGACAAATGGTTTCAAGCATCTATTTTGTCGCTGGATTAACACCCTCATATATAATTCGGCAAAGATCCTATCTACTGATTCCGTGATTAGGGCATTGGACAAGAAGATCTTTAAACCATTCAAAGCATTTCCAAAATGGTTCGTTGGGAAGTTGGATAAACTGGTTAATCTCGCTTCAAACACGGGCGGTCTTATGATTTGGATAAAATTTCTTAATGAATGCTATAAAGAATTCATCCCATTTATCAATAGAGTGTGCGGCAGTGTTATAAAGCCATTTTCTGCTAAATCGCACAAGGTAAAAGGGAGAAGACGTAATCTCATAGCATCCACAGAAAGTTGTGCAGTGTCCATCATTGCGCATACGTTTTTGAATTTGGTTATAAAAACGTATGCGTCTTCGGATTCAAGCCCGTAAAATTTGGGCAACAGGTTGATGAAGTGGGGTTTAATTTTGAAATTATCCCCATTGGCTGGTGGAATAGATAGACAAGTAGGAATGGGACCTCGTATTGGGTAGTATCTTTCTTGAAGAGAGATGTGCGGTAGATTCTGCGCACCTACTGGCGGTGGCAGGGTGGCATTGTTAAAATCTGATGGAGAATCCATCTCGGTCGATATGGTGGGTGGAGGGGAAATAGAAGATGAAAAAGTACCGACTTTGGAGTCGATAGCAAAAACGCGGAAAAGACGGGCACTAGAATCCCGTGTCCAGCCGATCATGCACTAAGCGGATTTAGCACACGTGGCAGCGTATGTGAGAATGATTTTTAAATGGTTTGTTTTGAAAAAAATTCGGACGTGAGGCTTGACTCAACAAATCACAAAATGCACAATCATCCCTAGAACTAAGGTCATCTAGGTCAAGCACTAAACCGCTCCTAGACTTCCAAAGGAAAAGCCGCAGGATCAATACTCTACCACCTCTTTATCACTCTTGTGGCCAGGTAAGTGCCAGGTAAGTGGGAGGTATCCTCTATACGAATCACCGAAAATAGCGGGCCTAGTTAAATAACCACTTTCCTTAGTCACACTTGCCTAGACACCACAGGAGAAATGCGGATAAGTGATAGATTACCCACGACCCTCCTCTGTCCTAATTGAGCGCGACGGTCCTTAGAGTCTTGGTCTAGATATTTTTAATTAATGTAGGATGAAAGTATGCTCGTTTTTTTATTTGTGGGGCCTAGGAAGGGTGATGAAATCCCCACCTAATCTGAATTTGGGTTATTGCCCCTTAAAGTCCGGTTAAAATATGCACGAACAAATCAATTTCAAAACACACAAAAATATTTTTGAACGGCGATATTTTGTAAAGAATCCTGCAGAAAATCAGATTATTGGATCTTAGAGGAGAGAGAAAGATCAAAGAAAATCACCTGAAGAATTTTGGGGGCATAAATCCCTAAAGCCGCCGCTCAACTGCGGCCAATTGCTTATTTCTGCCGCAGTTCCACAGCAGTTTGGTGTGGTCTTTTGCTTCTTTTTCGTTAGTGCACCCCTTTTCTCCTCTAAACTTCGATGAAAATCTCTGAATCTCTTTTTCCTCATTTCAGTAACTCCAGATTCCTTCGCAAAAGTCACACAATAATCGTTAAATACGCAATATGCGGTTTTGGTTCTCTTTGATAATATGTTTACTAGATTATATAAGAATTCAACACGAATAGAAAGAAAAAAATTATGCACGTATCTCCGGCAACAGCGCCATTTGATTGATTCTGTATTTGGAAAAGTGTGTTGTAAAGTAAAGTAAAGAAGTGTTTAGTAAAAGCAGTAACCGCAATCAATAACGGTGTCGCTAGTAGCTAGCTGAGATGAGTACGGGTCGCCCTCACGAAAACGTCAAACCTTTATCTTACTTTAGACGAGTTGATTGAAATATGGATGGCTTGTTTTAGATCTACGATATACGGATGTAGATTTTTTGAAGAAGAGGCTTGTAGGGTTCATATGACTTAGTAGTAATGGATGACTAATTAAAAATGACGCATTTTATCTTTTAATAGTTTAAAACTAGATCGATAGTGATGAATGTGGATTGGGGTTCTATTGGAAGAAACTAGGGTTTCCCCACTCCTAACCCTTATCCTTACATTGATCTCTATTCGTGTCCAGCCCCTAACAAAACAAGTGTTAATCTAATCACAAATCGCGGTCGAGACTATTAATAAATTAGTAGCGCACCCGATAAGGATGTTAACATTTATTTTGCTAAAATTTATAGACATTAAAATGTATAAAAGGAGTTAAATAATTTTATTATCCATTGATCTACCCTAGCCTACGAATCTTAGCAAGCGTAGAATTACTCATGCATGGTTGAAGAAGAAAGGATGAAGAATGAGATCATAATGTAAGATGCAAAAATTAATGTAGAAATTAAATGCAGAAAGTAAAATGCAAAGAATTAAACTAAAGATCTACCTTTTTATAAATCAACAATCATTTACAAATCCGTCGAATTTAGAGTACAAGAACCCTAGTTTCTGCTCCTGATCTCTGTCTCGTAGGAAGTAGATGATGCGTCGATTGATCACGTCGATTCGTGGACCTGTCTTGGATCTCTTGATCCTGTCAGTGATCTATTAGGTGATGATTTTGGTGATCTATTTCGAGATAATTTTCATCTGAAGCTCTCGATCCTTTAAATAGCCCTAGAAGCAGAAACCCTAGATCGCATGTATTGTTATTTGATGATACGATCACACCCATAAAATCTCAGATCCTGGGGCCATCAGAGGACCGCGGATCCGCTGCATATATAGGGATTTGGACGCGGTTGGGAGGCAGTATGGTGGGATCAGGTCTTCAAAATTCTGGTGCTGCCTCATGTTGACACTTGGAGATTGCTGTGATGCATGAATTCTTTATATCTTTCTCTGAGTCTCTGCGTTTATGATTTTATTCAACTTTATCGGCAGATTTTATTCCCGACATCTCGAATATCTCGATTTTCATATCTATACAATATCTCAATTCATAGTATTAGTAAATATTTGTTATTTATTTTATGATATTATCCTAACCATTAGTATGATATGATATTTTAAGAATATTGATTAGGATTATTTGATATAATATGCATATTTAAATTATCAAAATATCATATAAATATTATATGCATATATTTTCCTTCATAATATTAATTATAATATATAAACATATGATAAAGAGTATTTTGCAGATAAACCCACATATGTTCCATAATTACAATAAACACCTTTAAGTACTTAACAAAAGCAAGGAAAATATTCCATCAAATGCAATATTTTCGACTGAACAGGCCACTCGGCTGTTGTTACGTATTGGTAACGAATGCCGCTTTCCCTTTACCCTAGTTATTTTAGGGGTCCTTATTTGAGGAGGAAGGCCCGTGGCCTATCTGGTCCATTTGAGCCAGTTTATCTATCAGAGCCTGAAAGGTCGTTGGTTTGAAGAATGTCATGAACTTGGACACATTCGTTTGAGGATCAAAGGTCCCGATGAACATGCCCACGGCTGGGGATTCTTCAATGCGTTGTTCAAATTTAAACAACAGGTTCCGCTACCGGATCGCCTATTGGACCCAGGTTTCACCCGGCTTTATCCGGGCATTGATTAATGCCGTGATTGGAGTATGTTCGATCGCGCTGGCAAAACGTTGTATGATAGCAGTTTCATCTCTGCGAATGTTTTCACGGAGTCATTTGGGAGCTCCGAGTACCATTCGAAGTATGTTTCTGACAGGATGCCAATGAACTGGTGAAGCAACAGTTTATCACCGCCTCCAGTGTTGCTGCACAGAGCTCTGAATTGCACGACGTGCTGGTGAGGGTTGCCTATTCCTTTGTAAACATGGAACTTGGGGATCGTATATCTTGGGGGGTATTTGATTTGATCATACCAGCCTGGATATGTTCGTCCAGTTCTGACAATTTGGCCAGCGGCCTCATTAGCTTGATGAGCTCTTATTTGTTGAGCAATATAATCATTAAGGGCGGCCTTGGAGATCGTTTCCTCCTTGGCTGCCGATAAGGCTAGAGGAGGGTTTGATATTTCCCCTCTGTCATCGTCGACGGTTATCGGTGGATCTTCGGCCGGGGGTTTTGGCTGAATCATCATTCCAACTATGTCTTGGAACAAGAGAGCCATTTGCTTTATGTTGGCACTTGTTCAGGGGCTTCTTTGTCCTTTCTCTCGAGCATCCTTCGCAGAAACTCTGTGTCGGTCTTCTGCTCTTGGCGTTGTTCGGCTGCTGGATCCGGACTTTCTTTCTGTCCGGTAAGTGCTGCCATTTTGGTCAGCATTTCCTGGAGCTTTTGCTGTTTCTCCTGAGCCTTTGTCAGCGACCGAGTTTGTGGTCGGTGACTCATGGAGGCATATCTTTCTACTTTTTCTGAATCCATGTAGACCGTATATATGATCATGCTCCCAGACTTAGGGCGTTTGGGTCCATCACCTTTGGAATTTGCCGCAGATGATGGGATTTTTTCGAGCCTCGTTCTTTTATGAGAGGTTGAAGTTGAAAGGGCCGCTGTAACAGGCACCTGTGTAGAAAGAGTCCCCCGTTGTATAGCAGAGAAGTGATCTTTCTCTTTCCGAGCCTTCAATTTTTTTGGTCGACGAGAGTGATTTTCATCAACCACGGAGTCTTGGCCTTTCCCCCAGACTCTATGAATTTGTGAGGAGAGCCGCTGATGGGGCCGCTCCGGCTTTGCCTGTTCAGGAACTTCCGCAGGTGGAGGTGGTTTCTTTAACACCGCCGTTGGGGAGTTCTTACGCACCCTCCTGAGCAGATCAAAGCTGTTCCCGGTTGGAACAGCAGCGTCAACTTCCACCATTGGAGCTAGTAGGGTAAGTCCTGAGGGGGAGTTGCCCCCAGCTTTTCTCACTCGACGCCAGTGGTGACGTCGAGCGTGCCTTGTAGAAGGGACCGCATCAGTTTTGGAAGTGACTTCATTATGCCCCTGGTTTTGCTGAGGAGCTTCGATTAGTGTCACCATGTTGAAGACCGATGTCCTTGTTGAAGCGGTCAGCCTTTCGAAGACCGACTTTCTGATAGGGGAAGCACTTTTGAAGGCTTCGCCTGTAGCAGGAGTTGGAAGGGCTATTCGTTTTAGGGTAGCCCCTTCAGGTATCACACGAGCCTCTTTGCGGGCATGTTTGTGCTTTTGCTCAGCCTGTTGAAGACTGAGACGCCAGATTTGGACGACCCATTGAGAGGGGCCATTGTGGTTGCTAGTAGATCGAAGACCGACTTTTTAGGAGCTTCCTCTTGCGATGCTGAGGCACCGAAACTTACAGGTGGGAGCATGGTCCCGAAGAACAATCCAGTAGTGGCTTGTGTGACTTTCCCTACTGGAATTGAGAAAATAGAGGCCGCGTTGGGCCCGTAAGTCACTCCTACTGTTGGGGTAGAGTAAGAGTTGCTGCTGCATGCAGTGCATTGAGAAGCTATTGATTTTCCTGTACAGGTGCAAGACACCAAATTTTAGTACCTCGAATCCAAGGGCAACCATAACGAACCGCGATTTTGTTCGTGAAACACGACACACGAAGTGTGGAGTGGAAAGAGGAAAATGTCCCACCGAGCGTGCCAGAACCTGTTTACCGCCGAAAACAGAGACGAACCGGGATTGATCATCTTGCATGAATTTGGGGACAGATTCTATTTGGATTTCTCCATCCACCTCTCCGAAGATGCCAAGTTGATTTATGGCACCATATATCGGAGGTTTGGATAGATGCGACCGTTGTAGCAGACTTTATCAGATTCTCCCTTATTTGTGAGGTTTTTTTTACTGTGGGGACGCTCTTCCCTGCAGGCGCAAGCCCCTGCAGCTAATTACATTACCGCGTTGCGATAACCACTTTCTCCTTCTCCAGCAGTTCAGTTTGTGTCGTGTGTTATTTTGTTTGTTAAGGTTGCCCGTGGATTATATACAGAGACTATTTTATGTCGTCGCCCTTAGGGCGCGGATTATTCCAAATCCGTATATTTTAGATTTAGGATTTGAACTTAAGTTATATTTTTCTTTTAGTTCAAAAAAATATTTTGTTTGGTTTAAGGATCGTTAATCTAGTTTGAGATTAAGATCAACATAAACATAAGAGCGTTTGAGCCCAATTTATTTTTAACTAAGAATACATTAGTCTTATTTGAGACTAAGATCAACTTAGTAATATTTTAAGGAACCTTAAATTTTATTAAGGTCCAACAACAGAGCATTTGGACTCGACTGCAAGAGACTTAGTCAATTTGGGTTTAGTCTGCTCAGTCTTTTTTTTGTTCAAAAGTGTTAAGCACTTATTTGGACTCTGCTTGTTCAGCCCTCCCTTCTTATGAAAAAGTGCTAAGAACTTATTTGACGCTCTGATGATCACATAGGTATCATGTGAAGCCTTCAGTTATGGGCGATGCCCAATTAGTGCTAAGTATATATATAGTGCTAAGCACTTTTTTGGCGTCTACGTGAAGAGCACGTGAGACACTGGGCGCTGCCCAATCGGTGCTAAGCACTTAGCCATTTTGGCTATATATGAAGCGTTAAGCACTTTGGTGTGGCGCCCACGTGAGGAGCACATGAGGCACTGAGTGCTGCCCAATCAGTGCTAAGCACTCAGCCGTTTTGGCTGTATATGAAGTGCAAAGCACTTTTGTGTTGCGCCCATATTAGGAGCAAATGAAGCGCTGGGCGATGCCCAATCAGTGCTAAGCACTCAGCCGTTTTGGCTATATATGAAGTGCAAAGCACTTTTATTCAGCGCCCATGTGTCTTTCACATAAGGCGCTAGCCTTTTGCTTTGGACTCCCGCGTGTTTTTCACGTGAGGCGCTGGGCGCTATTGGGAGGGCGCCCACGTGGGAAACACGTGAGGCACTAATCTCTTTTCTTTTTTTGAGATTAAATATCTGTTGATGCCATTTTGGCCATTAATGATCATCAAGATCTCTATTTTGAAGACCTTGAATCGTTTTTTCTTCATTGGAGAATTAAGTTCTTCTTTTTTTTCTAAGAACTAAGTTTTTTTATATAGGGTTAAACCCTAATTTCTGAGAATTTAAATTCCCAGAACATATGTTATTTTCCTATTTTTTCCTTTCATTTTAACCTAGTTCTTTTCTGAAATTTTGATTCTGAAGAACAAGATCTTCCCGATGAGAATTAAATTCTCAACTTGTCGGAAACTTGTCTTGTGGATCTCTGATCAAGAGGAAAAACTAAGTTCTTTGAGAAGGGTTAAACCCTTAGATAGGTAAAAAAAGATATTTTGATCTCTGTGTTTTCTTTACCTAAGGAAAGTCTTCTTCTTTTATTGGGAATTGAATTCTCTGTTGTTTCGAAAGCTTTCTGTATTTTTTCATAAGCTTATAGGGGGTTCCTTCTTTCTGAGACTTGAAGTCTCGGGTCTTTTATATAGGAGGCAAATTGCTAATTAGTTTTGAGAAAATCTCTTATTGAGAGATTCCAATTGATTTAATTGGTCTTCAAATTTGTTTAGGGAATTTTACCCACCGTTGGATCTTTGATCCAAGTACTTCTGTTTTACAGAATATGTTTTCTTGTTTTTAATAAGATTGGGGAAATATTTTCCCATATACAAAATTTTATTCTGTCAAGTGGTGATTTTTAATCACCATTGGATTTTTAATCCAAGGGTTCTCTGTTTTACAGAGATGAATCTTTTTTATTTGTAAAGATTGAGAATAAATATTCCTCAAAATAGAATTTAATTCCATTGTTTAGTGATTTATCATCACCATTGGATCTTTGATCCAACGGCAGAGAGTATCCCAACTTTTTGTTAGGGAAATATTCTCATGTAGAATTTAATTCTACTGGTATAAACTTGGGCGCCAGCGCTCACGTGTTGTGCACGCCACTTAAGAATTAAATTTTTATTTATGATAGGCGTTTCTGTGCTTTGCACATTGGCGCCCATGTGAGGAGCACATACGACGCCATATAAGAATCTACTTCTTATATAATAAGTGCTCCTGTGCTTTGCACATTGGCGCCCACGTGAGGAGCACGTACGGTGCCACCATAGGATTTAATCCTACAAGATTGGCGCTGGCGCTGGCGCCCTCGTGAAGAGCACGTGAGGCGCTGCCTCATTAAAATTCAACAGAGCTTAGCTCTTTTATATTGTTTAAATTTTGGGGGAACACCTCCAAGTGCTTCGGGACTGCACCCAACCACCATCTGTTTGCATGACTCATTTGAGCCGTGGTAGGGTAGTAATCTAAGTACAATATGAACACACTCGAGGCGAATAGTGATGTCAAGTCAATGGACTAACCTGTACTCATGTCACCCGGGAACTGCTAACTGACGATAGGTATAATACCAACCAGCAGTTCCCATCGAATCCGTCCAGTGTCATTCATAACCCAATGAGCACCTGTATACTATCTCCGGTATCGCATACCAATGGCCGCGAGACAGGCCATCTCCTCTAACTGGGATGAGAAACGTATACACTAGTCTACTCTAGAGTATTGATGCCCTGTCTCGATAATCCTATGACTAGGAACAAGCTTAAGGATGTTCTTATGGACCACCCAGCCCCCACTAGTGTGACTGCCATCACAACGCTGGTAGTCAAGCTAAGGGCTCTATCAATATGTATTAGCGATATGCTAAAAAAACATATACACATATTAAGATAGAATCAAACCAGATAGAATACTATCATATTGAGCAAGAATATTATTATATTTGTGTATATCCCTGTTGGGATCCGGCGCCCGCGCCGCGGAGGCCGCGGCCTAAATGGAAGCTAAAACAAAAATTCTTGCTAGCACTGGAGTCCCGCAAAAACCCAGGATTCGAACCATATACCTATACTGGCTAATCTAGAAGTGCAAGGGGTTGAGAAATACAACCTTTGTTGTGTGTCCACCCAATTGTGGAAGTCCCTTCCAAGCTCGTAGCCGCCGAGATTGCACTTGAGCATTGACCACCCTTGCCGAAGACAATTCATCCGAGGGAACGCGGAGGAGGCTCGAACCAACGATCCAAAGCCACTAGGTTTGGATGGCCCGTTGTCACGACCCGAATTTAGTTCATGACCGGCACTTAAATCACGCAACGTCTAAAGGCGCAACGTAAATTAAGTAAGCCGAAACCCAGAAATCTAAACCTTTTTAAGAAAATAGAAGATGCAAAGTTTAGAAATAAAGGTATGATGAAATCAAAAGTTTTCTTAAATGCATGGATAATGGAACATGAAAAATGCAAGTGGATTTTACTAATTGAAAAACATGTTTCGTCTTTTGAAAATTTGGGCAGCACCTCCCTTATATATTTTGATCCAAAACCACATATCCATGATAGTATAAAAGGCATCCCCAAGCGGGAGCTAGCTCTTCGCCAATCGGCGTAATCACAACCACGCAAGACGGAATATAAGTATACGATGCCCAACGGCGAAGATCACACAAAAGGATAAAGAATAAAGCAAGATATCAACCCACCAAGCGAACATATAACCCATCGCTCTAAGTCTCGCAACTACAAGTCTTGCTAAGTCATACTACATACACAAATACTAGTTTCTGATTGATGGAGTTAACTAGATACAACAGGAATAATAAATACAAAAGGGGTATGATCTAATATGTACCACCTACCAAAGCAAATCACCTGAATGCAAGCTGTGTGCCAGCGATGCCGCTACTGATCCATGCGGTCAACCTACAAGAACTGTGGCACAACGGGGGTGAGTTACCAACTCGTGAGTAGAAAACATCATCAGGTAGAAATCGAATAAAACAACGATTTCCTAGGTCAATTATATCATAAAGGTAACACTTTGATATCTAGGGTGACCGTATCTGCATATGTGCCAACAATATAATCAATACATGTATGCATGTGGATCTCATCCACGTGTCAATCAATGACACAACAACATCATGCATGTAAATATCATGAAAACATATGCATATAAATATGAGGATATCAATCAACGTGTGTCCATCAACGATACATCAAAATCATGGAACCTGAGTGTCCATCACCGACACTCGAAACATGATGAAACCCGTGTCACACGTTAATCCTCATATATCTCGGGCTCCGTCAGTCCAGATCGGCCCACGGGCACCGTCTGTCCGGATCGGCCCTCGGGCTCCGGCAGTACGGATCGGCCCATATCCATCTCTTGACTACGGTCGGTATCCTCCGGATATCCGCCAGGTCCAACCAGTCACCGGTAGGTAGTAGTCCCTTTACCAGGCTCATCTTCTACTGCGTGACATCCCTTTCTTGCCCCGGGTACCATACCGGGTCCACCATGTACCCGCAAACGGTCTCATCCAGCTCCTCGAATCGGGTATCACATAGCTCATAACCGAGAAAACACATGGTGGACGCACTGAAATATCATATCAAGAGAGACCGGGTTTTCAAAACAATGCATACTTTCTTGAAATAATACCACGGTTCTCAAATCCATAAATCACATGAAAACAGCATCTCAATGCATATAATCGTAAAGCATGATGTATGCCAACATATAACCGAAATATGAGCATATCCGTATATCATGCAACATATCGTAATGATATAAACATAGCAAGTATATCATGAAACATAGCATAATGATGTAGCAATTTCTACTGTGTAAGTGACATAGTAATTATCGATGATGAAGGTGTGTGAGCCAGCAAATCTGTGTAAGTGTAACATATGCATCATCGATAATGGTGTAGGCGTACTAGCACAGGTATATATAATGCAATAAGAATGTCATGAACGTAACATAAGGTACATCGTACGCGAAATGCTAACAGGTATACATATCTACAAAATATCCGAGTCGGTGAATCTATCAATCGGCATCCATCCTCACAACATCACGTACGGTATAATCTATCGTACGGCATTCTCTAGTCAAGGGTATGGATCAATCATCATAAAACTCATCACGTACGGTAAATCATCGTATGACCAGGCCGGTTTTACCCCCATTCTGCTCGACCAAATTCCGACGTCTGGTGCTGAATTTTCTACTATGTTCACATTTTATCACATACAACATTCTGCAGTTGCTTAAAAAAAATTGACACTCAGAAAATTTTGACAGAAACTAGGGTTTCGATTCGGGTGTTTCGGAGTTGTTTCGGTTTCGCAATCCTACACAATCCGTCTAATTCTCTAGCTTGGCTCTGATACCACTGTAGGGTTTCTAAGCACAACAGCAAGGTTTCGGGTGGCATCATTCATGCCAAATTAAAAAAAATTCCATGCTTAAACAACTCTAAAGAAGATCTTTAACTAGAGATTCATACGGAAACATAAAGTAAACAACATTACTTCTAAGTGATTAAGGATTACAACCTTTGTATTCCTCTCCTTCACTTCTATAGCTCCAAGTTGTGGTCCCTTTGCTGCGATCATCGAGCTCCCAGACTCTTGAGAAGCTCCACACGGTGTATGATGCATCCTTACTTGAAGTCTTCACAATCCAAGATAATCTACGTCAAGGCAACACGAACTCAAGCTTTCTCTTCACTAATATGAAATTAGTGAATCTAACACCCTAATCTAAATGGCTAGTATAGAAGATCATGATGAAGTAGGAAGTGGGCTCTCTTTAGTTTTCTTTTTACTTTATTTCATCATATGGAAAAAAGCTAGCAAGCTTTTGTGAGGAAGAAGAAGACGAACAAGTGATGAATGAATAATGAGCTTAGGTTAGAAATGCAACCATGGTAAGTTAGTATATGTCATGGCTAACTCATGTAGAGAATAAACCATGGGCTAGGATTAAAGGTTAGGTTAATAAATATCTTAGAAATATCAACAAGGGTGGACTTAGTCAACAAGATAAATATCTTAGCATAATCCACACAATTTTGATTTATCTAAAATAAAAATAAAATCTAACCCTAATCTCTAGCCATGGTGTGATTCTCATAAACCCTAGTTGCATGTATAACCTAGCATGTTACAATTATAAATATCACATATATATAATTTTGTAACAAAAGAAAAGAATACAATAAACATATATCACATATATGTTAAATGTATGCAAAGTGAGAAAATGAAATACTTAAGTGAGATATATTAGTTAATGTAATTTAATATATCAAATATATAATTATACATTAAATTATCGAATCAACACTTGATCCGATAATCCGGCTATATAACCGACTAATATAAAATGTATCATTTCATCGAATCAACACTTGATCCAATAACCCGGCTATATCACATATAACCGGCCGATATCATATATCACGAGAATATAATACGGTATCACATATATGTATCAATCTCGGTCCCGCATATATCACATATGTGATCCTACTCTGTTTCTCCTGAGCCAGGAAACCTCGGTGTAGGACTCTAAAGACTCGTCAATACGCCGGCAGTAGGTGATGATCATATCAAACACCCACAAGCCGCAAGCGATCAGCTGAACGTAACGGCCATCCGGGTATTAAGCGATCAGAAGATCAACAAGCAAGCCTGCTCACACTCCTGTGAATCTAATCTGTAACACTACCGTACAGTCCGGTCTCTTCGTCTGATATGTCGCATATCCAGTCTAGGGGTGGTAAACGTCAGACCTTAGTAACCGATAAGTCGTGTCGATATGAGGCTCATAACGGGTCGAGAAACTACTTATAACACTTACCAGTAGATCTCCATATCAGCCCAGGCCAGGGACTTCCAGTTATAGCCAATCGAACACAGCGCAACATCAACCCCCAATACCGGGAGAGACGAAACCCCTCTTATCGCTCATTGCCTCCATGTGATTCGGGACTGTACCCAAAATCCACCGTTTTGCACATTCTCATGACGTGGTAAGGTAGAAATCAAAGCACAGTGGGAATCACACAAGATTCTATGACGATCTCGGATCTACAGACTAACTTGTACCAGTGTCACCAGAGAACTGCTATCTGACGATAGGTATAATACCAGCTAGGAGTTCTCGGTGAGTCCGTTCAGCGTACCCAGTCTCCACTGAGCACCTGTATACCATCTTTGATGTCAAACACCAATGGATGCGGGATCATCCATCGCCCATCATATGGGTCAAGATGCGTATACGCTAGTCTACTCTGAAGTATCGATGCCTTGTCTCGATACACCCTCGACTTGGAACAATTATAGGATGTACTTATGGACTACCCTGGCCCCACTAGTATGATCTCCATCATAGTCGTTGTAGTCAAGTACACATCCTAAAGGCTTTATCAACATGTGAGAGCAAGACAGTAACACAATACAAGTCAACATGTTAAGACAAAGAGCAACCAGATAGCATACTATCATATCGAGCAAGAAAGTCCTCTCTATATATATATCCAAGCATCCACTATAATATACATCATATGTACAATAATGGACTCTAGGGCATATACATAACTAACAGTGGTAACGCCTCAAAATGTATCTGGACTTTTGATGAGACCTGAGTTCCTTCACTAAGGCTATAGCGCCGTTGTTGTCGCAATACAGAGGTATTGGATCTACAATAGACGGAACCACATGAAGTTCTGTCAAGAACTTCCTCATCCACACTGCTTCCTTCACGGCGTCACAAGCAGCTATGTGCTCTGCTTCTATCGTCGAGTCAGCAACGGTGTCCTGCTTGGAGCTCTTCTAACAGACGCCCCTCCATTGAGGGTAAAGACATAACCTGATATGGACTTGGAGTCATCCTTGTCACTCTGGAAGCTGGAGTCAGCAAAGGCCTCGATCTGGAGGTCTTTTCCGCCATACACCAAGAACATCTCCTTAGTCCTTCTCAGGTACTTGAGAATGTTCTTTCCTGCTATCCAGTGCTTCTTCCCTGGGTTCGACCAATACCGGCTTACTACGCTCAGTGCGTAAGCTACATCTGGTCTGGTACACAACATCGCATACATTATATAGCCTACCGCAGAAGCGTAGGGTATAGATGTCATGCGAGCCCTTCCAAATCAGTCTTGGGAGACATCTCTTTGGAGAGGGTAATTCCTTGACAAGCCGGTAAATTACCGCACTTTGAATTTTCCATACTAAATCTTTTTAGTATGGTGTCTATATACCTGGACTGCGAAAGTCCCAACATCCTCTTAGATCTATCACGATAGATCTGGATCCCCAGAATATAGGAGGCATCACCCAGGTATTTCATGGAGAACCTCTGTGACAAGAATCCTATGACTGATTGTAGCAAAGGAATGTCATTTCCTAATAAGAGAATGGCATCCACGTACAAGACGAGGAATACCACAGCTCCTGATACAATCTTACTATATATGCATGGTTCATCTGAATTTTTGATACAGTCAATTTCTTTGACCTCTCATCAAAACAGATGTTCCAACTCCGCGATGCCTGCTTTAGTCTATAAATGGACTTAAGCAACTTGGACAATTTCCCCCTGCTCCCACTATGAATGAAACCCTCTGGCTGATCCATATAGACGCACTCTTCCAAATTTCCATTTAGAAAAGCCGTCTTTATGTCCATCTGCCAGATCTTATAATCGTGGAAGGCGGCAATGGCAAGAAGGATCCGAATGGATTTGAGTATAGCCACTGGAGAAAAGGTTTCATCATAGTCCAAACCGGGTCTTTGACGAAAACCTTTTGCAACAAGTCTAGCCTTATAGGTTTCAACCTGTCCATCTACACCAATCTTCTTTCTGAAGATCCATTTGCAGCCTATGGGTTTTACCCCTTCTAGAGAAATGTCCAAAGTCCATACTTTGTTGGTGTACATGGACTCCATCTCGGTCTGTATTGCATCCAGCCATTTTACCGAGTCTCTGCTCTGAATGGCTTGTTGGAAGCTAATTGTCTCATCATCGTCGATGATGCAATCCTCTCAATCCTTGTCTATGAGAAAACCGTAGTGTCTCTCGGGCGGATGAGATAGCCTACTAGTTATGCGGAGTGGCGCGGGGACGTCCGGTTCTTTTGAAACCTCTGGTTCTACCATGCTTTCAGTAATAGCTTGTGGTTCTGAAATTTCTTCCAGTTCTATTGCGCTCCCACTTATCTGATTTTCTAAAAATTCAGTTTCCAAGAAGCGGGCATGACGAGAAACAAAGATCTTTTGCTCCTCTACGTAATAGAAAAGATACCCCTTGGAGTTCTTTGGGTATCCCACGAACTTACACTGTACCGAGCGTGCCTCGAGCTTGCCCGCATGCTGCTTTTTGACAAAAGCTGAACATCCCCGTGTCTTAAAGTGTTTAAAACAGGGTTTCTTCCCACTCCACATCTGATATGGTGTGGTAGGCACTGACTTAGTAGGAACCTGGTTCAAAAGATATGCAGCTAATTCTAGTGCATAACCCCAGAAGGATCGCGGCAACTCATACTCATCATTGAACGAACCATATCCAATAGGGTTCTGTTCCGCCTTTCCGATACACCATTGTGTTGTGGTGTGTATGGAGGAGTAAGCTGAGAGAGAATTTCATTCTCTTTTAGGTAATCCAGGAACTCAGCACTTAAGTATTCACCACCTCGATCAGATCTCAGTGTCTTGATAGTTTTGCCTGTTTGTTTTTCCACTTCATTCTTATATTCCTAGAATTTCTCAAAGGCCTCGGATTTATGCTTCATCAAGAAGACATGTCCACACCTAGAGAAATCATCCGTAAAAGTAATGAAATAGGAATAACCACTTCGCACATGTGTAGACATTAGACCATACACATCGCTGTGTATTAGTCCCAAGAGCTCGCTCGCTCTTACTCTGTGTCCACTGAATTGAGTCTTTGTCATCTTTCCCATGAGACAAGACTGACAAGTTGCATAAGACTGATATTCGAACGGATCCAAATATCCCTCTCTATGTAACTTCGTCAATCGTATTTTACTGATGTGACCCAGTTTACAATGCTCTAAGAAAACCTGATTTAATTCCGGAGACTTTCTTTTAAATGTGTTCTGGACACTGAAAACCTGAGCTTGATTTAATACGTATATACCATTATCTAATGTACCTGACCTAATCAAAACTTGATTTAGGTGGATGTGGACCACATCACTTACAAATGTAAAATCATATCCTTCCTTAGAAAGTAAGGATACATATATAATGTTACAAGCTAGACTAGGTACATACAAACAGTTACGTAGAATCAATATCTACCCACTTGTCAATCCAAGGTGATATTCCCCTACGGATTCAGCGTCCACGCTCATTCCGTTAACAATCCTGAGAGTCATATCACCTACCCTGATAACTCTACGGTTTCTCAAAGCCTGTAAAGAATTACAGATATGAGATCCTGATCTGATATCTAGTACCCAGGAAGTAGAGTTAATTGACATGCAGTTTTCGATTACAAACACACCCAAAATCGAAGACACAACATGTTTCGGATCCTGAATTCTGGTTTTCAAAACCCTTCAATCCCTCTGCCAATGCCCTTTCCCGTGACAATAGGAACATCCCTCGTTCCCTACTGTTAGCCCCGAAACTTTTACCCTTCCCTTTCCTTTTACTTTACTGACACCGCCTATCGACTTTGTAGAGGTCTTCTTCTTCTTACCCCTGGCTTCCGTCTTGGGTCCAGAAGAGGAAGATTCCTAAATAAGTAGAGCGGGTATCTCCCTGGTTTCCTTCAGTGTGTAAGTAGAAGGTAATGATTGTAGAATCAAGTCAGCATCTGACTGGTTCTCCAACGTGGTCTCTAGGTCCATGAGCCCATCAATATAGCTAGTCATTGTAAGGACGTTGTCCCCCTATAGATAACCCGATAGCCAACCTCGCTTGAAGCAATTCCTTCAAGGTCTCATATCCTGCGATACGAGATTGCTCTCTGTATAAAACTTTGTTATGGAGGAAGATAGAAGCTAAGTCCATCTTCTCATGCTGCCTCTGGTTTCCACCATCTACTGAGGCCAACACGAGGCACTTTGCATTCGCACTATCCTTTTCCCTTGTCTTACGGATATCAATATCCGTGATGGTGGAAACTAGACCTGGGACGGCAAGGGCTTGAGTAGTAATGAGGTGGTCCAGCTTGTCACAGGCAATGGACATCTGGACAAACCCTTTCCAGTCAATATAATCTGGCCCGGTCAATTTATTAGCTAGTTGTAACCTATGTGTGGTCAACTGGTCGCTGCAATTAGGAGAAAGAGAAGAAACACTTTAGCATGATGCTCTTGCAAGTTTAGATTGGTTTTTAATTTATCTAAACAGGATGACTCCCACTATTCCTCGAATCCTTCCCCAAACCATAAAAGAAGAATAGTTAGGATTAATCTCACCGTACAATTCTTGCTTAAACGTTCAGCCAGACTAGTGTCGGTACTTCGAGGGAGGTTTTACGACGCTTTCACGAAGTTCCTTAATTAAATAACCTCTTTTCCCTGGAGGCGTAGCCCCGCTAACACCTTTCTAGACACCTACTTGGTTTGTAACATTGATCGTTAAGTGAAAAATTCTCCCGAGGAGTAGCATATACTCACAGTAGGATCGGGATCCAAATATCATTGTGTAATAATGCTGAAGGAATCCTACCAATATTATCACACTGCAAATGGTATGCAGCAATAGAAAGTTTCAATTTCCTTAGAAACTCCCGATGTGGATTTTTGCCCCATGCTCTTATGACCTTGACTAAGGCCAACAAATTATAAGTCACATGTCAAGTTCTACCCGTCATTGTCCAGGTTAATTTGAACCCATCCGTACTTACCCTTGACTAAGGCCAACAAAGTAGTACGACTGTCCCAAACCAACGCATCTATCTATGCAACATATGAATACCCAGCTACTACCAATCACTATGCCTTGACTAAAGCCAACAAACATAGCTTGAATACTATTGAATATTCATATAAAATGATGGAGGGCTATGAATGGTTTTGGCGAAACCGTGAACGTAGTAAACTTGATATAATCGAAGGAACCAGATAGCTTTTAAAAGGAGTGGTTTAAGCTCCGCATTTTAAAAGTTTTACTGTTTTGAAAAAACCAAGTGGTTTTAAAATTGTTCCAACGATTCAGCTTTGGTTTGTTTGCTTTGCATTAATGTAATGCAGTCTCATCAATTAACCTACCATTGCAGAAAACAACGAAAATACAACGCACGCTTAACCCATCCGCATTCGCCACGGGGCCCCGTCATCACCCGTTAGGTTACTTAACTAACGACAGAGCGGGGGATGGACTAGCGCGGATGCAAAACTTAAGCAACGTCTATTATATAATATATATAATAATAATTTCCAATCTTCAGACACAATGATAGGCATTCTAGATCGCAGATGAACACATTGGATATACTAGAAATTCCGCGTTTCGTTTGAGCCTGTAAGGAAAGACAGATTCCACGGTCGTGATGAATAGCCAAACCCACCCCAGACCCCTACGAGTGCGGCAAACTACCCGCCAAATTCCCGAAGTGAAGCAACCTCCCTCAACAAAGTGAGTAGGCCACTCAACACTTCAAGAATCCGGTAGTTTGTGCACCCCACCTTGGGTCTATCCTAAGAGCATAAAAAAGTAAAAGAAATAATACAGCGGTAAGTAAAACCTCAACCCGGATGTTCCCCGCAAAATAATATTACATCACTTTACAATTTTTACATCGAATGAAAGATAAAACACTCATCACATATATGTGCAACCCCGACTAATCGACGTATAGCAATTAGTCGATGTTTCCAAACACATATACATATCACAAAGCTTGTAAAGTAACTACGCCATTAGAATTCCGCACGCAATTAGCAAACTACACCAATTTTCCAAAGCTTGAAAATCCAGTGAGCTAAAGTTCCAAAACCGATCGTTTTAAACCAATCCGGGAGTCAAAACGAACTCGAAACCCGCCCGAATCTTCGTGAAGAGTTAGAGCATGAAATTAACTTTGAGTTGGGGGCCTAGAGGCAGTACCCCACAGCTGAGGCCACCACGAGGTGGCCAGGGGGTAAGGCAGACCCGAAACTGCCTATGGTGGAGCAGTTTCGGGTCCCCACCGCCAAGACCGCCATGTGGTGGTCTTGGGAAGTGGGACCGGTGGTTCGGTCCCTCCCGGGAGGTCTCCAAGGTGTGCACGCTCCACCCCGCGGCTTCTCGGTTCAAACCATGAGCCCGCGGGGTGAGCAAATAACTCAAAACTTCAATTTTGGAAACTGTTTTTGTCGGCAGTTTTTGCGCGACATAAACGGCGGATTTCTAACGTCGCTACAAGCTATCTAAGGTTTATAAGAGGCTCTGATACCACTGTAAGTTGATTTCGCGCACACCACGTGTTCGCGGGGTGGCGGAAATTACAAAAAATAATTTTTACGGGTTTCGCAACACCGACTAGAACAAAGGATCGATCATAAATCCTAGCTAGCACAAAACTGTGAGATTTAACTACTATGTGAGAGTGTTATACCTCACGATACAAGTCCTTCGGGTCTTCTCCGCTATCCTCCTCGTCATCGTAGGCTCCGAGGATCAATTCAGATCGTTGCTTCCTCGTCGGCTTCCTCGAGTCAAAGACGATCCACCCGGGAGTCTATAGTCCGAGCTCCAACCTCAAATCCGAGATAACTAGGGCAACTAGCTTGCTAAATTAGATGGCCTATGTCACTCCCCGCTTCCCAAAATACGGAATACGAGAGGTTGACAAGGCCAGCCATGCTCCTACGGTCAAGGAAATGTCCTGCCGTAGTCACACTTCGGCTTCTAGTTTTTCATGGTAAACAGTATATGATGCGCAGGTAATGAGAAATGCAGTAACGGAATGAAACAATGTAAAGAACTGACTTGAGGGGAAACAAACGGGATATAACTCTGGATAGCAAGTCGAGGTGTCTGTGATATACGTCTAGTCCTGGTTCAGGCTAAATCTTCTCCTCACACTGAGCATGCATACTCAGGTCGTCAGAGCGACACAATAGCAAAATAATATATAAAATCATGTGACAATTCTAACAATGATAACAGTTATATATAACAGAAGATCAATGGCAATATGGGTATGAACATGCAGTAATCAATGCAGCGGAACAGTAAAAGCAGAAGAATGTTATACCACGTATGTCAACACAGTAAGTATGTATATCGATGCTATCATCCCTATTAGTCTCTAAGTCTCACTGTACTGGTCACTAAACCTATCGTCAGTTCAAGTGTGAGAGTCAACCACTCGCGAGTGTCCTCCACCCAAGGGTAGAACCCAAGGGCAAGGGACCACGGGCCCAACATGTATATCACGGTAATAATCATGTACCCTGTAAATCTCCATATATCTCCCTAAATATATAAGCCGGCATGGGACTCCCGAGATTCTGTTGAACTCACACTCAAACTACCCCACACCCCGTGGTCTACATCAAACGCTAACCATAACCCTAAATACCAATCGGTCCGTGACAAGTCTGCGCGAGAACTGGAGGCAGGACCTCCATCAAGCACGTCCCGACTAATACCTAAGATAAATGGCAGTGTCTGGTGCCTTATCTGTGACACCCGTGCAAGAGCTTCCATAAGTGTCCCATACCACTTATAGTCACACATACACGCATCCCACAGACGTCGACAATGCAATAGAATCATAAGGTTCACTGATTGTGTATAAGTACGTATCACTTTCACTTATTCACTGATACACAAACACTAACGTACTTACCACAATCGTCACTAATACCAAACACTGGGTAATGCACGTTATCACTAGGTTATCAATGCAGTGACATGTGTATGATATGATGCGTAAACAGTATGTAAAGCATGATTAAGGTGTCATAAAACAGTATTCTATCACCTGCACGATTTATTATAAATCATACGGTTACAGTTTAGTAAAATGATGAACTGGGATTAAATAGTATGTTCAGCTATCTATCCATCGAATTTAGTTTCATGACAAACGGGTTCCGGGATCATTAATTATAGCCATTTCATTTTAAGCGTTCACGGTTGGAAATCCGGTTTCAGAATCGGAAGTCCGTTTCGGAACGCAATTTAATCCCAGTTGGGATCAGAATTTAGCGACGCTACAGTTGGATGAAATCTAGGGTTTTCAGTAAGGTTTTCAACGCAACATACGGATTCTTAATTGCATCTGTACGTCAGGAGATATACACTGTTTAATATTAGTATGTCAATTCTGATTCTGTTGGGACTGTTATGCGTCCCGATCTATTAAATTACAGATTAAATAACAAAAGATAACGAAACAGAATGAAACTACTTGTGTTGTCTAGCTAACAAGTTCACCTATAATAAACAGCAGAGTTCCACAACCTACGAGTTAAGGAAACAGGGTGATGTTCACAGTAAACAACAAATGGAGTCGCTCTGGACTGCAGTCCAGAGTCGCACTCCGATCCAAATTTTGACACAATTTGAGTATAGAAATATTTGGAAACTAGCATAGGGTTATAGCTCGTCGAGTCGGCTTCGATTTGAGCCCTCGAACGCGTCATTCCAGTGTGTATACAATTTATGGCGATTTTAACAGTTTTCAGGTACAATAAAATTCCAGTTTTACTAGTAAACTTGGGGGCAGTCGTTTTAGTCGTTAACGGTCATATTTTCCAACGAAATTCACACACTAGATTCAAAGCCATATGGGCCAGCTTATACAATTAAGTTCCGTCAAATTAATTGATGATTTCCTATGAGAACATGTATCGAACAGTTGCGTCGTAATATTTAACAGAAAAGTAAAACATGGGATATATACTATTGTAATTTGTGACTATCATAAGTAGCATGTAGCAAGTAGAGAACTTGCCTGAAAATGTGTCGACAATAATACTGCGGTGGTATCAGCACGATCGCGCCACGAACGCAGTACCGGCTCAGTCCTTTGGAATCCGACAATTTCACTCGATCTAGCTGCTCTTCGTGCCTTCCTTTTCTTCGCTGCTTCACGCTATTCCTTGATTTGATGTGAGGGAGGGTGAGACGCTGATAAAGAGAGAGAAATTTAGAGAGAGAAGAAGAGAGAATTAGAGAGAGAGAGAGAGGGAATTAGAGAGAAAGAACATGGGTGAGATGAGAGAGGGGGAATAGAATGAATGAGAATTAAGTGGTGATTAATAGGATTTTAAAAGGGATTAATGGAGGAAATTAATTGGGATTAAAGAGTCATTAACTTGGTGGTTTAATAGGAATTTATAGAGGAGATTTGGGTTTGGATTTGAAGGGATTTAAAAGAAATGAGGTGGGATAATTGTTATTTTAATGGGCTGGGGAGAGAAAACGGGCTCGGGCCAAGGGATAAGATAGTAGGGAAAAGAAAGGGGCCGGGCTTGGGATTTTAAGTGAATGCGAAAAGGATTAGAGGAGTGGGCCGGCTCTGAGCTTGGGGAAAGTAACGGCTGGGCTAAAAATGAAAAAGAAAGGGGATAATAAAAGAGGAAGGGAATGAGGGTTTGGGTTAGGGAAAATTGAAAGATATGAGATTAGATTAGGATTTGGGTTTTTAGAATAATACAAATAATAATTATAAAATAAATAAATTTTGAGAGTGACAAAAATACGGATATTGGTATTCAAAAGGACTGGGTATTACATCATACCACCCTTACAAAAAAATTTCGTCCTCGAAATTTAAAAGAAACGACAAGCTATAAAATAGTAAGCGAAAAGTTACCACATCGAACACTAATACATAGTGATTTACTTAAAACGGGTGGATAAAATTTTGAAGGTCTATATATGTAAGAACAACATCCAAAAGTATAGGTCTAAATAAGTATAAGGTAGGAACAACTATAAGGGAAAACTACATGCATACGAGAATATAAATAACAATAACGAATAATAATATTCGAGGCGTGTTCGATAAAATCGAAACCTAAATATGTGCACATATAAATATATCAAAAGTAGCACAGTAGAAATAGTAAGTATAAGGTATAATCATAATGAAGCAGTGAAGGACTTGACGGTGGTTTAAAACATTTTTAGAATAACGTATCAGTCAAACCATTTTAACATAACTTAGAAAACTATATGGTGAAAATAAGAAACATAGCACCAAAATAATATGTGTAATACATATGGTCGCGCTACCGAAAAATAAGGAGAATAGTAGTGTACTTAAAATACATAAAACGAAGTAGTCAATATCACGCACTCTTCGATAAATACAAAATTATGAAACTAAATTTCCGAATAATGATGTCCCTAACTATAGTTAGGGTAACAGGGAAAAGCACAAAAATGTATAGGGCTAGCTAGGGTAGGGATTACAATGGAGTGTGGCTCATTCAAAAGGTTGGAGTGTGACGGCTTTAGACTGAAGGTCGAAGAGGTTGGGGTCGGTTCAGCCCAGTGTGTAAGGGTGAACAGTAATGAACCTCAGGAGGGGAGGGAATGTATGGGAAGGAAACGGTCGACACATCAAGAGAAAAAATCCGAAGGATCAGCTAACTCGAAAATTTTACCATCAATTTCCCCTTCCAGAAGGATCTCAAACGAAGCACAGACAAAGGATGGAGGGTGGACCTCTAAAAAGATTGAGTGCGGTACTGGTTAATCTGAGTGAGGGTCGAAACATCACAAGGTATAGGTGTGGACAGTAAGGGGTCTCAGGAGGAAAACAGTAAAGGGAAAAAATCAAAGCATCGAGTGAACCAGTAAACAAAAGATTTGCGAACTCAGAAGATTTATTTTATTCAAAAAGATTCGAAACAAAGCACTTTCGAAAAACGAAGGTGGTCCTAAACTATACATAAATTTATTTGGCCAGAGAAGACAACATCTAAAAAAATCCCGTCAGTCACAGTTGTGGAGATTCAGCAGGTTGCGGTAGGCTCGCGCACTCAGGTAGGGACGTCCATTTCCATAGCACCTCGCGGGGACCGCCATTGGGAGTTCTTCCACAGCAGGGTCTTGTTCTTCCGGTCCTTCTTCCTCGGCTGGAGCTCCTTCATCAGGACCTGCTTCCATGTGATTCTCTTCTTCTGGATTCTCTTCCATGGGATTTTTCTCCGCTGGATTTTCTTCTATCGGTTCTTCCTCGGGGTCTTCTTCTATTGGGTTCTCTTCAGGGTCTCCTTCTTCTTCGTCGGAATCGTCTATCATGTTAAACTCTGGGGCGACTGCTCCTTCGTCTTCGGAATCGCTGTTCCCGAAAATGGCCTGGGGATCGTTGATCTCATCATCAGAACTCATCAGCGTGCGGTCTAAGGAAACGCATGACTGTGCATTCTCATCTAGATGCGGCGCTGCTCCAGGGTAGGCCATGGCCTGAAAAGAAAGAGTCATGATTAGACAGTGGAATACTTCAAGAAAATAGCTCAGGTTACGAAGTATAGGAAAATATGCGATGGTAGGAACTGAAGGATCAGGATTAAAATGCTGTGATAATGAATAGTATAAATAAGGAGAAAGCAAGAGAATGATACATATATTACGATTCAAAATTTATTGCAATTCAACTAAAAGTTCGACGGATACAAGATTTTAAATGGAAAGAAATATTTATAAGAGGATGACAACATTATTACTGAAATTAGAAAACATGAAAATTCTTCTTTGATTGCTAGACCGCTGCATTCTCGTTACGCTAGTTGAATCCTGTGTTGGGTCCGCTTTATTCTCAAAGTTCGAACTACGCAATAATCATCACTTGGCAGAAGTGGGGAGAGTGGACGAGTCTCCTCCTTGCAGCTCCTTCCTTTTTGGGCAACCGTTGATAAGATGTTCGCTGGATCCGCAAATCAGACATTTCCCTTGGGCGCGGCGACAATCCCTCTGAAGATGTCCTGGCCTCTTACAGTACCCACAACATGGGGTCTTCTGCTACTTCTGTCGCGGGGAAACAAATTGGCGTTTCATCTTCTTCTCTTTTCCTCGTCTAACGGGAATCCCTTTATGATTTGAGACTCCCGCTGGTGCCTGATTCACCTGCCTTCTCAGTCCTTCAGCTAATAAGTCGTTCGTTCGCTCCTGGGCTTCCTTTAAACCTTGCAGTACATTCAGGATCTCGACGGTCTGATTCTGGGAAATGGAGATAGAGGAAGAGTCGTTGGAAGACATGATCCTGAAACGATAATTTTGAAGATGATATGAGGCACAAGTTATAAGAATCAAATATAATATGGATTGGACAAAGATTCAAGAATATCAGATGTGATGAATTTATTATAAGTGGAGAATCAACCGTATGACTTTAAGTCACTTAAACAGGGTACGGTAGTGCAATTGCAACCACGTAACTTTGCCAAGTCACCCGAAACCCTAGCGAATGGATAGCTGAACACTTAATGTGAACATGAATCAAGGATATCAAGTTTACAGTCTAGACTGAGGGACGTCTTAGATTGTCAAGCTTTACACGGAAAACTGAAATCCCAATCGAAGCAAAGTCTGGGCTCTGATACCAACTAAACCATATCACGCCCCGCTTCCCAAAATACGGAATACGAGGGGTTGACAAGGCCAGCCATGCTCCTACGGTCAAGGAAATGTCCTGCCGTAGTCACACTTCGGCTTCTAGTTTTTCATGGTAAACAGTATATGATACGCAGGTAATGAGAAATGTAGTAACGGAATGAAACAATGTAAAGAACTGACCTGAGGGGAAACAAACGGGATATAACTCTGGATAGCAAGTCGAGGTGTCTGTGATATACGTCTAGTCCTGGTTCAGGCTAAATCTTCTCCTCACACTGAGCATGCATACTCAGGTCGTCAGAGCGACACAATAGAAAAATAATATATAAAATCATGTGACAATTCTAACAGTGATAACAGTTATATATAACAGAAGATCAATGGCAATATGGGTATGAACATGCAGTAATCAATGCAGCGGAACAGTAAAACCAGTAGAATGTTATACCACGTATGTCAACACAGTAAGTATGTATATCGATACTATCATCCCTATTAGTCTCTAATTCTCACTGTACTGGTCACTAAACCTATCGTCAGTTCAAGTGTGAGAGTCAACCACTCGCGAGTGTCCTTCACCTAAGGGTAGAACCCAAGGGCAAGGGACCACGGGCCCAACATGTATATCACGGTAATAATCATGTATCCTGTAAATCTCCATATATCTCCCTAAATATATAAGCCGGCATGGGACTCCCGAGATTCTGTTGAACTCACACTCAAACTACCCCACACCCCGTGGTCTACATCAAACGCTAACCATAATCCTAAATACCAATCGGTCCGTGACAAGTCTACGCGAGAACTGGAGGCAGGACCTCCATCAAGCACGTCACGACTAATACCTAAGATAAATGGCAGTGTCTGGTGTCTTATCTGTGACACCCGTACAAGAGCTTCCATAAGTGTCCCATACCACTTATAGTCACACATACACGCGTCCCACAGACGTCGACAATGCAATAGAATCATAAGGTTCAATGAGTGTGTACAAGTACGTATCACTTTCACTTATTCACTGATACACGAACACTAACGTACTTGCCACAATCGTCACTAATACCTAACACTGGGTAATGCACGTTATCACTAGATTATCAATGCAGTGACATGTGTATGATATAATGCGTAAACAGTATGTAAAGCATGATTAAGGTGTCATAAAACAGTATTTTATCACTTGGACGATTTATCATAAATCATACGGTTACAGTTTAGTAAAATGATGAACGGGGATTAAATAGTATGTTCAGTTATCTATCCATCGAATTTAGTTTCATGCCAAACGGGTTCCGGGATCATTAATTATAGCCATTTCATTTTAAGCGTTCACGGCTGGAAATCCGGTTTCAGAATCGGAAGTCCGTTTCGGAACGCAATTTAATCCCAGTTGGGATCAGAATTTAGCAATGATACAGTTGGATGAAATCTAGGAATTTCAGTAAGGTTTTCAACGCAATAGACAGATTCTCAATCGCGTCTGTACGTCAGGAGATATACACTGTTTAACATTAGTATGTCAATTCTGATTCTGTTGGGACTGTTATGCGTCCCGATCTATTAAATTACAGATTAAATAACAAACGATAACGAAACAGAATGAAACTACTTGTGTTGTCTATCTAACAAGTTCACCTATAATAAACAGCAGAGTTCCGCAACCTACGAGTTAAGGAAACAGGGTGATGTTCATTACGGACAGTAAACAACAAATGGAGTCGCTCTGGACTGCAGTCCAGAGTCGCACTCCAATCCAAATCTTGACACAGTTTGAGTATAGAAATATTTGGAAACTAGCATAGGGTTATAGTTCGTCGAGTCAGCTTCGATTTGAGCCCTTGAACGCGTCATTCCAGTGTGTATACAATTTATGGCGATTTTAACAGTTTTCAGGTACAATAAAATTCCAGTTTTACTAGTAAACTTGGGGGCAGTCGTTTTAGTCGTTAACGGTCATATTTTCCAACGAAATTCACACACTAGATTCACAGCCATACGGGCCAGCTTATACAATTGAGTTCCGTCAAATTAATTGATGATTTCCTATGAGAACATGTATCGAACAGTTGCGTCGTAATATTTAACAGAAAAGTAAAACATGGGATATACACTATTGTAATTTGTGACTATCATAAGTAGCATGTAGCAAGTAGAGAACTTGTCTGGAAATGTGTCGACAATAATACTGCGGTAGTATCAGCACGATCGCGCCATGAACGCAGCACCGGCTCAGTCCTTTGGAATCCGACAATTTCACTCGATCTAGCTGCTCTTCGTGCCTTCCTTTTCTTCGCTGCTTCACGCTATTCCTTGATTTGATGTGAGGAAGGGTGAGACGCTGATAAAGAGAGAGAAATTTAGAGAGAGAAGAAGAGAGAATTAGAGAGAGAGAGAGGGAATTAGAGAGAAAGAACATGGGTGAGATGAGAGAGGGGGAATAGAATGAATGAGAATTAAGTGGTGATTAATAGGATTTTAAAAGGGATTAATGGAGGAAATTAATTGGGATTAAAGAGGCATTAACTTGGTGGTTTAATAGGAATTTATAGAGGAGATTTGGGTTTGGATTTGAAGGGATTTAAAAGAAATGAGGTGGGATAATTGTTATTTTAATGGGCTGGGGAGGGAAAACGGGCTCGGGCCAAGGGATAAGATAGTAGGGAAAAGAAAGAGGCCGGGCTTGGGATTTTAAGTGAATGAGAAAAGGATTAGAGGAGTGGGCCGGCTCTGGGCTTGGGGAAAGTAACGGCTGGGCTAAAAATGAAAAAGAAAGGAGATAATAAAAGAGGAAGGGAATGAGGGTTTGGGTTAGGGAAAATTGAAAGATATGAGATTAGATTAGGATTTGGGTTTTTAGAATAATACAAATAATAATTATAAAATAAATAAATTTTGAGAGTGACAAAAATACGGATATTGGTATTCAAAAGGACTGGGTATTACAGCCTATGTGATGTAGAGAATGAAGATGGATTTATTTTTCTCTTAGAACCCTAGTTTACTCAACTCATGAGACCTTAAGGGTTGAAAGTTGAGAGTAAGAAGAAGAGAGTTAACTTGAGGAAAGAGAAATAGTTTTTGATAAAATGATAAAAAATGAGATGGCTCACTTGATATGACTACAAACATGGCAAGAAAATATCTCACCCAAAATATCTAGTGCCACAAAATATCTCACAAGAAATATCTAATTCAAAGAGTCAAACCAAGTCAAGTGGTCAAACCAAGTCAAGTAGTCAAAACAAGTAGCCATGCCACAATTATCATTTACAAAATTAACAAATACTTTCCTCCACCTTATAATTGTTTTAATCAAGTCAATGGTCAAAACCCTAATGAGGTGTCTCCTTCTATAACAATCTTGAGTAATTATAAGAATGCCCCTCTCATCCGTATATACATAGCCGCATCCGTGTTCCGAGAAACACGAATACAGAGAGATGAAACTGATCCATCAATATAATACTAGGATCCGGTTTAAACCAAAGCCCACTAGTATTATCCGCCCGAACATCATACGCGTACAAGTGCACATACGTGATCGAAGCCCTGCCGTAAAACCATGCGGCCTCTACATCTTTCGCCCGATGCAGGGAAACTCTCTATATGAGACTCTAAAGACTCGATAGTACGCTGGCAGTGGGTTTAACCATAATCCGCAAGCGGTACTAGCTGCACGTAACGGCTGCCTAGGTATTTGTCGATAAGAAGGCCGATGAGCAAACTCATCCGAACTCCTACTGAGCCTGAATGTGACAATCTCCGTACAGTCCGGTCTGTTCATCTAAGAGTATCGCATATCGGTCCTAGGGGGCGGTAAACGTCGGACCCTTAATAGTGTAATAAGTCATGAAGGAGTGTAGCCCAAAACACCATGAGAAACTACTGGAATACCTACCAGTAAATCTTGCTTGCCCTAGCCAGGGACTTTGTGTAATGGCTCTCCAAACACAGCGTGATATCAAACCCCAATACCGGGAAAGACGAATCCTATCTAACCGCCACTGCCTCCAAGTGCTTTGGGACTGCACCCAACTACTACCTGTTTGCACGACTCCTTTGAGCCATGGTAGGGTAGTAATCAAAGTGCAGTGGGAACACACTCGAGGTGAAGTAGCAGTGTCAAGTCAACGGACTAAGTTGTACTCATGTCACCTGGGAACTGCTACCCAACGATAGGTATAATACCCACCAGCAGTCCCCGACGAGTCCTGTCCAGTGTACTCAACATTCTCAATTCCAATGCAACTTCTCCTTTTTGAGTTGACCTAATGAGCACCTGCATACTATCTCCAGTACGACGTACTAATGGCTGTGAGACAGACCATCTCCCCTGTTGGGATGAGAAGCGTATACACTAGTCTACTCTGCAGTATCGATGCCCCGTCTCGATAATCCTACGACTAGGGACCTGTATAAGGATGTGCTTGTAGACTACCCAGCCCCCACTAGTGTGACTGCCATCACAACGATGATAATCAAGCAAAGATCCTAAGGGCTCTACCAATATGTATAAGCTATATGCTAAAATAAACACATGCACATATTGAGATAGAAACAAACCAAGTAGCATACTACTATTTTGAGCAAGACTGTCAATATAGCTGTGAATATCCCAAGCTTCCATTAACTAATATACAAACTAGTATGATATAATAATGGCCTCTAGGGCATATATCACTAATAGTTTTACCCCTTAAGGAGCACCCAGCAAAATCCAAAATCCATAATATGCTGAAGTGTGTGGAGTCCATCTTCGGTATGAAGCATCTGGTCACCTGGAAGTAACCACTTCCTATGGCCTACTGATAACTAGTAGGGCCATCATTACCATGATGCTGATCTCCCTATCACCGTCTACGAGAACACCGAAGTGCCTCTCGGGTGTCTGAGGTCACCTACTAAAATCTGCGGAGTGGCTAACGGTTTGTTAAGTCTAATTGAATCCTTAGGTTCTACTAAATTTTTAGTAACCGTTTGTGGTTCTGGAATCACTTCCAATTCTACCATACTCCCACTAGTTTCTTTTGAAAAAGACTCTTTTATAAAAATATGGCGAGTCAAGAACAATATAACCATTGATCTTGAAAATGGTAGAAACAATATCCTAGTGAATGCTTGGGATAATCCAATAACCGCCATTACCGAAGCGTGCCTTGAGTTTGTCCGGATTCTTCTTTTAAACAGAAACCGGATAACTCCATATCTTAACAACCTGAAGATATGCAACCATTTTATGTCCATATAGAATCAAGGCACTAATTTAGATGGAACCAGATTCAAATATCATGCAACTGTTTCCAATGCATATCATCTAATGGAAAAAGACCAATACAGCATTACTTATCATGGAGCAAGTCCACAGATGAGTAACCTGTAAGAGAATCAAGTTCTCGATATTATTATAATGGAATACCTAGCATAAGTATCTACATCTTCGATCATCTCGAAGAATCCCGATACTTCCAACGTATGGTTCTCTACTTTATTCTTATACCTACAAACTTCTCAAAATCTTTGACCTTGCATTACTACGAATGTGTGTCTAAAACTAGAGAACTCATATGTAATCCTGAATGAAGTAAGAGTACCAACCCTTTGTCCTGAAGGACACTGGACAACATACACCTCCATGTATAATTCCCAAGAGTATACTAACTCTAATTCCGTGTCTTGTAAATTGAAAACTATATCTTGGTTAAGAATGTCTTACACCGTTATTCAATACACCTTACCTTATCCTCAACTGATAAAGGTAAATGTTTACAACACAATTTTCAAAATGTATATCTCACTTTATAAAAATAAAGTTACAGATATTTCATTTTAAAATATGGTGCATAACAACGGTTATTCGAAACAAAATATTTGTCGTCAAGCAAAAACCAGGCGATTTAATCCACTATCACCAATTACAACGAATTTCGATATTAAGGATCAAATTGCCCATTTCGCAATATTCTGCTCCTACTCATCATCTGTAATACCGTACAGATGTGGGATCCAAATCTGGTAAATACATGCCCTGGAATCAGAATTAATTAGGAAAACAGTTCTCTTTTACATGTACACAGAAAAACTGAAACATGAAAAATGTTTCATAGGGGATGGTCAGGTATTCCCAGTAATGCCTTCTCCATTATCCAGATTCAAGACAGCAGTCGCAATTTCCTTTGCCCTCACTTCAATCCCTTTATATGTCTTTACATCTTACCTTCTGCACACCATTCCTATGCTAACTGGTTTACTTCCTTCCCTACCTTTCGGCAGCAGCCTAAAGTTTGGAAGAAGACTATCCAATAAGCGTAACAGATGTACTCTCCTAATCAAAGAGCTTTCACAACCTGAGAGAATGTAAAGGGAAGAGATAACCGAATAATCCTATTCATTTTCTTTAGAACATGTGGCCATCCTCAACTGTAGTAACTTCTTGGAGTTCGTATGTAACTATATGATGGTCGTTCCAAGAAATATGGATCGTCGTAGTGATACGACATATTCTGAAAAAATGCAAAGGGTAAAGTAGGAATGGAAGGGATATATACGACTTTGTTGCGAATCAAGACAAGCCAAAGCCAAAGGGTGTAAGAAGGTTCGGTCAAATTAGTTCATGGGTTTTTAAGGTAAGTCATGGGTCGCTATACCAGAGAAAAAGAAAAGAAACGCTCAGCGTACACTCTATCAAGATCAGATTGGTTATCACTTTATCTGATCAGAATGGCTCCCAATGTTTCCTCGAATTCTCCCTCAAACCATAAAAGGAGAACTAGTCGGAATCATTTACACTTTACAGGTTATGAAAAATCTCTCGAGGAGTAATACATACTCATCAGTGGGAATCGGGACCCAACTATCATCATGTGATAACTTGACGGAATCCATTCAAGTCACCACACTCAAGAAAGTATGCGCATGCCTGGCAAGTTTCCCGTATGTTTGAAACTCCCGATATGGTTTTTGCCCTTAAGATCCAAGTGACCTTGACAAGGTCAATAAGTCAAAGGGTCTTAGTCAAGTTCAACCCGTTATTATCCTGATTGCATTAGACCCACCCGCACAGACCCTTGACAAGGTCAACAAGGTCGAACGACTGTCCTAATCAATCCACATATCCATGCAACAAAAAAGTATTACAGGGCTACCGCATACTACGCCTTGACAAGGTCAACAAACACAGCATGAATACTAAGCAATACCAATCTCAAATGACGGAGGGCTACGGCTGGTTTTTGGCAAAAAACCTTTAACGTAATGAACTTGATATCGTTGAAGGAACTCGAGTAGCTTTGAAATGGAGTGGTTTAAGCTCCGCATTTTAAAACTAGTAACATAAACTTTTGATTAAGAGCGAACTCCCAATGAAGGGATCAAAGCTCTTCCCTCATAGAATGAGGTGCGGGATATTCCTAACCGAATACCTCTATACAATGCAAAAGAATACGACCATGAGTTTTGAAGAAAATCGAGTAGTTTTAAAATTGGTTCCGACAACATCATTTAGGTTTATATTTCCTTGCATTATTCAGATAATGCATTCCCATTATTTCATGTCTCCAAGCCACAGAAGAAACAACCAAAATAACATGCTTTTTATATGCCATCCGCATTCGACACGAGACCCCGTCATGCACCGTTAGGTTACTTAACTAACGGCAGAGCGAAGGCTGGACTAGCGCGGATGCAAAATATATATAAGCATCTACTAAATATAATATATATATATATATATCAATATCGCAGGAAGATAATAGTCATTACAGTATGCGAACAACAAAATGGAACAGCGGATAATCTAGGAGCCCCGCGTTTCATTTGAGCCATAAATGAAACGCGACGTTCCCCAGTCGTGTGGATGGCCAGTGCAATGAAGATCCTAGACCCCTATGAGTGCGGCAAGTTACTCGACAATCCCCGAAATGAGGCAACCCAAATCAACAAAGTGAATGGGCCACCCAGCACTTCACGGAATCCGATAACTTGAGCACCCCTCGAAGGGTCAACCTATACCCCCTACGAGTGCGGCGAATAACCCGTCAATTCTAGAGTAAGGCCCCCCAGTCTCAACGCCATGAGATGCGGGCCCGTTGCCCTTTAGAACCCGGCTATTCGAGTACTCCTTTGCGGGATAATCCTAGTACAGAAAAGAAAAATATATACAATGGTGACAACGAACTCAACTCGGTCGTGCCCTAATAAAAGAATATACATACTGGTGGTGACGGCAGTCCACATGTCAGACGCTCACCCCGCAAAAACAATATACAAATGAATCTGAACTGTACATCTAACATTGCACATAAGGCTATCCATCACGACAATCCATCCACAACATCAGTGTAATACAGAACATCAACGTGAATATGTTTGTAAACCTGTCTGATTTACATATAGCAACCAGTTGGATTGTACCACTCTATGATATTCACGGTCGCGAAAATAAACATACGTTGATACACAAAAATTCATAATTTCGATCGACCAAAACTGTCCACATTGGCCCCAAGTATAAACCAGTACTCAAAAACATCTGGGTCAATACCATACATCCTAAAAATCACATTTCCATGTTATAGACCATCTAGAAAAAATTGGGGAACTGATTTATCTCAAAAACTATCTATTACCGCAATCAAGAATGGCATCGCTATTAGCTAGCCGGTGAGTACGGGTCGGTCCACAGGGATGTTGTGAATCTCCTAATCGCGCTAACGAGTTAATTCCGAAGGGTGTTCGGATTGATTATTAAATCTAAAATCTAAATCTATCTATCTAAGATTATCTAGATCTAGTCTTGCTAGGGTTAGGTTTAGGAATGGTTTGGAAATGTAATTAAATCTCAACGCTTTCTATACCCAAATTAGGATCTATGAGGAGTTATGGTAATTATCAATAAAGGGGATTAGATCCATTCGGGAAGGTGTTCCTTTCTCTAGGTTCTTGTCCTTCCTTTAGAGATCCTTACCCTAACCTCCATGGAAAACGCGCGCAACCGGGCCTTTATACTACGGTATCACCGCTACCTCGAGGGATAGGGTGCCGTAGGGCACGGTGTGTGCGTGTATGCATGGAGTCCTATTGAAAATATATTATGGGCAAGAAAGGGATGAGAGATCTCATCTCTCAAAAGCCTTCCCCAAAACTAACATCTAATGCAAGGAATTAAAATCTAACTAGAGCAATTAAATAAAACTAGTTACAGATGGCTCTCTCCAAATATCAACGCAGGGTTGTCAGATCTGAATAAATGAAGTGAAAAGAGGCACCGATACTCTCCAAAAGAATTCTAAAATTTATTAATGATGGGAGGCATAGGGAGGCATAGCTTTTACAATGATTTAGAGTTCCTATTTATAGAGTATAGGAAACCCTAGGTTACAATTGATTTGCACGTCTACATTTACCAAAATATCCTTAGGAAGACCTAGTCAAAGTAGACTCCAAGCTTTGGTAAAATTTTTGTCTCTGTCTCTTTAAAAGGAAGTGTTGGGCCTTGAAATTTCCTTTGTTGGCTCTTCTGTTTTTGGGCTTCCTTATTATTTGGTTTTTTTATTAAAATAGCTTCTATGTTTCTTCCAGATCTCCAGTGAACAATTGCAGTGGACTTTTAACCGTTCGTTTTGTAATCTTGGACCTTGCATTGCCTTGTACTTTGTGAATTTTATTTTTGATGTAGGCTTGATCAAGAGTCTTCTGTTTGTTGGTCAAAGTCCACTTTTGCATCGTCTTTTCATTGTTTTCACTGTTTTCTGTCCAAGAACCTGTAACCTGTAATATGTAGCAGACATGCGTCAAAAGCACCGTTTATTTATAAAATGAATAAGAATGGGGAATATAATAATGCAATATTATGGTGTGAACAAATACCCCCAAACTTATCTTTTGCTCGTCCTCGAGCAAACTTATTTTTTTATTCTCGACAAAAAACCTAACCTCACTTTCGCAGGGAAACGCGATTGCACTGAGCTCGTGCAACAAGCCGTTAAACCTCTAGGTGTCCCTAGTAGGAGGAGTGTTGTCTCCTGAGGGTTTTCAGCGTATACTACCCACAAAATCCTATCAATTTGGTTTTTTCGACTTTAATTCTCCAATTAGGTTTTCTAACAAAGAATTCTATTATCTTCGACTCGAAAATTATCCACCCATATTCTTCACACTTTCTCATCATTTAACTTAAGATTATATATATATCCTTGTGAATTTACTTAGCTTTTGGCATCTCTTAAGTTTTCCTTCTAGGGTTCCATCTCCACTTAGGAATTTTTATCATCTCTACTAAAGATACAAGTTCCATTCTTCATTCCTCTCTCTTATCTAAATCCCAATCACATACCCCTACGTGTGTGTATATATCACCCCTACACTTGGAAATTCAAATCAAGAAATCATACTCTTGTCCGTCGTCCAAAGCACTTCTTAATAGGTGAATTTTTAGATGAATTTTGCTCACGCATCCTTCATGCGACCGTTAATATTTCTTGAGGTACCAACAACCGATTACAAGTTGTGTTTGCACATTAAAGCGTATTTCCTAGTCTTGCAACACCCAAGGCTTTTTAGCAGTGACTCCCAAACCAGTTGGTCTAAGGCATTAGGTGATGAAGCACCCTCGCTAAATATTTTTTTTCTATTTTTGCAGCCTTAAGTGATCACAAAAACCAGTGTTCATTTTTTTATTCTTTTTCACTTTTTTCTTTTATTTTCATTGTACTAAGGACTTTAGACAAGAGCATTTCAAGGTCTCCTTTACTATTCCAAGTTTCAATGTGCGTGATTGTGCAAATTTGTAGGGTATACATTTTCAGAATCTAGACTTAAGCTAGGAACTATTTTTCAAACTTATACTCTAATAAAAATATCAATACTTTTCCTTTGTTTTGACCTAGCCCAAGAATTGAACTCAAAATTTGGCTATCTCTAAATAAACTACAAAGACATACACTTTCTACCGTTAAACTTTAAGGAAGGTTATTTTTAGGGTTTTTAATTTACTAAGTCTAAGATCTGGTTGTTCCTAGCCAGTTAACCTATTTGTCAAACTCAAGTCAAATAAGGCCAAAATTGAATACAATAATTTTTATAATTTTTGAAATTTTTCAATTTTTATGGGTTTTAAAATAAGTATGCAAATGCAAAAATATGCACATGAATGCGAAGGAAGAAGACTTACCGAGCACACCCCCAAACTTAAACTTGACAATGTCCTCACTGTCATGCTACACCAAGAGGGTCAAAATTGTCGGCACTCTCCTGTTTATTTATTTGTAAAATTTTTATATTTTTTAATGTTTTGAATTTTTTTTATAGAAAAATAAAACAAAAAATATATATACATATATACAACAAGGTTCCCCCCAAACTTAAGCTTGGCCTTACACAAGCCAAAGGTTAGCACCAACCATTCAAAAATCTTATCGTGGTAATGGCCGAGTTGGTGAAATAATGGAGTGTAGAGGAAAGAAATGAGGAACACACGAGACCGTGTGGGAAGAAGAGTAGAATATGGTCTCGGTGGAGGAGAAGAACGGCGGAAAAGAGAAAGAAGTGGAGTACGATCTTGGGGGTGTAAATCGAGTGAATAAATTAGCGCAATTTGTGATGACCGATGTGTTAAAAGTGATTGCGCTAATCTATCAACCAGTCGAGAAATGGGGTCAAATTCCTCAAGATTCGCAAGAAAACATGGGTACGCTGAACTTGGTATAGGAGATGAAAGCGTAATGGTCTCTTGTACGGTAGGAACAATAGGAAGGACGAGAGGGAGCGGATTAGGGATAGTCTCATTCTCACCGTAGTAAACTGTTTCGAATTTAAAAGATTCCATTAATGGTTCGAAACTACTGTAAGCAACCGAGTCTGATGGTTCAACTAACTCATCTGAAAATTCAAAGGACTCAAACTCGGGCGGTGAGTCATCAACATCGTCCGAAAAAGTGAAGCACTCGTAAGTGTTATCGGCAGTGAGGACTGTGTCAGATTCAAAGGAAAATTTTTCAAGCTCACAGTCTTCAAGCGTGATATTAGGCGTGGTCGGAACGATGGAAAGGAGGGAGGGTGATTTAGTTAAAGGTTCAAGATGATGAATTGGAAAATCCGACACATCAAACAAAAATGGTTCAACCTCAATATTATCCTCCCTACTCTCCTCAATACTATCCTCATAATTCTCTTCAATATTTAACTCATCCATGCCATTATCATCAAAATCAAGATGCATATGAAGTTCGGGAGAAACATCTAACGACTCGAGATGATGAATTGGACATAAAAGTTCAATCAAATCAACAGGTTCATCATCCGAAATTTTCCCGGCGTCTATATCCTCAATCAAGTGAAAATCAATTTTTTCTGACACCTCATCAAAAGCATGGATATTTATCGATTTAGGTTCTAGAGTGGAGGTGTAAAGATCGAAAGGATTAAGTGTGGTTTCACTCGAAAGGGGTTCCTCATAATCTGGCAAATCAAGCACTACAAAGTCGCACAACTTATCATTTTGGACACATGTTTGAAAATTGGAGTTGTTGGATTCAATTGGGCATGGGTAGGTTTGATTTGGAAATCCTCTCACATTTTCACTCTGTCCAACCGCCTGCTTATACATTGAAAAATTTGGAGCTAGCGGGAAACTAGCTACCGGTTCACTAGGTTGCATAAGGACGGCCACGGACGCTTCCACATTCCTAGTCATTTTGTTTGTTGCCAAGATATAAGCCTCCAACGACTCTTCCAAACTAGACTTGGGTGGTAAGGGGGTTTCGGTAAAAGATTCGAAATTGTTTGGATATGTGAAACTCCCAAAAGGCTGTGTAGAAACAGTGTCTAGTGACGGTGGGAAAGTCGGGTAGGACTGGTAGGAAGTGGGTGGGTGGACAGGAGTAGGGTCAACATGTGGATAAAAAGGTGAATGGACTTGTTGATCCCTAAAACTAGATGTGTGGAGAGGGGTGAAAGATCGGCTACGAGATTGAGCAATATGCTTAGCAATGGACATCGGTTTAGGAGTTACAGCAGGACTTGAAAAAGTGGTGTCAACATACGAAGGTGGTAAAGGTTAACTCGGTTGACACAAAGTGGGTTGCAATGTCAAACTGTTTCTCCTAGACGCGTCTATTTGATCTTTCAAAGATATTTTAGGCACGGAAGGATCGTTTTTAAATTGACCGAAACAATTGACGTACGACGTAAAGTTAGGTTCGGGATACCAAAGTTCGGCAAGTGATTTATGATTTGGGGTACCCATGTTAGAAGAAAGGGGAGAGAAAGAATGTAGGTGGTGCGAGGATTTATTTGCGGCAAAAGTTGGCAAGTTGTTTATAAAAGATTTTTCCTTTTTCCTCTTTTTTTTTATTTGGAACTATTTGCAAAAAAAAAAAAAATTTTTTTTTTTTGGTAAAGGGCTAAGACACTCTTTCGATCAACCAAAAATGCACAATCAAGCCTAGATCTAGGGTCACCTAGGTCAGCTAGACAGCTCATAACTGTTCCAAAGGGCTAGAAATAGCACCTCTTCACCACCTCTTCACCGCCAATTGCGGCCAGGTAAGTGCCAGGTAAATGGGAAGGAACCACAGTAGTGGGCCTAATTAAAAACCACTAGCCTTGACACACTTGCCTAGTCACCGCAAAGTCAGGTTAGGATAAACGGCTGATGCTTATAACTAGTCCTCTGTCCTAGTGAGTGCGACGTCCTTAGGGCTAAGTCTAGTATTTTTTTTTAATTAAAGATTGGTCAATGCAAATGCCTTATGTGATTTCTAGGGTCGTGGGAAGGGTGATGAAATCCCTACCCAATTTGAATTGGTCAAAAGCCCCTTAAAGTCAGTTTTAAAGATATGCAAAACAGAAAAATCACTTGCAATCAAATCTTTTTATTTTATGCGCGGCGCAAAGAATCCTGCACAAGATTTGTTATTTGGAAGGGGAAAGATTTTTTAACCGCAAAGAATCCTGCAGGAGATTTTTCAGAGGAGATATCAGAGATTTGCAGAGGAGAAGAGAGAAAACACACAAAGATTTGCAGTGGCGGAACTGTTTTTTTTTTGGTGTCACCAGGGCGCGGCAGTTCCGTGGCCGTAAGGGGTGTCCCGCGGCGGTTCCGCCGCGGGTTGGTCGCGCGGCAGGTTTTTTTTTTTTTTTACACCAGATCACCGCGATTCTTCTTGTTCACTCGGTCCTCAAAATTTCTTCTGTTGTCTATTGTGAAATTCCTCTGTTTGTTCGGATTTGATATTTGTTGTTTTGATCTCTGTAGATTTCCAGATCCGAATTTCTTTGTAGATCCTGTAAAAATTCTCACAAGAATACCCTTTCCAAAAATAATAGATGATATTTTTTAAAAAAAATTTTGTATTTTTCAGATTTTTATGATTTTTTAATTTTAGATTAACCTGAAATTGCAAAAAGGAAATACTACGCCATCTCCGGCAACGGCGCCATTTGATTTATCTCAAAAACTATCTATTACCGCAATCAAGAACGGCGTCGCTATTAGCTAGCCGGTGAGTACGGGTCGGTCCACAGGGATGTTGTGAATCTCCTAATCGCGCCAACGAGTTAATTCCGAAGGGTGTTCGGATTGATTATTAAATCTAAAATCTAAATCTATCTATCTAAGATTATCTAGATCTATTCTTGCTAGGGTTAGGTTTAGGAATGGTTTGGAAATGTAATTAAATCTCAACGCTTTCTATACCCAAATTAGGATCTATGAGGAGTTATGGTAATTATCAATAAAGGAGATTAGATCCATTCGGGAAGGTGTTCCTTCCTCTAGGTTCTTGTCCTTCCTTTAGAGATCCTTACCCTAACCTCCATGGAAAACACGCGCAACCGGGCCTTTATACTACGGTATCACCGCTACCTCGAAGGATAGGGTGCCGTAGGGCACGGTGTGTGCGTGTATGCATGGAGTCCTATTGAAAATATATTATGGGCAAGAAAGGGATGAGAGATCTCATCTCTCAAAAGCCTTCCCCAAAGCTAACATCTAATGCAAGGAATTAAAATCTAACTAGAGCAATTAAATAAAACTACTTACAGATGGCTCTCTCCAAACATCAACGCAGGGTTGTCAGATCTGAATTAATGAAGTGAAAAGAGGCACTGATGCTCTCCAAAAGAATTCTAAAATTTATTAATGAAGGGAGGCATAGGGAGGCATAGCCTTTACAATGATTTAGAGTTCCTATTTATAGAGGATAGGAAACCCTAGGTTACAATTGATTCGCACGTCTACATTTACCAAAATATCCTTAGGAAGACCTAGTCAAAGTAGACTCCAAGCTTTGGTAAAATTTTTGTCTCTGTCTCTTTAAAAGGAAGTGTTGGGCCTTGAAATTTCCTTTGTTGGCTCTTCTGTTTTTGGGCTTCCTTATTATTTGGTTCTTTTATTAAAATAGCTTCTATGTTTCTTCCAGATCTCCAGTGAATAATTGCAGTGGACTTTTAACCGTTCGCTTTGTAATCTTGGACCTTGCATTGCTTTGTACTTTGTGAATTTTATTTTTGATGTAGGCTTGATCAAGAGTCTTCTGTTTGTTGGTCAAAGTCCACTTTTGCATCGTCTTTTCATTGTTTTCACTGTTTTCTGTCCAAGAACCTGTAACCTGTAATATGTAGCAGACATGCGTCAAAAGCATCTGTTTATTTATAAAACGAATAAGAATGGGGAATATAATAATACAATATTATGGTGTGAACAGGAACTACGGACAAAAATAGACCGCGGAACCGCGGATATTTGGCACATTTTGCCGAGGTTTCACGGCCAATATTTGGGCTCGTGTTCCCAAATTTCTTCCTGGCATCTACAATTGCCTACGTGTATTTTTAAAACATCCAGAATAATTTTTTGAACAAGTTTGAAAATCGACAGCGGGCATGATAAATAGAATTGCGATTCGAAAAAAACCGTCGATTAAAATTCTAAACAAGTGCAAACTAGCTAGTTAAGGTTTATGGTGGCTCTGATACTATGTTGGGATCTAGCGCCCGCGCCGCGAAGGCCACAGCCAAGGCGGAAGCTAAAACAAAAATTCTTGCGAGCATTGGAGTCCCGCGAAAACCCAGGATTCGAACCATATACCTATACTAGCTAATCTCGAAGTGCAAGGGGTTGAGAAATACAACCTATATCGCGTATCCACCCAATTATGGAAGACCCCTCCAAACTTGGAGCCGCCGGGATCGCGCTTGAGCATTGACCACCCTTGTCGAAGACGATCCATCTGAGGGAATGCGGAGGAGGCTCGAACCGACGATCCAAAGCCGCTAGATTTGGATGGCCGGTGATGTAGGAATACTCCACTAAATATTTCTCTCTAGGATCTTGCTCAAACATGGGAGCAAGAAGAAGAAGGAGAAGGAGAGGGAGAAGATGAAGCACAAGCCATGAGCCATGGAGCTAAAATGAGTAAAAGAAAAATAATCATCAAGTCTCATAGTAAAAAGAATGGCAACAAATAAAATGAACCATGCACAAATAGTGCAACCAAATGAGAAAAACATTTTTAAAACCCAAGCCATGCCTTTCTACTATGTAGCACCAAGCTTCATCAACTCAACATGCCACCTCATTTCCCTTTTAATTTTCTAAATAAAAAATTAAATATGAGGTGTCCATCTTCTAGAAGCATTACCGTATAAATGCGGAATACTTCACCTGGTATATGTATCGCTACATATACGCGTATCCGTATAAAAATACAGATAGCACCAAAGAGAGAAAATAAGTGGTGAACAATAATACTAAAATACATGTATCGAAATACATATATAAATTATTAAATCAAAACCTGATTTAATAATCCGGCTTAATCCTAAGCCAGCTAGTATTATCAACTGTCCGATTAAAGTCCGAATATCACATACAAGCATTTAATCGGACCCCTGCACGTACCACCGTACGGCTTCTACATCCGTCGTCTGAACCGGAAAAACCCTATGTGTGGGACTCTAAAGACTCGACAATAAGCTGGCAGTGGGTTTAACCACAAGCATGTCAGTGGCACTAGTTGTACGTAATGGCTACCCAGGTAGTTGTCGAAAGCGGGGTCGACAATCAAGTGCATCCTTACCCTACCGAGCCTGAATGTGACAATATCCATACAGTCTGGTCTCTTCGTCAAAGAGTATCACATATCGGATCTAGGAGTGGATAACATCAGACCCCTACTAACATGATAAGTCGTGTCTGAGTCTAGCTCATCACCAACTGAGATACTACTGATCAACTATCAGTAAATCTCCTCTACCGTGGCCATGGATTTCTGATGATAGCTAACTGAACATAGCGCGACATCGACTCCTAATACCAGGAGAGACGAATCTCTGACAGTCGACCACTGCCTCCATGTGGCTCGGGACTGTACCCAACTAAAACCTATTTGCATGACTCCTTTAAGCCGTGGTAGGGTAGTAATCAAAGTACAGTGGGAACTCACGAGACAAATGACGACTTCACGTCAAAGGACTAACATGTACTCATGCGACCTGAGAACTTCCATCTGACGATAGGTATAATACCATCTAGAAGTTCTCGGAGAGTCCGTCCAGTGTACTCACCTCCAGTGAGCACCTGTATACTATCTTAGGTGACATAACACCAATGGCTTGTGAGACCAACCACCGCCCCTCGTCGGGGTCTCGAAGCGTATACACTAGTCTATTCCGGAATATCGATGCCCAGTCTCACGACTAGGGACATTTAAGGATATGCTTATAGGCTACCCAGCTCTCACGTATATGATCGCCATCATAATACTGGTAGTCAAGAAAGAATCCTATGGACTCTATCAACATGTAATAGTGATCTGCAATACCACATAATGCATGTACAGATGATAAAGACAAACCAGATAGCATACTATCATTTTGAGTAAGACTGTCTTACCCGTATAGGTCCTCCCTCAATCATCACAATTACGTGCCTGCGATTACAATAATTGACTTGAGGGCACTATATCCAACAATCCCAAGCTTTCAAAATGTAATATACAATCCAGTAATATACAATAATGGCCTCCAGGGCATATATCATTAACAATCTCTCACTTGCACTAAGGCCATGTATTGGCATATCTCAGACCTATCATCTTGAATAACCTCTCAAACCACATCTAAGGGATGGCCTTTGTGAATGGATCTGCAGTGTTGTTCTCCGTGTCTACTCTTCGCACCTCGATCTCTCGACAATCCACGATCTCCCTGATCAGGTGATACCGCCTCAAGATATGTCTGGACTTCTGATGGGATCTTGGTTCCTTCGCTAAAGCTATAGCCCCGTTGTTGTCACAATACAAAGGTATTGATCAACAATGGATGGAACCACATGAAGTTCTATAATGAACTTCTTCATCGAGACTGCTTCTTTTGCGGCGTAACATGCAGCGATATACTCTGCCTCCATCGTCGAGTCAGCAACGGTATCCTGCTTGGAGCTCTTCCAACAGAACGCCCCGCCATTGAGGGTAAAGACATTACCCGACATGGATTTGGAGTCATCCTTGTCACTCTAGAAGCTGGAGTCAGCGAAGGCCTTGATCTGGAGGACTTTACTGTCGTACACCAAGAACATCTCCTTAGTCTTTCTCAGGTACTTGAGAATATTCTTAACTGCTATCCAGTGCTTCTCCCCAGGGTTTGACTGATACCTGCTCACCACGCTCAGTGCGTCAGCAACATCTGGTCTAGTACACAACATCGCATACATTATAAATCCTATTGTAAAAGCGTAGGGTACAATACTCATACGATCCCTTTCCAAATCGGTCTTGGGAGACATCTCTTTAGAGAGGGTGATCCCGTGACAAGCCGGTAGATTACCATGCTTGGAATCTTTTATATTAAATCTTTTCAGTATGGTGTCGATGTATCTGGACGGTGAAAGTCCCAACATCCTTTTAGATCTATCACGATAGATCTGGATCCCCAGAATGTAGGAGGCATCACCCAGGTCTTTCATGGAGAATTTTTATGACAAGAACCCTTTGACTGATTGTAGCATATGAATATCATTTCCTATCAGTAGAATGTCATCCATGTATAAGATGAGGAATACAGCAGTTCTTGCACTACAATCTTACTATAAATGCATGGTTTATCTGGATTTTTGATAAAGTCAAATTCTTTGACCGTATCATCAAAGCAGATGTTCCAACTCCGCGATACCTGCTTTAATCTATAAATGGATTTAAGCAACTTGCACACTCTTCCGCTACTCCCACTCTCTATGAAACCCTCTGGCTGATCTATATAAACACACTCTTCCAAATTTCCATTCAGAAAAGTGGTCTTTACGTCCATCTGCCAAATTTCATAATCATGGAAGGCAGCAATGACAAGTAGGATCCGAATGGATTTAAGCATAGCCACTGGAGAAAAGGTTTCATCATAGTCCAAGCTAGGTCTTTGACGAAAACTTTTTACTACAAGTATAGCCTTATAGGTTTCAACCTGTCTATCTGCACCATTCTGAAGATCCATTTGCAGCCTACGGGTTTTACCCCTTGAGGTGTAATGTCCAAAGTCCAAACTTTGTTGGTGTATATGGATTCCATTTCGGTCCGCATTGTATCCAGCCATTTTACTGAGTCTCTGCTCGTAATGACCTGCTGGAAACTAATTAGCTCATCATCATCGATGATGCAGTCATCTCTATCCCCATCTATATGAAAACCATAGTATCTCTCGGACGGATGAGACTGTCTACTAGATCTGCGAAGTTACGCTGGGACGTCTGGTTCTTCTGGAACTTTTGGTTCCTCCATACTTTCAATAATAGTTTGTGGTTCTGGAATTTCTTCCAATTCTATTGCGCTCCCACTTATTTCATTCTCAAGAAATTGAGTCTCCAGAAAGTGGGCATGCCGAGAAATAAAAACCTTTTGTTCCTCTGCGTAATAGAAAAGTTACCCCCTGGAGTTCCTTGGGTATCTCACAAACTTACACAGTACTGATTGTGCCTCGAACTTGTCCGCATGCTGCTTTTTGACAAAAGCTGGACATCCCCATATCTTAAGATACTTAAAATAAGGTTTCTTCCCACTCCACATTTCATATGGTGTGGTAGGCACAGTCTTAGTAGGAACTCTATTCAAAAGATATGCAGCAGATTCTAGTGCATAACCCCAGAAGGATCGTGGTAACTCAGTGTTACTCATCATGGAACGTACCATATCCAATAAGGTGCAGTTCCGCCTTTCTGATACACCGTTGTGCTAAGGTGTGTATGGAGAAGTAAGCTGAGAGAGAATTCCATTCTCTTTTAAATAATCCAGGAACTCGACACTTAAGTATTCACCACCTCGATCAGATCGAAGTGTCTTGATATTTTTGCCTGTTTGTTTTTCCACTTCATTCTTGTATTCTTAGAATTTCTCAAAGGCCTCGGATTTATGTTTCATCAAGAATACATGTCCCTACCTTGAGAAATCATCCATAAAAGTAATGAAGTAGGAATAACCACTTTTTGCATGTGTAGACATTAGACCACACACGTTGCTGTATATGAGTCCCAAGAGCTCGGTAGCTCTTACTCTGTGTCCAGTGAACGGAATCTTTGTCATCTTTCCTTTGAGACGTGATTGACAAGTTGCATAAGACAGATATTCAAATGGATCCAAATATCCCTTTTTATTTAACTTTGACAACCGTGTTTCATTGATGTGACCTAGTCTACAATGCCATAAGAAAGCTTGATTTAATTCTGGAGACTTTCTTTTAAGTGCGTTCTGGACGTTGAAAACCTAGTGTTGGTTTAATACGTATATACCATTGTCTAGTGTACCGGACCCAATCAAACCATGATTAAGGTGGATATTTACAACATCTCTTACGAATGTAAAATCAAAACCTTCTTTAGAAAGTAAAGATACATAGATGATATTACATGTCAAACTAGATACACAAAAACAGTTACGCAAAACCAAAATGTGTCCGCTTATCAATCCTAAGTGATATTTCTCTGCGGATACAGCATCCACGCTCGCTCCGTTAGCAACCCTAAGAGTCATATCACCTAGTTTTAAAGCTTTACAGTTTCTCAGCGCCTGCAATGAATTACAGATATGAGATCCTGATCCGGTATCCAATACCCAGGAAGTAGAGTTGATTGACAGACAGTTTTCAATCATAAACACACCTGAAGCCGAAACCACAACTTGCTTTAAATCCTGGTTCTGGGCTATCTAGGCCCTGCAGTACATCTTCCAATGGTCTTTTCTGTGATAATAGAAGCATTCATCTTTCCCTACTGTCGGCCCCCAACTTTTTCCTTACCCTTCCCATGTACCTTATTGACACCTCATTTCGGCTTTGTGGGGGCCTTCCTCTTCTTCCTCTTGGCTTTTGTCTTGGATCTAGAGGAGGAAGGTTCCCCAATAAGCAGATCATGTGTCTCCCTGGTTTTCTTTAGGGTGCCCTCTTGAAGAGTTCTGGAAGTGTAACTTCCTTATCATGAATATTGAAATTCAAGATAAACTGGGCATAGATCGAAGGGAGGGACTATAGAATCAAGTCTGGATACAACTCGTACTCCAACATGGTCCTAAGGTGTCACGCCCCGGTTCCTAGTGTACGGTCAGAGGGCGCGACGAGGCCGCTACGTATTTACTATGAAGTAAATACGCTAAGCGTAACTAAGCAATATAAGAATAAATGCACAAGAGACAAGATATCATAAAACAGCAATTTTATTTATTAACATTCTTTTTGTACAATGAATGGATAAGTAAATACATTTGAATGAAAGCAATGCCTAAACAATGGCATAATAGAAAATGGAAAATACTGAAATGAAAGTATACAATGTAGCTAGAGCTCTGGATCGTAAGAAAGCTGGTCCAAGACCTCGCTGGTAGGCTCGATCTCTGGAAGATCCGAATCACCTGTTGACATTCAAAGAAGAAAGAAAGAGAATATCGTCAGCGAACAAATCGCTCGGTAAGTCCCAAAGATAAGGGAGAAATAGAATAGACAGATGAAGAAAGTTGCTTTTAAAGTTGTATTATATTGTTTTCGTGTTAACGCTGTTGTTTGTAGTTTGGTACAGAAGGATGCTAGTGTATACGAGAGGAGTCTCTATATGCCAGAGACTAGAGGCAAGTGTAGTAAAAGGAACCGTTTATGCCACGGTACAACAGCAAATGGATTCAGGTTAGCTGTATTAATGGTTGCTGTCTCGTGCCACTTCTGACACCTTCCGTACCAATCTACCCCTTAAACCCCGTGAAGTATTGATTGTATTGTTTGTATTGTAACTTGTATTGTCTTGTAATATAGTTTGTATAATTGGATGACTTGCCGAAACTATGATATCAGTAAATGGATGTAACTGGAGAATCATGTAAATGGAAATATATCCATGGTTCGGTTCAGTTAATATAAAATGAATAAATTGAATATATGGATTCATGGATTCATGTTGAATTGTAATGTTGTAAATTATACTTGAATCATATTCAAGTCAGATTATTAAAGAGACTCAGTCTGAGTCAGACAATTAGAAAAGTAAATTGAAGTCCTGATTGTTTTGATATTATCGGTAACCGCTGCACATGGGCGGCAGGTTTTGTGTCTTTTTCAAAAACGATTACATTGTTAAGTTGTCTACCTTAAATAGGCAAGCACCCACTTCTCCGGCTCCCTGAGGCTCAAGAGATTGGTCCCGCTTAAACCTATGGGGTAATTTATAGAACTTTAGGGGGTTTTATGTAAAAATACTTTTGTATAATTTTCAAAATACATCCCAAGTATTTAATTATCGTCTTTAGAGTTATCATGAATGTAGATTTTATATTTGTGATATTTCTAGTGAGAAATAACCTAATTTCATAATATAGGGTATTTATTTGTAATATTGAACTTGTATGGAATTCATGATATTTTAATGTAAAGTGCTTCTTGTGATTTTAGAAAGAGTTGGAATATTTATAATATAATAAAATAGATATTTTGATGTTGCATATATATATATATATATATATATATATATATATATATATATATATATATAATTTTTAATATATATATTATATTTCTAGAAATCTCATTTTCTTTAGATGTTCATATTTTAAATCTCTCGAGACCGAATGTTCCTTGCGGAGGTCTGCATCTCGCACAACAAAGCCCGAGGATGTACGATAATCCGCACCATCCCGAACGGGTTCCCTAAATGGGTTGTAGCGACGATTTACAAAGATTTGTAAAATACTTAATCTTTTAGAAAACGGTTTTTGATAATAAGTGGTATTTATTTGAAAGGTTTCGTTTTCCCGTATTCTATGTTCCCGAAAATTTTATGCTATGTTACATTTGAGTGTTGTGAGGAGGTAGGTCATTACCTCATGATCTAATTAAAGGTATTGCAAGATTGTGATGGTATAAATGTCGAAATGAAACTACATGGTATTTTAATGAAAAAGAGCGGTAAAAGTTACAAAATGAAATATATTGTCATGAAACTTGTTCAACATGTTTGTTAATGTTTAATAGTTAACATGTAATGGTTGAAAATGATTGTATTAAAGAAAAGTGAGAGTCTTAGGAAGAACCGAATCGGAAATCGAATTTTCTCCGATTCCGTCGGGTTTTAGAAATACGTATTTTAGAAAAGAGTTGAGAGAGGGGGAAGTGGGACTTATAGGTTTCAAACTTAGAGGAGAGGAAGAGGGAATGGTAGACTTCGCCGGTGCGTCGTTTCTTAGTCGGGGACTTATAGGGTTGTCGCCGGAAAAATCGCCGGAGCTTCGCCTTTCGCTACTTCAAAAGTACACTAAGGTTCTAGGAAATTTCTTGAGAGTTTTGCTCAGAATTTTGGAGTGAGGGGGTGTGTATATGGGTTGTATTTATAGGGTAAGGCTAGGGTTAGGGTAGGTGAAAGGTTAAATAAAAAAATGTGATAAATTGTATTAAATTGTATTAAAATGGGGTAATTAGGGTTTTAAAGAGGCTCGGGTACTGGTCCAAGAATTTAAAGTATGCAGGTGTGCAGGGATGTCCAAAAGGCAACTTTTTCAAGTTGACCACTCGGCGGTCCGGCCGAGTCCGGCGGCGGCGCCGGCCCGAGTTGGCCGCGTCGCCGGCCGATTTGGCCGATCCCGGCCGAGTCGGGGGTGGTCGGGGCTTCTCGTCGTTTCATTATCCCTTTGGTCCAGTTTGTTTTTAGGGTGTAGTGGGGGTTTTACGAGCTATGCACGTGCAAACCCTTGGTATTCTAAAAATTCAAAATAAAACAATATTAAAAATAATGTGGGGTATGGGATTTGAACTCTGTTGCTTGGTTCAGCAGTGCAAGGTATTACCAATGAGCTATAAGCTCCTTCTTATAATTAAAGAGTGAATTAATTACTTATAGTAATCAAAGTAAATGCAAATACCCAAGTATACATTAATTTTTAAGCAAATTTTTGTACACTAAAATTGGAGTTGTTACAGTCTACCCTCCTTACAAAAATTTCGTCCTCGAAATTTACAACTTTTATTTGAGGACTAGTTTACAAAGAGCTAAGGATATCTTGCACGCATTTCATCTTCCCTTTCCCAAGTGGACTCTCCTGGAGTGTCTTTTCTCCACATCACTCGGACCAAGTTAACTTCCTTGTTCCGAAGTGTCTTCACTTTCCTGTCAAGGATCTCTACAAGTTGTTGTTCACAAGATAAGTCAGGCTGTATTGTGAGCTCGGAATGTTCAAGAACATAGTTGGGGTCACTCACATACCTTCTGAGTTGGGATATGTGGAACACATTATGCACTCCTTCCAATGAAGGTGGAAGCGCTAAGCGGTATACCTCTTCACCGACTCGTTCGAGTATGTCGAACGGTCCAATGTATCTCGGACTTATCTTTCCCCGTCTTCCAAATCGGATCACTCCGTGGTTCGGAGATATCTTTAAGAACACGTGATCTCCTGGCTGGAAATCCAAGTGACGTCTCTTTGCATCAGTCCAGTGCTTCTGTCGATCTTAGGCTATGCGCATTCTTTTTCTGATAGTACGAACCACATCAACAGTCGCTACTATCATCTTAGGTCCAAGAAGTTCCCTATCTCCGATATCGTCCCAACTTAATGGCGATCGACACTTCCTTCCATACAGTGCTGTAAAAGGTGCCATACCAATGCTTGCTTGGTAGCTGTTGTTGTACGAAAACTCCACAAAATGTAGGCGATCTTCCCACGTTCCTTTGAAGTCTAACATACATGCTCTAAGCATATCCTCCAAGATTTGAATAGTTCATTCAGACTGACCATCAGTTTGTGGATGATAAGCCGTGCTGAAGTTCAGACTTGTTCCCAAGCTTGCTTGCAGACTCTGCCAAAATTGCGATCTAAACCTGGTGTCACGATCGGAGACAATGCAGACCGGTACTCCATGAAGTCTCATAATTTTCTGTATGAGTTCATGGGTATCAGAGATAGTACATATTTAAAGAATTTAAATCTTAAGTAGATTATTACCTCCATGTACTTCTTTGCTAATGTCTCAGTTGATTGGCCAATTCGAAATGGGATGAAGTGAGGCGACTTTGTGAGTCGATCCACAATGACCCATACTGCGTCGTTACCCTTTGTGCTGCAAGAAAGAGCAGTCACAAAATCTATCGTGATGTGTTACCATTTTCATTCTAGGATTGGTAACGGTTGAAGTAATCTAGCTGTCCTGTGATGTTCAACCTTTACTTGCTAACACACTAAGCATTTAGCGACGCTTTTGGCTACTTCACGCTTCATTCCATGCCACCAGTAATTCTAACTTAGATCTTTGTACATCTTTGTACCTCCAGAGTGTACTGAATAGGGAGAGTTGTGAGCTTCTTTCATTAACTCTTCCTGAACATGACTTTTTGGTACACACAACCCGCTGCCGTATCTCAAAGATTCGTCTTCATGGATGATGAAGTCTGTTCTGAGTCCATTCTCCACTTGTTCTCGGATCTTTTGCAACTTAGCATCACTTGCTTGAGCTGCTTTGATCCGATTGACAATTGTTGATTGAATTTGTAAATTCATTAAGCTTGAAGTGTTACCTGGCATGACTACTTCAATCTCCATCTGATGCAAGTCTTGTTGTAGCTTCCACTGAGTGGTGAGTTGCATTGCTAATGGTTGATGACTAAGAGCATCTGGAACCACATTCACATTCCCTGGGTGATATTGCAGGTTGATGTCAAAGTCCGCCATGAGTTCTAACCATCGTCTCTGCCGCATATTCAACTTTTTCTGAGTAAACACATATTTCAGACTCTTGTGATCTGTGTATATGTTCACTCGTTCACCAAGAAGATAATGACGCCAAATCTTGAGAGCAAAGATGACGGCTGCCAATTCCAAATCATGCGTCGAATAATTGCGCTCACGAGTCTTCAGCTGTCTTGAAGCATAAGCCACAAGCTTACCGTGTTGATGTAGAACACATCCTAATCCCTTACCGGATGCATCACAATGCACTTCGAAACCACCATATTGGTCCGGTATAACGAGAATAGGCGCTGATGTCAACATTGACTTAAGTTCTACGAAAGCTTGCTTGCATGCTTCTGACCACACAAATTCTTCATCTTTACGTGTGAGCTTGGTCAGGGGCGTTGCTATCTTTGAAAAGCCTTCAATGAACCTTCTGTAATATCCAGCTAAACCCAAGAAACTCCGAATGTCCTTCACTGACTTTGGTGTCAGCCATTCGGTTACTGATGAAACTTTCGCTGGATCTACAGAAATTCCTTCGCCTGATACAATATGTCTAAGAAAACCAACTTGATTTAGCCAAAACTCGCATTTGCTATACTTGGAATATAATTGATGTTGTCGTAGAGTTTCCAGGACAATTCGTAGGTGCTCGGCATGTTCTTTCCGGCTCTAGGAATACACCAGGATGTCGTCGATGAATATGACAACGAACCTGTCTAAGTACTCCCGGAAAATTTGATTCATTAGGTTCATGAATATTGCTGGTGCATTGGTCACTCCAAATGGCATCACTAGGAATTCGTAATGTCCATAGCGAGTTCTGAAAGCCGTTTTATGAATATCAGCTTCCTTGACCTTCACCTGATGATAACCTGAACGAAGATCTAATTTAGAGAAAACACAAGATCCACTTAGCTGATCGAATAAATCGTCGATGCGCGGGAGTGGATACTTGTTATTTATCGTTACTTCGTTCAAGACTCTATAATTGATCACATTCTGTATGAACCTTCCTTCTTCTTTACAAGTAGTACTGGTGATCGACAACTTGAAGTGCTAGGACGAATCCATCCTTTCGCCAATAATTCATCCAACTGAGTTCGTACTTCTTTCAAACCTTCCGGACTTAAACAATAAGGTTCTTTGATCACCGGTTGTGCTCCTGGTACTAAACCAATGCTGAATTCAAGAGCTCGATCGGGAGGCAAACCTGATATATCGTCAGGAAACACATCGTCGAACTCTCGAACCACTTTTGGCCTTGATTCTTCCTCCGCTTGAGTTGCTGCAATCACTGCCTTCTTTGGCTTCTCTTTGTATGTACTTGGCTCCAGTGTACGGTCTCCACTTTTGAAATAGAAGACTGGATGGTCTGGAATCTTGAATAATACCCTCCTTTGACAACAGTCGATGGTAGCATAAAAAGTTCCGAGCCAATCCATACCTAGAACCACATCGAAGTTCGGTATGTCCAGCACTTTGAAGTCAGCGTAGAATTCTCTGCTGCAGACGACTACTGGACACAAGTTGTATCCCATTGTTGCCTTTAGAACGCCATTTCTTAAACTGACATTCCAGCTGGATACAAGCGGTGTGACTGGAATCGCATGGGTTCGGGCGAACCATTGCGACATAAAGCAGTGAGATGCTCCAGTATCGAACAGTGCTAGTGCAAGTAGTGAGGCTACTAAGATTGTACCTAAGGTATGTGGGATATGTTTTAGGTATAGGAAAATTTGTGGGTAGAAATTAAGACTGAAAGAAAAGTTTGAGAAGAAAAGGGTTACCGGTGATAACTTGGCCAGTGGCCTCAGCTTCTTCCACAATCATCGTGAAAGTCTGACGCCATGGTACATTCCTCCTGGCCTGAGGAGCATTCCTCGGAACGTTCCTTTGAGCTTGATGGAACTGACGAGGAGGAGGTGCAGCTTGTGGTCCTCTAGGTGGTGGAGCAGGAACGATAGGTGTGATTGATAGTGGAGGTGGAGTGTTGTTGAAGTTGGTGCTGGTGTTGTTTGGAGAATCCATAACCTTGAAGAAAAATTTGGGTTAGAACAGATTCAAAGTATATTAAATGATAAGATTCAAAAAACATGAATTGTAAAGAATGTTTTAGTTGATGGTTCTTGTGTTATATTGCTTAGGTTGTTCACGCAGAACAGAACTGCATGGTAGTGTTCCATATAACTCTGACCTGCATGGGCCGCCAACAAAACCTGTCACGCCCCGGTTCCCAGTGTACGGGCAGAGGATGCGACGAGGCCGCTACGTATTTACTCTAAAGTAAATACGCTAAGTGTAACTAAGCAATATAAGAATAAATGCACAAGAGACAAGATATCATAAAACAGCAACTTTATTTATTAACATTCTTTTTGTACAATGCATGGATAAGTAAATACATCTGAATGAAAGCAATACTTAAACAATGGCATAACAGAAAATAGAAAATACTGAAATGAAAGTGTACAATGTAGCTAGAGCTCTGGATCGTAAGCAAGCTGGTCCAAATCCTCGCTGGTAGGCTCGATCTCTGGAAGATCCGAATCACCTGACGACATTCAAAGAAGAAAGAAAGAGAATGTCGTCAGCGAACAAATCGCTCGGTAAGTCCCAAAGATAAGGGAGAAATATAATAGACAGAGAGAGAAACTAGCTTTTAAAGTTGTATTATATTGTTTTAGTGTTAACGCTGTTGTTTGTAGGTTGGTACAGAAAGATACCAGTGTATACGAGAGGAGTCTCTATATGCCAGAGACTAGAGGCAAGTGTAGTAAAAGGAACCGTTTATGCCACGGTACAACAGCAAATGGATTCAGGTTAGCTGTATTAATGGTGCTATCTCGTGCCACTTCTAACACCTTCCGTACCAATCTACCCCTTAAACCCCGCGAAGTATTGATTGTATTGTTTGTATTGTAACTTGTATTGTCTTGTAATATAGTTTGTATAATTGGATGACTTGCCAAAACCATGATATCAGTAAATGGATATAACTGGAGAATCATGAATGTAACTAGAGAATCATGTAAATGGAAATATATCCATGGTTCGGTTCAGTTAATATAAAATAAATAGACTGAATATATGGATTCATGGATTCATGTTGAATTGTAATGTTGTAAATTGTACTTGAATCATATTCAAGTCAGATTATTAAAGAGACTCAGTCTGAGTCAGACAATTAGAAAAGTAAATTGAAGTCCTGATTGTTTTGATGTTATCGATAACCGCTGCACATGGACGGCAGGATTTGTGTCTTTTTTAAAGACGATTGCCGTATTGATAACACCGTCGTTAAGTTGTCTACCTTAAATAGGCAAGCACCCACTTCTCCGGCTCCGTGAGGCTCAAGAGATTGGTCCCGCTTAAACCTATATTTAGTAGGGTCCTTAGGGTAATTTATAAAACTTGAGGGGGTTTATGTAAAAATACTTTTGTATAATTTTCAAAATACACCCTAAGTATTTAATTATCGTCTTTAGAGTTACCATGAATGTAGATTTTATATTTGTGATATTTCTATTGAGAAATAACCTAATTTCATAATATAGGGTATTTATTTGTAATATTGAACTTGTATGGATTTCATGGTATTTTAATGTAAAGTGCTTCTTGTGATTTTAGAAAGAGTTGGAATATTTATAATATCATAAAATAGATATTTTGATATTATATATATATATATATATATATATATTTATATAAAAATAATTTTTAATATATATTATATTTCTAGAAATCTTATTTTCTTTAGATGTTCGTATTTTAAATCTCTCAAGATCGAATGCTCCTTACGGAGGTCTGCATCTCGCACTATTAAGCCCGAGGATGTGCGATAATCCGCACCATCCCGAACGGGTTCCCCAAATGGGTTGTAGCGGCGCTTTGCAAAGATTTGTAAAATACTTAATCTTTTAGACAACGGTTTTTGATAATAAGTGGTATTTATTTGAAAGATTTCATTTTCCCGTATTCTATGTTCCCGAAAGTTTTGTGCTATGTTACATATGAGTGTTGTGAGGAGGTAGGTCATTACCTCGTGATCTAATTAAAGGTATAGCAAGATTGTGTTGGTTTAAATGTCGAAATGAAACTACATGGTATTTTAATGAAAAAGAGCAGTAAAAGTTACAAAATGAAATATATTGTCATGAAACTTGTTTAACATGTTTGTTAATATTTAATAGTCAACATATAATGGTTTAACATGATTGAATTAAAAAAAAAGTGAAAGTCTTAGGAAGAACCGAATCGGAAATCGGATTTGCTCCGATTACGTTGGGTTTTAGAAATACGTATTTTACAAAAGAGTAGAGAAAAGGGGAAGTAGGACTTATGGGTTTCAAACTTAGAGAAGAGGAAGTAGGAATGGTAGACTTCGCCAATGCGTCATTTCTTAGCCAGGAACTCCTAGGGTTGTCGCCGGAAAAATCGCCGGAGCTTCGCCTTTCGCTACTTCAAAAGTACACTAAGGTTCTAGGAAATTTCTTGAGAGTTTTGCTCAGAATTTTGGAGTGAGGGGGGTGTTTAGGGGTTGTATTTATAGGGTAAGGCTAGGGTTAGGGTAGGTGAAAGGTTAAATTAAAAAAATGAGATAAATTGTATTAAATTGTATTAAAATAAGGTAATTAGGGTTTTAAAGAGGCTCGGGTACTGGTCCAAGAATCTAAAGTATGCAGGTGTGCAGGGAAGTCCAAAAGGCAACTTTTTCAAGTTGACGACTCGGCGGTCCGGCCGAGTCCGGCCGGCGGCGCCGGCCGAGTCGGGGGTGGTCGGGGCTCCTCGTCGTTTCATTATCCCTCTGGTCCATTTTTTTTAGGGTGTAGTGGGGTTTTTACGAGTTATGCATGTGCAAACCCTTAGTATTCTAAAAATTCAAAATAAAACAATATTAGAAATAATGTGGGGTATGGGATTTGAACTCTGGTGGCTTGGTTCAGCAGTGCAAGGTATTACCAATGAGCTACAAACTCCTTCTTGTAATTAAAGAGTGAATTAATTACTTATAGTAATCACAATAAATGCAAACACCCCAAGTATACATTAATTTTTAAGCAAATTTTTGTACACTAAAATTGGAGTTTTTACACAAGGTATGTGAGCTTTTCAATATAGCTAATCATCTTAAGGACGTGGTCCGCTACAGATGACCCAATAGCTAATCTCGCCTGGATCAATTTCTTCGAGGTCTCGTATCTTGCGATTCTAGATTGCTCTCCAGATAAATATTTGAAATGGAGGAACATGGAAGCTAAGTCCATCTTCTCGTGTTGCCTCTGGTGTTCATTATCCATTGAGGCCAGCACGAGGCACTTGGTTTTCGCACAGTCTATTTCCCATGTCTTACGGATTTTTATATCCGCGACGGTGGAATCTGGACCTAGGACGGCGGGGGCTTTGGTAGTAAAGAGGTAGCCCAGTTTGTCATAGGTTATAGCCATCTGGACATTCCTTAGCCAATCTTTATAGTTTAGCCCCGTCAATATATTTTTATCTAGCAGTAACTTAAGCTCGGTCATTTTGGTCGCTGCAATTAGGAGAGAGAGAAAAACACTCAGCATGATACTCTTGCAAGTTTAGATTGGTTATTAGTTTATCTAAATAGGATGGCTCCTACTGTTTCCTCAAATTCTCTTTCAAACCATAAAAGAAGAATTAGTCGGGATTAATCGCACCTTACTATTCTTGCTTAACCTTTCGGCCAGGCTAATGTCGGTACTTCGAGGGAGGTTTTACAATGCTTTCACGAAGTTCCTTAATTAAATAACCTCTTTCCAGCTCAGACTGGTGTCGCCACCTCTCCCAGGAGGGTTTTCAGGGGGGTCCGGCCAAAAGACCGGCCGGCGACCACCCGACTAGAGGGACTGAGAAATTAATAGAGTACAAAACTTACCTGAAGGCGTAGCCCTGCTAACACCGTTCTAGGCACCTACTTGGTTTATAGCATTGATTGTTTAAGTGAAAACTCTCCCGAGGAGTAACAAAACTCATGGTGGGATCGGGATCCAACTATTATTGTGTGACAACTTTGAAGGAATCCTATCAAAATCATCACACTCTAGATGGTATGCAAAACTAGCAAGTTTTCTTTTCTTTTGAAACTCTCGATGTAGATTTTTGCCCCAGATGCTCATGACCTTGACGAAGGCCAAAATATCATAAGACGCAAGTCAAATTCTACCCGTCATTGTCTAGGTTATTCTGAACCCATTTGTTCCCCTCCGAAAGACGGCGCACAAGACTGCGATGTAGCACGACGCTGATATTCGGGGCAGATGCTATTTGGTTTTATCCGTCTACTTCTCCGAAAATGCCAAGTTGATTTATGGCACCGTGTATCGGAGGTTTAGACGGATGCGGCTGATGTAGCAGACTTCGTCAGATTCCCCCTCACTAGAGGGGTTTTTGATTATGGGGACGCTCTTCCCTGCAGGCGCAAGCCCCTGCAGTTAATTACGCTACCGCATCGCGGTAGCCACTTTCTCCTTCTCCAGAACTTCACTTCATGTCGTGTGTGTTTGTTTTGTTTGTGGTTGCCCGTGGATTGTATACGGAGACTGAGTAATACCGTCGCCCGTAGGACGTGGATTAGTCCAAATCCGTATTTACTTAGATTTGGGTTTGGTGTTTTTAGTTTAAGGATGCGTTAGTCGCGTTGCGGCTAAGATCAACTTAAACGTTCGTTAAGGATACGTTAGTCCAGTTTGAGACTAAGATCAACTTAACGGGATCGTTTAGATCCGACAAAAGAGCGTTTGGGCTTTATTGTTCCAGTTTAGGGACATAGTGGTCCAACATTCCCATTTTGGGGGCAGATATTGGTTTAAGGACGCATATGCCCATGAGTTTAAGGACCCCACAGTCCGTATTAATGTGTGGTTGTCAAGACCAGTCACCTCTCTGACGACGTTGAAGGATTACAACGACAAATATCAGAGGAGTTCAGAGATGTACCCTTGAACCAAAGTTGGTTGAGAGATCTATAGTCCAATTTGGAACTAAAGTTTGTTTGAAGGTTTGATTTAAGGACACGTTAGCCATATTTGAGGCTAAGATCAACTTAATCGTTTGTTAAGGATACGTTAGTCCAATTTGAGACTAAGATCAACTTAACGGGATCGTTTAGATCCGACAAAAGAGCATTTGGGCTTTATTGTGCCAGTTTAGGGATATGGTGGTCCAATACCAGTTTAAGGACATAGTGGTCCACCGTTAGTTTAAGGACGTTTCGGTCCGATATTAGTTTAAGTACGTTTCGGTCCGATATTAGTTTAAGGACATCTCGGTCCACGAGTTTAAGGACCCCGCAGTCCATATTGATGTGTGGTCGTTGGGACCCGTCACCTTTTTGATGTCGTTGAGAAATTACAACGATGGATGTCAAAGGAGTTCGGAGATGTACCCTCGAACCGGATATAAATTGATTTGAGAGAGCATTTGTGCTCAGTTCAATTTAATTTAAGGACTTACGGCCAGAATTAGGCTAAGTCCAGTTGAAAATGTTCAACATTTTATTTATTTTTAGTCCATTAGACCTGTGCTAGGGCTTTGCCCACACTTAAATAATGCATTGCATTACTTCTATTTTCTTGTTTGGGCTCTGCCCATAAAAGATGCAGAGCATCAATTTATTTTGGGCTCTGCAAGGCATCTACATAGTATTTTATTATTTTTTTTGGGCTTTGCCCATTTATAAATGATGCAGAGCATCAATTTAATTAGGCATGTTTGGTCTTTTAATTGGGCTTGGCCCTGCATTGCATTTGTTAGGCGCTTTGCGCCACTCACTGAGCGCAAGCGCTTGTGGTGAAGACACGTGTCATGCTCTGGTGAGCGCAAGCGCAACAGTGCAGTGCGTTGCGCTAGTGCACTGTGCTGTTGCGCTGCTGACACGTGGCGCGCTCTGGTGAGCGCAAGCGCAACAGTGCAGTGCGCTGCGCTGTTGCGCTGCTGACACGTGGCGCGCTCTGGTGAGCGCAAGCGCAACAGTGCAGTGCGCTGCGCTAGTGCGCTGCGCTAGTGCGCTGCTGACACGTGGCGCGCTCCCAAGAGCGCAACAACGCAGTTTGCAAGTGCAAAGCACTAAGAATCTTTTAGATTCAAGAACAGAAGTGCAAAGCACTATTGATTTCTTGATCTAATTTAGATCAAAGAAAAATAAGTTTTTTCTTGTTTTTCTTATCTCAGAGAACCAAAGGTTCATGAAAAGTGCAAAGCACTATTTTTATTTTTATTTTTATTAAAGATCATTGATCTTGTTTTTAGATCTATGATCTGTTCCTAAGAGAACTTTCTCTTTTTCTAAAGGTTTTTACCTTTTTTATTCTTGAGGAGTTTCTCAGAGTTCTTTTCTCTCCTTCTTTTTTTTTTTTTAGAAAGATGTTGATGCCTTTTAATTGAGGCCCAGGGTCCTTTTTATAGTGCCCATAAATTAGTTAAATTTGTTAAAGACATCTTTCTCTGAGTGATTTGGGAAATTTTCCCCACCGTTGGATTTTTGATCCAAGGGCTTCTGCTTTGCAGAAGAAAATCTTCTTGTTTTAACAAGAACAGAAAAGATTTCTTAAAATTTTAATTCTGTTTGGCGCAGATGCCCCAGCGCGTGACACGTGTCGCGCAGCGCACAGCGCAGCGCAACTGCGCTAGCGCATCTGTGCTGACACGTGTCGCGCAGCGCACAGCGCAGCGCAACTGCGCAGACGCATCTGCGCTGACACGTGTCGCGCAGCACAGCGCCTGCGCAACTGAAGCGTTGCTTCCTTTAATAGAGCTTTACTCAGATTGGGTGCGCCTTCTCGGGCGCTGCGCTGACGTATCAGCGCCTGACACGTGGCGCGTTGCGCCCGGGATTTGAAGCGTTGCTTCATAATTTGAATTTTGAATTTTCAGCAGAGCTTTGCTCTGATTGGGGGAAGATGAAGCGTTGCTTTATCTCCGGCCTCGGAATTTGAACAGAGCTTTGCTCTGATTGGGATAAACAAATGCCCCCCCACCGTTGCGCTTACGTGGCCCCAAACGTGAGCGCAACGGTGGCGGAATTCCAACCTCTGTGACAACTTTCGGAAGTCGAAGAGGCACTTGATGCCTATAAATAGGACCTTTGGTCCCCCACAGATGCTTATCATCTTTCAGATTTTTATTTTCAAAAAACTTCATAGTTTTGCTCTTGCCTTCAAGAACTCCAGAGCTTTGCTCTCCTTTCCAAAGTTTTTAGAAAAACTTTAGGTAAAATTGATTCTTTGATTAAATTAATTTTAATTAATCTTAACCAGCAGAGCTTTGCTCTCATAGATCTTTTGATCTAAAGAGATCCCCATTGGGGTTTCACTAGCAGAGCTTTGCTCATTTTCAAAGTTAGAAACTTTTAGGTAAAATTAATGTAAATCAAATTAATTTAAATTAATCTCAGTCAAAGAGCTTTGCTCTCACAGATCTTTTGATCTAAAGAGATCCCCATTGGGGCTTCATTAAGCTTTTGTTCATGGGTTTTAATCCCTGAACAGAGCTTTGCTCTCTAGGAATTTAGCCCTCTATGTATATTATTTTTCTTCTACCGCTAATCTTCCTGTGGTATTTCCTTCAGGCATAATGGCGGTGCATCTATACAGTTTGCACGAGTTCATCACCTATGACGATATCCGCGCACAGGCTCGTCAACAAAACCAGGAGTTTACAGACGCTCAATGTGCCGAGGTCATGGGTCGTTTGAACGCAAGCGGTGGTTGGCTGCTACCCCGTCGTTCGGCTCTTTTGAAAGTCATGCTGGGAGCAATATGGAGAGCACTTCCGGGTCTTCATGAGGCCCTGCCGCTCAATTCGCTGGATGATGTCGAGGACAAGGTGCATTCAGTGTACCTGACGGGGCTGATCTCGAAGAAACGGCGGGACAGCCTCATTGACATCCTACATCGAATTTTCCAGCAGACGACGATAGTTGCTGCTTATCGAAGGCCGGGAGGGCTTGCCGAGGATCTCGACACAGAGGAGCGCGAGAGGCTGCGCATAAGAATAATTAGAAAGGCCAGAAGAACTCTGGATGGCCTTACTTTTGAATTCCTCAATCCATGCCCCGGATCCGAAGTCATACCTTTGTAAACATTTTAATAATGTTATTATTTATTTCTCCGTGATTGTAAGAACCCCCTTTTTTTTATGATAAGAATAGAAAATTTTCATTTCATCTTGTCTTATTCCTCATCCCGAACCGTTTGCACGTGCATGAATGAGTATGTCTTAAACGCTTGATCAAGTGTAAATCGGATATTCTTTCTGTTGCTTTTCCTCTTTCTCAGCATGTCATCATAATTAGTAGGTAATAGAGTAAGCTTCTTGATTTCTTCACGAGATAGCGAGGGCTTAGGCCGCAGGTTCAGATCTGATGCCTAAGACTTTTCAATTCTATGAGCCGTGGGGGTATCGTAGAGATTTTTCTCCCTACGGATCGAGAGGATCTCGTAGGTGGGCTTTTCTCCTTAGGAATCGTGAGGATTCCTAAGTGTGGTTTTCTCTTATAAGTCGTAAGGATCCTATAAGAGAATTTTTCCCTCTTACGAGTCGAGAGGACTTGTAAGCGGTTGTTTCCCTCCTTGTCGAAGTTCGATGTTGGAGAGTGAGACCCGTGGATGGTATGCAAAAGACCGTTTTGGGCCAACTTGCAGGGTCCCAGTGCTTAGGAAACAGGGTTCTTTTATGCCCACTACCTAAGGCTGTATCTCACGAGTCGAGCCGCCTCAACAATTTTTTATTTTTTTTTGCAAGTCGAGACGAATCGAGCGTTTCTCGCAAGAACATCTTAACGTCGCATTTAACTTCTTCTCTTTACGACAGAAGCCCGTTAAGGTTGGTGGTACTTAGGGTTTTGGCCATCGTACCGTCGCATAAGCTGATAAAGTCCTCGATAGGCAATCGTGCTGTTCGAGTAGCCCTGCGACTGCCGTGTCTCTGATCCCTTCGGGGGCTGGACAAGACGTCTTCAAGCAATCCTCCTTGGCAGTTTGACCATCGGAAGAGCAAGCGTTAGGAATTTGCCATGTCGCTTTTTACTTGAGGTTAGGCTTATTTTGGTGAGCCCCGATGAGTCATAACCACTCCGCGCTGGTGTGGGGATGATCTCCGATAGTCTTTCGGGCTTTATATGAGTTGCCGTCAAGACCCTGAAGCTAGGAATTTGGCCTTTGCTTCGTTTGCTGGTATCGCGTCTGCTGTATCGAGACGAATGTTGCGGTGGGAACTAGGGATTTTGCCGTGGCTCCGTTTGTTTGATGACGTTGCGTCTGCTGTGTCGAGACGAACGTTGGGGTGACATCTCGTCTGCTGTATCCAGACGGATGTCGAGGTTGTCTCTAGGTTGCTGGTGAACCGCCGAGGTTTGGAACTAGGGATTTTGCCGTGGCTCCATTCGTTTAATGACGTTGCGTCTGCTGTGTCGAGACGAACATAGGTGTGACATCTCGTCTACTGTATCGAGATGGACGTCGAGGTTGTCTCTAGGTTGCTGGTGAACCGTCGAGGTTTGGAATTAGGGATTTTGCCGTGGCTCCATTCGTTTAATGACGTTGCATCTGCTGTGTCGAGACGAACATTGGGGTGACATCTCGTCTACTGTATCGAGACGGACGTCGAGGTTGTCTCTAGGTTGCTGGTGAACCGTCGAGGTTCGGAACTAAGGATTTTGCCGTGGCTCCATTCGTTTAATGACGCTGCGTCTACTGTGTCGAGAAGAACATAGGGGTGACATCTCGTCTATTGTATCGAGATGGACGTCGAGGTTGTCTCTAGGTTGCTGGTGAACCGTCGAGGTTTAGAACTAGGGATTTTGCCGTGGCTCCATTCGTTTAATGACGTTGCGTCTGCTGTGTCGAGACGAACATTGGGGTGGCATATCGTCTGCTGTATTGAGACGGACGTCGAGGTGGTGACCATTCTGTGCTGGTGCGAGATGATCTCCGATTGTCTTTCCGGTTTTATATGAGTTACCGTCAAGATGTCGAAGCTAGGAATGTGGCTTTTGCTTCATTTGCTCACACTGCGTCTGGTGTATTGAGACGAATGCTGAGGTGGAGCTGGGATTTTGCCGTCACTCCGCTTTGTTTCGACCGTGAGGTCTTTTGTTAACTTTGCATGTACACCCTGCTGGATTGTGAAGGAACGCCGTTGGTGATCTCTAAGTTGTTGATGTTGACGTCGAGACCCTGAAGCTCGGAATCTTCGTTTGCTTCATTTGTTGACATCGTGTCTGTAATATTGCGACAAATGTCGATATGGTCTCTAGGTTGTCTATGAACCGTCGAGATTTGGCTTCGCTTTCTGATGGAGCCTGGTGGGAAGGTATGGTTCTCTCTTTATCTGTACCCCTGGATTGTATACAGGGATCGATGTAATTTCACCTGTAGGGCAAAAAGTTTCATTCTTTCATTTTTTTATTCTTTCCGCGATGCTTTATCATTTCAGCTCTTTATATCGCGAAGGTCGCGATTGCCCAATCATTTCGGCTATTTTTCGCGGTGCCCAATCATTTCGGCTGTTTATTTTGTTTTCACTCGCTGCTTTTTATTGCGAGTTGCCCAATCATTTCGGCTATTTTGCATGCATACATTTTTACTTGCTGCTTTTTATTGCAAGTTGCCCTATCATTTCGGCTATTTCATATGTATTTTTGGCTCGCTGATTTTTTTTATCCTGAGTGTGGGATTTGGGATCTGATACCAATCTTAGCATCAGCATCGCTGCGACCGGAATATTGCCAGGAGCGAATCCTCATTTGCCTCCGTCGATGTCGAACAAAGGTGACTTAGCAAACAGGGTTAGGATCCTGTCGACTAAGGCTTTTGACTTCATGAGCCGTAAGGGTCTCATAAAGATGTTTCTCCCTACGAATCGTGAGGATCTTGCAGGTGCGTTTTCTCCTTAGGAATCGTGAGGATTCCTAAGTGTATGTTCTCTTATAAGTCGTAAGGATCTTACAAGAGTGTTATCTCCTTATGAGTCGAGAGGACTCACAAGGGTTGTTCACCGTGTGGACATATCCCCAGTCACGGATGGGACTTGGTTAGGGAAATGTTTATTCGCGCCCGTGGATTGTATACAAGGGCCAATATAGGACCACTTGTAGGGCAATGTCGAAAGTTGTGGGGGTTGCTTAAGCACAAGTTTAGGCCTCTGTAACTTAAGACTTTCAAATCTTACGAGCCGTGAGGGTCCCATAAGAGCCTTCTCCTCACGAGTCGTGTGGATCTCGCAAGTGTATTTTCTCCTTAGGAATCGTGGGGATTCCTATGTGTGTTGTTCCCTTGTGAGTCGTAAGGATCTCACGCGGGTGGTTTCTCCTTATAGGGTCGAGAGGCCCCTATAAGTGTTCCTTAACGAGGTTGCGCCCTTTCGGGTTTTCACAAACACTCGCCGGTAGTCCTGCTGTTTTTACTCATGGAGCCCTCTCGGGTTTTCATCCATGCCCATTTTGCTTATGGACATTTTTTTTTATTTTTTATTTTTTATTTTTTTTACGAGGTCGCGCCCTTTCGGGTTTTCACGAACACTCGCCGGTAGTCCTGCTGTTTTTACTCACGGAGCCCTTTCGGATTTTCATCCGTGCCCTTTTTGCTTATGGACATGCCGTTTTTTTTTTATTTTATATTTTTTTTATTTTTATTTTTTTATCTCGTCAGCCTAAGGATGCTGCGGTATTAGTTTAAAGACGTTTCGGTCTGCTATTAGTTTAAGGACGTCTCGGTCCGCTATTAGTTTAAGGACATTTCGGTCCATTGTCGCCGTATTTGAGGCGAATATCTGGTTTATTGACTTTTTGGTCTATGAGTCCTTCTCCATGAATGAACATGATGCTCCCGGCGTATCCATCTTCTTCGGAGCGTGCGGTTGTGGCGGACTCACTTTCCAGTTCTCAGACAGCGCAAACTTGCCCTGTTGGTATCGGTCTTTAACCCAGTTTTTGAAGACGTAGCAGTCTTCGATCAGGTGACCTACTGTTTGGTGGTAAGGGCAATAATTAGGATTATTAACATCGCCTGGCCGCAACGGACGTTTTGGACCCGGCAGATTGATGAGTCTGTCGCACACTGCCAGCTCGAACGGTCCCCTTATTTTATCTTGCGGAAACGAGTAAGGACGTTTCAACTTTTCCTGGAGGGGTTGCCGCTTGTTGCTTTGGCAAGCAACCGGTCTAGGGTCACCTGATTGCTGTTGAGCGCTGGCGATGAGGGCCTTTTTTCCTTTTCTTTTATCCTTTTTGTTCGCTCCGTTGTTTGCGGGGTCGGGATTTTTTCCGAGTAGCATGCGATTGCATGGCTGAACGTTCTCGCAGCTTCTCAATTCTTTTATTTTTGAAATAGATTCCCCAAGGGAAGAGTTGGGGATAGCTTCTTCGTCAGAGTTGCTTCCAAAGGTGATAATTTGCGATGCCTTAGAGTCGGCTATATGGCAATCGTCGGCGACTCTTTTGCGCTCATATATCGCATTTTTCCGATGTCCACAAGCTTCACACTTTGTCCCGTCGAAGTGTTGCTTTTGAGCGACATACCCTTGCCACCAACAGTTAAAGGATTCGCAGTCTTCGGTAGAATGTATGATCTTCTGATGATATAAACAGAAGTTAGGGTGCATCTCTGCCTCAGCGAGAGTATTTTCTTCAGAGGGCGGTAGCTTCATTCCTACTGACAGAGCTTTGGCGAACCTTTTCCTCGTCTTGAATTTGTTTTTACCCGCAGTGTATGGCTTCTGATTTGACGGGAATGCCTTGGCTCTTTCCAGTATGGCCATTTCATGCTCTTGATTGGCTTTTGCTTTCAGACGAATTTCATTTAGGAAGGCATCGATCAACTCGTCTGACGGCCGCGGAATTTCTGTTTCAGGGTCCGCCCTCGTTTTCTCGGCGCAAGGAGCCTCCTTATTATCTGCCAATGAGTGAGAGATCACATGACAAGTTGCCCCCGGCGTGTTTGTCTTCTTTGGAGTATGCGGCTGTGGTGGGTTCACCTTCCAGCTTTCAGACAGCGCGAACTTGCCTTGTAGGTATTGATCCTCGATCTATCCCTTAAAGACGAAACAATCCTCAATCGGGTGACTTACCGTTTGGTGGTAAGGGCAATAATTGGGATTATTAAGATCGCCTGGCTGCGACAGACGCTTTGGACTCGGCAGATTAATGAGTCTGTTGCGCACTGCCAGCTCGAACAGTCTTCCCGTTTTATTCTGAGGAAACGAGTAAGAACGTCCTAGCCTCTCTTCGAGGGATGGGCGTAGACGCGCGTTGTTTTGGCGAACGACCGGCTTTGAGTTGCTCGACTGTTGTTGAGCATTGGCGACGGCGATCACTTTCCCTTTTCCTTTCTCATCTCGGGAATCTGATTTTGGAGGAGACGGTCTATGGCCCATCTGGTCCATTTGGGCTAATTTGTCAATCAAGGCCTGGAAGGTGGTCGGCCTGAAGAATATCATGAATTGTGAGATGGTCGCCTGCGGATCGAGAGTGCCCACAAACATGCCTACCGCAGGTGCCTCTTCTATGCGTTGTTCGCATTTCGACCATAGGTTCCGCCATCGTGTTGCGTATTGAACCCACGTTTCGCTTGGCCTTATCCTGGCATTTATTAGTGCTGTTATCGGGGTGCGTTCACTAGCACTCGCGAATCTTTGTGTAAACAGCAGTTCCATCTCTGCAAATGTTTTGACAGAGTCGTTAGGTAGCTCCGAATTCCATTCAAAGGCTGTTTCTGCTAAGCTGCCGACGAATTGACGTAGCAACAATTTGTCATCGCCTCCAGTATTGCCGCATAAGGCCCTGAATTGAGCGACATGCTGATGCGGATTCCCTGTCCCTTTATATACGTGGAATTTAGGGATCGTATATCCTGGCGGGTAACTGATTTGGTCATACCAGCCCGGATACGGTCGTCCGGTTCTAACAATTTGCCCAGCCGCTTCATTCACCTGATGAACCCGGATCTGCTGAGCTATATATTCGTCTAGGTCAATTTTGGAGATTGCCTCCTCCTCGGCTGTTGACAGAGCCGGCGGAGGATTTGACGTTTCTCCCCTGTCGTCTTCAAGGACGATCAGAGGATCTTCAGCAGGAGGGTCCGGCTGTAACATCATCCCTACCATATCTTAGAAGAGGAGCGCCATCTGTTTTATGTTAGCCGCTTGCTCTGCAGCTTCTTTGTCCTTCTTTTCGAGGACTCTGCGTAAAAAGTCAGCGTCGGTTTCTTGTTCTTGACGCTCATCCGAAGACGTTTCAGAGCTTTCTTTTGGCTCAGTGAGTGCAGCCATTGTAGTCATCATTTCCTGAAGCTTTTGTTGTTGCTCCTGGGCTTTCGTCACGGATCGGGTGAGCGGTCGGTGGCCCGTAGAAGTGCGGCTTTCCTCCTTTCCAGAAGCCATATAAACAGTGTGCACCACCATGGCCCCAGATTTGGGGCGATTGTGTTCAGCGCTTTTATGCTTCGCCATGTTCACAGGGGCTTTTTGTGGCCTCCTTTTTTGAGTGATTGGAGTTAAGGGAGCCGTTGTAGTGGGCACCCAAGTAGCTTTTGCTTTTTGTGGTTTGACAGAGTAATCCTTCCCCTGCCGAACCTTCATCTTTTTCTGTCGTCGGAGGCAGTCTTGATCGATCACCGACTCTTGGACCTGTCGCCAGACTTTATAAATTTTAGAGGACAGCCGTTGAGGGGGCTGCTCTAGCTTCTTCTCTGGAGTATTCTCTACAGGTGAAGGAGTTCGTTTCAACATCGCAGTAGGAGAGTTTCTGCGCACCTTGTTGTGCAGTTCAAAGCTATTCTTGGTTGGAACAGCAGCATCGATCCTCACCATCGGAGCTGACGGAGTTATCCCAGAGGGGGAGTTGCCCCCAGCCTTCCTTACTCGACGCCAGTGGCGACGTCGAGCGTGTCTTGCGGATGGAGTTGTTTCAGCTACAAGGGTGACTTCGTCGTGCCCCCTGCTTTGAGGAGAGACTGTTATTGGTGCTAGCCTATCGAAGGCTGACACCCGTTGAGAAGTAATGTCTAATCTGTCAAAGACAGACCTCTGGGCAGGGGAAGCAGCTTTGAGGATCTCGCCTGGAGCAGCAACTGGAATGGCCAGCCTTGTAAAAACTGACGTCTTGGAAGGAGGGGCCTTTCCAATGATTTCGTCCGCTTGAGCCGGGATGGCTATCCGCTTTGGGATGGCAACTTCGGGTATCGCGGGCTTTTGCATGGGCCCGTTGGAGCTCTGACCTAGCCTATTAAAAACCGAGGCAGTGGAGTTGGGCGACCCGTTGAGAGGGGTCGCAGTAGTAGCAAGCCGATCGAATGCCGACTTCTTGGGAGCTTCTTGCGATGTCATTAGGGCATTGACGCTCATCGGTGGGATCATGGTCCTAAAGAACAGCCCAGTGGTGGCCTGAGTTACCTGTTCTACCGGCATAGCGAAGATGGAGGCCGCCTGAGGCCCATAAGTCACTCCTCCGGACGGGATGGAGCGAGAGTTGCAGTTGCAGGCAGTGCAATTTGAAGCCATTGATCTTCTGTTTTCTGCACGGAGCAAGACACCAAATCTTAGTACCTCGAATCCACAGGCAACCACAGTAAACCGCGATTCGTTCGCGAACACGACACACGAAGTGTGGAGTGGAAAGAGAAAGAGGTCCCACCGGGCGTGCCAGAATCTGTTCCCCTCCAAAAGACGGCGCACAAGACTGCGATGTAGCACGACGCTGAGATTCGGGGCAGATGCTATTTGGTTTTATCCGTCTACCTCTCCGAAGATGCCAAGTTGATTTATGGCACCGTGTATCGGAGGTTTAGACGAATGCGGCCGATGTAGCAGACTTCGTCAGATTCCCCCTCGCTAGATGGGTTTTTTATTGTGGGGACGCTCATCCCTGCAGGCGCAAGCCCCTGCAGTTAATTACGCTACCGCATCGCGGTAGCCACTTTCTCCTTCTCCAGAATTTCACTTCGTGTCGTGTGTGTTTGTTTTGTTTGTGGTTGCCCGTGGATTGTATACGGAGACTGAGTAATACCGTCGCCCGTAGGACGTGGATTAGTCCAAATCCATATTTACTTAGATTTGGGTTTGGTGTTTTTAGTTTAAGGATGCATTAGTCGCGTTGCGGCTAAGATCAACTTAAACGTTCGTTAAGGATACGTTAGTCCAGTTTGAGACTAAGATCAACTTAACGGGATCGTTTAGATCCGACAAAAGAGTGTTTGGGCTCTATTGTTCCAGTTTAGGGACATAGTGGTCCAACATTCCCATTTTGGGGGCGGATATTGGTTTAAGGACGCATAAGTCTATGAGTTTAAGGACCCCACAGTCCGTATTAATGTGTGGTTGTCAAGACCCGTCACCTCTCTGACGACGTTGAAGGATTACAACGACAAATATCAGAGGAGTTCAGAGATATACCCTTGAACCAAAGTTGGTTGAGAGATCTATAGTCCAATTTGGGACTAAAGTTTGTTTGAAGGTTTGATTTAAGGACACGTTAGCCATATTTGAGGCTAAGATCAACTTAATCGTTTGTTAAGGATACATTAGTCCAATTTGAGACTAAGATCAACTTAACGGGATCGTTTAGATCCGACAAAAGAGCATTTGGGCTTTATTGTGCCAGTTTAGGGACATGGTGGTCCAATACCAGTTTAAGGACATAGTGGTCCACCGTTAGTTTAAGGATGTTTCGGTCCGATATTAGTTTAAGGACGTTTCGGTCCGATATTAGTTTAAGGACATCACGGTCCACGAGTTTAAGGACCCCGCAGTCCATATTGATGTGTGGTCGTTGGGACCCGTCACCTCTTTGACGTCGTTGAGAAATTACAACGATGGATGTCAAAGGAGTTCGGAGATGTACCCTCGAACCGGATATAAATTGATTTGAGAGAGCATTTGTGCTCAGTTCAATTTAATTTAAGGACTTACGGCCAGAATTGGGCTAAGTCCAGTTGGAAATGTTCAACATTTTATTTATTTTTAGTCCATTAGACCTGTGCTAGGGCTTTGCCCACACTTAAATAATGCATTGCATTACTTCTATTTTCTTGTTTGGGCTCTGCCCATAAAAGATGCAGAGCATCAATTTATTTTGGGCTCTGCAAGGCATCTGCATAGCATTTTATTATTTTTGTTTGGGCTTTGCCCATTTATAAATGATGCAGAGCATCAATTTAATTAGGCCTGTTTGGTCTTTTAATTGGGCTTGGCCCTGCATTGCATTTGTTAGGCGCTTTGTGCCACTCACTGAGCGCAAGCGCTTGTGGTGAAGACACGTGTCATGCTCTGGTGAGCGCAAGCGCAACAGTGCAGTGCGTTGCGCTAGTGCGCTGCGCTAGTGCGCTGCGCTGTTGCGCTGCTGACACGTGGCGCGCTCTGGTGAGCGCAAGCGCAACAGTGCAGTGCGCTGCACTGTTGCGCTGCTGACACGTGGCGCGCTCTGGTGAGCGCAAGCGCAACAGTGCAGTGCGCTGCGCTGTTGCGCTGCTGACACGTGGCGTGCTCCCAAGAGCGCAACAGCGCAGTTTGCAAGTGCAAAGCACTAAGAACTTTTAGATTCAAGAACAGAAGTGCAAAGCACTATTTGATTTCTTGATCTAATTTAGATCAAAGAAAAATAAGTTTTTTCTTGTTTTTCTTATCTCAGAGAACCAAAGGTTCATGAAAAGTGCAAAGCACTCTTTTTATTTTTATTTTTATTAAAGATCATTGATCTTGTTTTTAGATCTATGATCTGTTCCTAAGAGAACTTTCTCTTTTTTCTAAAGGTTTTTACCTTTTTTATTCTTGAGGAGTTTCTCAGAGTTCTTTTCTCTCCTTCTTTTTTTTTTTTTAGAAAGATGTTGATGCCTTTTAATTGAGGCCTAGGGTCCTTTTTATAGTGCCCATAAATTAGTTAAATTTGTTAAAGAGATCTTTCTCTGAGTGATTTGGGGAATTTTCCCCACCGTTGGATTTTTGATCCAAGGGCTTCTGCTTTGCAGAAGAAAATCTTCTTGTTTTAACAAGAACAGAAAAGATTTCTTAAAATTTTAATTCTGTTTGGCGCAGATGCCCCAGCGCTGACACGTGTCGCGCAGCGCAGCGCCTGCGCAACTGAAGCGTTGCTTCCTTTAATAGAGCTTTGCTCAGATTGGGTGCGCCTTCTCGGGCGCTGCGCTGACGTATCAGCGCCTGACACGTGGCGCGTTGCGCCCGGGATTTGAAGCGTTGCTTCATAATTTGAATTTTGAATTTTCAGCAGAGCTTTGCTCTGATTGGGGGAAGATGAAGCGTTGCTTTATCTCCCGCCTCGGAATTTGAACAGAGCTTTGCTCTGATTGGGGTAAACACCATTCGTACAAACCGTTGATGAAGGACAAAATAGTTGTATGCCTGTCCCAGATTAACGCATCTATCTATGCTACAGATGAATATCCAGCAGCTACCAATCACTATGCCTTAGCGAAGGTCAAAATACATAGCTTGAATACTACTGAATATCCATCTGAAATGACGGAGGGCTACGTCTGGTTTTGGCGAAAACCGTGAACGTAATGAACTTGATATAGTCGAAAGAACTATGATAGCTTTTAAAAGGAGCGGTTTAGCCTCTGCATTTAAAAGTTGTTTTTCAAGAAAACCAAGTGGTTTTGAAATTGTTCCAACGATTTAACTTTGGTTTGTTTTCTTTGAATTTGTTAGTTATATGTATGCCCTAGAGGCCGTTACTGTACATACGATGTATATTGTAGTGGATGCTTGGACATACATAGGGAGGACTTTCTTGCTCGACATGATAGTACGCTACCTGGTTACTCTTTATCTTAACATGTACTCTAATTGTCTCTATGTTACATGTTGATAAAGCCCTTAGGATGAGTACTTGACTACCAGGACTATGATGCAAATCATACTAGTGAGGACAGAGTAGTCGCCGAGTACATCCTTGAAATGTTCCTAGTCGTGGCAGTACCGAGACAGGGCATCGATACTCCAGAGTAGACTAGCGTATGCGCTTCTTAACCCATATGATGGGCGATGGATGATCCCATATCTATTGGTGTTTGACATCAAAGAAGGTATACGGGTGCTCAGTGGAGACTGGGTACACTGGACGGACTCGCCGAGAACTCCCAGATGGTATTATACCTCACGTTAGATGGCAGTTCTCTGGTGACACTGGTACAGGTTACTCTGTAGACCTGAGATCGTCATATAGTCTTGTGTGATTGTCACTGTACTTTGATTTCCATCATACCACGTCCAAGTGGACGTGCAAAAAGGTGGCTTTTGGGTACAGTCCTGAATCACATGGAGGCAATTAGCGATAGGAGGGGTTTCGTCTCTCCCGGTATAGGGAGTTGATGTTGCGCTGTGTTCGATTGGCTATAACTGGAAATCCCTGGCCAGGGTTGCTGAGATTTACTGGTAAGTGTTATCAGTAGTTTCTCGAACTGTTATGGACCTCATATCGACACGACTTATCAAACTACCGGGGTCTGACGTTTACCACCCCTAGGCAAGATATGCGACATATCAGACGAAAAGACCAGACTGTACGGGAGTGTTACTGATTGGATTCATAGGAGAAAGTACAGGCTTGCTTATTGATCTTCTGATCGCTCAATACCTGGGTGACTGTTACGTTTAGCTGACCGCTTGCAGCTTGTGGGTGTTTGATATGATCATCACCTACTGCCGGCGTATTGACGATTCTTTAGAGTCCTACACAGAGGTTTCCTGGCTCAGGCAAAACGGAGTAAGAGCACATATGTTATATGTGCGGGACCGAGAATGATACGTGTATGCGATACTGTATTAGATTCTCACGATATGAGATATCGGTCGGGTATATGTGATATAGCCGGGTCATCGGATCAAGAGTTGATCCGATGAACTGATACAGATTATATTAGTCGGTTATTTGTGAAATAGCCGGGTTATCGGATCAAGTGTTGATTCGATAATTTAATGTATAATGATATATTTGATATATTAAATTACATTAACTAATATAACCTCACTAAAAGATTCTTTTTCTCACTCGGGTAATGCATTGATATATATGCGATATATGTTAATTGTATTATTTTCTTTTGTTACAAAAATATATTATATATGTGATATATAATATTGTAATAAGTTAGGATTACTAATGCAACATGATTAGTGGAGATTAAACATGGTTAGGGTTTGATTTGGGTTAGCTCTTTCTAGAAACTTCTAGAAGTTTTTATTTTGTTTCTTACAAAGATATTTTGTTTAGATATTTTGCTTGATATTTCCTAACCCAACCCACACCCTTTAACCCTAGTCAAATCTCTACAATGGTTAAGTCCTTCTTGACTTAACCATGGTTGCATTTGTAATTATAACAAGATTTCATTATTCATCACAAAGGACTTGATCATCTTCTTCCTTCTTCTTCCTTGTTTGAAAAAGCTTTCTAGCTTTTTGTGATGTGATAAAAATGAGTGAGAAATAGAAAACAAATGAGAGCTAAATTCCTACTTCATCATCCTCATCTATTCTAGCCGTTTAGATTAGGGTGTTTGCTTTGCTAATACTTGATTAGCAAAGCAAGAGCTTGGGTTTGAGTTTCTTCAAGGTAGATCATCTTTGTTATCGAAGATCGGAAGCAAGCTTGCATCTTTCTTTTGTGGAGCCTCTTGAGAGTCCGGATACTCGATGATCGCAGCGAAGGGACCTCAACACGGAGCTTTAGAAGTGAAGGAACGGACTACAAAGGTTTTAATCCCTAACTCTTAGATGTAAAGTTGTTTACATGCTTTGTTTCGCCTAATCTCTAGTCTAAGATCTTGGTTAGGGTTGTTCGGCATATCTAAATTTTAAATCGGGCATGGTTGATGCCTTATAGACCCTTATGAGAGTGCCTAGTAACCCTACAGTGGTATCAGAGCCAAGCTAGAGCTTTAGGCGAAGTCTAGGTGAAGTTTAAAGTCCGATCGAACTCCGAATACCCGTAAAACCCTAGTTTCTGGAAAAAATTTCAAAAGTTGACATTTTTCATATTAAAAATACTCAAAAAAATAAGCAGTGAATTATAAGGATTACTGTGAAAAACGAGAAATTAATACCATTAAAGAGCCGCGGAACCGCGGCAATGACATGCCTTGCGCGGCAGTTCCGCGGCCGTACAGTAGACTTATTGTTTTCTTTTTGCACAGTTATATCCGTATGTATTTCCTGATTGTTCTGGGAATTTTTAATTCTACTCAAGTGTTGAGTTTTCTGAGATGTATTGGGAACTCGTTGATTCGATCGGAAAGTTTAACTTCGTTTAAGTTTTGTCCGGGTAATTTAGAACGTGTTAAAAAGTTCGAACGGATATCAATCACTCACTTTTTCCCCTGCCGGAAAATTTCCAAGTGTTGGATTTTTCCGTATTTTAAAAACGTTCTACGTCGTGCAAGTAACGCGGTGGACCCTCTAGAAGAACACAAACCTTAACTCGATTATATGACCGTCTGAGCTGTTGGATATATGTATGCCCTAGAGGCCATTATGTGATAGTGGATGTATCTATACATGTATATATATTCAGTTTGCATTCTTTCTCGACATGATAGTATGCTATCTGGTTCTTCTTTATCTGACATGTTGATTTGATCATGCTTTTATTCATTCATACATGCTGATAAAGCCCTGAGGATATCGGCTTGACTACTCTGATTATGATGGAGATCATACTAGTGGGACATCTGTAGTCTATAAGCATATCCTGGAACGTCCCTAGTCGTAAGTATATCGAGACGGGGCATTGATATACCAGAGTAGACTAGCGTATATGATACTAGACTCATACGATGGGCGATGGATGTTCCCACATTCATCGATGTTTGACATCAAGATCACATACGGGTGCTCAGTGGTGACTGAGTACACTGGACGGACTCACCGAGAACTCCTATATGGAATTATATCTATCGTCGGATAGCAGTTCTCAGGTGACACTGGTACAGGTTAGTCTGTAGACCCGAGATCGTCATGGAGTCTTGTGTGTTCTCCCACTGTACTTTGATTGCCACCCTACCACGGCTCTACTGAGTCGTGCAAACAGGTGGCCGTTGGGTACAGTCCCGAGACACACGAAGACGATGAGCGATAGGAGGGGTTTTGTCTCTCCCGGTATTGGGAGTTGATGCTGTGCTGTGCCCGACTGGTTATAACAGCAAGTCCCTGGCCAGGGCTGCTGAGATTTGCTGATAAGTGTTATCAGTAGTTTCTCGATCTGTTATAGACCATTCACCGGCACGACTTATTGAGTTATTGGGGTCGACGTGACCATCGCTAGGCTCGATATGCAGCATATCTGACGAAGAGACCGGACTGTACGGTAGTGTTGCCGGATGGCTCGACGGGAGTTGTAGCAGGTTCGCTTGTTGTCTTCTGATCGCTCAATACCCGGGTGGCCGTTACGTTTAGCTGACCGCTTGCGGCTTGAGGGTACTTGATATGATCATCACCCTCTGCCGGCGTATTGACGAGTCTTAGAGTCCCACAAAGGAGTTGCCCAGTCCAGGCGAAACGTTGTGGTGCGCGTATGCGATATGCGCATGCACCCGATTGAAATGTGCGTATATGATACCGAACATTGATCGGGTGAACTACTTTTGGTGGGGTCATATGAGATATGACCGAATTGATAAATCAAGTGTTGATTTATCATTTAACCATTAGTTTTCTCACTTAAAACCTTTTCTTGGATGATGGATGTGTGCATGCATGTGTGCTTTTCTTTCTTTCTTTCATGCTAGTTTCATGCACATGTGGATGTGCATACATGCACACATACATACACTCATCCATCATGGTTGTTAGCATATGGAAATGGTGGCAATATAAGACTCACACCATGGATTATATAATGGATTATTATTTGATTTTGGATTTAAAAGAAAATGAAAAGGAAAGGATAATCATTCTTGCTTCTACATTCTTCCTTTGACCTAACCATGCTCAACTACCACTAACCTAGGGTTATCCTTCTCTTTATCATTTAAAACTCAAGTTAAATAATGTCTCCATCACTTTAACCATGGTTCATAGTGAGAAGAAATAAAATATATATTGATATATTTCTTTTTCTTCTCATGAGTTATCTTTTTACCTCTTGTTAAAAAATTGCCACCATCTTCTTCCTCTTTCTCTTTTGCTCTCTAGTTTTTTCTAGTGAGTAAATACCACTTAAAGATAGGTTTTTGAAGTGAGAAACTTAACCACAACTTCATTCTACACAAGCTTAGCCGTTTTGTTTAGAGTGTTCTCTTCGGTTTTACGAAGTTGCGAGCTTGGACGGAGATCTCCATGGTGGATCGTCGTGGACACAAGAGGACTTCAAGAGGACCTCCGTTCAACACCCTAGAGACCAAGGAGTCCAGCGAAAGGGAGCTACAAAGGTTGTAGTCTCGAAACCCTAGATTAGTTCGCTTTATATTTCGAAACCCTAATTTTCTAGGATCGATTCCTTTGCATGTTCGTTTAGCACCATAAGAATTTAAACTTTGGGTCATGTGATGCTTCAAAACTCTTCATAGGGTGCTAGACTAACCTTACATTGGTATCAGAGCCGACCTAGAACATTAGACGACCTTTTTACGAAGTTAAAACTCCGATCGAACCGAAATACGACTTTTTAGGGTGCTCTCTGGAAATTTTCTAAAAATTGACTTTTTTCAGAATTAAAAATATGTAAAAAATACAGCAGAAAAAAATAAGGGTTACGGTACAAAAATTATTCCATGAACGGTGATTCTCGCCGCGGAAACGCGGCCTAAGCTTGCTTAGGCCGCGGTTCCGCGGCCGTATATATGAATTGATGAATACTTTTTGTACAGTAATTCATGAATCTTCTTGTATAATTTTTTGGATATTTTTAATCTGTATTTGGTTTTGAAAAATTCTGGAGATGGTTTTGGACTCGTCATTTCGATCGGGATTTTTATTTCGTAGCTTTTCCGGGTAAATTAGAAAGTATTGAAGTGTTTGAACGAGTATCATTTACTCACTATTCACGGGGTTTAAATACTTTGGAGATACGTGCAAGTCTTTTTGCGGTTTCCCTCTAGAAGACAACAAACCTTAACTCGATTATGTGACCGTCTCGAACTGCCCTTTGAACCCTAGGGTTTGGGGCAGTACGGCGTGCCACATGTGAGGCGTTGGCTTGACCCTTCTACGGCTGGACCGCTACTACTGTGTCACACTCCGGATTTTTGAACCCTGCTCAAGTGTTGAGCTTTAGTGAATCTTGGGTGCTTGATCGTTCGTTCGAAAACTTTAATACTGTCTGTTTGTCTGGAATGTGATACAATATATAGAATTCATATAGTTTAGGCATGAAATACGAAATATGTGATATTTCGTATTTATGATGTCTAAAGAGAATCTGGATTCCAAATATTGTAGTTTTACACTTTCTTTTCTGTGACCGTAAGTGTAGTATGTACGATATCGCCGGTTTCGTTGCTATACATCAACGACAATCGGGGTACGCATACTTTCTTACGTTGATGATATGTGATATTATGTGTTGCTGAGATATGATGTGCAGGATTGTCACGATCGAATAGCCGGGGGGTTTTTGTGAGATGAGAGTTTTATATTTTCATTCATGTAAATTCAAATGTAATGTAATATTCTTTTATTTGGGGCACTTCCAGGTTGAGGTTGTGTTACCAGTGTTGTATATTATTTACTTTTCCGCATTAGGATGGACCCAAGGAGGGGAGCACAGGTGACCGGGTTCTGGAGTTTCAGTGGGAGGCCATCTCGAGGAGTCGAGACCGGGTCTCCTAAACTCCAGGATTGATAGGGTCACTTGCCGCTCTCGTAGGGGTCCAGGGTGTGGGCTTGGCTATTCATCGCGACTGTGGAATCCGTATTTTCTATTCTGGCTAAATACTAAATACGGACGTCCTAGGATATCCCACGTTATATCTATGTTTCTGCTGCCTGTGTTCTGTGATATCTGAGACGAATGACATATTATATATATATGATATATAGTAGACGTTGCTTATGTTTTACACCCGCGCTAGTCCTGTCCCGGTATGCCGTTAGTTAAGTAACCTAACGGTGCATAACGGAACATTGCGGCGAATGCGGATGGCATAAGCGTACGTGTTATTTTCGATTCTTTTCTGTGATTGGCTTAAGGACTTAAATGATGGGATTACATTAATGTGATTAATGTAAAGAAAATAAACCTAAAAAGATGTTGTAGAATCGGATTTGAAAACTACTCGGCTATTTATGAAAAAGCTACATTTCAAAACTGCGGAGCTTAAGCCACTCCTTTTGAAAACTGTTTGATTCTACAACGATATCAAGTTCAAAGCGTTAAAGATTTTCTTAAAAATCATTCGCAACCCTCCGTCATTTTAGGAAGTAGAGTACTTAGTATTCGTGCTACGTTTGTTGACTTTAGTTAAGGCGTAGTGTACGGTAGCTAAGTGATGTCTTCCTACACTGCATATGATGCAGATTAATTAGGACATTCATGCGACTTTGTTGACCATAGTTAAGGGTCATATGGGTGGGTCTAATTGATCAAGAAATGACGGGTAGAACTTGACTGGTACTTATGATTTGTTGACCATAGTTAAGGTCATAAGTACTAGGGGTAAAAATTACATCGGGAATTTCAAGTGTTGAAATTTGCAATGAGATTGCATACCTTCCATGTGATGGTTGGATCCCGATCTCACTGTGGGCAATAATTGCTCCTAGGAGAGTTTTACAGTTTACAATTAGCTAACTCATTAGGTGTCTAGAAAGGTGTTAACGGGGCTCCGCCTCTGGGAAAACGAGGTTTACTCTAATTAGGTCCGTGCGAAAGCACGGGGAACCTCCCTCAAAGTACCGACACTGGCCTGGCTGAACGGTTAGCGAAGTTGTAGACTGTAATTAATCCTGGCTAGTTTTTCTTTTTAAGGTTTGAAAGAAAAACTTGATAAAAAGCAGTGGAAAACATCGATTAGACAAGATAATAAACCAATCTAATCTGTGCAAGAGCTTTCGCTAAGTGTATTCTTTTCTCTCTCTTAATGGCAGATACCAATGACTGGACTTAAGCTTCTACTAGATAAAAACAAACTGAATGGGACAACTATAAAGACTGGCTGAGGAATCTAAAAATCGCCTTGACTTATGATAAAGTATCATATGTCCTCACGGCTTCAGCCCCGCCCGTCCCTGGTCCAAAATCCTCAGTTGCGGACATTGAAGTCCGCAAGACATGGGACGCTGACTGTGCCACGGCCACATACCTCGCGCTTGCATCGATGGATAACACACATCAAAAGCAGCACGAGGACATGGACATTCACGGTATATTGCTCCATACAAAGGAGTTGTATGGGGAGCAATCCCGCGTATTACGATACGAAGCATCAAAGAAATTGTTTCAGATGCGAATGGCCCCTGGCACACCAGTAGGAGACCATGTTCTGAAGATGATAGCTCTTATAGAAGAGCTTGAGGACCTTGGATGGACGATGGACAATGAACAATATATAGATATTATTCTGCAGTCCCTCCCCTCCACCTTTGCTCAGTTCATAGTGAACTTCAACATGCATGGCATGGAGAAGGACCTCCCTGAACTCCTTAATATGTTAAGGAGTGCAGAGAGCACTATGAAGTTAGCAAAAACTCCCGTTATGACTATTGGACAGTCTTCCTCTTCTCGCCCGAAAGCCAAGGCCAAGGGAAAGAAAAAGAAGAAACCCACTAATCCTAAAGGGGGAGTTAAAAAGGTGAAGGGAAAGGGAAAGTCCAAGGCTGGAGACTCAGGGAAGGGCGAATGTTTCCATTGCCACAAGACAGGACACTGGAAGCGCAATTACACGGAGTACTTAAGTCTCAAGAAGAAGCATGGTGATGCTTCTGCTTCAGGTGCGTTTGTGACTGAAAACTGTTTTTCTATAAACTCTGCTTCCTGGGTATTGGATACCGGTTCAGGTTCTCACATTTGCAATTCTATGCAGGGGCTGAGAAATAGCAAGGTTTTGAAGACAGGTGACCATACTCTCCGCGTTGGAAATGGTTCCAATGTACATACAGTCGCAGTGGGAGAGTATCACTTGGGGTTGCCATCTGGATGTATTTTGATTTTGAATCCATGTTATTTTGTACCAAGTATGCTATGTAATATAATATCCGTTTCTTTGTTGGACAATGAAGGATATAATTTTGTGTTGCAGAATAATGTTATGAACATTCACCTAAATCAAATGTTGGTTGGGTATGGTACGCTTAATAACGGAATATATGTCCTAAATCAACATACAGTTTTCAGTATACAACACACTAATAAAAGAAAACTTTCAGAATTAAATGAAGCTTTTCTTTGGCATTGTAGACTTGGTCATATTAACGAAACAAGACTAAACAAGTTACATAAAAATGGATATTTAAACTCTTTTGAATATAAATCTTATACGACTTGCCAGTCTTGTATCAAGGGTAAAATGACCAAAACTCCGTTTGCCGGACACGGAGAAAGAGCTACTCAGCTCCTTGGCCTCATACATAGTGATGTATGTGGACCAATGTCTACACAGGCTAGAGGCGGTTTTTCATACTTCATTACATTCACCGACGATTTCTCAAGATTCGGTCATGTATTTTTATTAAAGCACAAGTCCGACGCTTTCGAGAAATTCGTTGAATATAAACAAGAAGTAGAAAAACAAACCGGCTTGAGTATTAAGATGCTTCGATCAGATCGAGGTGGAGAGTATCTCAGTACAGAATTTGCAACCTTCCTAAAAGAGAATGGGATTCTCTCTCAGCTCACTCCTCCTTACACACCACAGCACAACGGTGTGTCAGAACGACGGAATAGGACCCTATTAGATATGGTCCGGTCCACAATGAGTGACGCTGAGTTACCAGTCTCGTTTTGGGGGCATGCATTGGAGACTGCAGCGTTTCTGCTAAACAGGGTTCCAACTAAAGCCGTGTCTACCACGCCATATGAGATATGGAATGGGAAGAGACCATCTCTTAAGTGAATTAAGATTTGGGGTTGCCCGGCCTATGTTAAAAAGCAGAATCCGGACAAACTCGAGACACGGTCAGTCATGTGTAACTTTATGGGATATCCAAAGAATTCTTATGGATATCTGTTCTACCACAAAGAGGAACAAAAAATGTTTGTTTCTCAGTATGCCACATTCTTGGAAAAAGAGTTTTTCACAGATAAAGATGATGGCAAGGTGGTAGATCTAGAAGAGGTTCTGGAGACACAAACTACAAATGACGATTTGGTTGAACCGGCTGTTGCAACAGAAACTGAAGAACCTCGGCCACTCCGTAGGTCTGGTAAGACTTCTCGCCCACCGGAGAGGTACTACGGTTTCCTCATTGATGATAACGGAGAAGATTGCATCATGGATGATGATGATCCTACCAGTTTTCAGCAAGCTATCACGAGTGGTGACTCTGTGAAGTGGCTGGATGCCATGAGATCCGAAATGGAGTCTATGTACACCAACAAAGTATGGACTTTGGACATTGTACCCCCTGGGGTAAAACCTGTAGGGTGCAAATGGATCTTTAAAAGAAAGATTGGTGTGGATGGGCAGGTAGAGACCTATAAGGCAAGACTTGTGGCGAAAGGTTTTCGTCAAAGACCAGGTTTGGACTATGACGAAACTTTTTCGCCCGTAGCCATGCTTAAATCCATTCGGATCCTACTTGCTATTGCTGCTCACTACGACTATGAAATCTGGCAGATGGACGTTAAAACAGCATTTCTAAATGGAGATTTAGAAGAATGCGTTTATATGGATCAGCCAGAGGGCCTCATTGACAGTGGGAGCAGCGAGAAAGCATGTAGATTGCTTAAATCCATATATGGGTTAAAGCAGGCATCTCGGAGTTGGAACATCTGTTTCGATGATGTTATCAAAGAGTTTGATTTCATCAAAAATCCAGATGAACCTTGTGTTTATAAGAAGGCTGTAGGAAGAGCTGTCACATTCCTCGTATTGTACGTGGATAATATTCTTCTGATAGGAAATGATATTCCTATGCTACAGTCGGTCAAATCATTCTTATCACTAAGGTTCTCCATGAAGGACCTGGGTGATGCCACATACATCCTGGGCATAAGGATCTATAGGGATAGATCCAAAAAGTTATTAGGATTGTCCCAAACCAGGTACATCAACACCATCCTAAAGAGGTTTAGTATGGAAGACTCCAAGCGGGGTGCCTTACCCGCTTGCCATGGAGTCAATCTCTCAAAGGATTCTTGTCCAAAGACCGATGAAAAGAGAGCTCGCATGAGCATTATACCTTATGCTTCGGCAGTAGGGTCTATAATGTATGCAATGTTATGTACACGCCCAGATGTAGCTTATGCACTTAGTGTTATAAGCAGGTATCAATCCAACCCAGGGGAGAACCACTGGACAGCTGTGAAGAACATTCTTAAGTACTTACGAAGGACTAAAGAATTGTTCTTGGTGTATGGTAATACAGATCTCCAAATGGAGGCCTTTACCGATTCGAGCTTCCAGAGTGATAAGGATGACAGCAAATCTATCTCAGGGTTTGTATTTACCCTCAATGGAGGGGCGGTAAGTTGGAAGAGTTCTAAACAAGATACCGTTGCAGACTCTACGATGGAAGCTGAGTACATTGCTGCAAATGATGCCGCCAAGGAAGCCGTCTGGATGAAAAAGTTCGTCTCGGAGCTAGGAGTAGTTCCAACCATTATTGATCCAATACCTTTGTATTGTGACAATAATGGGGGCGATGGCGTTAGCCAAGGAGCCCAGATCCCATCAGCGGTCCAGACATATCCTGAGGCGCTTTCATTTGATCCGGAAGATTGTAGATCGCCGCGAGATCGAGATTAAGAGAGTAGATACAAAGAACAACGCCGCGGATCCACTCACCAAGGCCCTCCCTCAGCCACAGCATGAGCGACTTTTTGAGATGTTGGGTATGAGATACGCCAATAACTGGCCTTAGTGCAAGTGGGAGATTGTTGGATATATGTATGCCCTAGAGGCCATTATGTGATAGTGGATGTATCTATACATGTATATATATTCAGTTTGCATTCTTGCTCGACATGATAGTATGCTATCTGGTTCTTCTTTATCTGACATGTTGATTTGATCATGCTTTTATTCATTCATACATGCTGATAAAGCCCTGAGGATATCGGCTTGACTACTTTGATTATGATGGAGATCATACTAGTGGGACATCTGTAGTCTATAAGCATATCCTGGAACGTCCCTAGTCGTAGGTATATCGAGACGGGGCATTGATATACAAGAGTAGACTAGCGTATATGATACTAGACCCATACGATGGGCGATGGATGTTCCCACATTCATCGATGTTTGACATCAAGATCACATACGGGTGCTCAGTGGTGACTGAGTACACTGGATGGACTCACCGAGAACTCCTATATGGAATTATATCTATCGTCGGATAGCAGTTCTCAGGTGACACTGGTACAGGTTAGTCTATAGACCCGAGATCGTCATGGAGTCTTGTGTGTTCTCCCACTGTACTTTGATTGCCACCCTACCACGGCTCTACTGAGTCGTGCAAACAGGTGGCTGTTGGGTACAGTCCCGAGACACACGAAGATGATGAGCGATAGGAGGGGTTTCGTCTCTCCCGGTATTGGGAGTTGATGCTGTGCTGTGCCCGACTGGTTATAACAGCAAGTCCCTGGCCAGGGCTGCTGAGATTTGCTGATAAGTGTTATCAGTAGTTTCTCGATCTGTTATAGACCATTCACCGGCACGACTTATTGAGTTATTGGGGTCGACGTGACCATCCCTAGGCTCGATATGCAGCATATCTGACGAAGAGACCGGACTGTACGGTAGTGTTGCCGGATGGCTCGACGGGAGTTGTAGCAGGTTCGCTTGTTGTCTTCTGATCGCTCAATACCCGGGTGGCCGTTACGTTTAGCTGACCGCTTGCGGCTTGAGGGTACTTGATATGATCATCACCCTCTGCCGGCGTATTGACAAGTCTTAGAGTCCCACAAAGAAGTTACCCAGTCCAGGCGAAACGTTGTGGTGCGCGTATGCGATATGCGCATGCACCCGATTGAAATGTGCGTATATGATACCGAACATTGATCGGGTGAACTACTTTTGGTGGGGTCATATGAGATATGACCGGATTGATAAATCAAGTGTTGATTTATCATTTAACCATTAGTTTTCTCACTTAAAACATTTTCTTGGATGATGGATGTGTGCATGCATGTGTGCTTTTCTTTCTTTCTTTCATGCTAGTTTCATGCACATGTGGATGTGCATACATGCACACATACATACACTCATCCATCATGGTTGTTAGCATATGGAAATGGTGGAAATATAAGACTCACACCATGGATTATATAATGGATTATTATTTGATTTTGGATTTAAAAGAAAATGAAAAGGAAAGGATAATCATTCTTGCTTCTACATTCTTCCTTTGACCTAACCATGCTCAACTACCACTAATCTAGGGTTATCCTTCTCTTTATCATTTAAAACTCAAGTTAAATAATGTCTCCATCACTTTAACCATGGTTCATAGTGAGAAGAAATAAAATATATATTGATATATTTCTTTTTCTTCTCATGAGTTATCTTTTTACCTCTTGTTAAAAAATTGCCACCATCTTCTTCCTCTTTCTCTTTTGCTCTCTAGTTTTTTCTAGTGAGTAAATACCACTTAAAGATAGGTTTTTGAAGTGAGAAACTTAACCACAACTTCATTCTACACAAGCTTAGCCGTTTTGTTTAGAGTGTTCTCTTCGGTTTTACGAAGTTGCGAGCTTGGACGGAGATCTCCATGGTGGATCGTCGTGGACACAAGAGGACTTCAAGAGGACCTCCGTTCAACACCCTAGAGACCAAGGAGTCCAGCGAAAGGGAGCTACAAAGGTTGTAGTCTTGAAACCCTAGATTAGTTCGCTTTATATTTTGAAACCCTAATTTTCTAGGATCGATTCCTTTGCATGTTCGTTTAGCACCATAAAAATTTAAACTTTGGGTCATGTGATGCTTCAAAACTCTTCATAGGGTGCTAGACTAACCTTACATGAGCCGCCTCTGAACCTTAGGGTTTGGGGCAGTACGGCGTTGCCACATGTGAGGCGTTGGTTTGACCCTTCTACGGCTGGACCATTGGTACTGTGGCATGTGATGGATACTTTTTGAACTCTGCTCAAGTGTTGAGCTATTTGGGAAATCTTGGGTGTTTGTTTATTCGATCGGAAAGTTTAACATTGTCTATTTATCTGGAATGTGATACAATATTTGGAATCCACATGTAGTTATGAGATAACTAATTTGAATGTTATAAATCTTGCAGTTCAGTCTCAGATGATCGGTTGCCATGGGATTTTGATGCGATCAAAAGTCCGTCGCAATCACGTAGCGTACGCGGATACTCGCCGGGTAAACTTAATAGACAGCCACACCCCATAGCCCCGACCAAGTGACTGTAGGAGAACCCCATCGCCAAAAGCATCCGTTCGGGTGCTCGCGGCAGTGGTGTTCCGCCTTAGTGCACTTCGTCGACGGCATCGGGGGTGCGGCCGTCTACTAAAGTTTTCGACGAGCATTCGATCAGGTAATCGGGAATCTTGTTGAATTGCCTGACTAGATATTGAAAAGTGTTTTCGATATTGAGACTAAAATGCGGGATTTATAATTGTTAGGCATGAGATGTCTAAGGAATTCATTTGGTTAGGCATGCGATGTCTAAGGTGGTTGCGGATTCCAACTGTTGTACTTTTACACTTTCTTTTCTGTGACCGTAAGCGTAGTATGTGTGTATCGCCGGCTTCGTTGCTATACATCAATGACAATTGGGATACGCATGCTTGCTTACGTTGATGATATGAGATATTATGTGTTGCTGTGATATGTTATATTGGATCGTCGTGTTTTGAATAGCCGGGGGTTTTATGTGAGATGAGAGATTTTCTTTTTAATTCATGTAAAATTCATTGTATATAATATTCTTTTATTGGGGCACTTCCGGGCTGAGGATGATGTCACCATTGTATATTATTTCCTTTTCCGCATTAGGTAGACCCAAGGCGGAGAGCACAAGTAACCGGGTTCTAGGGTCCAGTGGGAGACCATCTCGAGGAGTCGAGACCAGGTCTCCTAATCTTAGAATTGGCAGTGTTGCTTGCCGCTCTCGTAGGGGTCTAGGGATGTGGGTTTGTCTATTCATCGCGACCGTGGAATCCGCGTTTTATACAGGCTCGCATAAAACACGGAAATCCTAGTATATCCAATATTTCATATGTTCTTCTGCTGCAATGTTCTGTGATGAGATCATATTACTGCCTGAGACGAATGTTTATATTATATATATGAGATAAATATTGTATATTGATGATTTCGTTTCAAATGTGATGCTTGTGAAGCATAATAAAAAATGGGACTTCATTAATGAGATTAATGAAACTAAAAGAAAGCTAAAGATGTTGTAGAAACTTGTCTCAAAAACTGATAGCTCTAGTTCTTACTTTGCATAGCGGTGTTCCTTGTAGAACATCCAGCACCTTATTCGATAAGGAAAGAGCCGAGATCCTTTCACCGGGAGTGATCTCTTTAGCGAAACTAGCAGATGCTACAAACTCGGTTTGTCTTTTGATTGTTTTTATAGTTATTGCTTTGCATGGTAATATTTGTGAAATATCCTGCACCTTATTCGATGAGGAAAGAGCCGACGATCCCTTCACCGGGAGTGACCTCTTTAGCGAAACTAGCAAAGGCCTAAAAAACACTCCATTTAAAATCATTCGATTCTACAACGATATCAAGTTCATTACGCAAAGGGTTTTCTTAAAAACCTGTCGTAGCCCTCCGTCATTTCAGATAAGTACTGGTTAGTATTCGTACTACGTTTGTTGGCTTTCGTCAAGGCGTAGTGTGTGGTAGCTATTTATGCTTATCTGTATAAGCATATGATGCGATTGAGTTAGGGTAGTCGTGCGACTTTGTTGGCTTTCGTCAAGGGTCGTACGGGTGAGTTTAATTCAATCGGGAAAAGACGAGTTGGACTTGACTAGTAGCCTATGGTTTGTTGGCTTTCGTCAAGGTCATAGGATGCTAAGGGTAAAATATTATTGGGAATTTCAAGAATTGAAATTTGTAATGAGATTGCATACCTTCTATGAGATAGTTGGATCCCGATACCCGCTGCGAGTAAGAGTTACTCCTGGGAGAGTTTTACACATTACAATTAGCCGATCAAGTAGGTGTCTAGAAAGGTGTCAACGGGGTTACGCCCCTGGGAAAATGAGGTTTATTTTAATTAGGTCTGTGCGAAAGCACGGAGAACCTCCCTCAAAGTACCGGCACTGGCCTGGCTGAAAAATTGGCGAACTTGTAGAGTGTAATTAATCCCGGCTAGTATTTCCTTTTAGGGTTTGAAGGAAGATTTGACTAAAACAGTGGGAGCCATCCTAATTAGATAAATTGATAACCAATCTAATCTTGTAAAAGCGCACGCTGAGTGTTTTCTTCTTTCTCTCTCCAGGTAGCGACCATGTCACGCCTTAATCAATATAATAAAATGGATGTATTGACCGAACCCGCTTGTTATACTGCACTAAGGAACGTTGGTCCCGCTCCAACTTATAAATGTTATAAGACAGAGCAGGAAATAGGGGATTACCAGAATTGCCATGCCGTCCAAACGAAGAAAGTGCATGTTGATGCATCTTCTTCGGGTGTGTTCATTACACAAAACTGTTTCTCAAATATCCTTTACGTCCTGGGTATTTGATACCGGATCAGGATCCCGCAAATGTAATTTGTTACATGGGCTACGGAGAGGTAGAGAACTGAGAACGGATGATAAGTTTCAAGAGTTGGAAATGATGCAAGTGTTGCAGCCAAGACTGTTGGCAGTTATCACCCTGTATTACCAGAATACATTGATTCTGAACGAATGTTATTAGATACCGAACCTGATATACAACATCATATCAATCTCTTTATTAGTAAAGAAGGATATAATTTTGTATTGTTGGATAATGTTTTGAACATTTCCTATATCAAGAGTTGATCGGTTCAGGCACGTTATCTAAAAGCATAGACATTCTAAATCAAACTACGGTTCTTAACATACAGAACACACACAAGAGGAAGAGTTCAGAAATGAACGAATCCTTCTTGAGGCATTGTAGACTAAGGTCATATCAATGCGACCCGACTAGCTGAAGTTACATAAAGATGCATATTTAAATTAGTCTAGATTTACATCTTGTAAAAACTTGCCAGTCATGTCACAAAGATAAGATGACCACAGCTCCGTTTATTGGAAACAGAGAAAGAGTTAGTGAACTCTTAGGATTGATACATGCTAATGTATGAAGGTCCCCTGTCTACACATGCCAAGACCGGTTCTTTGTACTTCATTACATTCACTGATTATCTCTCAAGATCCGGATATATGTTCCTGTTGAAACAAAGGTCTGGAACTTTTGAGAAATTCAATAAATATAAGTTAGAAGTAGAGAACCAAAAATGGGTATAAGTATTATGTCCTTTGATAAGATCAAGGAGGAGAATACTTGAGCACGGAATTCCTGGACTATTCTAAAGGAGAATGAGATTCTCTCTCAGCATTACTCCTCCGCATGCACCACAGCACGTCGGTGTATCGGGGCGGAGCAAACGCACCCTATGTGATATGGTGTGCTCTATGATGAATACTACTGAGTTGCCTATTTTCTTTTGGGGTTATGCACTTGAGAAGTTGCACACCTATTGAATAGGGTTCCAATCAAATCAGATGCCTACCACTTCATATGTGATATGGAATGGGAAGAGTCCATCTCTTAAGGAAGTTAAGATTTGGGGTTGTCCGGCCTATGTCTAAAAGCATAATCCGGACAAGCTCGAGGCAAAGTCAGTTCTGTGGAAGTTTGTTGGATATCCCAAGCATTCGCAAGGGAATATCTTCTACCAAACCGAGGAACAAAAGATGTTTTGTTTCTCAGCATGCCACCTTTGTGAAAGGGAATTTCTTGTGAAGAAATTAGTGGTCATGAAGTAGAACTGAAAGGAGTTCTAGCTATACAAACTGCAGCTGATGATTTGGTAAACCCGAAGGATTCAATAGTTTCCAACGAACCTCAGCCTCTCCGCCGATCTAGTAGGGTTCCTCACCCACCTGAGAGATACTTCGGTTTTCTCTATAACAGTGGGAGCGAGGATTGCATCATGAGATGATGACCCAACTTGTTTCGAGCAGGCCATCAGGAGTGGGACTCTGTAAGAATGGATGGATGCTTAGCGATCTGAGATGGAATCCTTATACACCAACAAAGTATGGACTTTGGTTGCTTTATCTGAAGGGTTAAATCCCCATCAGGGGCAAGTATATCTTGAGAAGATTACTTGGTGTACATGGAAAAGTTGAGACTTTCAAAGCTATGCTTAAGTCCATCTAGATCCTACTTGCCACTGCTACATACCATGACTACGATATCTGGTAGTTGGGTGTCATGACTGCTATTCTAAAAGATCTTTTAGAAGAAAGCATCTATTGTTGGATATAGTGCCCTCAGAGTCAATTATTGGATCACAGGCACGTGATTGCAATGATTGAGGGAGGACCTATACCGGTAGGACAGTCTTACTCGAGATGATAGTATGCTATCTGGTTTATCTTTATCATCGTGTACTGCTTTAGGTGACCTTATAGGTCGCTATTATACATTGATAGAGCCTTTAGAATTCTTGCTTGACGGCCAGCAGTATGATGGAGATCATATACGTGGGAGCTGGGGTCTATAAGCACATCCTTAAAAGGTCCCTAGTCGTGGGAGTTTTCGAGACAGGGCATCGATACTCCAGAGTAGACTAGTGTATACAGTAGAGACCCCGACGAGGGGCGGTGGCCGGTCTCACAAGCCACTGGTATCAGTTGGTTCACCTAAGATGTATACAGGTGCTCATTGGGTTATGAGTACACCGAACATGACTCACTGGGAACCTGCTAGTTGGGATTATACCAGACGTCAGATAGCAGTTCCCTGGTGACATGTGTACAGGTTAGTTCATCGACCTGAGATCGTCATTTGTCTCGTGTGAGTTCCCACTGTGCTTTGATTACTACCCTACCACGGCTCAAAGGAGTCATGCAAACAGGTTTTAGTTGGGTACAGTCCCGAGCCACATGGAGGCAGTGAGCAGATCGGCAGGGGTTCGTCTCTCCCGGTATTGGGGGTGAGATCGCGTTGTGTCTAGGAGAACTATTACACGAAGTCCTTGGCCAAGGTAGGAGATTTACTGGTAGGTATTCCAGTAGTATCTCAGGGTGTTCTGGGCTACACTCCGATACGACTTGTACCTCTTTTGGGGGTCTGACTTTTACCAACCCCCTAGGCCCGCCATGCGATGCTCATAGACGAAAGGACCGGACTGTACGGATATTGTCACTGACAGGCTCAGTAGGGTGTCAGGATGAGTTCGCTCATCGACCTCCCTTTTGGTCAATACCTGGTAGCCCGTTACGTACAGCTAGTACCACTGACGTGCTAGTGGTTAAATCCACAGCCAAAGTATTGACGAGTCTTTAGAGTCCCCCACAGACAATTTCTCAAGTTTCGGACGAAACGTTGTAGAGGCCGTATGATATATGGCAGGGTCCGATCATATACGTGCAGTAGTGCACGGATCATGATCGGACGGATCATACTAGTGGACTTTGGTTTAAGCCGGATCCTAGTATTAGATTTGTTGGATTACTTTAGTCTCATCGCATTCGCATTCAGTCGTAATGCGGATGCAGGTATGTATATACAGGTGAGGGGTATCCTTGTAATCCGTCACGAGTTTACTTTAGATGTTGCTGGATCTTTTTGTTCGACCAAACATTTGGATTAATGTTTGGATAATGGAATTAGTGAGCTAGAAATCATCATTAGATGCATTAATGTGACATAGACATATACTATGAGTCATGGTCTCTTTTCTAGCAAATATGTCACATTAATGGATTGTTTTGTGTCATGAAATGAGAAGGAGAGAGAAGGGGGCTGCCATATGATATGTTAGCTCTTGAATTTCTTTTTCTAACACTCTCTCACTCTCATTATTCATAGCATCACAAGAAAAGAAAAGAAGAAAAAGCCTTCTCTTCTTCTTCTTCTTCCTCTAGCTTGCATTCTCCATTAATGGCAATATCTCCAACCTCCATCCAAGCCATGGATGCACGAGACAAAGTGATCACAACATACTCTACTTCAATCTTGGGCACGTCGGCTAGCACACTTCGTGCCTGAGTTGCTTCGGATGAAGCGGGAGCCCGTAAAAAGACTTCTCGATGTGGTGCCCTTTCCGATGAGGAGATGAAGACCGGAGTTGCCGCGGGGAGCTTGGGATGGTGGCCGAAGACCGAAGGACACGGATCGTTCGGTATAGCATTCTACCCTTTCTCATGTTAGCTAGTAGTAGGTTAATGGCCCGATCCGGGTTTATGGTCCGCGGTAGCGCCGGTTTTCTTGTTTTGAAAAAGTTTCGTTTCCGCATTTTGGCCTCGGACAGACGGCCGTGGCGCTACCGTAGACTTACATGGTATCAGAGCCACGCCATTAACCTTTACTAGCTTGCTCTAGCGCGTTTAGAACTTCGATCGGATGAAATTTTCAAAAACCGAGTTTCCAAGTCATAAGTTTCTGTCGATTTTCTTTTGTTGTCAAAAAATTATTTGGTGTATTTCAGAAAATCAGGCAGGGTTTTTTAAGAAAACTGAGAAAATTTGGTAGGCTGATTTTACTGTAGAGCGCCAGATCCACGGCCAAAACCACGTTTTGGCCGCGGATCCGCCGCCGTACTATAGCCACAGTGCACCAAATTTCTTCAGTAGGTCTCTGACTTGGAATTGGGGTTTATGGTATATTCTGTTTGGGCCCAGATTTATTTTGAGTACTGGGTATTGTGCTTGGGGCCCACTTCGGGAAATTTTGTCGATCGAAAATTTTAAAACATATTAGTTCACAGTATTTACATTATATCTACGACCGTAAATGTCATTTGATCGGTAAATCTTGTCTAACTGTTATAGCCCTTTTAGACGGATTTGCGAACGTGACATTCACGTTGATGTTCTGTGTTGTGCTTTGATGTTGCGGATTTGTCGTGGTGGATAGCCTGGATGCAATGGTAGTACAGTTTGGTTGTATATATACATTTGATATTGCGGGGCGAGCGTCCGACATGTGGACTGCTGTCACTGCCTGTTTGTATATTATTCTTTTGGGGCACGACCGGGCTGAGGTCGATGTACCCATTGTATATTTTAATTTTTGTACTAGGATTACCCCGCGGAGGGGTGCATGGGTAGCCGGGTTCTAGAGGGAAACAGGCCCGCATCTCATGGCTTTGAGACGGAGGGGGCTTTACTCTAGAATTGGCGGGCTATTCGCCGCACTCGCAGTGGATATAGGTTGACCCAAGGAGGGGTGCCCAAGTTACCGGATTCCGTGAAGTGCTTGGTGGTTCATTCACGTTGTTGAAGGGGGCTTCCTCGCTTCAGGTTTTGGTGGGTAACTTGCCGCGCCCGTAGGGGTCTAGGATTTCATTGCATAGGCTATCCACACGACCAGGGGAACGTCGGGATTCAGTAGCGGCTCAATGAAACCCGGGGATCCCAGATATCTGTATTGTTCTGTGATGCTTATTACATTTCTATGATGTTGCAATTTATCACGCCTTGAGCGATTATTATATATTGATATATATACTAGTAGATGTTGTATATGTTTTGCATCCGCGCTAGTCCAGTTCCCGCTCTGTCGTTAGTTAAGTAACCTAACGGGTGATGACGGGACCCAATGGCGAATGCGGATGGCATATACGTACATCATATTTTCGTTCTTTTGTGGTGTGATTAATTGATGGGACTGCATTGATTCGGATCAATGCAACCTAAACAAACCTGTTCGATGTTGTTGGAACATTTTTCAAAAAAAGCTGTTATTGCAAGGACGTTCTCTTTTGTTTTGCACAGTAGTATTCGGTTATGAATATCCAGCACCTCAGTCGAAGAGGCAAGGGCCAAGATCTCTTCACCGGGAGTGACCCCTTGGACAGAAGTTTGCGTCAGGGTAATAACTTCACTATAACCGATTACCTTTTGCTTTGCATCGTGGTATTCAGTTGGAATATCCTGCACCTCATTCTACGGGGAAAGAGCCGAGATCCCTTCACCGGGAGTGACCTCTTTAGCAAAGGTTTTCGCCACTATATTTTTCTAAAAAGCTATGCAGTTCCTTCAATGACAAGTTCACTACGTTAAAGGTTTTTCGCCAAAAACCAGCCGTAGCCCTCCGTCATTTCCTACGGGTATTATTTAGTATTCGTGCTGCGTTTGTTGACCTAGTCAAGACGTAGTGTTCGGTAGCTAAGTGGTACTTGTTTGTTGCATAAGTGGGATTGGTTAGGACAGTCATGCGGCCTTGTTGACCTAGTCAAGGGCACGTACGGGTGGGTTTAATGCAATCCAGAATAATGACGGGTTGAACTTGATTAGCGGTTTATGGTTTGTTGACCTAGTCAAGGTCATAAGCCGCTTGGGGTAAAAATCACATCGGGAGTTTCTAAAGAAACTGAAACTTGCCAGATATGCGCATACCTTCTGAAGTGTGATAATATGAGTGGATTCCATCACGTTACCATGCGATGATAGTTGGATCCTGATTCCCACTGATGAGTTGGTTTACTCCTCGGGTGATCCCGACTAATTCTTCTTTCAGGTTTGGAGGAGAATTTGATGTTACAGTGGGAGGTTTCCTGATTAGATAAAGTGATAACCATTCTGATCTAGGTTAGAGTGCATGCTGAGTGTTTCTTTTCTCTCTCTCTTTGGCAGCGACCATGGCCCGATCCTAGACTATGACTCAGTGACCAAGTTGACCGAACCTTCTTAAAACAATGGCTTTTGGATTGTCAGAGTTGCATACCTCATTGCCACTCCTACTTTTACCCTTTTCTCCAGAACACCCCGTATTACTACGAACATCCACTTCCATTGGATAAACCATCGTATGGTTATATACGAACTCGAAGGAACTTGTTCCAGATTCGAGGATGGTTTCCGGTTCTGGAGAAAACGAATAGGACTATTCAGTTGTCTTTTCCTTTTACCTTCTCTCAGGTTGCGAGTGCTCCTTGGATTAGGACGGTACACCTATTACGCTAATTGGATAGTCTTCTTCCAAACCATAGGCTGGAGCCGAACGGTAGGGAATGAAGAAAACCATTTAGCCTAAACGGTGTACAGAAGGTATTAAGTAAAGACAAATAAAGGGATTAGTAAGAGGGCAAAGTAAATTGTGACTGCTATTCACGACCAAACCAAGTATTTTTTCGCCAATCGTACATCACCTTTGTATTTCTACAGAACACTCTGTATCACTACGAAGATCCACAGTTTATTGGATATTTCATCGTATGGTTATATACGAACTCGAAGGAACTTGTTCCAGTTCGGGGATGGATTCTGGTTCAGGAGAAATAGGAATAAGGTTTTATTCAGTTGTCTTTTATCATCACCTTCTCTCAGATTGCAAGTGCTCCTAGGATTAGGACAGTACACCCATTATGCTTATTGGATAGTCTTCTTCCAAACCATATGCTGGTGCCGAACGGTAGAGAAGGAAGAAAACCATTTGGCCTAAAGGGGTGTACAGAAGGTAATGACTAAAGACATATAAAGGGATTTGGAGAGATGGCAAAGAAATATACGGTTACAGTTGTGAATCTGATAATGGAAGAGGAATTACTAGGAATACCCAGATACCCCTTCGAAACATTTACATGTTTCAGTTTCACTGTGTACTGTTAAAAGAAAACTGATTTCCCAATTAGTCCTTGCTCTAGGGTATGTATTTACCAGGTTTGATTCTCACATCTGTATGGTTTTACAGATGATGAGTGGGAGTAAGTTATTGGGAATTGGGTGATCATCCTCATTATATCGGGATTCGTTGTAATTGGTGATATTTGAGGAAATCGCCTGGGTTGTTTGCTGGACGGCAAATATTTGGTTTTGAATATCCGTTGTTATGCACCAATTTCAAATTGGCATATCTGTATGTCTATTTTTATAAAGTAAGATATAATTTTTTGAAATTATGTCTACGACATTTACCTATATCAGTAGATGGTTAGATAAGGAGGATTAAACAGCGGTGTAATTCTTCTTAACCATAAGTACAGTTTTCAACCTACGACACACAGGGATTGAGTTATTAGACTCAGGGGACTTATACAGAGTATTGTATGTTGTCCAGTGTCCGTGAGGACAGAGGGGTTGGTACTCGTACTATATTCTGTTTACTTGTGACTTCTCTAGTTCTTAGACATGTGTTTCGTAGAAATGCAAGGTCTGAGTTTTGAGAAGTTATAAGTATAAGAATAAAGTAGAGAACCAGGTGTTGCAAGTATCAGGATTCTTCAAGGTGATCGAAGATGTAGATACTTGTATATGGTATTCAGTTGATAGTAATGATTATGAGAACTTGCTTCTCTTTCAGATTACTCATAATTGGAAGTATTCCTAAGTTGAGTAATGCTGATCGGCCTCTCTCCATTTAGTTGGCATGCACTGGAGATAGCTGCATGATTTGAATCTGGTTCCAATTAAATCAGTGCCTCTGTTTCTATATTGGATATAGAATAGTTCATATCTTAACGATGTTAAGGTACGGGGAGTTGTCCGGCTTATGCTTAAAACCAGACTCTGGATAACTCAAGGCACGTTTCTGTAATGGTTGTTTGTGGGTTGACCCAGGCTATGACGAGGGTTGACTTTCTACCATCTGGAAGATCAATAGTGACATTGTTCTTGACTCGCCACAGTTTTAATAAAAATGGATTTTTTCAGAAAACAGTAGTGGGAGTATGATAGAACTGGAAGTTATTCTAGAACCACAAACGATTACTGAAAATTTAATAAGAACCTAAAGATTCAATCTGGATTGACATTCCTTTAGCCAGTCCGCATATATGGTGGGTAACCTCAGGCACTCGAGAGGTACTTTGGTATGCTCAAAGACGGTGACAGGGAGGTTCTTGTTTATCCAGATTTGACACTACTGTTGTTCCAGACTGTGAGACCCGGCAGGAGGATGAGTATAGCGTCGTTCTAAACTAGCTTTAGAAATGCACGTGTATATGATTCTGCCAGAAGGTTGTCGTAGTCAGTGGGAGCAGCGGAAGCATAGTGGACAAGTAGCTTATGTCTATTTATGGACTAAAGCAGATATAGCGGAGATAGATCATCTATTTCTGATGTGACAGTTATAGGTTTGACTTCATCAGAATAGGGGGTGGATCTGTTAAGAAGGTAGTAGGGTGTGATGTCCTGGTATTTGGATGACATACACAGAGTAGGAAGTGAAATTCCTATACTACGATCGGTTGTACTTTGGATGTCACACAGTGGTTTCTCCACTTAGGATTTGGATATTATATCAGATATTCTGGTTACTAGATCTATGGTTTTAGATCTAGATTTGGGAAGTGTCCCAATCAGGATACTTAAACAGCATTCTAAAGGTGTTTTAGAATGGACGACTCCTGGCACGGTAGTGTACCTGCAGGTGACGGAGTCACCCTCTCTAAAGGTGTCTTACAGACTAAAGGGGAGAGGGATGTGCATGATTGGCAGATCACTTTCTTAGGCAATTGAGTCAATCATGAGATATCAAGTACCACACCAGATGTTGTTTTTGCACGAGCTGCAATAAGTTGATATTAATCCTATCCTGGAGAAACATTCGGAAGCAGTTTTAGAACATAAGTGGATGTTCTAGGGATATGATAACGACAGCCTCATACGGGAGACAGTTATCATTCCAGGCTTCCAAGGTGACATGGATGGCAGAGTGACTGTCAGAGTTATAGTTTTCCCTCTGACGAGGGGCAGTAGTTTGGACAGATGGTCCAAGCGGATACTAAGGGAGGCATGGCACAGGATACTGATTGGTTTCAGCTGACGATACAGTCTAAGAAGTTTGGATTTGGAGTTCATTTATGAACTAGGTCCCATCAGATATCCAGACATATTCTAAGACAGGTATTGCTCATTTCGGGAGATGGCTTTCTCCGCGAACTTGAGATATAGAGAGACATATAAAGAAACATCAAAGCGGATCCACTCACTGAGGCTATTCCTCGAACGCAATAGTTTCGCAAACGGGTTTTGTGAAACTGATTAGTAGAGGAGTTGGATGTTCGGTATCATACGGGCTGTGAGTATGCGACATCGCAATAATTAGCCTTGAGTGCAAGTGGGAGATTGTTGGATATAGTGCCCTCAGAATCAATTATTGGATCACAGGCACGTGATTGCAATGATTGAGGGAGGACCTATACCGGTAGGACAGTCTTACTCGAGATGATAGTATGCTATCTGGTTTATCTTTATCATCGTGTACTGCTTTAGGTAACCTTACAGGTCGCTATTACACATTGATAGAGCCCTTAGGATTCTTGCTTGACGGCCAGCAGTATGATGGCGATCATATACGTGGGAGCTGGGGTCTATAAGCACATCCTTAAAAGGTCCCTAGTCATGAGAGTTTTCGAGACAGGGCATCGATACTCCAGAGTAGACTAGTGTATACAGTCGAGACCCTGACGAGGGGCGGTGGCCGGTCTCACAAGCCACTGGTGTCAGTTGGTTCACCTAAGATTTATACAGGTGCTCATTGGGTTATGAGTACACCGGACAGGACTCGCCGGGAACCTGCTAGTTGGGATTATACTAGACGTCAGATAGCAGTTCCCTGGTGACATGTGTACAGGTTAGTTCATCGACCTGAGATCGTCATTTGTCTCGTGTGAGTTCCCACTGTGCTTTGATTACTACCCTACCACGGCTCAAAGGAGTCATGCAAACAGTTTTTAGTTGGGTACAGTCCCCAGCCACATGGAGGCAGTGAGCGGATCGGCAGGGGTTCGTCTCTTCCGGTATTGGGGGTGAGATCGCGCTGTGTCTAGGAGAGCCATTACACGAAGTCCTTGGCTAAGGCAGGAGATTTACTGGTAGGTATTCCAGTAGTATCTCAGGGTGTTCTGGGCTACACTTCGACACGACTTGTACCGCTTTTGGGAGTCTGACTTTTACCAACCCCCTTAGCCCGCCATGCGATGCTCATATACGAACGGACCGGACTGTACGGATATTTTCACTGACAGGCTCAGTAGGGTGTCAGGATGAGTTCGCTCATCGACCTCCCTTTTGGTCAATACCTGGTAGCCCGTTACGTACAGCTAGTACCACTGACGTGCTAGTGGTTAAATCCACAGCCAAAGTATTGACGAGTCTTTAGAGTCCCCCACAGACAGTTTCTCAAGTTTCGGGCGAAACGTTGTAGAGGCCGTATGAAATATGGCAGGGTCCGATCATATACGTGCAGTAGTGCACGGATTATGATCGGATGGATCATACTAGTGGGCTTTGGTTTAAGCCGGATCCTAGTATTAGATTTGTTGGATTACTTTAGTCTCATCGCATTCGCATTCAGTCGGAATGCGCATGCAGGTATGTATATACAGGTGATGGGTATCCTTGTGATCCGTCACGAGTTTACTTTAGATGTTGCCGGATCATTTTGTTGGACCAAACATTTGGATTAATGTTTGGATAATGGAATTAGTGAGCTAGAAATCATCATTAGATGCATCAATGTGACATAGACATATACTGAGTCATGGTCTCTTTTCTAGCAAATATGTCGCATTAATGGATTGTTTTGTGTCATGAAATGAGAAGGAGAGAGAAGGGGGCTGCCATATGATATGTTAGCTCTTGAATTTCTTTTTCTAACACTCTCTCACTCTCATTATTCATAGCATCACAAGAAAAGAAAAGAAGAAAAAGCCTTCTCTTCTTCTTCTTCTTCTTCCTCTAGCTTGCATTCTCCATTAATGTCAATATCTCCAACCTCCATCCAAGCCTTGGATGCAAGAGACAAAGTGATCACAACATACTCTACTTCAACCTTGGGTACGTCGGCTAGCACACTTCATGCCCGAGTTGCTTCGGATGAAGAGGGGGCCCGTAAAAAGACTTCTCGATGTGGTGCCCTTTCCGACGAGGAGATGAAGACCGGAGTTGCCGCGGGGAGCTTGGGATGGTGGCCGAAGACCGAAGGACACGGATCGCTCGGTATAGCATTCTACCCTTTCTCCTGTTAGCTAGTAGTAGGTTAATGGCCCGATCCGGGTTTATGGTCCGCGGTAGCGCCGGTTTTCTTGTTTTGAAAAAGTTTCGTTTCCGCATTTTGGCCTCGGACAGACAGCCAGGGCGCTACCGTAGACTTACATCTATAAGTACACAGCCAGAGGGCTTCGTAGATAGTGGGAGCAGCGGAAAAGTGTGCAAGATGATTTATGCGATAAATCAGGCATCGCGGAGTTGGAACGTCTGTTTTGATGAAGTAGTCAAAGAGTTTGACTTCATCAAAATGGTAGATGAACCTTGTATATACAAAAGGGTAGCTGGGAGTATGGTGGTGATCCTCATATTGTACGTGGATGACATACTCTTGATAGGGAAGGAGTTTCCTATGCTACGCTTGGTCAATCTCCGCTTATCACAAGGATTCTCCATATAAGATCAAAGTGATACCTCCTAAATCCTAGATTTTATATCTATGAGATAGATCTAAATGGATGTTAGGATTCTCACTAGTAGTAGTGAGATGGTATCAATCGATCCTAGGGAGAATCACTGGAAAAGGTTCCAGGGTGATAAGGACGACTGAATGTCAGTCGCAGGCATTGTCTTTACCCACATTGGAGGGACGGTATGTTGGAAGAGTTCTAAGCTAGATACCGGGACTTACTAGACGATTAAAGGCAAGATGCGTCGTTACCAAGGATGCTACCGAAGAGGCAGTCTGGATATATATAAGTTCATGAGATAAACTTCGTTCCTACCATTGTGTGGCAATAGAGTTGTGGCTTATGCCAAGGAACCCCCGTCCTGTCAGAAATCCAGATATAATTCTTAGGCGGTATCACCTGATCATGGAGATGGTTGATCTCCAGGGAGATCGAGGTTAGGATAGTAGACACAGAGGACAACAGTGCGGATCCACTCACAAAGGCCTATTTCCCAGTAGAGACTTTTATGGGATGGTTGAGTATGAGATACTTCAACCACAGCTGATTGTTGGGTATGCGATACCACAACAGATGGCCCTAGTGAAAGTGGGAGATTGTTAGTTATATGTATGCCCTAGAGGCCATTACTGTACATACGATGTATATTGTAGTGGATGCTTGGACATATATAGGAAGGACTTTCTTGCTCGACATGATAGTACGCTATCTGGTTACACTTTATCTTAACATGTACTCTGATTGTCTCTATGTTACATGTTGATAAAGCCCTTAGGATGAGTACTTGACTACCAGGACTATGATGCAGATCATACTAGTGGGGACAGAGTAGTCGCCAAGTACATCCTTGAAATGTTCCTAGTCGTGGGAGTACCGAGACAGGGTATCGATACTCCAGAGTAGACTAGCGTATGTGCTTCTTGACCCATATGATGGGCGATGGATGATCCCATATCCATTGGTGTTTGACATCAGAGAAGGTATACGGGTGCTCAGTGGAGACTTGGTACACTGGACGGACTCGCCGAGAACTCCCAAATGGTATTATACCTCACGTCAGATGGCAGTTCTCTGGTGGCACTGGTACAGGTTAGTCTGTAGACCCGAGATCGTCATAGAGACTTGTGTGATTCCCACTGTGCTTTGATTTCCATCATACCACGTCCAAGAGGGCGTGCAAAAAGGTGGCTTTTGGGTACAGTCCCGAATCACATGGAGGCAATGAGCGATAGGAGGGGTTTCGTCTCTCCCGGTATAGGGAGTTGATGTTGCGCTGTGTTCGATTGGCTATAACTGGAAATCCCTGGCCAGGGTTGCTGAGATTTACTGGTAAGTGTTATCAGTAGTTTCTCGAACTGTTATGGACCAAATATCGACACAACTTATCAAGCTACTGGGGTCTGGCGTTTACCACCTCTAGGCGAGATATGCGACATATCAGACGAAGAGACCGAACTGTACGGAAGTGTTACTGATTGGATTCACAGGAGAAAGTACAAGCTTGCTTGTTGATCTTCTGATCGCTCAATACCTGGGTGGCTGTTATGTTTAGCTGACCGCTTGCAGCTTGTGGGTGTTTGATATGATCATCACCTACTGCCGGCGTATTAACGATTCTTTAGAGTCCTACACAGAGGTTTCCTGGTTCAGGCAAAACGGAGTAGGAACACATATGTGATATGTGCGGGACCGAGAATGATACGTGTATGCGATACCGTATTATATTCTCGCGATATGAGATATCGGCCGGGTATATGTGATATAGCCGGGTCATCGGATCAAGAGTTGATTCGATGAACTGATACAGATTATATTAGTCGGTTATTTGTGAAATAGCCGGATTATCGGATCAAGTGTTGATTCGATAATTTAATGTATAATGATATATTTGATATATTAAATTACATTAACTAATATAAGCTCACTAAAAGATTCTTTTTCTCACTCGGGTAATACATTGATATATATGCGATATATGTTAATTGTATTATTTTCTTTTGTTACAAAAATATATTATATATGTGACATATAATATTGTAACAAGTTATGATTACTAATGCAACATGATTAGTGGAGATTAAACATGGTTAGGGTTTGATTTGGGTTAGCTCTTTCTAGAAGCTTCTAGAAGTTTTTATTTTGTTTCTTGCAAAGATATTTTGTTTAGATATTTTGCTTGATATTTCCTAACCCAACCCACACCCTTTAACCCTAGTCAAATCTCTACAATGGTTAAGTCCTTCTTGACTTAACCATGGTTGCATTTGTAATTATAACAAGATTTCATTATTCATCACAAAGGACTTGATCATCTTCTTCCTTCTTCTTCCTTGTTTGAAAAAGCTTTCTAGCTTTTTGTGATGTGATAAAAATGAGTGAGAAATAGAAAACAAATGAGAGCTAAATTCCCACTTCATCATCCTCATCTATTCTATCCGTTTAGATTAGGGTGTTTGCTTTGCTAATACTTGATTAGCAAAGCAAGAGCTTGGGTTTGAGTTTCTTCAAGGTAGATCATCTTTGTTATCGAAAATCGGAAGCAAGCTTGCATCTTTCTTTTGTGGAGCCTCTCGAGAGTCCGGATACTCGATGATCGCAGCGAAGGGACCTCAACACGGAGTTTTAGAAGTGAAGGAACGGACTACAAAGGTTGTAATCCCTAACTCTTAGATGTAAAGTTGTTTACATGCTTTGTTTCGCCTAATCTCTAGTCTAAGATCTTGGTTAGAGTTGTTCGGCACGTCTAAATTTTAAATCGGGCATGGTTGATGCCTTATAGACCCTTGTGAGAGTGCCTAGTAACCCTACAGAATTAAACAATATTAATGTTGTTCTATCTTTTAACTCTATCATTGCAGAAAGAAACGAAAATAGAATGTACGCTTATGCCATCCGTATTTGCCACGGGGCCCCGTCATGCACCATTAGGTTACTTAATTAATGGCAGAGCGGGGGATAGACTAGCGTGGGTGCAAAACATAAGCAACGTTTATTATATATAATATATATATAGTCATTCATCTCACGCAATAATAGTCATTCCAGATCACAACAACACAGATGAATATATTGGATATATTAGGATATCCGTGTTTCGTTTTAGCCTAGAACGAAAAACGGATTCTACGATCGTGATGAATAGACAAACCCCACCCTAGACCCCTACGGATGCGGCAAACTACCCGCCAAATTCCCGAAGTGAAGCAACCTCCCTCAATGAAATAAGTAGGCCACTCGGCACTTCAAGAACCCGGTAGTTTGTGCACCTCTTCCTTGGGTCCATCCTAGGTGCAAGAAAAATAAATGAAATAATACAACGGTGGCTACAATCTCAACCCGGATGTGCCCCGCAAAAGAATATTACATCAATTTATAAATATACTTGAATGAAATAAAAGAACACTCTTCTCACATCCCTCTGGCTATTCATTTATGACGATCCAATACTTCATATCCACAAACCATCAACAAGATACTAGATATGTGCAACCCCCACTAATCGACATATAGCAATTAGTAGACATTTAGAAACACATATACAATACATAAAAACACAGATTAGCAAGAACTTAGAATTTTGATCGATTATAACTTTCCGCGTTTACCCCATGCACAAACCAGTACACAAACAAATCTGGGTAAAAGCCAAATATGCTAAAAATCATATTTCCAAGTACATGAACCACAGAAAAAATTGGGAGCATATTGGCCATAACTCGGCCGCGGCTCCACGGTCTAGTTGATAGGTTATGTGCTCAAAATTTTTCCTTGGTCCTAGAAAAGCCTGCTCATATTTTTAAGGTCACTGAAATGATTTTTTGAACTTTTAAAAACGAACAGCAAGCTATATAAGGAAATGCAATTTCGAACAATTTTCCGTCGATCGAAGTTCTAACTACTTACTAACTAGCTAGTTAAGGTTTAACCTGGTTCTGATAACACTGTAAGTCGATGTCACACACCCCGCGCACTTGTGGGGAGGCGGAATACATAAAAAACGATTTTTAACTTTTCAACACCGACCTAAACTCCAAGATCTTTTCGGAAAGTTTAACTAGCTAAACTACATAGAGTTCTAAACTACTATGTAAGTATTTTATACCTTATTGAATCAAATCCTTCGGGTCTTCTTCTCCTCTCTTTGAGCTCCTAAGGAGTGTAGATCTAGCTCGGTCGTCGGTCTCCCCGTGTCGAAGGCGATCCACCCGAGAGTCTATGATTCAAGCCCAACCTCTAAACCGAGATAAATAAATTACCTAGTTCGCTAAATTAGGCAGCTTAGGAGATGTAGAGTGTTAATTGGACTATTTAATCTCAAGTGACCCTAGAATTCACAACACATGTGAGGGTTAGGGTCTTGAGGTAGAAAGAGGAGAGGAAAATGGAGAGAGAAAGAAAAATCACAAATGAGCTAAGTCTTGTGCTAGTGAAGAATAGCTCATTCTTTTCTCACATGAAGCATGCAATAATTTTCAATAGAAAATTGTAGCCATACTTCAATAGTAAGTCAAAACCAATAAACAAATGAATTAGCCATACTTTACCCATACCACAAATATCTCCATTTCCACCTCATTAATCTATTTTCCAAAAATAGATAAATCCAATAATAAGGTGTCCCCTTGTAGAAGCATCTTTTATAAAATTACAAGAATACCCTCACCGTATATACATACAGGTATTTGTACTGCAAAAATACGAATACGATAAGATAATGATAATCCAATAATATAATACTAGAATCTAGTTTAAACCAAATCCCACTAGTATTATCCGTCCGAACAACATCCGTGTATCCAGTACACGTATATGATCGGAACACTGCACGTAAAACCATACGGCATCTACATCGTTTCGTCTGAACTAGGGAAACCCTCTGTATGGGACTCAAAAGACTCGACAGTACGCTGGTAGTGGGTTTAACCACAAGTCCGTCAACGACACTAGCTGTACGTAACGGCTACCTAGGTAGCTGTCGAAAAGAAGGCCGACGAGCAAATCATCTGATCCCCTACTGAGCCTATCTATGACAATCTCCATACAGTCCGGTCTATTTGTCTAAGAGTATCGCATATCAGGCCTAAGGGGTGGTAACCGTCAGACCCCTAATAGCACAATAAGTCATATCGGTGTAGAGCCTAATACATCCCGAGAAACTACTGGCGTACCTACCAGTAAATCTCACTTGCCCTGGCCAAAGACTTTTTGTATTGGCTATCCGAACACAGTGCGATATCAACTCCCAATACCGGGAGAGACGAATCCCTTCTAACCCCTACTGCCTCCAAGTGCTTCAGGACTGCACCTAACCACCACCTATTTGCACGACTCATTTGAGCCGTGGTAGGGTAGTAAGTGCACGGCGGCGTCCCGGCCGTCAATCCGACGGCAAAATGCGGAAGCGGTGATAAACTTTAATTTTGCGAACTTTGCAAACCGGCACCACCGCGCACTAAACCCCGGATCGGGCCATTAAACTAGATCTAGCTAACTACAAGACGGGTTAGAGATATACCGACTGATCCGAGTCCTCTGGTCTTCTCGTCGTCATCCCGATCTCCCGCGGAAACTCCGGTCGTCGCCTCCTCACCGGAAGGGCACCACATCGCCTGTATCTTTTACGGGCTCCCACCTCAATGCCGAGGCAACTCGGGCGCGAAGTTGGCTGGCCGACGCGTCCAAGATTTGCTGTAGAATAGTGTAGAATACTTGTCTCTTTGGGGTTTATGAGGTTGCCAATTTGGAGGGATTTGTACACTAGAATTTCATGGATGCTTGATGGAGAAATTGAGCATGCAAAATGGGAATGTGTGAGCTCGGCCAACCAAGAGAAAAAGCTCACTGGAAGAAATGAAATGAAGCAAGCTCTAATAAATTAATCCTCATGTCCATTATGTTTCACTCCAGCACACTCATTTTAACACAATGCAATCATATAAATATTAAATTAATCCCTCTTTTAAACTCCAGCACACACAAAATGGGCTCAATGCAATCAATATTAAAATAATCCCTCATCTCCATCATTCCAACAGTGGCCGGCCCATTACCTATTTCCATCACACCCATACCCACTCAAATCTCATTAATGCAAAATCATGGAAGAAAGATATCATAATCAATACAATTGCAAGAAACCCCCTCCACAAATGTTATTTGCACAATTGCAAATAACCCCCTCCATCGGAAAAGTCCGGCCGGGAAAGAACAAAGGAAAACCGGCCGGAACGGAATGGAAACTGGCAACTCCAGAAAACTGGTCCCGTAATAAATTACAGGAAAACCCCCATGCTGTGCATACACACCCGCATCTTTATTCCGTCCGGATACAAATGCAAAGAGACAAAATCTACACTGTACTATACTAGGATCCGGCTTAAACCAAAGCCGGCTAGTAATGTTCGTCCGATCCTGATCCGTACAATACCGCACGTATCTGATCGAACCCTGCCATATATCTATACGACCTCTAGTACAAACCGTCCGATCCTGATCCGTGCAATACCGCACGTATCTGATCGGACCCTGCCGTATCTCCATACGGCCTCTACAGCGTTTCGCCCGAAAACTGAGTAACTGAATGTGTGGTGGACTCTAAAGACTCGTCAATACTATGGCTGTGGATTTAACCACTAGCACGTCAGAGGTATAAGCCAATATGTAACGGGCCACCAGCTATTGACCAAAAGGGACGTCGATGAGCGAACTCATCCTGCCACCCTACTGAGCCTGTCAGTGACAATATCCGTACAGTCCGGTCCGTTCGTCTATGAGCATCGCATGTCGGGCCTAGGGGGTGGGTAAAAGTCAGACCCCCAAAAGCGGTACAAGTCGTGTCGGAGTGTAGCCCAGAATACCCTGAGATACTACTGGAATACCTACCAGTAAATCTCCTGCCTTGGCCAAGGACTTCGTGTAATGGCTCTCCTAGACACAGCGCGACCTCACCCCCAATACCGGGAGAGACGAACCCCCGAAGATCCGCTCACTGCCTCCATGTGGCTCGGGACTGTACCCAACTAAAACCTGTTTGCACGACTCCTTTGAGCCGTGGTAGGGTAGTAATCAAAGTACAGTGGGAACTCACACGAGACAAATGACGATCCCCAGGTCGATGAACTAACCTGTACACATGTCACCTGGGAACTGCTATCGACATGAGGTATAAGACCAACTAGCATGTTCCCGGCGAGTCCTGTCCGGTGTACTCATAACCCAATGAGCACCTGTATACATCTTAGGTGATCCAACTGACACCAGTGGCTTGTGAGACCGGCCACCGCCCCTCGTCGGGGTCTCGACTGTATACACTAGTCTACTCTGGAGAATCGATGCCCTGTCTCGAAACTCCCACGACTAGGGACTTTTAAGGATATGCTTGTAGACTCCAGCTCTCACGTATATGATCGCCCTCATACTGCCGGCAGTCAAGCAAGAATCCTAGGGGCTCTATCAACGTGCAATAGCGACCTGTCAGGTCACCTAAAGCAGTACACGATGATAAAGGTAAACCAGATAGCATACTATCATCTCGAGTAAGACTGTTGTCCCGGGATAGGTCCTCCCTCAATCATTGCAATCACGTGCCTGTGATCCAATAATTGACTCTGAGGGCACCATCTCCAACAATCTCCCACTTGCACTCAAGGCTAATTATTGCCATGTCGCATACTCACAGCCCGTGTGATACCGAACACCCAACTCCTCTACTAGTCAGTCTCACAAAGCCTGTTTGCGAAACTCTTGCGTTCGAGGAATAGCCTCAGCGAGTGGATCCGCTCTGAAGTTTCTTTCTATGTCTCTCTAAATCTCAAGTTCGCGGAGAAAGCCATCTCTCGAAATGAGCAATACCTGTCTTAGAGTGTCTGGATATCTGATGGGACCGAGCTCATAAATGAACTCCAAATCCAAACTTCTTAGACTGTATCGTCAACTGAACTTAATCAGTATCCTGCGCCATGCCACCCTCAGTATTGCCTTGGATTACCTGTCCAAAACATTGCCCCTCGTCAGAAAGAAAAACTATAACTCTGACGATCACCCTGTCGTCCATGTCACCTTGGAAGCCTGGAGTGATAACCGTCTCCTAAAGGAGGCAGCCGTTATCATATCCCTAGAACAATCACTTATGTTCTAAAACTGCTTCCGACTGTTTCTCCAGGATTGGATTAATGTCAACTTATTGCATATAGTGCAAGAACAACATCTGGTGTGGTACTTGACATCTCATGATTGACTCAATTGCCCAAGCAAGTGATCTGCCAATCATGCGCATCCCTCTCTACTTTAGTCTATAAGACACCTTTAGAGAGGGTGACTCCATCACCTGCAGGTACACTACCGTGCCAGGAGTCGTCCATTCTAAATACTCTCAGAATGCTGTCAAAGTACCCTGATTGGGAAACCACCCAAATCTAGATCTAAAACCATAGATCTAGTAACCAGTATGTCTCATACAAAATCCATTTCCTTTGTGGAGAAACCACTGTGTGACGACCAAAGTATAACCGATCGTAGTATAGGAGTTTTCTTTCCTACTCTGTGTATGTCATCAAAAACCAGGACATCACACCCTACTACCTTCTTAACAGATCCATCCCCTATTCAGATGACGTCAAACCTATGACTGTCACATCAGAAATTGATGATCTATCTCCGCTATATCTGCTTTAGTCTATAAATAGACATAAGCCTGATGTCCACCAATGCTTCCGCTGCTCCCACTGACTACGAAGACCCTTTGGCAGAGTCATATAGATGTGCACTTCTAAAGCTAGTTTAGAACGACGCTATACTCATCCTCCTGCCGGGTCTCGCAGCCTGGAACAACAACAATGGCAAGTGTGGGTAAACAAGAACTTCCCTGTCACCGTCCTTGAGGCTACCGGAGTACCTCTCGGGTGCCTGAAGTTACCCACCTTATCAGCGGAGTGGCCAATGGAATGTCAAACAAGATTGAATCTTTAGGTTCCTTATCAAATCTTCAGTAATCGTTTGCTGTTCTGGAATCACTTCCAGTTCTACCATACTCCCACTACTGTTTTTGAAAAAATCCATTTTTATTAAAACTGTGGCGAGTCTAGAACAATATTTCTATTGATCTGCCAGATGGTAGAAAATCAACCCTCGTCATAGCCTGGGTCAACCCACAAACAGCCATTACAGAAACGTGCCTTTGAGTTATCCAGAGTCTGGTTTTAAGCATAATCTGGACAACTCCCCGTACCTTAACATCGTTAAGATACGAACTGTTCTATATCCAATATAGGAACAGAGGCACTGATTTAATTTAACCAGATTCAAATCATGCAGCTGTCTCCAGTGCATGTTAACTATATGGAGAGAGGCCGATCAGCGTTACTCAACTTAGGAATGCTTCCAATTATGAGTAACCTGAAAGAGAAGCTATTTCTCTTTATCATTACTATCAACTGAATACCATACACAAGTATCTACATCTTCGATCACTTTGAAGAATCCCGATACTTGCTATACCTGGTTCTCTACTCTATTCAAATACCTATAACTCCTCAAAACTTAGACCCTGTGTTTCTACGAAACACATGTCTAAGAACTAGAGAAGTTAAAAGTAAATAGAATATAGTATGAGGACCAACCCCTCTGTCCTAATAGACACTGGACAATATACAATACTCTGTATAAGTCCGCCGAGTCTAACAACTCTTTCACTGTGTGTCGTAGGTTGAAAACTGTACTTATGGTTAAGAAGAATTACACCGCTGTTTAATGCTCCTTACCTAACCATCCACTGATATAGGTAAATGTCATCGACATAATATCAAAAGGTATATCTCATTCTATGAAAATAGACGTACAGATATATCAATTTGAAATTGGTGCACAACAGCGGATATTCAAAACCAAATATTTGCCGACCGGCAAACAGCCCAGATGATCTCCTCAAATATCACCGATTACAACGAATCCCGATATAATGAGGATGATCACCCTATTCCCAATAACTTACTCCCATTCATCATCTGTAAAACCATACAGATGTGAGAATCAAACCTGGTAAATACATACCCTGGAGCAAGTGTCTAATCAGGAAATCAGTTTTCTTTTGACAGTAGACAGTTGAACTGAAACATTGAAATGTTTCTATAGGGTATCCTGGTATTCCTAGTAATGCCTCTACCATTATCCAGATTCACAACTATAACCGTATAATTCTTTTCCACCTCTCCAAATCCCTTTATATGTCTTTAGTCATTACCTTCTGCACACCCCTTAGGCCAAATGGTTTTCTTCCTTCCCTACCGTTCGGCACCAGTCTATGGTTTGGAAGAAGACTATCCAATAAGCATAATGGGTGTACTATCCTAATCCTAGGAACGCTCGCAATGCGAGAGAAGGTGAAGATAAAAGACAACCGAATAAACCTTATTCCTATTTCTTCTGGACCAGAATCCATCCCCGAATTGGAACAAGTTCCTTTCGAGTTCGTATATAACTATACGATGGAGTATCCAATAAACTGTGGATCTTCGTAGTGATACGGAGTGTCCTGGAGAAATACAAAGGTGATTTAGGATTGGCGAAGAAATATTTGGTTTGGTCGTGAATATCAGTCGCAATTTACTTTGCCCTCTTACTAATCCCTTGCTTTGTCTTAATCTTAATACCTTCTGCACACCGTTTAGGCTAATTGGTTTTCTTCATTCCCCACTGTTCGGCACCAGCCTAAAGTTTGGAAGAAGACTATCCAATTTGCGTAATAGGTGTACTATCTCCTAAACTAAGGAGTACTCGTAACTTGAGAGGAGGCAAAAAGGAAAAGACAACTGAATAATCCTATCCGTTTTCCCCAGAACCGGAAACCATCCTCGAATTCCTTCGAGTTCGTATCTAACCATACGATGGCTTTGTCCAATGGAAGTGGACGTTCGTAGTAATACGGGGTGTCCTGGAGAAAAGGATAAAAAGTAGGAGTGGCAATGAGGTCTGCAACTTTGACAATCCAAAAGCCAGTGTTAAGAAGGTTCGGTCAACTTGGTTACTGAGTCATAGTCTTAGGGTCGGGTCAATGGTCGCTGCCAGAGAGAGAGAGAAAAGAAAACACTCAGCGTGCACTCTAGCCTAGATCAGAATGGTTACCAATTTATCTAATCTGGAAACCTCCCACTGTACCTCAAATTCTCCTCCAAACCTATAAGAAGAATTAGTCGGGAATACCCGAGGAGTAAACTAACTCATCAGTGGGAATCGGGATCCAACTATCATCGCATGATAACGTGACGGAATCCGCTCACGCTATAATACTCTAGAAGGTATGCGCATATCTGGCAAGTTTCAGTTCTTTCGAAACTCCCGATGTAATTACTACCCCATGCTCTTATGACCTTGACTTTGGCCAACATATCATAAGTCACATGTCAAGTTCAACCCGTCATTCTCCAGGTTAATTTGAGTCCACCCGTACATACCCTTGACTTTGGCCAAAATGGCAGTACGGCTGTCCCAAACCAACGCATCTATCTATGCTGCATATGAATACCCAATAGCTACCAATCACTGTGCCTTGACTTTGGCCAACATACACAGCTTGAATACTATTGACTACCCATATGAAACGACGGAGGGCTATGAATGGTTTCTGGCGAAAACCTTTAACGTAATGAACTTGATATCGTTGAAGGAACGGATAGCTTTTTAGAAAATATAGTGACGAAAACCTTTACTAAAGAGGTCACTCCCGGTGAAGGGATCTCGGCTCTTTCCCCGTAGAATGAGGTGCAGGATATTCCAACTGAATACCACGATGCAAAGCAAAAGTAATTGGCTATAGTGAAGTTAATGCCCTGACGCAAACTTCTGTCCAAGGGGTCACTCCCGGTGAAGGGATCTCGGCCCTTGCCTCGTCGACTGAGGAGCAGGATATTCCAAACGAATACCACGATGCAAAACAGAAATGAACGTCCTTGCAATAACAGCTTTTTGAAAAGTGTTCCAACAACATCAGAATAGGTTTGTTTTAACTTGCATTGATCCGAATCAACGCAGTCCCATCAATTGATCACACCACAAAGAACGAAAATACACTGACGTACGTATATGCCATCCGCATTCGCCACTGGGTCCCGTCATCACCCGTTAGGTTAGCTAACTAACGGCAGAGCGGGGACTGGACTAGCGCGGATGAAAAACATATACAACATCTACTAATATATATACCAATATATTATATTTCGCTCAAGGCGTGAATAAAAGCAACATCACAGAAATGTACAGCATCACAGAACAATACAGATATCTGGGATCCCCGGGTTTCACAGAGCCACTACTGAAACCCGACGTTCCCCTGGTCGTGTGGATAGCCTGTGCAATGAAATCCTATACCCCCTACGAGTGCGGCGAATAGCCAGCCAATCCTGGAGTGAAGCCCCCTCCGTCCCAATGCCATGAGATGCGGGCTTGTTGCCTTCTAGAACCCGGCTATCCGTGCACCCCTCCGCGGGGTAATCCTAGTATAGAAAGTAAAATATACATACAACGGGTACATCGACCGCAACCTGGTCGTGCCCCAAAATAATAATACAAACAGGCAGTGACGGCAGTCCACATGTCGGACGCTCGCCCCGCAATATCAAATGTACATAATACAACAACACTGTACTAGCATTCCATCCAGGCTATCCCCCACGACCGATCCGCAACATCACAGCAAAACACAGAACATCAACGTGAAAGTCACGTTCGCAAATCCGTCTAACCGGGCTATAGCAGTTAGACCGGATTTACCGATCGAGTGACATTCACGGTCGCAGATATAATGTAAATACTATGAAAAATGTGTTTAAAATATCCGATCGATCAAAAATTAACAAGTGGGCCCCCAAGCAATACTGTAGCACTCACAGAAAATCTGGGCCCAATTTTAATATTCCAAAACCCATAAAATAAGCCCAGAAGCCCACTGGAGAAATTGGACACAGTGAGGACACCAATGTGTGGCGGAACCGCGGCCCAAGGGTGGGTTTGGCCGCGGTTCCGCGCTTCAGTGATCGATTCACTACGTCGAATTTTTACAGTGTTCTTAGAACTCCCTGCACATCATTCTGAGACAACCTGAAAAATTTTTAGAGCCAGAAAAAATTCGACAGAAAACTGATGTGAGTGAAAATGTGGATTTTGGAATTTTGGTCGATCGGAAATGCAAAACACATCAAACGAAGCTAGACGAAGTTAATGGCGAGGCTCTGATACCACTGTAAGTGCACGGCGGCGTCCCGGCCGTCAATCCGACGGCAAAATACGGAAGCGGTGATAAACTTTAATTTTGCGAACTTTGCAAACCGGCACCACCGCGCACTAAACCCCGGATCGGGCCATTAAACTAGATCTAGCTAACTACAAGACGGGTTAGAGATATACCGACTGATCCGAGTCCTCCGGTCTTCTCGTCATCATCCCGATCTCCCGCGGAAACTCCGGTCGTCGCCTCCTCGCCGGAAGGGCACCACATCGCCTGTATCTTTTACGGCCTTCCACCTCAATGCCGAGGCAACTCGGGCGCGAAGTTGGCTAGCCGACGCGTCCAAGATTTGCTGTAGAATAGTGTAGAATACTTGTCTCTTTGGGGTTTATGAGGTTGCCAATTTGGAGGGATTTGTACACTAGAATTTCATGGATGCTTGATGGAGAAATTGAGCATGCAAAATGGGAATGTGTGAGCTCGGCCAACCAAGAGAAAAAGCTCACTGGAAGAAATGAAATGAAGCAAGCTCTAATAAATTAATCCTCATGTCCATTATGTTTCACTCCAGCACACTCATTTTAACACAATGCAATCATATAAATATTAAATTAATCCCTCTTTTAAACTCCAGCACATACAAAATGGGCTCAATGCAATCAATATTAAAATAATCCCTCATCTCCATCATTCCAACAGTGGCCGGCCCATTACCTATTTCCATCACACCCATACCCACTCAAATCTCATTAATGCAAAATCATGGAAGAAAGATATCATAATCAATACAATTGCAAGAAACCCCCTCCACAAATGTTATTTGCACAATTGCAAATAACCCCCTCCATCGGAAAAGTCCGGCCGGGAAAGAACAAAGGAAAACCGGCCGGAACGGAATGGAAACTGGCAACTCCAGAAAACTGGTCCCGTAATAAATTACAGGAAAACCCCCATGCTGTGTATACACACCCGCATCTGTATTCCGTCCGGATACAAATGCAAAGAGACAAAATCTACACTGTACTATACTAGGATCCGGCTTAAACCAAAGCCGGCTAGTAATGTTCGTCCGATCCTGATCCGTGCAATACCGCACGTATCTGATCGAACCCTGCCATATATCTATACGGCCTCTAGTACAAACCGTCCGATCCTGATCCGTGCAATACCGCACGTATCTGATCGGACCCTGCCATATCTCCATACGGCCTCTACAGCGTTTCGCCCGAAAACTGAGTAACTGAATGTGTGGTGGACTCTAAAGACTCGTCAATACTATGGCTGTGGATTTAACCACTAGCACGTCAGAGGTATAAGCCAATACGTAACGGGCCACCAGCTATTGACCAAAAGGGACGTCGATGAGCGAACTCATCCTGCCACCCTACTGAGTCTGTCGGTGACAATATCCGTACAGTCCGGTCCGTTCGTCTATGAGCATCGCATGTCGGGCCTAGGGGGTGGGTAAAAGTCAGACACCCAAAAGCGGTACAAGTTGTGTCGGAGTGTAGCCCAGAACACCCTGAGATACTACTGGAATACCTACCAGTAAATCTCCTGCCTTGGCCAAGGACTTCGTGTAATGGCTCTCCTAGACACAGCGCGACCTCACCCCCAATACCGGGAGAGACGAAACCCCGAAGATCCGCTCACTGCCTCCATGTGGCTCGGGACTGTACCCAACTAAAACCTGTTTGCACGACTCCTTTGAGCCGTGGTAGGGTAGTAATCAAAGTACAGTGGGAACTCACACGAGACAAATGACGATCCCCAGGTCGATGAACTAACCTGTACACATGTCACCTGGGAACTGCTATCTGACATGAGGTATAAGACCAACTAGCATGTTCCCGGCGAGTCCTGTCCGGTGTACTCATAACCCAATGAGCACCTGTATACATCTTAGGTGATCCAACTGACACCAGTGGCTTGTGAGACCGGCCACCGCCCCTCGTCGGGGTCTCGACTGTATACACTAGTCTACTCTGGAGAATCGATGCCCTGTCTCGAAACTCCCACGACTAGGGACTTTTAAGGATATGCTTGTAGACTCCAGCTCTCACGTATATGATCGCCCTCATACTGCCGGCAGTCAAGCAAGAATCCTAGGGGCTCTATCAACGTGCAATAGCGACCTGTCAGGTCACCTAAAGCAGTACACGATGATAAAGGTAAACCAGATAGCATACTATCATCTCGAGTAAGACTGTTGTCCCGGGATAGGTCATCCCTCAATCATTGCAATCACGTGCCTGTGATCCAATAATTGACTCTGAGGGCACCATCTCCAACAATCTAAGTACAGTAGGAACACACTCGAGACGAATAGTGATGTCAAGTCAACGGACTAACCTGTACTCATGTCACCCGGAAACTGCTAACTGACGATAGATATAATACCAACCAGCAGTTCCCATTGAGTCCGTCCAGTGTAACTCATAACCCAATGAGCACCTGTATACTATCTCCAGTATCGTATACCAATGGCTGCGGGACATGCTATCTCCCATGACTGGGATGAGAAGCGTACACACTAGTCTACTCTGGAGTATCGATGCCCAGTCTCGATAATCCTACGACTAGGGACAAGTATAAGGATGTGCTTATGGACCATCCAGCCCCCACTAGTGTGACTGCCACCACAACGCTGGTAGTCAAGCAAAAATCTTAAGGGCTCTATTAATATTTATTAGCGACATGCTAAAAGAAACATATACATATATTAAAATGGAATCAAATCAGATAGCACGCTATCATATTGAGCAAGACTATTATTATATCTGTGTATATCCCAAGCTTTCAAAATGTAATATGCAATCCAGTACTATACAATAATGGCCTCTAGGGCATATATCACTAACATGGATAACGTCGGGCCCCTACTAACCTGATAAGTCTTGCTGGTCTGAAGCTCATCATCCACTGAGAAACTGCTGATATCACATCAGTAAATCTCATCTATCTTGGCCAAGGATTTCTGGTGATGGCTGACCCAACACAGCGCGACATCGACTCCCAATACCGGGAGAGACGAATCCCTGACGATTGTTCACTGCCTCCATGTGGCTCGGGATTGTACCCAACTAAAATGTATTTGCATGACTCCTTTGAGCCGTGGTAAGGTAGTAATCTAAGTACAGTGGGAACTCACACGAGACAAATGAAAATCTCAAGTCAAAGGACTAACCTGTACTTATGCCATAAAAGAACTTCCATCTGACGATAGGTATAATACCATCTGGAAGTTCTTGGCGAGTCCGTATGGTGTACTCACCTCCAGTGAGCACCTATATACTATATTAAGTGACTCTACACCAACGGCTTGTAAGACCGGCCACCACTCCTCGTTGGGGTCTCGAAAAGTATACACTAGTCTACTCCGGAGTATCGATTCCCAGTCTCGATACTCTCTCGACTAGGGACATTTAAGGATGTGTTTATGGACCACCCAACTCACACATATATGATCCCTATCATAATACTGGTAGTCAAGCAATAATCCTACGGGTTTTATTAAAACGTATACATATAATGATAAAGACAAACCAAATAGCATATTATCATCTCGAGTAAGATTGTTCTACCTGTATAGTTCCTCGTTCAATTATCATAATCGTCTATCCGCAGTTACAATAATTGGTTTGAGGATACTATATCCAACAGTTGGGAGGTTGGAAAGAAGAGGGGGTCACCGGCAATGGAGTTTAATGGGGGTGGAGGCAGAGAGTGGGAAAGTGTGAGGGATTGAGTGAAAAAGAGAGTTTTAGAGATGGAGAGAGGGATGTTGGAGAGATGAGGGGAAGGTTGAGAGGATCTCGGGAAAGTTGTTGGGCGAGCGGGCGAGGTCGCGACCATTGGCGAGGAACAGGTCTCGCGGAGGTGGACGCGAGAGAGGAGGGCAACGTGGGTTTTTTGAACCAGAGGGAAAAAGGAGGAAGAGGAAGAAGAAAGGGGGAAAGGCTAGGTCGGGTCTCGCGTGGTTTCATGGGCTTGGGCCGAGGTGGGTAGGGCTAGGGATTTGGGTTTGTTTAATTAGGGTTTAAAGTATAAAGGATTTTGGGTTTTAAAATTTAAAGTTAAGTTAAAATTAGAAGTTGAAAACTTGAATTAGCAAGAAAATTGGGGGAAATATTTTTAAAGAAATACGGAAAAATATAAGGAACCGGGGATTTACACGAGCCAATCTTGAACAAAAATCGAGGCTCGTTGAATTTAACTAACTAACATAAACATAGTAGGCTTTTATAGGAGTTTGCAGAATCAGGAGTTGAAACTCGTAGTTTTAGCCCAGGGTTTAAACTTTTATGTTTGTTTTGTTAGCAAAGTCCATGATTTCGAAGGCCTAATTTCCTACATGACATGTATGAAATCATGCGTTTGATGTCGGAGTTTTTTTGGTAGAGTTGAGCTGGAGTTTATCACATTAAGTGCTTTTTAATTTTTTTAACACTTCTTCTCTTAAACATCCTATTTCCTCCATTTTGATCAACTGAACTCTTAAAAAAAATTTAAATGCCTTACGGTACACACGGATTTCAAACTCCTAATTTTAATTATAAGTAACTTCTACCAAACAAAAACTTCACTCAGTTTTATGTAAGACTTTCAACTTCTAAAAATTTACTCAAAGGAAAGCAAGCCATTAGCTAAGCTCATGTGGGCTAAAATACTAAATTAAATTCTTCAATATCTTATTTAGTATGTAGTGATAGTAAAATGAATGCCCATTCATATATTTTAGATCCTGGGTATCGACTCGTTTATGTTTTTTTAAATATAAATTTTCAGGTATCTATAATTTAATAGTATTACATTACAATCAAATCTTCATTTACATACAAAGCTAAAACCGATGACATATGCCGTTGCACTTTGACGGAGGCGTGAATCTCCTTCAGATGTTACCTTCCGTTGATCTGCTGATGGCGGCGACGGGTGGCTGAGATTGGATCTGAAGGTTGTCGCTCCTGAAGCGTGTGGATCTCAATGGGTTTGAGGTTGTGGTTGCTGAGCTACCTGTAAGAAAATCCCGGGGTGGTTGTACCACCGAGGACCCTCCGACGGTCAAGTTAGATTAGAGATCCGAGCAGAGTAACGGCTTAGTGGAGTAAAAATGGCTTACTTGAACCGTCTGAAGAAGGGGTTTATATAGCGGTGGCAGCAGACGAGACAGGCACGAGAATCACGCCGGCCGTTACGCTCCCTATGTGATGAGCGGGACCTTCTATTAATGGCGAGACAGGCTCGTTAATGGGGGATTGTGGTGGCGTGGAACGTGGGATGTGGCCGGCGGAGATCTCGTGCATGACGAGATTCGTGGAATGGTGGTTACGCCTGCAAGCGGTGCTGTTGGTTGGTCGATGAGATCGAAGAAGATGACCTCGGTGGGAGAGCTCGCGGAGGAGCGGGAGAGCCGAGGTATCTTGGTTCTGCTCGAGCCCGGAGGCGAGCTGAGAGGTCCGAGGAGGCTCGGGCCTGTGATAGCTCGGAGACGAGCTGTGGGGCCGAGGAGGCCAATTGTGCTGGAGGCTCGGAGGTAATCCAGCGTTTGCTTGTAGGACGGGCACAGAAGTGGTCTGGTCAGCCACTGTAGGTTTTCTTATGAGCCTTGGGACACGTCGTCTGCCACGTGTCCTGATCTGGGAGATCACCGATATCGAGCATCATCATTATCCCCCCACTCTCGTCCCGACCGGCTGACGGGTCGGGTCGAGAGTGGTTTGTCGGGTCACCCGAGGTGAGCTTCTTTCCGAAGATATCGTCGGGCGTGTCCTTGGGCGATCGGTTGTTTTTCCGGGTGATGTCAGCAGATCAGGGCAAGATCTCCGCATTAAAGAGGGTGCGCCGGATCGTGTGCCCTTTTGCTGAAGCGACAGGCCACGTGTTGGGTGCCGGTTGGCTGATGTGACGTGCCGCAGGTTTCTGGCGTTCGATGGGATGCTGCCAATGCGCTTGCGACAGGTGGAGTGATCGTGGCCGTCGAGTGTACTGAATCGTTTTAGCGGGAGTCGACCGTCGCCATTGGATAAGGACACCGGCTGTATAAATCGAGGGGAGGCCTGATTCGGGGTCTCTCTCTCTTCCCACTTTCCTCATTCTGGGTCTTGTTAGCTCGGCGCTCTCCCCTTTAGGTCGGATCTCAGCGTTTTCTCTTCTCGGGGATTCCCTCCCATCAGGTTAAATGTCTTATTTTGAGGAGTTTGTGGATGTCGTATAGGTAGATACTAGGGATTCTTCCCCCGGGTTGGAGCCCTTTCGGGAAGTTGGGGTCAGATCCTCTTCCCGAGGTCGCGCGTCTGGGGCGGTTCCTGGAGCGATGGCGGCGGACGCCTCTGGTGCGTCGTCCTCAATAAGATATGAGGACGAGCTTGTCATCGCTTGGGCTCGTTTCCATATTCCCTCCGTCTACACGCTACGATTGGCCGAGGAAGGAGAGAGAGCAAATCAGGTGAGAGGTAGAGAGATCGCCTTGTACCTGGAAGCCCTTTAGGCCGGAATGCGCCTGCCTTTCTCTCCCGAGGTTGTAGCTGCGTTAAATTACTTTGGGTTAGCCCCGGGCCAGCAAATGCCGAACTCCTGGAGGATTCTCCTTGGGTTCCTGGTCCGGTTGACGTTGCAGACGATCCCCTTTAGTCTGTCCATCCTTGTCTCCTCCCTTATTTACAAAAGTCACCCCGGAACTCGCGTGGGCGACCCGAGGTGGGTTTACCTCTCCTTTAGGAAGAAGCGGAGGAGTGTAGCCGGGTCAGGAGTTGCCGTCCTGCCTTCTTCCATCCATGATTGGAAGAAGAAGTTTTTCTTCGTCGGGAAGCCAGAGGGTGAGGACTGGCCCTTACCCGTCCAGTGGTCTAGGGATAGGTGCTGGCAGGGAAATCCGTCCAATGATCCCGACGCCGCGAGAGTGGCGGTGTGGGAGCCTATTTCTCGGGCTGATGTGCTGCTTTCTGAGCGGGCCCTCAGTTGGGCCAGGCTCAGCCCCGCCCAGTTCGTCGGTAAGTTAGGAGCTTGTATTTGTTTTTACTTTGTTTATGTCGCTGACTCCATTATATCTTGTCTTGTACAGAAACCATGGATGCGGGCCTCCTCCAAGCAGCCATGCGCAAGCCAAAGAGGAGGTCGAAGGTTGGAGGGGCCAGCTCTTCCCGTCAGACGCTGGCCCCAGCTTCCCCAACGGCCGTCCCGCCCCAGCGCTCGAGTGCGGATCGTGCCCCGGGGCCCAGCCAGGTGCCGAGCAGAAAAAGGGCTCGGGGAGAGGACGCCCGAGCTTTGGAGGTGGAGACGAGCTCTCCGCCGTCATCTCTCAAGAGGTTCCCCCGAGTAGTTCCGCAGACTCTGGCCTCTCCGATCTTGGTGGACGAGGGGGAGCTCCGCTTTGAGGTGCCCTCAGGGCTTTCCGTCGTTGACAGCTTACTGCACTACATGGAGAGGTCAGCCGGGGGCTGGGTCGCTGGGGGGACGCTGAAGGCACAAATGGCGTCCATCGCCCAAGAGGCCATGCAGGTTAGCTCTCGTATATCGTCTAATTGCTTGGGAGATTTGGTACCCCTTTTTCTTTCCGACCCCCTCCGATTTCTTCAGGTCCTCCAGCACGTCGCTATCGTTGCCCGGATGGAGGAGGAGGAGATAGCCCCAGTAATGCGTGTCGTGGGCGAGCTCTCCTCGCTAGGGGAGAGCTCAAAGCGGGAGCTGGAGGCGGCGATGGTGAGGGCCGCTGCCCTCGAGGACGAGGTGGCTGCCGGGAGGCAGGAGGTGGCGGTCGCGAAGCAGGAGGCGGCGGCCTCGAAGCAAGAGGTGGCCAGGTTCCGCGAGGCTGCCCAGGTCACCGAGGCCAAGCTTCAGGGCTCTGAGGTGCTCGTCGGAACCATGAAGAAGTCAGTGAGCACCCTCCAAAAGGAATTAGGGGCTATGGTAGAGCAGCGAAGAGAGCCGACCTCAGGGCGACGGAGGCGGTGGAGAACTTCCAGAAGTCGGAGCAGTTCTACACCGTCCTAGCCTCGGCCACCACCCTCATCTGGCACGAGGCTCTCGACGCCGTCAAGGCCCGGGTGCCGGAGTTTGCTGATGAAGAGCTCCGAGCAGAATATCCCCGCGGGGATGACGAGCAAGGGGATGCCCCCGGGAGCACTGCCGGGGAAGGGACTCTCGGCGATGGCGACGCCGAGGCCCCTGTGATGGACGCATCCCCAGTCGCGGTGGATGTCGAGCTCATCGATATCGCACCCGGCCATGGGGCCTGAAGCCCCTCGTCTTCTCTTTGTCTTTACTTTTGTCGCGTCGGGTATTTTGTAGGCCTCCGGGCATTTTTGTAAGGCTGGGGGGCCCACAATACCCTTTTAGAAGCTTTGACTTTTTGAATAAAGATTTTTGTTTTTGCAGTAGTGTTTATGCTTGTATTTCCTTTTGTTGGTAGATACTTGTATTTGCACAGACTGCCTTCATTTTATGTCGGTTCTTTGTCTAGCGATCACACGTCGAGTTGAATCCGTTCATTTGCTGAGTGTGTAAAGACCGGTGCGAAGACGGTATCTCCTTAGCTCCGAAGTCGAGGTGGAGATCGCTCAGACGTTGATAGACTGGATGCCTCTGATTGAGTTCATGTTCCTTAGTTGTTGGAGGGGCCGTAATTGGCCAACTAAGGATGGTGCGGGGCAGGGTAGATGCTCGGTGCCTTTTGGCGAGGGCTTTGATCCTTAGTGCGGGAGGGGCCGTGAGTGGCCTACTAAGGATGGCCGAGCAGGGTAGCTGCTCAGTGCCTCTTGACAAGGGCTTTGATCCCTGGTTTGTTGGGGTAGGGAGCTACCAGCCAGGGATAACCGAGCAAGGAAGGGCTCGGTTACCTCTTGCGAGGGCTTTGATCCTTAACGCGGGAGGGGCTCTGAGGGGCCTAGTAAGGATGGCCGAGCAGGGTAGCTGCTCGGTGCCTCTTGGCGAGGGCTTTGATCCTTAGCGCGAGAGGGGCCGTGAGTGGCCTACCAAGGATGGCCGAGCAGGGTAGCTGCTCGGTGCCTCTTGGCGAGGGCTTTGATCCCTGGTTTGTTGGGGTAGGGAGCTACCAGCCAGGGATAACCAAGCAAGGGCGGGCCCAGTTGCCTCTTGCGAGGGCTTTGATCCTTAAGGACGGGCCGAGCAGGGTTAAAGCTCGGTGCCTCTTAGCGAAGGCTTTGACACCTGATTTGGTAGGGACCTACCAGCCGGGGATAACCGAACAAGGGCGGGTCCGGTTGCCTCTGTGAGGACTTTGATCCCTGGTTTGTTAGGGGTAGGGAGCTACCATCCAGGGATAACCGAACAAGGGCGGGTTCAGTTGCCTCTTGAGAGGGCTTTTCATCCTTAGCGCGGAAGGGGTCGTAAGTGGCCTACTAAGGATGGACGAGCAGGGTTACTGCCCGGTACCTCTTGGCGAGGGCTTTTTGTCCTTAAGGATGGCCGAGCAGGGTTGCTGCCCGGTGCCTCTTGGCGAGGGATTTGATCCCTGGCGTTGTGAAGTAGGGAAGCTACCAGCCAGGGATAGCCAAGCAGGGTAGCCGCTGAGCTGCCTCTTGGTGAGGTCTTTGATCCCTGGCGTTGTGGGGTAGAGAAGCTACCAGCCAGGGATAGCCGAGCAGGGTAGCAGCTGGGCTGCCTCTTCGTGAGGGCTTTGATCCCTGGAATTGTAGGGTAGGGAAGCTACTAGCCAAGAAAAGCCAAGCAGGGTAGCTGCTGGGCTACCTCTTGGTGAGGGCTTTGATCCCTGGCGTTGCGGGGTAGGGAAGCTACCAGCCAGAGATAGCCGAGCAGGGTGCTGCAGGGCCGCCTCTTCGGGAGGGCTTTGATCCCTGGCGTTGAGGGGTAGGGAAGCTACCAACCAGGGATAGTCGAGCAGGGTGCTACAGGGCCGCCTCTTTATGAGGGTTTTGATCCCTGGCATTGTAGGATAGGGAAGCTACCAGCCAGGGATAGCCGAGCAGGGTAGCTACTGGGCTGCCTCTTCGTGAGGGCTTCGACCCTCAGCGCTGGAAGGGCCGTGGGAGGCCCGCCAAGGATGAACCAAGCCGTGAGGCTGCTCGGTCGCCTCTTAGTGAGGGCTTAGATCCCTGGTGTTGTGGGGTAGGCGAGCTACCAGCCAGGGATAGCCGAGCGGGGTAGCTCCTGTTGGATATAGTGCCCTCAGAGTCAATTATTGGATCACAGGCACGTGATTGCAATGATTGAAGGAGGACCTATACCGGTAGGACAGTCTTACTCAAGATGATAGTATGCTATCTGGTTTATCTTTATCATCGTATACATGCTTTAGGTAACATTACCGGTCACTATTGCACGTTGATAGAGCCTATAGGATTCTTGCTTGACGGCCAGCAGTATGATGGCGATCATATACGTGGGAGCTGGGGTCTATAAGCGCATCCTTAAAGTGGTCCCTAGTCGTGGGAGTTTCGAGACTGGGCATCGATACTCCATTAGTAGACTAGTGTATACAGTCAAGACCCCGACGAGGGGCGGTGGCCGGTCTCACAAGCCATTGGTGTCAGTTGGTCACCTAAGATGTATACAGGTGCTCATTGGGTTATTAGTACATCGGACAGGACTCGCTGGGAACATGCTAGTTGGTATTATACCTAACGTCAGATAGCAGTTCCCTGGTGACATGCATACAGGTTAGTTCATCGACCTGAGATCGTCATTTGTCTAGTGTGAGTTCCCACTGTGCTTTGATTACTACCCTACCATGGCTCAAAGGAGTCGTGCAAACAGTTTTTAGTTGGGTACAGTCCCGAGCCACATGGAGGCAGTGAGCGGATCGGCAGGGGTTTCGTCTCTCCCGGTATTGGGGGTGAGATCGCGCTGTGTCTAGGAGAGCCATTACACGAAGTCCTTGGCCAAGACAGGAGATTTACTGGTAGGTATTCCTGTAGTATCTCAGGGTGTTTTGGGCTACACTCCGACACGACTTGTACCGCTTTTGGGGGTCTGACTTTTACCAACCCCCTAGACCCGACATGCGATGCTCATAGACGAATGGACCGGACTGTACGGGTATTGTCACTGACGGGCTCAGTAGGGTGTCAGGATGAGTTCGCTCATCGACCTCCCTTTTGGTCAATACCTGGTAGCCCGTTACGTACGGCTAGTACCACTGACGTGCTAGTGGTTAAATCCACAGCCAAAGTATTGACGAGTCTTTAGAGTCCCCCACAGACAGTTTCTCAAGTTTCGGGCGAAACGTTGTAGAGGACGTATGATATATGGTAGGGTTCGATCATATACGTGCAGTAGTGCACGGATCATGATCGGGTGGATCATATTAGTGGGCTTTGGTTTAAGCCGGATCCTAGTATTAGATTTGTTGGATTACTTTAGTCTCATCGCATTCGCATTCAGTCGGAATGCGGATGCAGGTATGTATATACAGGTGAGGGGTATCCTTGTGACCCGTCACGAGTTTATTTTAGATATTGTCGTATCTTTTTATTGTTGTAAACATTTGGGTTAATGTTTACAAATGGAAATAATGAGCTAAAAGTCATAATTAGGAGCAGTAATTGTGACACATGCACAAGTGATGACTCATGGTCTCTTTCTTTGTGCATGTGTCACATTATTGATGGATTTGAGTGTTGATATGATAAGAAGAGAGAGAGAGGGAAGCTATAGGGTGGGGTTTGCTCTTGTATTTTTGATCACACACTCTCTCATTTGATCATAGAACACACAAGAAAGAAATGGCTTCTTCTTCTTCTTCCTCCTCTAGCTCACAATTTCCATTAATGGCTTCATCTTCAACCTCCATCCATACACTCTCATGCGTTGAGAATCAATGGATGCAAGAGACAAAATGATCACACACATTCTCTACATCACCTTGGACACGTCGGCTAGCAAACTTCGTGTCCGAGTTGCTTCGTACGAAGCGGGAGCCCGTAAAAGGATTCGAAGATGTGGTGCCCTTTCCGACGAGGAGACCGGAGATCGGAGATACCGCGAGGAGCTTGGGTTGGTGGCCAAAGACCGAAGGACACAAATTGATCGATATAGATTTTCTAACCCTTCTTTGGTTGCTAGTTGTAGGTTAATGGTTCGATCCGGGATTAAAGTCTGCGATAGCGCCGGTTTCAAGTTTTGAAAAAGTTTTCGTTTCCGCATTTTGGCCTCGGACAGACGGCCGGGGCGCTACCGTAGACTTATATGGTATCAGAGCCACACCATTAACCTTTACTAGCTTGCTCTAACGTGTTAAAAATATCAATCGAACAAAATTTCCGAAACCACAATTTCATTCATGAAGTTTCTGTCGCATTTTTTTTGTGGTCGAAAAATTATTTTGAGTGTTGCAGAAAAACAGGCAGGCATTTTTAAGAAATCTGTAAAAATTTGGTAGCATGTTGCTACAGTACCGCCGCGGAACTGCGGCCATACCCATGTTTTGGCCGCAGTTCTGCCGCCATTTTGTGGCTACACTGCACCAAATTTTCTACAGTGGTCTCTGACTTGGAATTGGGGTTTCTGGTATTTTTATTTTTGGTCCAGATTATTTTGAAGTGCTGCAGTTGTACTTGGGGCCCACTTCGGGAAATTTTGTCGATCGAAAAATTTAAATATGTTAGTTTACAGTACTTACATTATATCTGTGACCGTGAATGTCATTTGATCGGTAAATCTTGTCTAATTGCTATAGCCCTTTTAGACGGATTTGCGAACGTGACATTCACATTGATGTTCTGTGTTGCGCTGTGATGTTGCGGATTTGTCGTGGTGGATAGCCTGGATGCAATGGTAGTACAGTTTGGTTGTATTTGTACATTTGATATTGCGGGGCGAGTGTCCGACATGTGGACTGCCGTCACTGCCTGTTTGTATATTATTCTTTTGGGGCACGACCGGGCTGAGGTCGATGTACCCGTTGTATATATTTTACTTTCTGTACCAGGATTACCCCGCGGTGGGGTGCATGGGTAGCCGGGTTCTAGAAGGCAACAGGCCCGCATCTCATGGCTTTGAGACGGAGGGGGCTTCACTCTAGAATTGGCGGGCTATTCGCCGCACTCGTAGGGGGTATAGGTTGACCCAAGGAGGGGTGCTCAAGTTACCGGATTCCGTGAAGTGCTGGGTGGTCCATTCACCTTGTTTAAGGGGGCTGTCTCGCTTCAGGTTTTGGCGGGTAACTTGCCGCACCCGTAGGGGTCTAGGATCTCATTGCACAGGCTATCCACACGACCAGGGGAACGTCGGGTTTCAGTTGCGGCTCAAAGGAAACCCGGGGATCCCAGATTATCTGTATTGTTCTGTGATGCTTATTACATTTCTGTGATGTTGCATTTTTATCACTCCATGAGCGAATATTATATATTAATATATATACTAGTAGATGTTGTATATGTTTTACACCCGCGCTAGTCCAGTCCCCGCTCTGTCGTTAGTTAAGTAACCTAACGGGTGATGGCGGGACCCAGTGGTGAATGCGGATGGCATATACGTACATCATATTTTCGTTCTTTTGTGGTGTGATTAATTGATGGGACTGCATTGATTCGGATCAATGCAAGCTAAACAAACCTATTCTGATGTTGTTGGAACATTTTTCAAAAATCTGTTATTGCAAGGATGTTCTCTTTTATTTTGCACAGTGGTATTCGGTTATGAATATCCAGCACCTCAGTCGACGAGGCAAGGGCCGAGATCCCTTCACCGGGAGTGACCCCTTGGACAGAAGTTTGCGTCAGGGTAATAACTTCACTATAGCCGATTGCCTTTTTGCTTTGCATCGTGGTATTCAGTTGGAATTTCCTGCACCTCATTCTACGGGGAAAAAGCCGAGATCCCTTCACCGGGAGTGACCTCTTTAGTAAAGGTTTTCGCCACTATATTTTCATAAAAAGCTATCCGGTTCCTTCAACGATATCAGGTTCATTACGTTAAAGGTTTTTCGCCAAAAATCATTCGTAGCTCTCCGTCATTTCAGACGGGTAGCACTTAGTATTCATGCTATGTTTGTTGACCTTCGTCAAGGCATAGTGAATGGTAGCTGCTTGTTACCTTTCTGTTGCATAGATAGATGCGTTGGTTTGGGACAGTCGTACAGCCTTGTTGACCTTCGTCAAGGGCTTGTACGGGTGGGTTCAAATTAACCTGGAAAATAATGGGTAGAACTTGACATGTGACTTATGATTTGTTGATCTTCGTCAAGGTCATAAGAGCATGGGGTAAAAATCACATCGGGAGTTTCTAAAGAAACTGAAACTTGCCAGATATGCGCATACCTTCTGGAGTGTGATAACGTGAGTGGATTTCATCACGTTATCATGCGATAATAGTTGGATCCCGATTCCCACTGATGAGTTGGTTTACTCCTCGGGTGATCCCGACTAATTCTTCTTTCAGGTTTGGAGGAGAATTTGACGATACAGTGGGAGGTTTTCTGATTAGATAAATTGATAACCATTCTGATCTAGGTTAGAGTGCACGCAGAGTGTTTCTTTTCTCTCTCTCTTTGGCAGCGACCATGACCCGACCCTTGACTATGACTCAGTGACAAAGTTAACCGAACTTTCTTAAAACTTTGGCTTTTGGATTGTCAGAGTTGCATACCTCATTGCCACTCCTACTTTTACCCTTTTCTCCAGAACACCCCATATTACTGCGAACATCCACTTCCATTGGATAAAACCATCGTATGGTTATATACGAACTCGAAGGAATTTGGTCCAGATTCGAGGATGGTTTCCGGTTCTGGAGAAAATGAATAGGACTATTCAGTTGTCTTTTCCTTTTACCTTTTCTCAGGTTGCGAGTGCTCCTTGGATTAGGACAGTACACCTATTACGCTAATTGGATAGTCTTCATCCCAACCATAGGCAGGTGCCGAAAGGTAGGGTATGAAGAAAACCATTCAACGTAAAAGGTGTACAGAAGGTATTAAGTAAAGACAAATAAAGGGATTGGTAAGAGAGCAAAGTAAATTGCGACTGCTATTCACGACCAAACCAAGTATTTCTTCGACAATCCTACATCACATTTGTATTTCTCCAGAACACTCCGTATCACTACGAAGATCCACGGTTTATTGGATACTCCATCGTATGGTTATATACGAACTCGAAGGGACTTGTTCCAGTTCGGGGATGGATTCTGGTTCAGGAGAAATAGGAATAAGGTTTATTCAGTTGTATTTTATCTTTACCTTCTCTCGGGTTGCGAGTGCTCCTAGGATTAGGACAGTATACCTATTATGCTTATTGGATAGTCTTCTTCCAAACCACAGGCTGATGCCGAACGGTAGGGAAGGAAGAAAACCATTTAGCCTTAAAAGGTGTGCAGAAGGTAATGACTGAAGACATATAAAGGGATTTGGAGAGATGGCAAAGAAATATACGGTTACAGTTGTGAATCTGATAATGGAAGAGGCATTACTAAGAATACCCGGATACCCCTTCGAAACATTTACATGTTTCAGTTTCACTGTGTACTGTTAAAAGAAAACTGATTTCCCAATTAGCCCTTGCTCCAGGGTATGTATTTACCACGTTTGATTCTCACATCTGTATGTTGTTTACAGATGATGAGTGGGAGTAAGTTATTGGGAATTGGGTGATCATCCTCATTATATCGGGATTCGTTGTAATTGGTGATATTTGAGGAAATCTCCTGGGTTGTTTGCCGGACAGCAAATATGTGGTTTTGAATATCCGTTGTTATGTACCAATTTCAAATTGATATATCTGTACGTTTATTTTTATAAAGTGAGATATAACTTTTTGAAATTATGTCTATGACATTTACCTATATCAGTGGATGGTTAGGTAAAGAGCATTAAACAGCGGTGTAATTCTTCTTAACCATAAGTACAGTTTTCAACCTACGACACACAGAGAATGAGTTATTAGACTCAGGGGACTTATACAGAGTATTGTATATTGTCCAGTGTCCATGAGGACAGAGGGGTTGGTACTCGTACTATATTCTGTTTACTTGTGACTTCTCTAGTTCTTAGACATGTGTTTCATAGAAATGCAAGGTCTAAGTTTTGAGAAGTTATAGGTATATGAATAAAGTAGAGAACTAGGTATTGCAAGTATCAGGATTCTTCAAGATGATCGAAGATGTAGATACTTGTGTATGGTATTCAATTGATAGTAATGATTATGAGAACTTGCTTCTCTTTCAGGTTACTCATATCAGGATGTATTCCTAAGTTGAGTAATGCTGATCGGCCTCTCTCCATTTAGTTGACATGCACTGGAGACAGCTGCATGATTTGAATCTGGTTCCAATTAAATCAGCGCCTCTGTTTCTATATTGGATATAGAATAGTTCATATCTTAACAATGTTAAGGTACGGGGAGTTGTCCGGCTTATGCTTAAAACCAGACTCTGGATAACTCAAGGCGCATTTCTGTAATGGCAGTTTGTGGGTTGACCCGGGCTATGACGAGGGTTGACCTTCTACCATCTGGAAGATCAATAATGATATTGTTCTTGACTCACCACAGTTTTAATAAAAATGGATTTTTTCAGAAAACAGTAGTGGGAGTATGGTAGAACTGGAAGTGATTCCAGAACCACAGACGATTACTGAAAATTTAATAGGGACCTAAGGATTCAATCACGATTGACATTCCATTGGCCACTCCACAGATATGGTGGGTAACCTCAGGAACTCGAGAGGTACTTCGGTATGCTCAAGGACGGTGACAGGGAGGTTCTTGTTTACCCAGACTTGCCATTGCTGTTGTTCCAGACTGTGAGACCCGGCAGGAGGATGAGTATAGCTTCGTTCTAAACTAGCTTTAGAAGTGTACGTTTATATGACTCTGCCAGAGAGTTGTCGTAGTCAGTGGGAGCAGCGGAAGCAAAGTGGACAAGTAGCTTATGTCTATTTATAGACTAAAGTAGATATAGCGGAGATAGATCATCTATTTCTGATGTGACGGTCATAGGTATGACTTCATCAGAATAGGGGATGGATCTGTTAAGAAGGTAGTAGGGTGTAATGTCCTGGTATTTGGATGACATACACAGAGTAGGAAGTTAAATTCCTATACTACGATCGGTTATATTTTGGTTATCACCCAGTGGTTTTTCCACATAGGACTTGGATATTATATCAGACATTCTGGTTACTAGATCTATGGTTTTAGATCTAGATTTGGGAAGTATCCTAATATGGGTACTTAGACAGCATTCTAAAGGTATTTAGAATGGATGACTCCTGGCATGGTGGTGTACCTGCAGGTGATGGAGTCACCCTCTCTAAAGGTGTCTTACAGACTAAAGGGGGGAGGGATGTGCATGATTGGCAGATCACTTGCTTAGGCAATTGAGTTGATCATGAGATGTCAAGTACCACACCAGATGTTGTTTTTGCACAAGATGCAATAAGTTGATATTAATCCAATTCTGAAGAAACGATCGGAAGCAGTTTTAGAACATAAGTTGATGTTCTAGGGATAAGATAACGGCATCCTCCTTCGGGAGACAGTTATCATTCCAGGCTTCCAAGGTGACATGGATGGCAGAGTGACTGTCAGAGTTATAGTTTTCCCTCTGACGAGGGGCAGTAGCTTGGACAGATGGTCCAAGCGGATACTGAGGGAGGCATGGCACAGGATACTGATTAAGTTCAATTGACGATACAGTCTAAGAAGTTTGGATTTGGAGTTCATTTATGAACTAGGTCCCATCAGATATCCAAACATATTCCAAGACAGGTATTGCTCATTTCGGGAGATGGCTTTCTCCGCGAACTTGAGATAAAGAGAGGCATAGAAAGAAACATTAGGGCGGATCCACTCACTAAGGCTATTCCTCGAATGCAATAGTTTCGCAAACGGGCTTTGTGAAACTGATTAGTAGAGCAGTTGGATGCTCGGTATCACTCGGGCTGTGAGTATGCGACATCGCAATAATTAGCCTTGAGTGCAAGTGGGAGATTGTTGGATATAGTGCCCTCAGAGTCAATTATTGGATCACAGGCACGTGATTGCAATGATTGAGGGAGGACCTATACCGGTAGGACGGTCTTACTCAAGATGATAGTATGCTATATGGTTTATCTTTATCATCGTGTACATGCTTTAGATAACATTACAAGTCACTTTTGCACGTTGATAGAGCCCATAGGATTCTTGCTTGAAGGCCAGCAGTATGATGACGATCATATACATGGGAGCTGGGGTCTATAAGCACATCCTTAAAGTGGTCCCTAGTCGTGGGAGTTTCGAGACTGGGTATCGATACACCATTAGTAGACTAGTGTATACAGTCGAGACCCCGACGAGGGGCGGTGGCCGGTCTCACAAGTCATTGGTGTCAGTTGGTTCACCTAAGATGTATACAGGTGCTCATTGGGTTATGAGTACACTGGACAGGACTCGCCGGGAACATGCTAGTTGGTATTATACCTGACGTCAGATAGCAGTTCCCTGGTGACATGTGTACAGGTTAGTTCATCGACCTGATATCGTCATTTGTCTCGTGTGAGTTCCCACTGTGCTTTGATTACTACCCTACCACGGCTCAAAGGAGTCGTGCAAACAGGTTTTAGTTGGGTACAGTCCTGAGCCACATGGAGGCAGTGAGCGGATCGGCAGGGGTTTCGTCTCTCCCGATGTTGGGGGTGAGATCACGCTGTGTCTAGGAGAGCCATTACACAAAGTCTTTAGCCAAGGCAGGAGATTTACTGGTAGGTATTCCAGTAGTATCTCAAGGTGTTCTGGGCTACACTCCGACACGACTTGTACCACTTTTGGGTGTCTGACTTTTACCAACCCCCTAGGCCCGACATGCGATGCTCATAGACGAACGGACCGGACTGTACGAATATTGTCACTGACAGGCTCAGTAGGGTGTTAGGATGAGTTCGCTCATCGACCTCCCTTTTGGTCAATACCTGGTAGCCCGTTATGTACGGCTAGTACCACTGACGTGCTAGTGGTTAAATCCACAGCCAAAGTATTGACGAGTCTTTAGAGTCCCCCACAGACAGTTTCTCAAGTTTTGGGCGAAACGTTGTAGAGGCTGTATGATATATGGCAGGGTTCGATCATATACGTGCCGTAGTGCACGGATCATAATCGGGTGGATCATATTAGTGGGCTTTGGTTTAAGCCGGATCCTAGTATTAGATTTGTTAGATTACTTTAGTCTCATCGCATTCGCATTCAGTCGGAATGCGAATGCAGGTATGTATATACAGGTGAGGGGTATCCTTGTGATCCGTCACGAGTTTACTTTAGATGTTGCCGTATCTTTTTATTGTTGTAAACATTTAGGTTAATGTTTACAAATGGAAATAATGAGCTAAAAGTCATGATTAGGAGCATTAATTGTGACACATGCACAAGTGATGACTCATGGTCTCTTTCTTTGTGCATGTGTCGCATTATTGATGGATTTGAGTGTTGATATGATAAGAAGAGAGAGAGAGGGGGCAGCTATAGGGTGGGGTTTGCTCTTGTATTTTTGATCACACACTCTCTCATTTTATCATAGAACACATAAGAAAGAAATGGCTTCTTCTTCTTCCTCCTCCTCTAGCTCACCATTTCCATTAATGGCTTCATCTTCAACCTCCATCCATACACTCTCATGCGTTGAGAATCAATGGATGCAAGAGACAAAGTGATCACACACATTCTCTACATCACCTTGGGCACGTCGGCTAGCAAACTTCGTGTCCGGGTTGCTTCGGACGAAGCGGGAGCCCGTAAAAGGATTCGAAGATGTGGTGCCCTTTCCGACGAAGAGGCCGGAGATCGGAGATGCCGCGAGGAGTTTGGGTTGGTGGCCAAAGACCGAAGGACACGGATCAATCGGTATAGTTTTTCTAACCCTTCTTTAGTTGCTAGTTGTAGGTTAATGGTTCGATCCGGGATTAAAGTCTGCGATAGCGTCTGTTTCAAGTTTTGAAAAAGTTTTCATTTCCGCATTTTGGCCTCGGACAGACGGCCGGGGGGCTACCGTAGACTTACAGCTGCTGGGCTGCCTCTTCGTGAGGGCTTCGACCCTTGGCGCTGGAGGGGCCGTGGGAGGCCCGCCAAGGATGAACCAAGCAGTGAGGCTGCTCGGTCGCCTCTTAGTGAGGGCTTAGATCCCTGGCGTTGTGGGGTAGGCGAGCTACCAGCCACGGATAGCCGAGCAAGGTAGCTGCTGGGCTGCCTCTTCGTGAGGGCTTCGACCCTTGGCGCTGGAGGGGCCGTGGGAGGCCCGCCAAGGATGAACCAAGCAGTGAGGCTGCTCGGGCGCCTCTTAGTGAGGGCTTAGATCCCGGGCGTTGTGGGGTAGGCGAGCTACCGGCCAGGGATAGCCGAGCAGGGTAGCTGCTGGGTTGCCTCTTCGTGAGGGCTTCGACCCTTGGCGCTGGAGGGGCCGTAGGAAGCCCGCCAAGGATTAACCAAGCAGTGAGGCTGCTCGGTCGCCTCTTAGTGAGGGCTTAGATCCCTGGCGTTGTGGGGGTAGGCGAGCTACTGGCCAGGGATAGCCGAGCAGGGTAGCTGCTGGGCTGCCTCTTCGTGAGGGCTTCGACCCTTGGCGCTGGAGGGGCCGTGGGAGTCCCGCCAAGGATGAACCAAGCAGTGAGGCTGCTCGGTCGCCTCTTAGTGAAGGCTTAGATCGCTGGCGTTGTGGGGTAGGCGAGCTACCAGTCAGGGATAGCCGAGCAGGATAGCTGCTGGGCTGCCTCTTCGTGAGGGCTACGACCCTTGGCGCTGGAGGGGCCGTAGGAGGCCCGCCAAGGATGAACCAAGCAGTGAGGATGCTCGGTCGCCTCTTAGTGAGGGCTTGATCCTCTTCTCCATGGGGGGCCGTGAGAGGTAGCGACTCGGTGGTCGGCTGTAACAACTCCATTTTTAGTATACAAAAATTTGCTTTAAATTTAAAGTATACTTGGAGTATTTAATGTTACTGTTACCACTTTAAGTATTTATTTCACACAATAATTACAAGAAGGAGCTTGTGGCTCATTGGTAATACCTTGCACTGCTGAACCAAGCCACCAGAGTTCAAATCACATACCCCACATTATTTTTAATATTGATTTTTTTAAAACCTTTAGAATACCAAGAGTTTACACGTGCATATCTCACAAAAACCCCACTACACCCAAAGATGTAACATTTCCAGGAGTTAGATAAACCGCCGGGGGGGATCCCGGCCGCCTGACTCGGCCGGGAATCGGCCAAATCGGCCCTAACTCAGTCTGACTCACTCCTCAGACCGAGTCACGGCCGAGTCACGGCCGAGTCGGCCGATTCCGGCGCGGCCCCAACATGAAAGTTGTGTCTTTTCATATTCCCTATGCACCTGCAAAATTTCAGCCTCAGACCACTTCCAAAACTCTTTTAAAACCCCAATTACTCCACTTTTAATACATTTTTTTATACATTTTATCACATTTTTCATTTTAACCTTTCATCTACCCTAACTCTAGCCTACCCTATAAATACACCCCCTACCCTCTACCCTTTCACCCCAAAATCCTGAGACCACTCTCTCAAAAATTTTCCAAGAGTCAACAAGCTCAAGACGAAGCTCCGACGAATTCCCGGCGGAACTTCCGGCGACCGTTTTAAGGAACTACCGGCGACGACGCAATACATCGGCGATCTCTCTAGTTCCCTCTCACTTTCTTGTTTAATCTAAAACCCGTAAGTCTCTTTCTATCTCTCTTTTCCATTCTCAAAATACGAAATTACAAAACCCGACGGAATCGGAACAAATCTGATTTCCGATTCGGTTTTCTATAAAATTCAATTTCTCACTAATACAATCATACCTAAACTTTCTCATGTTGACTATTAAACACTAATCAAACAATTTGATCAAGTTTCGTCACATGAAATGATAGCTTTTTCAATTTATCGTATTTTTCACTTAAATACCATATTGTTTCAATCCTTCATTTAACCCCATAAAATTTGCTATGCATTTAAAGTAGATCACAAGGTAACGACCTACCTCCTCACACACTCGTATGCAACACCCCCGAGAACCTAGAATACGAGAAAATAAACATTTTCATTTAAATACCATATATTTAATAAAACCATTTCTAAAGATTTAGTTTGATACACTTTTTAAAGAAGTACCACTTATTATGAAAATACGATAAGTTATGGACATCGGTCGTTTATCTAAACCTGACTTTGTGGTGTCTAGGCTAGGCAAGTGAGAAAGGTAACTTTAAAAGGCCCGACTCACGGTGATTCGTGAGCGGATCTCTCCTTTCCTCACTTGTACTTACCTGACCACAATTGGCGGTGAAGAGGCGATTTGAGGAATCTCACAACATGTCGTCTGGACCAGTTAGGAATGGACTAGTTGATTTAGGAGAATCTAGAACATACAATACGGAAAATATACACCTTTACAAATAAATACCATTTACTTCATAAAACCGTTTTCTAAAAGATTTAGTATTTACAATCTTTGCAAAGCGCCGCTACAACTCACTTTGGGCAACCCGTTCGGGATGGTGCGGTTTATAGCACATTCTCGGGTTTAGTAGTGCGAGATTCAGACCTCCGCAAAAAGCATTCGGTCTCGAAAGATTTAAAATACGACATCTTAAGAAAATGAATTTCTAGAATATAAAATATTTATTAAAATTATTTTTGTATAAATATATATATATTTATCATTAAAATATCTATTACGTTAAGATATAAATATTCCACCTTTTTCTAAAAATCACAAGAATCAATTTTACATTAAAATACTATAAATTCCACATAAATCAATATTACAAATAAATACCTTTATTTATGAAATTAGGATATTTTCACTAGAAATATCCCAATATAAAATCCACCTTCATTACAACTCTAAAGACGAATAGCGAATACTTGAGGTGTATTTTGAAAAGTATATAAAAACTATTTTTGCATAAAACCCCCTCAAGTTTTATAAATTATCCTAAGGACCCTAGCAATTATAGGTTTAAGAAATAATCAAGACTTCGATTTACATTTCTAATTGTCTGACTCGGGTTTGAGTCTGATTAATCTGACTTGAATATGATTCAAGTCAATCTACAATCTACAATCTTCAACATGAATTCATGAATCCAATTATCAATCTATACGACTTGACTGAAACGAACCATGGATATACATTCCATTTACATGGTTCTCCAGTTATTCTAATTACATGATTCTACGGTTATATCCGTTTACTGATATCATGGTTTCGGTCAGTCTTTCAATTATACACTCAATTCAATTTATAGTACAAAACAATACAAATAAAATACTACGGGGTTTAAGGGGTAGATTGGTACGGAAGGTGTTAAAAGTGGCACGAGGAGGTAAGATTAAGACACCTAACCTATATTCTGTTGCTATTGTACCGTGGCATAACGGTTCCTTGTACATTCCGTTTGCCCTGGTCTCTAGCATATAGAGACCCCTCTTGTATACACTGGCATCCTTCTGTACCAAGCTACAAACAACAGCGGTAACACAACATTACAACAAGATAAAATAACTTTAAAAGATACCTTCTTATTTTATCTACTATACTTTCCTCTTATTTTTGGGACTTACCGAGAGACCTGTTCGGTGACGACATTCTATTTCTTTCTTCTTTGAATGTTGTCAGGTGATTTGGACCCGGAAGAGATCGAGCTATCTGCAGAAGACTTAGAGCAGTTTGCTGAAGAACCAGAGCTCTAGTTTCATTGTACATTTTCCATTTAGTATTTTTCATTTCCTATTATGCCATTGTTTAGGCATCGTTTTATTTCAGTTTTATTTCCTTTTCATGCATTGTACAAAAGAATGTTAATAAATAAAAGTTGTTGTTTTTATTATATCTTGTCTCTTGTGTATTTACTTTTATATTGTTTAGATACGCTTAGCGTATGTACTTCTGAGTATATACGTAGCGGACCAGTCGCGTCCCCTTCGCCGTATACTGGGAAGCGGGGCGTGACAGGTTTTGTTGGTGGCCCATGCAGGTCAGAGCTGTATGAAACTCTATCATGCAGTTCTGTTCTGCGTGAAAAACCTAAGCAATATAACACAAGAACCAGCAACTAAAACATTCTTTACAATTCATATTCCTCGAATCTTATAATTTCATATTCCTTGAATCTTATCATTTCATGTACTTGAATCTGTCCTAACCCAAATTTTCTTCAAGGTTATGGATTCTCCGAACAACACCGGCACCAACGTCAACAATACACCTCCACCTCCACTACCAATCGTTCCTGCTGTTCCTGCGCCACCCACCGAGCAAACAGTACTACTTAAAACGATCCGCAGCCTTCTTGAGGGACAGCAACAACTCCTGAACCATCCCGAGACTGACGCTCCTGAGGTAAAGCAATTCAGGGCTTTACATCCTAAGCAGTTCTCCGGAAAGGGAAGCCCACTTGAAGCTGAGGAATGGGCACAAAGTATAGAGGATGATCTGGCGGCGGCACAAGTGCCAGACATAGCTTGGGTCCGTGTGGCGAAACTGCAGCTCACGGACAATACTCGCAACTGGTGGAAGGCGGAAGAAAGCCGTCTTGTACAGCCTATTGAATGGAAGACTTTTCGCGAGAAGTTCGACGTGAAGTACTTCCCTGTGACTGCCAGGTTTGCCATGGAGCAGCAGTTCATTCATCTGCAACAAGGTTCGATATGGGACAAGTCAGTGGATGAATATGACGCTGAATTCACCATGCTAAGTCGGTAAGATATGCCACAGTACTTCAAATTTCTTAAATATCACATACTACACAGCTAACACAATCCTTTAAACAGATTCACGGCACACTTGATACCGACGGACGAGATCAGAGCCCGTCGCTTTCAACAAGGTTTGGACATGGAAATTCAGGCTGCACTAGCCACAGGGAAATTTCCGACTCATGGAGAAGCTCTGGAAGCTGCCCGCAGTTATGAGGCAGTGATAAAAGCAAGGGGCAGACCTCAGTCTGCAGGAGTTTAGCGCCATGCCAACCAGATGGCAGGAGGAGCCTCGTCCAGGCCACTTTTTGTGCCAAGGCGACCCGGAGTACCGAACCATTGTCCCAGCCCAGCCTTTTGTACCTACTGCAAGAGAGTCGGACATATGATGAAAGACTGCCGGCGAGCCAACCGTTTTTGCTTAGTCTACGGCTCAGCTACTTATGATATTGGGTATTTCCCCCAAAGGCAAAACCCAGTTGCTGCACCCAGGCCAGCAAACAATTACCCACAGCGCCCAGCCATCCAAGCCCCTGCTCTAAGACCTGCACTACCTGCACCGTCCAGAGGACTACAAGCTGCACCACCTCCTCGTCAGTTCCATCAAGCTCAAAGGAACGTTCCGAGAAATGCTCCTCAGGCCAAGAGGAATGTACCAAGGCGCCAGGCTTTCACTATGTCGGTGGAAGAAGCTGAGGCCACTGGCCAAGTCATCACTGGTAAAATTTTCTTCTCAAACTTTTCTTTTAGCCTTGTTTATCTACACACTTTCCTTATACCTAAAACATATCCCACATACCTTAGGTACAATCTTAGTAGCCTCACTACCTGCACTAGCACTATTTGATACCGGAGCATCGCACTGCTTTATGTCGCAATGGTTCATCCGAACCCATGCGATTCCAGTCTCACCGTTTGTATCCAGCTGGAATGTCAGTTCAGGAAATGGCGTTCTAAAGGCAACCATGCGATACAGCTTGTGTCCAGTCGTCATCTGCAGTAGAGGGTTTTATGCTGACTTCAAAGTACTGGACATACCGAACTTCGATGTGGTTCTAGGAATGGATTGGCTTGGAACTTCTTATGCTACCATCGACTGTCGTCAAAAGAGGGTAGTATTCAAGATTCCAGACCATCCGGTCTTCTATTTCAAAAGCAGAGACCGTACCCTGGAGCCAAGTACCTACAAAGTGAAACCAAGGGAAGCAGTAGTTGCAGCAGCTCAAGCGGAAGAAGAATCAAGACCAGAGGTAATTCGAGAGTTCGACGATGTATTTTCTGACGATATATCGGGTTTGCTTCCCGATCGAGCTCTTGAATTCAGTATTGATTTAGTACCAGGAGCACAACCGGTGATCAAAGCACCTTATAGATTAAGTCCGGAAGGTTTGAAGGAAGTTCGAACACAGTTGGACGAATTATTGGTGAAAGGATGGATTCATCCCAGCACTTCAAGTTGGGGAGCACCTGTACTACTTGTGAAGAAGAAGGAAGGTTCATACAGAATGTGCATCGATTATAGAGCCTTGAACAAAGTCACTATAAAGAACAAGTATCCACTCCCGTGCATCGATGATTTATTCGATCAGCTAAGTGGATCTTGTATTTTCTCTATATTGGATCTTCGTTCAGGTTATCATCAGGTGAAGGTCAAGGAAACTGATATTCACAAAACAGCTTTCAGAACTTGCTATGGACATTACGAATTTCTAGTGATGCCATTTGGAGTGACCAATGCACCAGCAATATTTATGAACCTAATGAATCAAGTTTTCCGGGAGTACTTAGACAGGTTTGTTGTCATTTTCATCGACGACATCCTAATGTATTCTAAGAGTCGGAAAGAGAATGCAGGGCACCTATGAATTGTCCTGGAAACTCTTCGACAGCATAAGCTCTATGCCAAGTACAGCAAGTGCGAGTTTTGGCTAAAGCAAATTGGTTTTCTTGGACATATCGTATCAGGAGAAGGAATCTCTGTGGATCCAGCGAAAGTTGCAGCAGTTAGCGAATGGCCTACACCAAAGTCAGTGAAGGACATTCGAAGTTTCTTGGGTTTAGCTGGATATTACAGAAGGTTCATTGAAGGATTTTCGAAGATAGCAACACCCCTGACCAAGCTCACACGTAAAGATGAGGAATTTGTGTGGTCAGAAGCATGCGAACAAGCTTTCGTAGAACTCAAGTCAAGGTTGACATCAGCACCTATTCTCGTAATACCGGATCAATCTGGAGGATTCGAAGTGTATTGTGATGCATCCGGTAAGGGATTAGGATGTGTTCTACATCAGCACGGTAAGATTGTGGCTTATGCTTCAAAACAACTGAAGACTCACGAGCGCAATTATCTAACGCATGTTCTGGAGTTGGCAGCCGTCATCTTTGCTCTCAAGATTTGGCGTCATTATCTAATTGGTGAACGAGTGAACATCTACACAGATCATAAGAGCCTGAAGTACGTGTTTACTTAGAAGGAGTTGAATATGCGGTAGAGAAGATGGTTAGAACTCATGGTGGACTTTGACATCAAGTTGCAATATCACCCAGGGAAGGTGAATGTGGTACCTGATGCACTTAGTCGCCAACCATTATCGATGAATCTCACCGCTCAGTGGAAGCTTCAACAAGACTTGCATCAGATGGAGATTGATGTAGTCATGCCAGGTAACGCTTCAAGTTTGATGAATTTACAAGTTTAATCAACCATTGTCAATCAGATCAAAGCGGCTCAAGCAAGTGATGCTAAATTGCAAAAGATCAGAGAACAAGTGGAGAATGGACTCAGAACAGACTTCATCATCCATGAAGATCGATCTTTGAGATACGACAACAGATTGTGTGTACCAAAAGGTCCTGTACGGGAAGAGTTAATGAAAGAAGCTCACAGCTCTCCCTACTCAGTACATCCTTGAGGTACCAAAATGTACAAAGATCTACGTCAGAATTATTGATGGCATGGAATGAAGCGTGAAGTAGCCAGAAGCGTCGCAAAATGTTTGGTGTGTCAGCAAGTAAAGGCTGAACATCACAGGACAGCTGGACTACTTCAACCGTTACCAATCCCAGAATGGAAGTGGCAACACATCACGATGGATTTTGTGACTGCTCTCCCTCGCAGCACAAAGGGTAACGATGCTATATGGGTCATTATGGATCGACTCACGAAGTCGGCTCACTTCATCCCATTTCGGGTTGGCCAATTAACTGAGGCATTAGCAAAGAAGTACATGGAGGTAATAATCTATTTAAGATTTAAACTCTTCATAATGTACTATCTCTGATACCCATGAACTCATACAGGAAATTGTGAGACTTCATGGAGTGCCGGTCTGCATTGTCTCCAATCGTGACACCAGATTCCGATCGCAATTTTGGCAGAGTCTGCAAGCAAGCTTGGGAACAAGTCTGAACTTCAGCACGACTTATCATCCACAAACAGATGGTCAGTCGGAATGAACTATTCAGATCTTAGATAATATGCTCAGAGTGTGTATGCTAGACTTCAAAGGATCGTGGGAAGATCACCTGCATCTTGTGGAGTTCGCGTACAATAACAGCTACCAAGCAAGTATAGGAATGGCACCTTTTGCAGTATGTATGGAAGGAAGTGTCGATCACCATTAAGTTGGGACGACATCGGAGATAGGGAACTTCTTGGACCAGAGATGATAGTAGCGGCCGTTGATGTGGTTCGTACTATCAGGGAAAGAATGCGCATAGCCCAAGATCGACAGAAACACTGGGCTGATGCGAAGAGACGACACTTGGAGTTCCAGCCAGGAGATCACGTATTCTTGAAGATATCTCCGAACCGCGGATTGATCCGATTTGGAAGACGGGGTAAGCTAAATCCGAGATACATTGGACCGTTCGACATACTCGAACGAGTCGGTGAAATGGCATACTGCTTAGCGCTTCCACCCTCATTGGAAGGAGTGCATAATGTGTTCCACATATCCCAACTCAGAAGGTATGTGAGTGACCCCAGCCATGTTCTTGATCATTCCGAGCTCACTATACAGCCCGACTTGTCTTGTGACCAACAGCCTGTGGAGATCCTGGACAGGAAAGTGAAGACATTTCGGAACAAGGAAGTTAATTTGGTCCGAGTGATATGCAGGAAAGACACTCTAGGAGAGTCCGCTTGGAAAAGGGAAGATGAAATGCATGCAAGATATCCTCACCTCTTTGTAAACAAGTCCTCAAATAAAAGTTGTAAATTTCGAGGACCAAATTTTTGTAAGGAGGGTATACTGTAACAACTCCATATTTAGTGTACAAAAATTTGCTTTAAATTTGAAGTATACTTGGAGTATTTAATGTTACTATTACCACTTTAAGTATTTATTTCACACAATAATTACAAGAAGGGGCTTGTGGCTCATTAGTAATACCTTGCACTGCTGAACCAAGCCACCAGAGTTCAAATCCTATACCCCACATTATTTTTAATATTGATTTTTTTAAAAACCTTTAGAATACCAAGAGTTTACACGTGCATATCTCACAAAAACCCCACTACACCCAAAGATGTAACATTTCCAGGAGTTAGGTAAACCGTCGGGCGGGATCCCGGCCGCCTGACTCAGCCGGGAATCGGCCTTGACTCGGTCTGACTCAGTCATCAGACCGAGTCACGGCGGAGTCGGACGATTCCGGCGACGGCCCCAACATGAAAGTTATGTCTTTTCATATTCCCTATGCACCTGCAAAATTTCAGTCTCAGACCACTTCCAGAGCTCTTTTAAAACCCCAATTACTCCACTTTTAATACATTTTTTTATACATTTTATCACATTTTTCATTTTAACCTTTCATCTACCCTGACCCTAGCCTATCCTATAAATACACCCCCTACCCTCTACCCTCTCACCCCAAAATCCTGAGCCCACTCTCTCAAAAATTTTCCAAGAGTCAACAAGCTCGAGGCGAAGCTCCGACGAATTCCCGGCGGAACTTCCGGCGACCGTTTTAAGGAACTACCGGCGATGCCGCAATATATCTGCGATCCCTCTAGTTCCCTCTCACTCTCTTGTTTAATCTAAAACCCGTAAGTCTCTTTCTATCTCTCTTTTCCATTCTCAAAATACGAAATTACAAAACCCGACAGAATCGGAACAAATTTGATTTCCGATTCGGTTTTCTATAAAATTCCACTTCTCACTAATACAATCATACCTAAACTTCCTCATGTTGATTATTAAACACTAATCAAACAATTTAATCAAGTTTCGTCACATGAAATGATAGCTTTTTCAATTTATTTTATTTTTCACTTAAATACCACATTGTTTCAATCCTTCATTTAACCCTATCAAACTTACTATACATTTAAAGTAGATCACGAGGTAACGACCTACCTCCTCATACACTCGTATGCAACACCCCCGAGAACCTAAAAAACGAGAAAATAAACATTTTCATTTAAATACCATATATTTAATAAAACCATTTCTAAAGATTTAGTTTGATACACTTTTTAAAGAAGTACCATTTATTATGAAAATACGATAAGTTGTGAACATCGGTCGTTTATCTAAACCTGATTTTGTGGTGTCTAGGCTAGGTAAGTGAGAAAGGTAACTTTAAAAGGCCCGACTTACGGTGATCGTGAGCGGATCCCTCCATTCCTCACTTGTACTTACCTAGCCGCAATTGGCGCTGAAGAGGCGATTTGAGGCATCTCACAACTTGTCGTCTGGACCAGTTAGGAATGGACTAGTTGATTTAGGAGAATCTAGAACATACAATACGGAAAATATACACCTTTACAAATAAATACCATTTACTTCATAAAACCGTTTTCTAAAGGATTTAGTATTTACAATCTTTGCAAAGCGCCGCTACAACCCAGTTTGGGGAACCCGTTCGGGATGGTGCGGTTTATCGTACATCCTCTGGTTTAGTAGTGCGAGATTCAGACCTCCACAAGGAGCATTCGGTCTCGAAAGATTTAAAATACGACATCTTAAGAAAATGAATTTCTAGAATATAAAATATTTATTAAAATTATTTTTGTATAAATATATGTATATTTATCATTAAAATATCTATTTTGTTAAGATATAAATATTCCACCTTTTTCTAAAAATCACAAGAATCAATTTTACATTAAAATACTATAAATTCCACATAAATCAATATTACAAATAAATACCTTTATTTATGAAATTAGGATATTTTCACTAGAAATATCCCAATATAAAATCCACCTTCATTACAACTCTAAAGACGAATAACGAATACTTGAGGTGTATTTTGAAAAGTATATAAAAAGTATTTTTACATAAAACCCCCTCAAGTTTTATAAATTATCCTAAGGACCCTAGCAATTATAGGTTTAAGAAATAATCAAGATTTCGATTTACATTTCTAATTGTCTGACTCGGGTTTGAGTTGATTAATCTGACTTGAATATGATTCAAGTCAATCTACAATCTACAATCTTCAAAATGAATTCATGAATCCAATTATCAATCTATACGACTTGACTGAACCGAACCATGGATATACATTCCATTTACATGGCTCTCCAGTTATTCCACTTACATGATTCTACGGTTACATCCGTTTACTGATATCATGGTTTCGGTCAGTCTTTCAATTATACACTCAATTCAATTTACAGTACAAAACAATACAAATAAAACACTACGGGGTTTAAGGGGTAGATTTGTACGGAAGGTGTTAAAAGTGGCACGAGGCGGTAAGATTAAGACACCTAACCTATATTCCGTTGCTGTTGTACCGTGGCTTAACGGTTCCTTATACATTCCGTTTACCCTGATCTCTAGCATATAGAGACCCCTCTCGTATACACTGGCATCTTTCTGTACCAAACTACAAACAACAGCGGTAACACAACATTACAACAAGATAATACAATTTTAAAAGATACCTTCTTATTCTGTCTACTATACTTTCCTCTTATCTTTGGGACTTACCGAGCGACATGTTCCCTGACTGCATTCTATTTCTTTCTTCTTTGAATGTCGTCAGGTGGTTTGGACCCGGCAGAGATCGAGCCATCTGCAAAAGACTTGGAGCAGTTTGCTGAAGAACCAGAGCTCTAGTTTCATTGTACATTTTCCATTCAGTACTTTTCATTTTCTGTTATGCCATTGTTTAGGCATCGTTTTATTTCAGTAGTATTTCCTTTTCATGCATTGTACAAAAGAATGTTAATAAATAAAAGTTGTTTTTATTATATCTTGTCTCTTGTGTATTTACTTTTATATTGCTTAGATACGCTTAGCGTATGTACTTCTGAGTATATACGTAGCGGACCAGTCGCGTCCCCTTCACCGTCTACTGGGAAGCGGGGCGTGACATCGGCAGTGCCGACGCGGACGGAGTCTTCTCTCCCCCTGTAGGGGTCCTGGTCCCCAGGGAGGAGCGGCAACTTGATGATCTTGCCCTGCCGTTTGGACGCGGACGAGTACTTCCACGATGGACGCGAGTCGGTCTATCCGGCCGGCGAGGGCGTTGATGGCATTCGGCCGAGGAGGTTCGTCCGCGCCTCCGTTGAGGGGGAGGCGGCGGCTGGTGCTTGGATCTTCGTGATGATCGCTCGCCATTTGATTGAGATCGGAAAGTGAACTTTTGTTTTTGTGGAATCAAGGATTTCCCATAGACGGCGCCAGCTGACGGAGGCGTGAATCTCCTTCAGATGTTACCTTCCGTTGATCTGCTGATGGCGGCGACAGGTGGCTGAGATTGGATCTGGAGGCTGTCGCTCCTGAAGCGTGTGGATCTCAATGGGTTTGAGGTTGTGGTTGCCGAGCTACCTGCAAGGAAGTTCCGGGATGGTTGTACCACCGAGGACCCTCTGACGATCAAGTTAGACTAGAGATTCGAGCAGAGTAACGGCTTTGTGGAGTAAAAATGGCTTATTTGAACCATCTAAAGAAGGGGTTTATATAGCGGTGGCAGCAGGCGAGACAGGCGCGAGAATCACGCCGGACGTTACGCTCCCGACGTCATGCCCGCGTGATGAGCGGGACCTCCCATTAATGGCGAGACAGGCTCGTTAATGGGGGATTGTGGTGGCGTGGAACGTGGGATGTGGCCGGTGGAGATCTCGCGCATGGCGAGATTCGCGGGATGGCAGTTACGCCTGCAAACGGTGCTGTTGGTCGGTCGATGAGACCGAGGAAGATGACCTCGGCGAGAGAGCTCGCGGAGGAGCGGGAGAGCCGAGGTATCTTGGTTCTGCTCGAGCCCGGAGACGAGCTGAGAGGGCCGAGGAGGCTCGGGCCTGTGATAGCTCGGAGACGAGCTGTGGGGCCGAGAAGGCCAATTGTGCTGGGGGCTCGGAGGTGAGCCAGCGTTTGCTTGTAGGACGGGCACAGGAGTGGTCTGGTCAGCCACTGTAGGTCCTTTCTTATGAGCCCTGGGATACGTCGTCTGCCACGTATCCTGATCTGGAAGATCACCGATATCGAGCATCATCACACTTTCTATGTATTCAAGAGGCAAAATGGAAAATTACAAAAATCTTTTGACTGTATCTATGAAAAAGGCCTCTTACATTCAGGCATAAGTATATTCATTGCATGAAAGGATCCCTTGCATCAGGGATGCAGTAGGCAATCGCATGGCTCAATAGTGGTTCTTTGTATATATAAAAAAAACACAGTCGTCTCACGAGTCATGGGCCAATAATCTTGATGATAGCATAAGGGTTTTCATCTTTACTGTTATTAAGCAAGCTCCAAATTTATGGATCATATCATTAATTAAGGATCTATCCGAAAAAGTTGGAATGTTTATTCCCAATCAATTCACTTGCTTCAAGGTATCCATATGATTATCCTTTCTGAAAATTCTTGTTGTCTACTCTATATTCGCATGGCAGCATAAGGGTTTAGCTGTTGCTAAAAAAAATTGCTTTCTACACTATCTTAAAAATACTAAAGATATACAATGGCGAGCTTCTAAGGTGCGAAGAAAAGGGTTTATATGGGAAATGATTTTCCTACCCATTAACTATTCATATCCGTATATACCCAAGAGATAGAAGAGATGCATCATCTAGAAATTAATTGCATATATGAGACCTATAGTGTTTATCTTTTGGATACATACGGATAGGAGTTAAAATGGGCAGGAAAAACATTTTCCCACATATATATGAATTCTCCAATTCCAAGATGCATGCATTTGTTCGGATCTAGATCAACATACGTAAATCATAGGCCAATCGGGCCTGGGGATTGTTTTTCAACGGGTTAAAACGGGTCGGATACGTTCTAGGGTCCATAACCCATCAGTTATATACCGTCCTCCAAATTCTCTGTGGGGTTTTTTAGGGTTTTGGCCATTCTCCTTGCTCTCCAATCGCAACAATGGCGGGCAGCAAAAGGAAAGACTTTCAGAGACAAAATCAGCAGCCTCAGAAGCACAGCAAAGCCCTAGATGCACCCATCGACGACGACTTCGTCTCCAAGAAGCGATCTCGCGCTCCAAAGTCCCACCAAGGAGAAGAGAGACTGATTTCGTCCAATCTGAGCTCGAAGATTTTGAAGGAAGCCCTCAATCAGCAGAAGGAGATCGAGAAGGAGGCTGAGGAGCGAAACCCTAACGCTTTCTCTGCTGTCGATGAGAATCCTTCGGTCGCTGATGACGAAGAGGCGGAGGATATTGATGGATTCAATGGGTTTGATGAGACCCAGATTTTGTATGATGAAAACTTGGTAAAGATTTGATTTTTATTATGTTTGATTTAATTTGGGTGAGAAATTGGTGATTGTGTTGATTTTGTGTTTTGATTTTTGTAGCAAGAGATTGATGAGGAGGATGAGAGGGTGTTGGCGGCTTTCATGTCAGAGAACACCGGGCCGCAATTGACACTAGCTGATATTATTATACAGAAAATTAAGGAGAAGGATGCTGAGGTCACTTCTGGTTAGTTTCGCTTTTGATCAATTTACGAGCATCGATTTCAATTTTTTTGTTATCTGTTTATATGAAGGATATTTAGGAAATCAAAATCACAACTTTCTGTTTAAAAAGTTTCTAAAGATTTTTTAAATCATAAACCAATATCATATGGCAAATGATCTAGTTGAATTATATAATAATTTAATTTTCAAACTTCCGTTTGTGGGCAGGCTTATCTTCTTCGTTACTAAACTCTCCTTAGATAGACATGTAATATTGTGTGGCTCCTGCTTTTAGATACTACGGTGGCTAATCAACTTAATTTATTAATTAGAATGTTATAAAGGTTGGATCTATGTTACCATAAATCGCTATACCACTAGCGAATTGCGAATTGGAACCATCATTCCCAATTCGGGAACACTAGCGCTCCGGATCAGAAAAATCACCGTTCCGATCGAACCTATTAAAAACTTATGTTAAATTAGACATAAAATTGGGGTTGTGTTAGATTATATTGAAAAATATGTATTAGCAAAAAAAAAAAAAGTTGAATTATATATATGTATATTATAGATCAATACATATACAAACATACAAACGATCCATAAATACTTTACTTTCTAGAAGTATGTTTTCCATTTTATAAAAGCATGTCGAGAAAGGCTATCCTTATCGAACCGAGTTCTATAACAAGTGGCGTTCTGTGTATCAGAACGTTCCGTGTTTTAGGTAATATTATGTTGGATTCTAAAAACAACTGAAGGATATGTATTTTTGGCATTGACTGTAAGCCTTAATCTATGCACACAACACACACATCAGACAACACACGCACCCAAGGGACCCACAAATTTGCCCTGAAAGCGTTAATTGTGGCCTCAAAGAATGATATTTTAATTGTAAATTTATCAGAGGAAATGATCCTTGACAGAGCAGAATGGAAGAGAAGGATCCATATAGCCGACCTCAAAAATTTGGGATGAAGACTTGTTGTTGTAATGTTATAAAGATTGGAAACTTTCTTAGGATCTTAAACGTTTTAACTAATATAAAATGATAATATTGCCTGTGAAGAATAACCAATGGAAGAAGAAGAGATATTTGAAGTCCAAAAGGGAAAAGATTGTGTCCATTGTCACTTGAATTTTCCTCTTCTGATATCTTGTTGTAAACAGGACCTTGTTTCATGTCGCTAGCCGTTTGCATGCGATAATGCCAGACCGTTGGTTTCCAATCCTCGGCCTCAACAAGTGACCAATAGACGAAGGCTAGTGGTTCACTATCTCTACCTGGATTATATAAATTCTGCAATGCCTCTAGTTAGTTAGTCCCTGTTTTACCCTCTTTGCGTTTGTGATACCAACGTTAAATAAAACAAGAACGCATATATGGATGGGGGGAAAACTCAAAAGGTGAGGGATATGATGAGTAATCAGTGCATCCATAAGATGTAGTAGAGATAGCTTCCATAGAGTTAAAGCAAGAGAGAAACTATTGAAATTGTTTCGGCTTGTGCAATGGAGACAAATAAGCCGGTATGGTGTGTGAATTATAATGGAAGACAACTGTAGCATTTGAACTAATTTTCGGAATTAAACAATAGTCTTGATCGTCTTAGGTCCAAGTTGCAAAATTTGAAGAAGTGAACATTATTGTAAGGAAAAAGGAATTTTAAAAGAGTGGATAAATTTCTTAAACATTAGCCTTTTGGAAATACAAAACCGCATATTCGTTTTTCAAGCTTTGTTGTATTCGTTAGTCGTGTTTGTACCGTTGTATCAATGCAATTTTGCTTATGAGTTTACACGGGTTTTGGAATAATGGCTATGAGGATGTGTGTTGGTTCTGAACTGCATAAGTTCTACTACAACAAAGTGGTCCTACACAACACTTTCCTAAGCAACTCATATACAATAAGAAACAAAAGAGAAGTTTTGGGACCCATTCATGTGGGTGGGGCCCATTGTCTCCATCCCTCGTTTGTTTCTCGTCAAGTTTAGGACAGAGTTGCGTAGGAAAACTTTACTCGTTCCACTATATGTTGAATCAACATGAGTTGTTTGGACAGAGTTGTGTAGGAACACTTTACTCGTTCTACTATATATTGAATCAACATGCTAACGATCAAATTAGAGTTCTTTGTAGACCTCGTGTCAGGTCAGCAAGCGTAACGAAGGTGCTTGTCTTAGAAGCATGTTTCTAACCTTTTGTTGCTGGCTACCTGTGGCTGTTTTATAGCGTTGTAATGGATAATGGTTATTTTAAGATGATCTCTCCATTCTGACCTGTAAATAACCCATTCAAAAAATGTAAAATGTTCCAAAATCCAAACTGTTAGGATGGGAGAGTAGGTATAGTTACTTCATGCAGAATTGAAAGTTCATTCCCAACTCTATGAGAATTTATAGTAATCTCTTTTTAAAGGATGCATTGTCTTCTTTAGCTACCGATTCAATATATGTAATCCAGTTCATATCGCTGCTTATATGACAGAACTCTTCACCTTCTGTAGAGCTGATTAATATCTCACATTTTGAGGTGATATCGCCTAATTTCTGCATTATGTTTATTCATTTACGAATAAACAGTTTAAATTGTCTCTTCAAAAGGCAAATCTTATCCAGGCGTCTTTTCTCCCGGAGACATCTTCCATCACTTTCATTGTAGTCATCAGAAATCATGTACTTCGTTGACTAGTTGAGGACCTGTGGCTTTTCTTATTATAAGAACTTGCTCTGTTGGGATAAATGGGAACTTGTCAAAAGTTCACATGCTATGAAATTTCTATGATATTTTCCCTCGCACTATTTTTAACAACATATTTATGTTTTTTTATTAAACAAAATCAAAATAGGGTTTCCTCTGGAGGGAAAGGCTCATTTCATGAAGCCCTCTGAATGAAGATCTGAAAAATCAGTAGAAATCAGTTTGTGTTTCATAGTTTAAAAACTGTATAATAGTTCTTTGACATTTATATGTTTTAAATGATAATTAAAGAATCTAGGTGAAATAACTAGGTTATATGTAATTTTATCATAGTTTTGTGTGCAACAGAGGATGTTAACCACTCACCACATCGTATGTTCTCTACTTATTGATTTTTTTTGGGTGATACTTCAATGTGGCCACAGAAGCACGACCTCTTCCCAAATTGGACAGCAGTATCATAGACCTGTACAAGGGGTATGAGTTGTCATCATCTCTTTTTATTTCTGTTATCAATAAATATTTTTCTTTTGAATGTTCTATCCTTTGTATGACAGAGTTGGCAAGCTGCTCAGTAGGTACACAAATGGGAAAATTCCCAAAGCCTTTAAACACATCCCACATCTACAGCTATGGGAAGATGTGCTATATTTGACTGAGCCAGAAAATTGGTCCCCTAATGCTATGTACCAAGCTACAAGAATATTTTCTTCAAATCTAGGTGTTAAAGGGGCCCAGCGATTTTACAATTTTGTTCTACTACCGAGGCTTAGAGATGACATACAAAAGAATAAAAGACTCCATTTTGCCCTCTACCAGTCTCTGAAGAAGTCCCTGTATAAACCAGCTGCTTTTTTCAAGGGAATTCTCTTCCCACTATGTCAGGTATGTAATCGTTTCTACACATGACAGACTGAGAACTAATCTATCCAAGTTATCATCACCACCTTTAAGCTAGGAATTTTTAAAAAAATATTTTTCTGCTCTTGGAATCTTTTTATACTCTATATGTCCTGTTCCGCCAGGTTGATGTCATTTTTTCTAGTATATTTTAAGGTCTTTTTTATGCTTAATTGCACAAAACACATTGTAGTATACCCCCCCCCAGCGGTTGTATTAGCGTAAACACCCCCTTTGTTCAACCAAACCCTGCACAAAACACTCATACTTATACTTTAGTTCTAAACAACACAAATGAAAAACGTCCTGAAGGTATATTAGAAAATCATTTTTTATAACTAAAACTGCTTGAAGAGAAATAATTAAAATATGTTACGGTTATGAAATGTCTGAGGGGTGTTTGCATAATTAAGTAACTTTACGGTTACAAGTGTTATACGGGGTAAACTAAAAGGGGCTGGCTTGTGTTTGTGCAATTAAACCTTTCTTCTTTTAAGGAAGATCAGGGCATTAGGTTGCCCATTTCATACAGTGATATTAATATGTAGAAAAGTTCAAAATACAGCAAAAGAAAAGATAAAATACATCCAGTACTCTTGAACAGGACACAATTCTCTAGCATGTTTTAGTTTATGGGCACTACCTCAACTTTGAAATTTATAGATGGCATTTGATCAATCAAAAGCTCAATATTGATTTCACGGAACTCGTTATTTAATTTATTGTTTTGGCATTTTCCCACCTCCCCCCCCTCTCTCCCCCCCCCCCTCTGACGACAATTAATTTTCTGTGGTTTTTTTGCTATCCCTTTTTGCAGTCAGGAACTTGCAATCTTCGAGAAGCAGTCATAGTAGGAAGCATTATTCAGAAAGTTTCTATACCTCCCCTTCATTCTAGGTAATATTCATTTACTCGTGGAGTTTGATCTGCTTAATGTTTCTTAGATTTCAACCTATGGGTTAATAGGAATCCAATTTGCTGATGCATGTTTGCACTTTATATCCTTAACAGTGCAGCACTAATGAAGTTAGCGGAAATGGACTATTGTGGCACGACAAGGTGATGCTGTCTATTGAGCTCAACGTTTTATTTGTTCTGCCCATAACAACAAAATTAATACACTCTTAAACCTAGGTTTTAACTTTTGCTGCGGTACCAAATCATTATAATTTTTTTATTTAGTTGCTATTATGGTTGTGAATCTTCCTTTTGGCTAACAACGCACAATCGGTAATGCTCTTGTCAATTGTGAGACATGTTGCAGTTGGCATATGCAATCATAAGCTCGTTATAATTCTGCTTAATCTGTTAAGTTTATGAATTTCAGAATACTGAATATTCATGTCAGTGTCAATTACTTTAATTGTCATAAGATTTATATAATATTTGAAGTGCTATGATGAATATCAGGTAAAACCAAATTATTCTGCAAGTCTACTCTTTTAGATGCTTGACACTTATCACTTTTAATGCATTACAGTTATTTCATAAAGCTATTTCTCGACAAGAAATATGCGCTGCCTTACCGAGTGCTTGATGCTATTGTTGCTCATTTCATGAGATTTTATAAGGATGAAAGAATAATGCCTGTAATATGGCATCAATCACTCCTTGCCTTTGTCCAAAGGTAAACCTTTCTGGAAAGCTATTTCTCATTATTACTATGATTAATTTTACTGAACACCAAAAACTAAACTTGTTTTTTGCTAACCTACAATAAACTTTGTAAATTAGAAGATAAACTACCAAAAGGCTTCATGCTAACAGTACCATTTTTATTGTACTCATTCTGTTAAACTAACATAATGGCATAATGAAATAGTGTTGTTATAGTAGTTTACTGAAAAATGGGTAGTGTTTATATGAAAGTTATCAGTTATTGGTTGTAATTTATAAAGATTTTGGTGCTAATCCCCCGGCGAATGGGGTTAACAGAGGGGGGGGGGGTGAGGTCCCGTTGACGCGTACAGGGACCCCTGTCAGCCCCCGCTTCGCAGAGGATTCACGGGCCTACGATTCACAGGCCCCTTTTCTTCTTTTGTAATTTAGTAAGAAAATGTATGGTGAAATTAAGCCTATTTTGTCTTCAATTGTTTCTAGTTTACTGAATTTGAAACTACTGCATGTTATTTTCTCTCATTAAAAAGCATGGAAATTAACATAAATTGGCAAAACTTACGAGGAATTATGAACAATTTCATTTTAAATGCTTGTTGCGATCGATTAGATTATGAGATGGTTTGCCTCTAACAGATACAAAAATGAGCTGACAAAGGAGGATAAGGACAACCTAGATCAGCTAATTCAATATCAGAAACATCATTTGGTATTGTTAATATTATATTTCTATATATACAAATACTTCACCCTCTTTGGTACTAAGTTGGGTTCATTTATCTCTCTACATAGGTTACCCCTGAAATTCGTCGGGAGCTGAAGAATAGCCGCAATCGGGGAGAAAAGGAGGATGATCTAATGTCAATTGATATCCTTTATACAATTAATTATGGATCACATTTAAAATTTTCATTCAAGATTATCGCATTGGCATTTTCTATTGATTTAGGTTGTGAAACATCCATCTCCATAGTCTATTTTTGTTTTCATTACTAGAGAGCTAGATTTTTAAAAAATATATATATATTAAGGTTATTAATATGTCAGAAGAGAAAAGTGAAACTGATGTGTCATAAAGCAAGTCACATGGAATTTGAATTTAGCCAATTAATATGACAATTCTGACTGCAAAGATAATCTTAAATACAAAAACCTAAATGAAAAGAGAACTTGCCCAAAATTTTGACAATCTCTTCTCTTTTCTTTTTCCCTATTTGGCAAGTGCTGATTTCATTTTCATACATGAATGATGTCCTGTATGTGGAGCCCTTTCAAATAATTTTCTTATGATTAATATGATGATGTTACGATAAAAGTAAAACTACTTGTGTTTCCCTGACGACCCTTACCATCTCCAGTCTCTGTGATCAATAAGAAAATCGAAGAAGACAGATGGGATTTTCCTGAGGTTCCTATGGAGGAGGATTGAAAGGCATAAAGCCGCTCTATAGGTAACTACCAAAGTTTGCCTTGGTTTTTTTTTTCCAGAGATTTCCTATGCCAGCATAGCATATTTCATACCCTAACTTTAAAAAAGGCGCACTTCACCCTCAACTTATTATACAGATGTAAATTTTCTTTCTTCCTACAACTTTTTCCTCCCAAAATAACCCCTAATTGGCGGCGGCTGTTTGCCTTCGTTTAGATCCACATAAAAAAAAAACCTAACCGATAGGCAGAGCAAACATGGTATTTTAGGGGGAATAAAGAGAGTTTTCAAACGAAAAGAACACCACCTATGAAAGGGATGAAGTACAGCCTAAAAGTTGCCTAAAAGTTACAGGCAAGGGGAGTGATTTGCAGCAATTTGCCATTTTTCTTGCAGAAAATTGTGATGTATTCTGATTCCTTCAACCTATCTTCATTTTCCATGCAGTAGTGTGGTATGAAGTTAACATCTCCACAGAATTTTGCTCCCATGTTCGACTGTTGTACCGGCAGCACTGCATTATTTGTAGCTCCAAGAGGACCGAGCACGAAACATATTTGTTTGCAATCAAGTATAATTATACTAGCCAAGTTTAAAGACATGTTAATTTGCCTGTTGCAAAGAATGTATTGGATTTTGTTCTTACTGGATCTTTGATTTGTTGAATCAGAGATAATTTATTATCGGATGTTTTTATTTTATTTCATCATTTTTGTATTTTTTAGTTGTGAAAAATAGGTCCAACTTTCTAGCTTTAAAAATCAATAGGTTTAGATTCCTGACCTAAAAACAGCTGTGAAAAACGCCTGAAAGATTCTTGTGTTTTAGTTTCTATAGTATATTTATTATTTTTTATGCATGCACTAACCTTTCAGATAAACTACTACATATATGTTTTAATAAATTGTTGTATTTATTTTTAAAGTGTTACATTTATAGGTCAAATGGAATAGATACAGTAATTTTACTAAAAAATGCAAGAGTTTTATGTCAAATGTTGTATTTTAGTAGTGGTTTTTACGTTATTTTAACATAAATGTAGAACTTTATGGCATAAATTTAATATTTTGAAGGAGAACTATAATGCAATAGATATAGTAATTTTACTAAAATATGTAATACGTTTTATGTCAAATGTAGTATTTAAACACAAATGTAGAACTTTATGGCATAAATTTAGTATTTTGAACGACAAACTATAGTAAAAGGTAAATGTAATAGTTTTCATATCAAATGTAGTATTTTAACACAAATGTAGAATTTTATGACGTAGTAGTACTTTGAAAGATAACCATAGTACTTTAAAAGGTAAATGTAGTATTTTATCTGTGCACTGTTTGCATAAAACAAAAGTAAATGTACTATAGGGACTAAAACATAAGAATCTTTAAGTTTAAATAGGTTTTCACAAATTTTTTTTTTGATCAGGGATCTAAGCCTATTACTTCCAAGGAGTTAGACCCGTTTTTTCCTTTCTATTTTTATTTTAGGAGGATTTAGTTGCTGTGTCAATTTTCCTTGAGCAATTGCTCCTTTTCATATCATGTTTGAAGGAGCGTTTTTTATTTTGTTTTCGCTGGATTAACAATTTGTTGAATCAGAAATTATTGATTTATTTTTGGATAATGTCTTCTGAAGGTTTATTTGCTGTGTCAAGAAATTATCGGTCTATTTTGGATCATGAAACCATCTTGCGGCTAATTTTGTTTGTTATCCTTGTCAAGTTTAAAATCTGTTTGCTAACTGTGGGGGCATCGACTACTGAAATGATTCGGATTCATACTTAGAAGACGAAAAGCAAGTGTAGCAACTGGCAATTGCAGCTTTGTAAACTAAGTGCATTGATACTATCACATTGATGAGACATAAAAAAAAGAGAAAAAAGATATTACTCTCGATCTCTTCTAAAAAGAAATACGGGAATCAAATTCATTTTGAGGATCAAGATTACCGAAAGATTTGCCAGCTAAATCACCAAGCATATCGTTTATGTATTATTTATCTTTCAGATTTTTCTTACAGCAACTTCAATTACAACCACAGACAATTACATAGAAGATTCACTGAAAGCTTTCCATTTATTTGCAACAAGCATGTCAAGTTGTAGCATTCAGATCTCCAAAGTAGAGATGGGACAATCTATCATCAAACTTGGACATCATTTGGTAAGAGCTAAATCCTCGATAGCGGTTCTCATATCTTGCTATGCAAATATCCGTAACGTTTTTCAACATTTCGTCTTCCCGAAGAAATGGTTGGTCCACAAATTCATCCAGTGGCATCCACTAAAGAAAAGAAGAAATTATTTTAGAAAATCAAAGTTGTGTGAGAGAACAAAAAGAATGTCATCCGTATGGACTTTCTGAAACGAAATCACCCAGATGGATGGCTTCGATCGGAAGAACTAAATGAATAAGAATGATTCACGGTGTACATTAGTTCAACTCAAAATGACGAATTATCTGTTGATGCTTAGCGTAAATAATAATTAGCTAAGGTATTATGTATATTTTACTTGCCTTTGCAGCTTGGATTTCAGACTCATCGATGGTGATATCGGTTGACAGCGGCCTAAGCATGCACACAAAGAAGAGATCCGACTTCTCAAAGATCACATGGTGGGCATGCCTATAAGTATTGCAATAAAATTAAAGGGAGGGACTAATGAAATTGCTACCAATCTATAAACATAAAAATACGATAATGAATTTCATAGTTGCTAGTACATACATGCAACAAAAATATTGTAATTACTTGTTTTAATACAAATATAAATTTTAATCTTATTAAAATAGTAAAGAGATTCATCATTCTTTAGGATTTAAATGTGAACAAGTGTTTTTCTATGAAAGTTCCATGGTTTGAGAGATCTCGAGTCTTTTTCTAAGGGGTGCCATGTGGCATCAAAAGAGATCGCCATATGATACCACATTGCATAGAAGAAACTTATATCAGACAATTTTTAGATTGCAAACCTCCATATATAGTTTGCAATATGATAATATAAATTAATAATATACGAATGCTAAGGATTCGATAAGTAGATTAGCTGATCCCTACTCTTTGTATTAGACTTGGACAGTAAATTTTTTAAGAATAGCCAGGTTACCTGAAAGCAACCACTTCGAGAAATGTTGTATCTACCTGAAATTTATTAAAAGGGGGAAAAACAACTGTGTGATCAGTATATTTGTAGACATATGTTTCTAAAGAAAAGAACATTATATTCGAGAAAGGGTTTCTCTTACTCCAGTTTCTTCTTTGACTTCTCTCACTGCGCCAATGGATATCTCTTCGGACTGAAAAGCAACACCAGTCATTATAAACCTGATGCAGCTATGGAAATGTAAATTTATATAAAAAAGATCGGGAAAATTAATATACAGAAACCAACCACCATCATTTGCCACTAAAGTGGGCCTCATCGGCACAGGTAGAGAAAAAAGATTAAATATCAACCCAAATAGTAAAACAAGACCCTTTCATTTCGGTTCATTTTCCCCCTCTATTTTTCAGGACTCGAATCCGGGACTTCAGTGATGACAATGAATTAATAAATTTATACGGGAGGATCAAATTAGCACCAACGTAATAAAAGAAACTATTGCTTCAACTAAGCGTAATTCAATAACTGACGCATACCTTATTGATGAAACCTGTCGGAATTTTCCATATGCCTGAGCATGTCAAGGGACATTTATTTTCTTTCACAACAAGCACCTAATGTCGAAAGAAAATACAATTCAAGGGGTTAGAAAGTTGCTAAAGAAAATGGGTGTAACATTGACATTTGTCATTAAAGTCACAAAATTACCTCTTTATTCTCATTGACAACAAATGCTCCTACACCCACATGATGTGTGCCAGTCAAAGGAAGCATGCAAGGTTCATCAGCAATCCAATATGTTAACACAACGTAGCCCGGCTCTGCATGGTGATAACTGAATCCTTCCTGTTGAAATATTTTGGAAATTCAGTTAATAATGATCTAAAATTAGGTGAAAACAGTAATCAATACCAGAATGTGCATGAGCTCATATTAAACCAATTTTACCTTTGTTATAATAAAGGGCATCAATTAAATATAAACAAGTGTTTTTGAGATGTGATATACATGTATAGAAAGGTAACATATGTAAACGGTAATTTCATATGAGTTCATTTTCAAAACCTTGTAAAGGTAATTATAATTCAATTCATTTAGGTTTCAAGAATTGTGTGAATCAGTAGATTAATTGAAGAATTTTGTAGAAGACGGACACCGGGCATCCAAAAGGATGACTGCATACATTAAAATAGATAAATGCAGTAACTAAATCTCAAATTGCAAAAGTTTTAAGAGTTTCCATTATAATAATAAATATAAATTTCCCATGCAGTTCATGAATTGCTTATCCAAAGTAACTGCACAATTACACTTAGGTAAGCCTGCCATTTTGTCAGTCGCATGCACAAAAGGAAATATATGAGATAGCAGAAATTTGAGTGTGGTTGCTTTTCTACTTACCTTTAATGCGATAGGAACAAGATCGGATTGCTCTTCTAGTATCTTAAGCCAAACTCCTTTCTTTTCCTGGTTTTAAATGCAATAGACAATTTGCCGCGTCCATCAGTATTGACAGGTAACTAATAGTTATACAGAAAGCACACACGCGCACAACCCCACAACCTTTAGCTTCCAATAAGAAATTGAAGTTTGAAGAATGGCTGCAAATGCATTGGCACTAGATGGCAAGGACTCAGGATCAACTATCACCCCATCATATTCATCTTCATAAGCATCCAATAATTCATCTGTTCTAAACAGCGAAGTGTCAGTGGTGGAAACATTAATCCCTTTCCTTTTGCGTTCGAAACCTCTAGTAAACAACAAATTCTTTCTTAACACAAGGTTCTTCGGTCTCACATTTGAAATTCCCAAGGATGGAAAACTATAAGTGGCACCTGTAATGTGCAATAGAATTTAAAATATTCCTGAGCTTTGCATCTGAATTATATATATAAATTTGAATCTAAACCACATCTGAAACAGATTGCAAAGAAACAAAAACATAACGGTTCAATAATTACTATTTCAATGACATGATATGCAGTAAAAAATTAAACATAAAAAATTTCAAGCATCTCTTTTCAATGAAGTATGTTTGAATATTGGAACCACGTTAATAATTTTGGAAGGCACGCGATATATACTGAAGGAAATCATCTTATGCTGATCTTCATGCAACTATGAAATCAGCAAGTGACGGCATTTTAAGTTTACAAAAACTATTGCTGATTTCAACCTGAATACTATACATAGATCTTTGGTCCATAAAGTGTCTACAAAGAGTGTAACGGAACACTGTAGCAGCTTATAGTTGTACAAACAAAACATCTACCAACATACTTTTCCTCGACGGCCATCTAGCAATATGCTTAATTATTTACTAGGAGAACTTTGAGAAAATATATGGTCTTCGTTTTCTTTTTTAATTACAATCTGAATGCCGCTTCTGAGAAGTCAAACTGATCAGATAAATACATGTGCATGTGTGTGTCTTTGAGTGTATTCTGTCCTTTTATTTTATCAGATAATCAGAAACTAGGCGGTTAATTATAAAGTTCTCCTATCGCTAAATGCGTCCAGAAAAGGAGGAAATTGCACTAACAGTGACGAGTAAGCTAACTGATCTCATAGACAATGATAAACAAAAGTATCATAATTTTTTTAAATTGATCCACACAACATTGTAAACTGACTCAAGGTGGATTAGCTGACCATGTTTGGGTGGTTAATAGCATGATACAAGAAAGAGGGTGTATTTTGCAATAACTGCTTCTGATTTGCACTCGAAAGCTGATACAATAATACAGAAAAAAAGGTTGCTTGGAAACAGGTTGATTATCAACAATGAAGAAAAATCAGATTATTGGTCTTAATGTTGTATTTGCTATTGTTTGGATACACAGAGAACAGATGATAACAAGATAGTACATACCAGTAAATTGCCTTGTATCTGGAATCCTTTGTTCTCGCAATGGAAAATAATAGTTGGAAGCCAAAAGATGAGACTTGATCAATGCCATTGTGTCCTATACTAGGGTGCTTTGAGATAAGCAGTATCAGAGTTGGCATTGCTCTGAGAAGTGTTGCCAAATTTATAGCTTACAGAAATCAGCTTGTAGACCTGCAAATGGAGAAAAGGCAGCATATGCCGCCCTCTTTTGCAAGTAGGAACTTGAAATACCGATTATTGTTCGGAATTTAGGATCGATCAATCACACTGACTCTAGTAGGATAAAAGATCCCCCACTTTCGTTTGCATAATCCAGATCCCTCACTTTCATTTTTGTCTCCAGTGTTTATGGTGGTGATTAAATCAAGAAATCATTATCATGTAAATTGAAAGGGAAGAGCCACACTAATTGATTCTATTTTAATTGCTAAGCCTCAGCCACCCGGCAATTGAATAATACAACTTCTCCACTACAAAGACGAAATATTCTTCATTCGAAGACCTTTCATCATTCTACGCCATCAACTTACTCCCCGAGATGCTTCTTGAAGAATGTTCTTCTGTAAGAGATCTTGGCAACTGTTGTCTCCCTATTCTGTTACCTGTAACTTTCTGAAGTAAATAATTATTTTACTTGTCTGATTCATATGTATTTCTTGAGAAAAGTGGGTATCAGCTAACTCATAGGCTGGTCAAAAATTCAACCCTCCGCAATTCTTTTATGATCGGCACCATCCATCTTAATCTTCATGGCCTAATTCATATGTACACCAGTTTTCATGTGACTTTGATATTACTATTTGCCTATTGATTAGTGATTGAGAATGTTATATTGTCATTATAAATTAAATTATTAAAAACTCAAATGTAATATTATTGGTAAAACTTGACATTTTCCAAAAATTCACGAGCCTATTCTTGAGATCGAATTGCATATGTTATCACAATGCATGAGCCAAATGTATAGCTTGGTCAAGTTTTCAAATGTATATCAAGCAGATCACTATGTAGCCTATGCAAATTTATCAGATGCCTTTAGAGATGGATATTCAAATTAGTTGCAAGTAAATAATTCATTTCGTATGCAGGAATTGTCAAAAAGAACCATGGAAGTTGATACTCTCTTCTAAGCATGCGATACTGAAATGTGTTTACATGGCATGTTTTTGCGGGCTTCGGAAGAAGAAGTTGCCTGTATAAATATATATTTTTCATCTTTACCTCTATCTACAACCAAATCTGAAAGCCGGATTCCCATACCTCAGGTCCTCAGCAATCCGTCATCAAACAACTTGACTGCTTCTCCTCCAATCCTGAAGGGCATCAGTGCACCCTATTCTATTCCAGATGAAAAGATACTTATCCAGTTGGTCCATTTGTTGAGTATGTTGGCATATATTCTTGTAGAAGAATGAACAAAACTTAATTAAGATGTCCTATTCTGACGCAAAATAATTATCATACCATGTAGTAGCAGTGAGTAGATGTCTTTTCATCTTCCTGAGTTTATTGTTCTATCAACATACATTGATCTGTAAAAATGGCAAGAATAATAATTTCTACTATGTGGAGATGCCAGATATCTTAAAACAGTTGCTAAGAAATTTCCTCCATGAGGAATCAGACATGCTGCTTCACTGTGAAGCGTCTATTACTGGTTGTGCAAGCTGCTCCTGATTACCTTTCTCTATATTTCCCTTTCAATGGTGTGTTACAGTTTTACATGCACATCCCAGTGTACTATTTTTGAAAATCAAAGCCTCAAATACATCTCACAGAGAGGTAATCTTTAGATCATATCAATAGCTATTATTTTCAGACTCTGCATTATTTTCCAGTCAGAACAGAAACAAATTTTAGAATGATGGTTTTGAGAATAAAGCTTTAAACATCAAGCATGGATCATGGACATTACAAATCTATAACATCGTTGCACAAACTTGATTCCAGAGAAGTGAAAATTGAATAAGATCAATCATCAGACCACCTCCAAGAGAAATCATCATGAAGGCCAGTTATTTAGGTCAGAATCCAAAAATTGTCAACTATTAATTTGATACCGTCAGACTTGCACCAGCAGCAGGGTAAGTATTTCATGTTCATGTTCGAATCCATGTGCTTGTGGTGAGGGTCCTGCCCTCCTTTTTTGGGGGGGAGGGGTTGGGGGTTGGAGGGCATAGTGTTCTGCTTATTTCCATTTGATTGAGGGATGTAAGGATGTTAATGGAAGTAGACCACGTAACAACAAACAAGAATGTACTTAACAGCAAAATCTAAGAGAAAGCAGAAGCATGAACTTGAATTTCTGCTTATCTGCTCGCCATCAAAGTAATAGGAACTAATCAGCTTGCACTTCTAGCACCTTTTGCCTAAAGTTGTATCTTTCTCAAGAATTTTACACGCACTGAACAATTTGTGGTATATGCCAGTATCGACGTACTGTTTTGCTCTAGATTTTACGTGTACTTTTGAAACAGAACTTGATTCTCTATAACAAATCATTCATCTTTACGATTCAGGCTCAGTAACAAAAGTAACATATTGGTCTCCATGAGCATCAAGTGATTCAATTATCCTGATCAGTCCTGAATTGACAGAGGCAATACTGCTCGCGCTCCTCTTGGATTCACAACTAGTCTTGGATAAGAATCTTATTGAAAGTAAAGGACTTTGGTTAGAGTTTCAAATGCCTGAGCAGAAGAATACGGAAGTGGCTACAAGTAACATAAAATTTGAAAATTGCAACATGAGAAATGTGAAAAGCTAAACAAATTGCAATAAGATAATAATAAGAAAAAGAACACTGAGAATGTAATAGATGTTTCTCTAATTTTAGTCAAAGCAAGAGATTGTAGAAGATAAAATGTGATAATACCTCGCCTATGTACAATGTTGCAATCTAAAAGCAATAATTGCAGATTTGCCTTTGTTTAAGATGTTTATCCTTAGAAACACGTCATCGACGTTGTCATCATCTAAGTGTTTTCCCTTCAATATGGGATTGGCTATGAACCACTCCATGAAAGAATTGACAATTGATTACCAACAGTATACTAAGTTTAAATATCATGATGCATATTCACAACGTAAGGTTGTGTAGCTCATTTTATGCAAGACAATAATGAGATATATGGAACCTAGTAAAAGATAATATAAGAAATGTTAACACTACCAATTACACAATCTTTTGAAAGCACATATTTTTCTTCTGTATTAATGAGCTAAATGACTCTGCTTCCAGTTGACTGAAATACAACTACCAGAAACTGAAAAGTTGAGGCATGTTTTTGTATTTCTTTTTCCATAGTTTGCTTCATATCCAATCCTATTTTGACGGGAGAAGGCAACGTCGATGATGACGATAAAAGATAGAATACTAACTTCATCTCCATGATAGAATAGGAAACAAAACTATCTAGTTTGGCTCTTCTGAAAGAATAAATATAACCATTTTATTGAATTTTTTTTATCAATACGGAAGGAATAGGAAAGCATACCGTGATTCTACAAATATTACCTGAAATCTCAGAGGGTGCTTGTTGATGCATTCCTAAAATTATGCTTCTCTAATGAGCATTCAATTGGGAAGTAAACATCAACCTTTAATAAACTTTGCCCTGATTGCTACAGCTATTCGCTGTACAGTTTGATGCCTCCTATGGACTAGACTGACTTAAAATTGATAAATACCTCAAGATAATATTTTTTTCTGATCATATGGAAGCGGCCCCTGAATACATCACTGATTTAATAAGTGAACAAACCTTTATAACAAGAATTTATCATAAAACGGTTAAAATCTTTGAGGACCAAATCCATACATAATTTGATCCCACATATTATATGTTCTACAAAGAATGTGAATATATATAATTATCATTATGCAGGCTAACGTACTACTATTAACTTGCATTAGAGACTTGAAGCGCATAAAACACAGGATAGCATTACAACAGCAATAATTGTTGTTGTTGTTGTTTTTTTCTTGAAAAGAAACAATAATTGTTGTTGCTGGGTGCATTGTTACAAACTTGGGGCAGAGCATGCAAAGTTTTTATTACCTACAATGCAATAAAACATGGAATTAATTGGTCGAGCATTTGTCTTTCTGAATATAAGTACGTAAGCAATGATTTTCAAATATTCTATTTCAGACGAAGATAGCTTCCATTTCAATTTAAACAACGCAGTAACTTTGCAACTTCTTTTTGATGGTATGTACTCAGCAGTAATACCATGAGCGTACCGCTTACCTCAATTTACCTCAAGGGGCTCACAACCCAACCAGCTATGTGGCTTTGCTTGCGTGCTCGTACTATTTTCTGGGACGCACTTTCTAATCGTTCAAGCACTGAGTATGTTATTGTATCTGGAATCGGCCCCTTTTGCTTTAGAGTTGAATACAGCTCAAATGCCTCCTCTACTTTACCATGCTTCTCAAGACAATCAAGCGAAATGCTGTAGGTAACAATGTTAGGGTAGCATCCCACTGAAAGCATCTCCTCAAACAACCTACAAGCCATCTCAACCCTGTTTTCCCCATCTTTCCAGACATTCTGATAAGAATTGTGTACGTGTATGCGTCCGGTTCACAAAACTCGCGCCTCATGTCTACAAGAACCTTGTAAACTTCATCCACCTGTTAACGGCATGGAAAGCTGTAAAAGAGATTTAAATGGAAGAACACCAGAGATCTATATAGAAGAAAACATTGCAAATCAATGACCTCATCACCTTGACCGTATTACAATTTTATTTGCACCCTATTACCACCTTGTGATTGGTTTAACAAGGATATGATTTTCAAAATCATGTTCTAAACAATGAGTTATAAAAAAATAAAATGAAATAAAGGATATCATCAAGAAACAAGTCCATATAGATCATTTATGTATGGGGAGTGCTCCATTGCAAACCGGTCCGTGTTTTTTAAAAACAGGAACTTCCGATTAACGACATATTTTAGCCATCCAATCCATTCAAGTTGATCACCCTATCCTCAAATACATGTGTATGAAAAATCAAAGGATTTGAAGACCTTTAGCCTATGCATCGATGAGTGCAAAAATGAACGTCTTTCGATAATGCAACATAAACTTCATTCGACTCATAGGTTAGAAGTCTTCAAATCCTTTGTAGGATGATCAACTTGAATGGATCGGATCGCTAAAATATGTCAATAGATTGGGAGTTCCCATTTTTTAAAAACGCGGACATGTTTGCAATGGATCACTCCCTTGTATGTATGTATACAGTAATAATAAGCTTAAGCTCTCTGCCCGCCTACAAATTATTTGGTTGTCGTCCGTCTTGATCTAGACAACACATAGATACAAAGTATATGTTGTTAAAGCAGCTAATTATGGCAATGTATATTGTTACCATCATAGATTTTTCTGTACCTTTTTCTACAGCAAATCTGTTATCCCCCCTTCTCTCCCTAGACTAGAAGAACTTGGAGGACGCTAACTCAGCATTACTTAGGGTAATAAAGCCCTTCTCTTGAAAATATTGGCACTAACTAAGAGATGAAAGATTTAAAAGCATGATTAACTTATTTAGTAATGTCATGAACATGCAACACATGAACTTACCTTCAACCATGATTGGAAATAGAATCTTTAATTCTCCTTTTTGATCTTTTCTTCTTGCCCACTTCATTATCTTAATGTTTATCTTTTGATAGAAAATAAACTAATCTGAAATCACAGGGATTGAAATGTGTAGGCAATGACTTCTTTATATAACCCTTCCATTAAGGAGTAATGGAAATACTAAGTAGTTATAGAAACTGCTTTATTTTATACCAAAAACTTAGTTTAATAGGATATAGGGTCATTATATCTTACATTCTCCCACCTGACTCTAATCATCTTATTAAAGATATAATATTGTTGCAATTATACTTTATGACCAAATTAAATAGTTGCATTTAACTGATCAAATATTCTATCTTTTAGAATCTTCAAACATGTATATGTATATGTAACTTTATAAGCAATTATTCAGAGTCCAATCTTTTATTGCTTCAATTAACAATAATCACATGGCTTAAATTTATTGTGCACACTTTATTCGTTATGTCTTTAACACTAACAACATCCAAATATATCGAGACATAAAATATATATAAAGCTCACAACGAATGACAACATTAAATACTAATGAGTCCCATATTCTTTACATGACCCTTAAATGAAATGACTGGTATCGCTTTAGTCAGAGGATCAGCAATCATAAACTCCGTTCTTATGTGTTCGAAAGCCACTATGTGATCACGAACACGATCTTTAGTTTTAAGGAACTTTATACCAACGTATTTTGATCGACTCCCGCTTTTGTTGTTGTTAGCAAATGCAACCACAGAAGTATTGTCACAATAAATAAGTAATAGCTTTGATATGAGATCAACTACTTTAAGTTCCGTGACAAAATCCCTTAACCAGGATGTCTGTGAAGATGCCTCGTAGCAACTTATAAATTCTGCTTCCATTGTTGAGAATGCAACTAAATTTTGCTTCATACTCCTCCAGGATACTGTACCTGTCACGCCCCGCTTCCCAAAATACGTAAATACGACACGTGACAGAGCCAACCATATTACCTATGGCTAAGAAAGATTCCTCCATAGTCACGTTACGGCTGTCAATCCGATATCAAGAATAGTAAATAAAATCTAACTAACACATGTCCATCTGTCACAGTAGGAAAAAGTCAAGAAATGTATATAGCGGAAACGAATAAAAATCCAATGAATAATAATATCCGAAACGCGTCCCTTATGGGATCACATCGATAAATTTAAACTACGGAAATAAAATAAACTAAATATCTCTAAAACTAATCATCAAGCTCCTCACTGCTCAGCTTGTTTGTTAAAATACTCCCGATCTTCCTACGACAAGATCAAAATAACCGGGCCATGCAAAACCCAGACGTCAGTGCGTCATACATATCGAAATAATAGTAATAATCAAAATAGGATGCTATGATTAAACATGAGTGTAAATCATAAACACATGTTTAAAACAGTGAGGTATAGGTGTGTGATGTGTATCCTAAAATCTGTGCTTCTAGCTTATCTATTCTATAAGTTTTTGAAATCAATTAATGGAATCGTCGATATAACTCAATCGTATCCCGTGCATGCCTGGGACGACGGTCAAGACCCTCAGGGCTGAATCCGAGACATACCGCTAAACAGTAAAAAACATGGTATCATGTATAGACGAATGATGTTAGCACCATCATTCCGGGGCCGAAACCCGTATCGACTGATCAGTCTCTGGAAAGTATCGAATTGTTGAGTTACAAGTCAGGTTTCATTATTGATTTCCTCTTTTCTCCCTGGTTTTGTGTTCAAGTCAAGTATTGATGATATCTATCTAATTCCAATACAGGATCAAACAGGTACATGTCTTGTCTATCTACATAACAAGTCACATCCATTAGGACAACAAGTCAGGATTGTCGGTATTAGTAATAATCCAAGCAACCGGTCTGGTAATGTGTCATGAACATGTCAAACAGTGTATAATAACAAGAAGAATACTAGGTGGGAAACAGTAACCAGTTATATAAATACGGTAGAAAAGACTAGTACATATTTTCTATGTGGTAAGGTGTTACCAATCTATTCATATATCTATCTGTAATAATCATTTTACGTCTGCTACAAGATATACGGCAATCTAGATAAAGGATACTAAACTGAAATAAAATTATAATAATATTATAATAAACTAACATGCAACTAGATAAAACCGTTATTGATATAAATACGGATTGATGCCGTAAAATCCGTAAATTGCAAATAACATGCTAACTATTGACATACGCATACTAATAAATAACTATATACAATAAGATACGTAATGTAGCATGTCGCAAGTTTAGAAACTTGCCTGATCGAAAACTCACGACGAAAATACGGATACCACACGATGACACGATTGAGAAAACACAGCACACGACGTACGATCGAACAAACCTCGGCCAGGCAAACACGACGATGAGTTCTGGGTTTGAGAAGTGGTAACTGTAGATGGAGTCTGGGCTGTGCTCGTCGGCGGTCACCAACTCCGGCGAAGTAAGAAAAGAGAACAGAAGAAGAAGGAAAAGAAACAAGAAGACAGAGAAGCTGGAGCTGTTGGATTCTGGGGTTTTAACATGGACGAGGAGAAAGAGAAGGTTGGTTGGCAACAAGGTTATAGGGACCGAGATCGATGACGAGGTGTTTTGGACGGTGAGGGGTTGGGCTGGTGATTGGGGAAAAAAGAAGAAGAAGAAGATGAGATGGTGGTATGGGGTGCTCTGGTTGTAAGTCGATGTCGCGCACTCCGCGGGTTCCCGGGGAGGCGGAAGATTTAAAAAACGATTTTTACAAAGATTGCAATACCGACTTGAACTCCAGGATCGATACTAAACCCTTACTAGCAAACTTGTATGAGATTAACTACTCGGAAAGAAGTTTATACCTCACGTTACATGTCCTTCGGGTCTTCTTGTTGCTGTCCTTCTCCTCTTCATAGGCACCATGGATCGTTTGGATCGGGCCACCTCGTCGGTCCTCTCATGTCAAAGACGATCCACCCGAAAGTCTATAGATCGAGCTCCTACCTCAAATCTGAAGTAACTAAGGCACCTAGTTCGCTACACTAGATGATCTAGATGATGCAGAAAATATAGATGGAATGGTTTGTCTCTTATAGTCTTAGGTTTCTCAACTCATGAGACATGAAAGGCTAGAGGTAGAAGAAGAACACTTGAGGAAAAAGCTTGTGAAGGTTTTGCATAGCAAAGAGAATGAGCTCTCACTGTCTCAAACTGAACCATACCCCTTTCTCAATAGAATAACTCATATTAGAAAATGAAATATGGTTCATATTCAACTTAGTGAGTCATGGGTTGAAAACCCTCCATGTGTCGCTAAGAGCCATACTAAAAAATATGCAAAAATCCACCTCATTTCCTCCACCTAATAATGCAATAAACATTTAACCTAAAATGTTTAATACAAATTATTAGGTGTCTTCTTCTAGAACATCTTTGAACAAATTATAAAAATGCCCCTCATCCATATATACATACCCGTATCCGTATTCTGAAAAATACGAATACAAAAGAGACGAAAATAATCCACCTGTATAATACTAGGATCCGGTTTAAACCAAAGCCCACGGTATTATCTGTCCGAATCATCATCCGTGTACAAGTACACATACGTGATCGAACCCTATTGTAAAACCATACGACTTCTACATCTTTTGCCCGATGCAGGTAAACCCTCTGTGTGGGACTCTAAAGACTCGATACTACGCTGGCAGTGGGTTTAACCAAAAGCCACAAGCGGTACTAGCTGCACGTAACGACCCCCAGGTATATGTCGATAAGAAGGCCGATGAGCAAACTCATCCGAATTCCTTCTGAGCCTATCTATGGCAATCTCCATACAGTCCGGTCTGTTCGTCTAAGAGTATCGCATATCGGGTCTAGGGGGACGGTAATCGTTAGACCCCTAATAGCATAATAAGTCGTGTCGGAGTGTAGCCTAAAACACCTTGAAAAACTACTGGAATACCTACCAGTAAATCTCGCTTGTCTTGGCCAAGGACTTTGTGTAATGGCCTTCCAAACACAACGTGATACAACCCCTAATACCGGGAGAGACGAATCCTATCTAACCGCTTTGCCTCTAAGTGCTTCAGGACTGCACCCAACTACTACCTGTTTGCACGACTCCTTTGAGCCATGGTAGTGTAGTAATCAAAGAACAGTGGGAACACACTCGAGGCGAAATAGCAGTGTCAAGTCGACGGACTAAGATGTACTCATGTCACCTGGGAACTGCTACCCGACGATAGGTATAATACCCACCAGCAGTCCCCAACGAGTCATGTCCAGTGTACTTATAACCCAATGAGCACCTGCATACTATCTCCAGTACGACGTACTAATGGCTGTGGGACAGACCATCTCGCCTGCTGCGATGAGAAGCGTATACACTAGTCTACTTTGGAGTATCAATGTCCAGTCTTGATAATCCAACGACTAGCGACTTGTATAAGGATGTGCTTATAGACTACCCAGCCCCTACTAGTGTGACTGCCATCACAACGCTGGTAGTCAAGCAAAAATCCTAAGGGCTCTACCAATATGTATAAGTGATATGCAAAAACACATGCACATATTGAGGTAGAAACAAACCAGGCAGCATACTACCATTTTGAGCAAGACTGTTACTATATCCGTGTATATCCCAAGCTTCCTGTTTCTCCCAATCAGAGCAAAGCTCTGATCAAAATTTCAAATTTTGAAATGAAGCAGCGCTTCATAGCAGTGCCAGTGCTGAGAGAGTCAAAGACTCTGAGGCAGCGCTCACGTGCAAAGTACATGAGCGCTAGCGCTAAGAGCGCTGCACTCTAAGCAGCGCACTACGTGCAAAGCACGTAAGCGCTAGCGCTAAGTATGCTGCACTCTAAGCAGCGCACCACGTGCAAAGCACGGGAGCGCTAGCACTGGAACTAAATGTTCCTAACCGTTGAATAAAAAATCCAACGAACATGATTAAAAATCATCAATTGACCAGAATAAAATTCTGTTAAGGAAAAATTCCTCAAAATCTTTCCGAACAAAAAGATTGTGCTCTGTAAATCAGAGCACCGTTGGATCAATGATCCAAAGGTGATTAAAAATCACCAAAATATAGAATAAATTCTATGTGGGGGAAGATTTCCCAATCTTGTTAAAAACAAGAAGATTGTCTTCTGTAAATCAGTGGCCCTTGAATCAAAGATCCAACGGGGAGACATCCCCAAATCAATTAGAGAAAATATCTCTTCAACTGATTGAACAAATCAGCCTTGCCCTATATAAAGGCCCCAAGACATCATGTCTCATATAGAGGGACCCCCCCAAAAAAAATCTTTGAAAAAACTTCAAAAACAAAGAGCAAGCTCTCGAAAGAAGAAGAATTTCCTCAAGGTAAATAAACAGAGAGATGAAATCATCTCATATTAAAAGAAGAATTTACTTCTTTTCTAAGATCATAGATCTATAAGACCAAGGTCTTTCATAAAAAGAGATCAAAATATCTCATCACAAAGAATAAGAAGAAGAATATAATTCTTCTCACAGATCATAGATCCGAAAGACTAAGGTCTTTTTACAAGAGAGATCATGAACATCTCATTATAAAAAGGGGGAAGAATAATTCAGTTCTCTTAGAATCACAGATCCATAAAGTCAAAGCCTTTCACCAAAATAAGAGATTCAAACATCTTCTATAAAATAAGAACTTTGTTCTTAGAATTTTGAGACAAAGTCTCTTATAAGAGAGAATTTAATTCTCAGAGCGCAGAACTGATCAAAGTTGCATAAAAATAGCACTTCAGCGCTCCACATCTAGCGCAAAGTGCTGCAGAGCCTTAGCGCTCCAAATTTAGAGAAGCGCTCTGCGCTCAAGACTGGCGCACAGCGCCAAGCGCACCACGTGCTCCTCACGAGTGCGCTAATTTAAAAGAGCTTCAGCGCTCCTAATCTAAAAGAGCTTCAGCGCTCCTAATCTAAAAGAGCCTTAGCGCTTTGAATTTAATGAAGTGCTCCGCGCTCAAGACTGGCTCACAGCGCCAAGCGTGCTACGTGCTCCTCACATGTGCGCTACTTAACAGAAGCGCCTCAGCGCTCCAAATATAGCACACTGCGCTCATTGACTGGCGCTAGCGCCAAGCGCACCACGTGCTCCTCACGTGTGCGCTGATCGAACATAAATTGTTCTATAAATAAAGCCCTAGAGTTATGACGAATGCTCAGCATTCAATAAAAGACAAAAAGGCTGTCAGAACCCAAATCGATGCTTAACATTGTCAAATGTTTAACATTTTAACTGAGTGGGCCGAGCCCAAGTTGGCCATAAACCCCTCATTCAGATTAATTGAGCCCATATACTTATAAATCTCAGATCTTAATCCCAATTGGACTACAGATCTCCTAACCAAAATTGGTTCAAGGGTATATCTCTTCACTTCTTTGATATTTGTCGTTGTAATCCTTCAACATTTTCAGAGAGGTGACGGGTCCCGACAGCCAGACATTCCATGGACTGTGGAGTCCTTAAGCCCATGGACTATGATGTCCGTAACCTCGGACTGTGGGGTCCTTAAGCTTATGGACTATGATGTCCTTAACCTCGGACTGTGGGGTTCTTAAGCCCATGGACTATGATGTCCTTAACCTCGGACTGTGGGGTTCTTAAGCCCATGGACTATGATGTCCTAAACCTCGGACTGTGGGGTCATTAAACCCATGGACTATGATGTCCTTAACCTTGGACCGTAACATCCTTAAACTAATTATGGACCGCAATGTCCCTAAACTAAACAATAGAGTCCAAATGCTCTTTTATTGGATCTAAACGATCCCGTTAAGTTGATCTTAATCTAAAATTAGACTAATGTATTCTTAACAAACGTTTAAATTGATCTTAGTCTTAAATGAGACTAACGCATCCTTAAACCCAACCCCAAACCCAAATCTAAGAAAATACGGATTTAGACCAATCCATGCCCTACGGGCGACAACATAAATTAGTTTTCGTATATAATCCACGGGCAACCAAAAACAAAACAAACACCTACGACACGAAGTGACCATCTGGAGAAGGAGAAAGTGGTTACCGCGATGCGGTAGCGTAATTAACTGCAGGGGCTTGCTCCTGTAGGGAAGAGCATCCCCACAATAAAAACCCCCTCAACGAGGGGGAATCTGACGAAGTCTGCTATATCGGTCGCATCCGTCTAAACCTTCGATACACGGTGCCATAAATCAACTTGGCATCTTCGGAGAGGTGGACGGATAACACCGAATAACATCTGCCCTCGAAGTTCAGGCCGGACGTCCAAACGTCCCGGTCACGTCCTTCGGCGGAGAACACTTCCATTAAGTAATATACAAACCAGTATGATACAATAATGGCATCTAGGGTGTATATCACTAACAATCTCCCACTTGTACTAAGGCCATATATTGGCGTTGCGCAGACCTATGATCTCTAATAGCCTCTCGAACAGTGTCTGAGGGATGGCCTCGGTGAGTGGATCTGCAGTGTTGTTCTCCATATCTACTCTCCTTATCTCAATCTCCCTGATCAGGTGGTACCGCCTCAAGATATGTCTGGATCTATGATGGGACCTGGGTTCCTTCCCTAAAGCTATAGCGCCGCTGTTGTCACAATACAGAAGTATTGAACCAACAATGGTCGGAACCTTCTGAAGTTCTGTTAAGAACTTTCTCATCCAGACTGCTTCTTTTGCGGTGTCACAAGCAGCGATATACTCCGTTTCTATCGTCAAGTTAGCAACGGTGTCCTGCTATTGCGCTCCCACTAATTCCTTTTTCCAAAAAATGATTTTTCAAAAGATGGGCATGACGAGAAACAAAAAACCTTTTGTTCCTCTGTGTAATAGAAAAGATACCTCCTGGAGTTCTTTGGGTTTCCCACAAACTTACATAGTACCGAGCGTGCCTCGATCTTGTCCGCATGCTGCTTTTTGACAAAAAGCTGGACATCCCCATATATTCAGATATTGAAGATAGGGGTTCTTCCCACTCCACATCTGATATGGTATGGTAGCACAGTCTTGGTAGGAACTGTTCCCCGCCGAAACACGGAGACGCAACCGCGCAGGTCCGTCTCGCCTGAATTTCGGGGCAGATGCTAATTGGTGCTATCCGTCCACCTCTCCGAAGATGCCATGTTGATTTATGACATCGTGTATCGAAGGTTTAAACGGATGCGGCCGACATAGCAGACTTCGTCATATTCCCCCTCATTTGAAGGGTTTTTGATTGTGGGGACGCTCTTCCCTGCAGGCGCAATCCCCTGCAGTTAATTACGCTACCGCGTCGCGGTAACAAGTTTCTCCTTCTCCAGATGATCACTTCGCGTCGTGTTTACTTGTTTTGTTTTTTGGTTGCCCATGGATTGTATACGGAGACTAATTTATGTTGTTGCCCGTAGGGCGTGGATTAGTCCAAATCCGTATTTTCTTAGATTTAGGTTTGGGGGTTGGGTTTAAGGATACGTTAGTCTTATTTGAGACTAAGATCAACTTAAACGTTTGTTAATGATACGTTAGTCTAATTTTAGACTAAGATCAACTTAACAGTTTGTTAAGGACACGCTTGTCAATTTTAGACTAAGGTCAACTTAACCATTTGTTAAGGATACGTTAGTCTAATTTTAGACTAAGATATACTTAACAGGATCATTTAGATCCAACAAAAGAGCATTTGGACTCAATTGTTCTAGTTTAGGGACTTTGCGGTCGATTACCAATTTAAGGACATGGTGGTCCAGGTTAAGGACATGTCCATGGGCTTAAGGACCCCACAGTCCAAGGTTAAGGACATCATAGTCCATGGGTTTAAGGACCCCACAGTCCGAGGTTAAGGACATCATAGTCCATGGGTTTAAGGACCCCACAGTCCATGGTTAAGGACATCATAGTCCGTGGATTTAAAGGGACCCCACAGTCCGAGGTTAAGGACATCATAGTGCGTGGGTTTAAGGACCCCACGGTCCAAGGTTAAGGACATCATAGTCCATGGGTTTAAGGACCTCACAGTCCAAGGTTAAGGACATCATAGTCCATGAAATGTATGATTGTCGGGACCCGTCACCTCTCTGAAGACGTTGAAGAATTACAACGACAAATATAGAGGAGTTCAGAGATATACCCTTGAACCAAAGTTGATTGGGAGATCTGTAGTCCAATTTGAAACTAAGATCAATTAATTAGATTATGAGCACATTGGCTCAGTTAAATCTGAATTGAGGACTTATGGCCAATTTGGGCTAAGTCCAATTAAGTTTGAAATGTTGGCCCTTTATTGGACTATTGAACATTTGTCTGGGTTCAGCCCCTCATTATTTGGCAATGCTAAACAAGAGTTTGAAGGCTCTGATGACATTTTGTCTTTGGCCGAGCACTTAAACATTATAGTTCTAGATTTTAAGGCTCATTTGAAAGGGAGATTTGCCTCTGGAAAACTTAACCAATTTGGGTTAAGCTGGCTTTAAAATAGTGTTAAACACTAGAGGATGTCTAGCGGTCACGTGTTCTCACGTGATGTATTTAAAACAGTGTTAAACACTTGAGACAAAATGCTCAAAATAGTGTTAAACACTAGAAAGGAAGTGGTCACGTGGGGTCACGTGAGGCGCCTGAAGATGGGGCCAGACCTCCTTTATTTTATTATCAGAATATTCAAATAAGTGTTAAACACTTTTAGTCTTCAGGCCATCACGTGTTGGCACGTGATGGGTAGCCATGTATTGATTATTAATGTGTTTATTAAGGGGTCACATGGGACACGTAAGGGCGCCCAAAATCAGTACTGCCTTTGGCTTTGTTCTATTCATTTATGAGGGTCACGTGTGAGCACGTGAGGCATTGCCTCCAAGCTTTTTTCTTCTCATTTTGGGGAGTCTGTTTAAGGGTCACGTGGGGGCACGCGAGCATGCCTTATTCATTCCTTTTTGATCGTTAGGATGAAGAGTCATGTGTTACCACGTGATCCTGTTGGATACTTGATCTTTACGTGCATGGAGAGCTTTAAATCTCTTGTTTTAAGAATTAAATTCTTTGGTAGGGTTAAACCCTAATTCTGTTTTAGAGGAATTAAATTCCTATGTATGTGGAAGAATTAAATTCTTATGTAGGGTTAAAGCCTAGTTCTGTTCTTTTAGAGAAATTAAATTCCTATGAATTTGGGAGAATTAAATTCTCAAATAAGGTTAAACCCTAGCTCTGTTTGGAGGAATTAAATTCCTGTGAATTTGAAAGAATTAAATTCTTATGTAGGGTTAAACCCTAGTTTCATTTAGAGGAATTGAATTCCTATGAATTCGGGAGAATTAAATTCTCATATAGGGTTAAACCCTAGTTTCGTTTGGAGGAATTAAATTCCTATGAATTTGGGGGAATTAAATTCCCTAAACTCAATTCTCTCTCTAAGTTTTGGATCTGCATGGCAGAATCTCCCCGATGAGAATTAAATTCTCAACTTGTAAGGAGATCTGCTTCTGCAGATCTTCAACCAAAGGAAGAACTAAGTTCTTATTTAGAAGAGTTAAACTCTTAAATTGAGAATTAAATTCAGTTTTGTTTTATGGAGCTTAGATCTCTTTCCCTTTCTCACCGGGTTTTTTTTTTCTGAAGAGATCTTTTTTTCTCTCTTTAGAATTAAATTCTCTTCTCTTTTTTCTCTCTGTTTTTGTATATTTCCCCAAAAAAGTAGATCCTCTTCTCTTCTCTTCTTGGCTCCTATTTATAGGAGAAAGAAAAAATCAATTTGTTTTGTCAATCTTTCATTGAAAGATTTTAATTGATTTTGTAACCAACATGATGTTTTAGATCACTCAGTGAATTTTATTCACCATTGGATTTTTAATCCAAAAGTTTTTTTTATCTGTTATTCCTGGCAAATTTTAGGGAAATCTTTCCTTATATAAAATCTTTCCATAAATTGGTGATTTTTAATCACCATTGGATTTTTAATCCAACGGTGCCCCATTTTACAGAGTACCATCTTTTTTATTTGGAAAGATTTAGAGAAATATTTTTCCAGTTAGGGTTTTTGATTCTCTCTTAATTAGAATTTAATTCTATTAATTCATAGATCTTTAGGAAACCATCATGTGTTGGCACGTGACCCCCTGATTAAGTATTTGACCAGAATTTAATTCTGTTGTTTTAAAGAACTTAGAAATTATCACGTGTCAGCACGTGACCCTTGGTCACGTGTTGGCACGTGATGCCCCATTAGGGTTTTTCCTTGTTATTTTATTATACCTTTAATTCTTTTCAGTGGGTTTAAAGGCTCATCACGTGTTGGCACGTGACCCCACTAATTAATTATTTCTAATTATTTATTTTATTCAGTGCCTACAGGCTTTGCCTGTAAATGGTCACGTGTTTGCACGTGATGCCCGGTCACGTGTAGGCACGTGATGCCCGGTCATTTATGAGCATGTGATGCCTCATAACTTTTGATCCCGGATGAATTATGAGGCCCATAATATATCAAATAGAAGGATTTTTCGAGACACTTTCGATACCATCAGAATTTAGCTGTTTCTCATTCGGGAGTTTGTCAAAATACAGCCCGGAAAATACTGGTTCACATTTTCTTCCTTAGATCACACGTTCATAGCATATTTGCTCATAACTGTTGATCCCGGATGAATTATGAATCCCATAATATATCAAATCGAAGGCTTTTTCAAGACGCTTTCGATACCATCAGAATTTAGTTGTTTCTCATTCGGGAGTTTGTCAACATACAGCCCGAAAAATACCGGTTCACATTTTCTTAAACGTATCACTGCCATTTGATACCTTGGGATCTTTTGCGCAAATTTTTTTTTGGCGGGAACAAATGCCCCCCACTACTTTGCCCACGTAAATATATACGTGGGTGAAGTAGTGCAGAGTAATTCATAGCGTATGACCAGTTTTGGGTTGGTATATAATTTTCAGAATCTTGATCTGAGAAGATAACGAGCGGACACAAGTGTCGTCATTTATCATTGACTCAAATCTCGACTCTTAAGAGATATAGTTCCAAACCCTCAGCTCCATGAGCCACACCCTTCTATTTCTTTATGTTTTACTCTGGCGTGAAGTAGTTTATATGCTCATGAGTAACTTCTCCATTTCAGTGGCATGTAGCTTTGACAAGTGTGGCCCATAGATGGTAGATAACAGTTCATCTTGAACTCTTTATAAGGTAGCGATGGCTTAGGAAACAGGGTTAAGATCTGTTTCCTAAGACTTTCCAACTTTATGAGCCGTGAGGGTTTCACAAAGGCTTTTCTCCCTACGAGTCGTGAGGATCTCGTAGGTGTCTTTTCTCCTTAGGAGTCGTGAGGACTCCTAAGTGTGTTTTCTCTTGAGAATCGTAAGGATCCTACAAGAGAATTTTCTTTAGGCGTAGGGACACTAATTTCCCCGCAAGTTGAGACGAATCGAGAGATTCTCGCAAAGACACTGATTTCTTTGCGGGTCGAAACGAATCGAGAGGTTCTCTCCAAGGACGCTGATTTCCCTGAATCGAGATAAGAAGCGATGGCTTAGGAAACAGGTTCGGATCTGCTGCCTAAGACTTTTCAACTTTATGAGCCGTGAGGGTCTCATAAAGATTTTTTCTCCCTATGAGTCGAGAGGATCTCATAGGTGTATTTTCTATTTAGGAATCGTGAGGATTCCTAAGTGCGTTTTCTCTTGAGAGTCGTAAGGATCTCACAAGAGAATTTCGTCCTTACAAGTCGAGAGGACTCGTAAGTGATTGATGAGTTGACCTACTACCGAGTCAAAGTATTGCTTCAACAGGGAGGTCGAGAGTTGACTTTGGGTTATCTGTGCACCGCCAAGTCATGGAACTGGGAACTTTTCCGCGGCTCCACTTTGCTGACGTTGTATATTCCTGCAGAGACACTGATTTCTCTACGGGTCGGCGCGAATCGAGATGTTCTCATCAAGGACGCTGATTTCCATGAATCGAGGTATTTGCCAAGGACACTGATTTCCTCGGAGTTGAAACGAATTGAGGTATTTCTACAAAGACACTGATTTCCTTGCGGGTCGACGCGAATCGAGGTGCTCTCGTTAAGGACGCTGATTTCCCTGAATCGAGGTTTTTGCTAAGGACGCTGATTTCCTCGGAGTTGAGACAAATCGAGGTATTCCTGCAAAGACACTGATTTCCTTGCGGGTCGACGCGAATCGAGATGCTCTCGTCAAGGACGCTGATTTCCCTGAATCGAAGAGGTTGCCAAGGACACTGATTTCCCTGGGGTTGAGACAAATCGAGGTATTCCTGCAAAGACGCTGATTTCTCTGCGGGTCGACGCGAATCGAGATGCTCTCGTCAAGAAAGCTGATTTCCCTGAATCGAGGAGGTTGCCAAGGATACTGATTTCCCTGGGGTTGAGACGAATCGAGATACTCCTGCAAAGACGCTGATTTCTCTGTGGGTCGACACGAATCGAGATGCACTCGTCAAGGACGCTGATTTCCCTGAATCGAGGAGGTTGCCAAGGGCACTGATTTCCCTGGGGTTGAGACGAATCGAGGTATTCCTGCAAAGACGCTGATTTATCTGCGGGTCGACGCGAATCGAGGTGCTCTCGTCAAGGACGCTGATTTCCCTGAATCGAGGTTTTTGCCAAGGGTTCTGATTTCCTTGGGGGTGAGACGAATCGAGGTAATCCTACAAAGACGCTGATTTCTCTGCGGGTCGACGCGAATCGAGATGCTCTCGTCAAGGATGCTGATTTCCCTGAATCGAGGAGGTTGCCAAGGACAATGATTTCCCTGGGGGTGAGACGAATCGAGGTATTCCTGCAAATACGCTGATTTCTCTGCGGGTCGACGCGAATCGAGATACTCTCGTCAAGGACGTTGATTTCCCTGAATCGAGGAGGTTGCCAAGGACACTAATTTCCCTGGGGTTGAGACGAATCGAGGTATTCCTGCAAAGACGCTGATTTCTCTACGGGTCGACGCGAATCGAGATGCTCTCGTCAAGGATGCTGATTTCCCTGAATCGAGAAGGTTGCTAAGGATACTGATTTCACTGGGGGTGAGATGAATCGAGGTATTCCTGCAAAGACGCTGATTTCTCTGCGGGTCGACGCGAATCGAGATGCTCTCGTCAAGGACGCTGATTTCCCTGAACCGAGGAGGTTGCCAAGGACACTGATTTCCCTGGGGGTGAGACGTATCGAGGTATTCCTGCAAAGACGCTGATTTCTCTGCGGGTCGACGCGAATCGAGATGCTATCGTCAAGGACGTTGATTTCTCTAAATCGAGGAGGTTGCCAAGGACACTGATTTCCCTGTGGGTGAGACGAATCGAGGTATTCCTACAAAGACGCTGATTTCTCTGCGGGTCGACGCGAATCGAGATGCTCTCATCAAGGACGCTGATTTTCCTGAATCGAGGAGGTTGCCAAGGACACTGATTTCCCTGGGGTTCAGACGAATCGAGGTATTCCTGCAAAGACGCTGATTTCCTTGCGGGTCGACGCGAATCGAGATGCTCTCGTAAAGGACGTTGATTTCCCTGAATCGAGATTTTTTGCTAAGGACACTGATTTCCTCGGAGTTGAAACGAATCGAGGTATTCCTGCAAAGACACTGATTTCCTTGCGGGTCGACGCGAATCGAGATGCTCTCGTCAAGGACGCTGATTTCCCTGAATCGAGGTATTTTCCAAAAACGCCGATTTCCTTGGGGTTGGTTGACTTGTTTCCGAGATGGAGCGTTGATCCGGCGGGGAGGTCATTGGTTGATTCTAGGTTGTCTGTGAACCGTCGAGATTTGGAATTAGGGATCATGCCGTGGCTCCGTTTGGTGATGTTGCGTTCGAGTTCTGTTGGAATGAGGAGGATCACCGTTGCTGATTTTTAGGCTGTAGATATTGCCGTTGAGACTTGGCTCTCTTTCTGATGGAGCCTGGTGGGATGATATGGTTCCCTCGTTGTTTGCCCCCCTGGATTGTATACAGGGATCGATGTGATCTCACCTGTAGGGCAAAAGTTTCATTTTTTCATTCATTTTTTTATTTCCGCGATGCTCTATCATTTCAGCTTTTATATTGCGAAAGTCACGATTGCCCAATCATTTCGGCTATTTTTTGCGGTGCCCAATCATTTCGGCTATTTTTTATTTTTTACTCGCTGCTTTTTATTGCGAGTTGCCCAATCATTTCGGCTATTTCATATGCATACATTTTTACTTGCTGATTTTGTTGCAAGTTGCCTCATCATTTCGGCTATTTCATATGCATTTTTGGCTCGCTGATTTTTTTATCGCGAGTGTGGAACTTGGAATCTGGTGCCAATCTTAGCATCATCATCGCTACGACTGGACTATTGCCAGGAGCGGATCATCATTTGCCATGAAAGGACTTGGAATTTGATATCGATTTAGGCATCAGCATCGCTACAACTGGGATATTGCCAGGAGCGAATCATCATTTGCCTCTGTCGATGTCGAACAAAGGTGGCTTAGAAAACAGGGTTAGGATCTCGTCGACTAAGGCTTTTGACTTCATGAGCCGTAAGGGTCTCATAAAGGTGTTTCTCCCTACGAGTCGTGAGGATCTCGTAGGTGCGTTTTTTCCTTAGGAATCGTGAGGATTCCTAAGTGTGTGTTCTCTTATAAGTCGTAAGGATCTTACAAGAGTGTTTTCTCCTTGCAAGTCGAGAGGACCCACAAGTGTTTGTTCACCGTATGAGCATATCCCTAGTCGCTGGTGGGATTCTGTTAGGGAAATATTCATTCATGCCCGTGGATTGTATACAAGGGTCAATATTGAACCGCTTGTAGGGAAAAATCAGGGGGTATGACTGCTTAAGAACAGGTTCAGATCCCTGTAACTTAAGGCTTTTGAATCTTATGAGCCGTGAGGGTTACAAAAGAGGGTTCTCCTTATGAGTCGTGTGTAACACCCGAGTTCATTTATACCAATTCCAGTTCTCGTATTCCTTTAATCGTGATATTTCTTGATTTAACGTATTTTGGGTGCGGATGGTATTTTGCACTTTACATTGCATTCGACCCGACCCGCTTGCTTGAAACTTGTTTGATTCATATTTATGAATCACCCTGACTTGTTATGTAGACTTGTTCATTTTAACTTTATCGCATACTGGCATTTTATCTCGCATGACATCTTTTACCATATAACATTTTAAGTCACGTAAAATATTTTAAAAATATATTTCATAGCCTGCATGATACCCCTAACTCCGTAGTAGCATCCGCGCATCTTGTTCTCGTCCCGTTCAGTGAAACAGACGTGTTTGGATGGCTACGCGTACGTACGTGCATCCGTTCTTGGGGGTATGCTTTTTCGTTACCTAAGCATTCATTTTGAATTTTGAAAGTCGCATATATTTTTCATATTTTAAATCTGAATTTTTAGACCCGACCCGGACGTGTTTTGGAGTAAATTTGTATTTGCCAAAATCTCAAAACGTACTAATATTATATTAATATTTTATTCTAACTGTGAATCTAAGTTTGTTTTTAAAACTAAAAATATTTTATATATAAATCTTTTAAACAGAATTCCACACGTCTCTCTCTCTTCTCTCTCTCTCCTCTCGCTAGCCCTCTCTCTATTCTATATATTAATTATTAATTATTATTTTTCTTTACCCCTGTGCATACGTCCTCTTTCTTCTCCCTTACCTCTTTTCTCTTTCCCGCCTTCGCCTCACGAACCCTAACCCTAGCTCTCGCCGCGCCTCGCCGTCGCCACCACCGACGACGACTTCACTCACCTCACCTCTCTCGCCTCCATCTCCTCCACGTCTTCCTCCACCCATCCCCGACAACCAATCCCGATGCAACCCTGCACCCATCACCGTGACGACACCCATCACCTCCGATCCTTGTCGTCGACGTCCTCGCCTCCACCTCATCGTCGTCTCTCCCCCCCAAGCTTCACAATCTCCGATGACGATAGGTTCCTCAAAGACGGCCACCCTTTCCAGATCATCAGTGGCGATCTCCACTACTTCCGAATTCGCCCTGAGTATTGGGAAGATAGGCTCTTGAGTGCCAAGGCGCTGGGGCTGAACACCATTCAGACCTATGTGCCTTGGAACTTGCATGAGCCTTGCAGGGGAAGCGGGTCTTGGATGGGTTCGCGGATGTCGAATCGTTTCTGAATCTTGTTCACAGTTTAGGGTTTCTCGTCATGCTCCGGCCGGGGCCGTACATTTATGGAGTTGTTTGAGCTCTCGTTTGCAGAATGGGATCTAGGAGGTTTTCCAGCTTGGCTACTTGCTTTAGAACCAAGCCTAAGCCTACGATCATCAGATCCTAGATTTCTTCAATTGGTTGAAAGGTGGTGGGGGACTCTGCTTCTTAAAGTAGCTCCATTATTGTATGAAAATGGAGGTCCTATAATTATGGTTCAGATTGAAAATGAGTTTGAGTCATATGGAGATGACAGAGAGTATCTCTGGCAGCTAGTATCCTTGGCTAGAAGACACCTTGGCAATGAAATAATTTTCCGCTGCCTTTTTGCAGATCGTTCACCGGAGCTCCGTCGACGCCGTTGACCCCCTCACGACCCTCTTCGCCGACCACACGAGCATATCTGACCCGTGTGATCCCCTTGTACGTTGTTTGGATTCGTTCCGTGTACTGTGCGCGCGTCGCGACTTGTTCCGCCGATGTATGACGTTCCGTATACCCGTTTCTGGATCCGTCGAGGCAAGTGAAACTTGCTACACGCTATTCATAATATTTATACTTATTTAATTACATGTTAAACCTATAGATTTAATCCAATGTCTCATGTTACATTTTAACATTCGATGTCCATTTTATCATTTTAGATTTATAACTTGGAACATACCATGTGCATTTTGATTTACTATACCTAGTATCTACATCCGTATTTAAATCACATAATAATTATTTACATAGCCCATAGTACCCTTTTAGATAGTTTATAACGTTTCAAACACCCGTTTGCATCCATCCCGTCCAGTATACATATTATTGCATCAATAGATCACTTGAATGTATAACATTGAAATATTCACATTCCACACTTGATAAATTGTAGTTTAATTAGTATTGGAACTTTAACTTTAACCCTAATCATAACTGTGCATCTGTATGCCTTAATCTGTACCTGATTGCATATCACATTACAATGTTCCATTTTATTAGTACCCCATGCTTGTTTTGTATACCCATGTTTATGTTAGTTTGATTATGAGCAACCACATGACATTTTGTGCACCCCTGACATGACTTGTTACACCTACTACTTAACACGACATGGTACCGTGCAACTCTTGACATGATATGATACCTATGTACTACCTAACTTGACCTGATGTACCATTGCTTTACCTGTTACCTGATCTTGTTACTAATGCCAACAAACCTGACCTGTTGTCCCTACGGACATTTCCTGTTGTCTATCCAGACAAACCTATACCTGCCTGATCATGTGTTGGCATTAGCTCCAGATTATTTAATACCTGACTTGAACACATATAACTTGGGGGTATGGGGAAATCAATGATGAAACCTGACTTGTAACTCGACAGTTCGCTACCTTTATTGATTAGTTTTAGAGACTAGGCCAGCCTTGGGATGCTGCTGCTGACATCATCCATCGTTACCCACTACCTTTTAGAGGCTAGGCCAGCCTTGGGATGATGCTGTTGACATCATTCATCGTTACCCCTTTTCCTTTTAGTGCCTAGCGGCATGTCTCGGTTTCAGCCCGAGAATCTTCACCGTGATCCCGGGCACGCACGGGATACTATTGAGTTACATCGATGATTCATCAAATTGATTTCAAAGACCTGAGAGTAGTTAACCCAATAGACCAGTTTAGATCACTCACTACACATTACCCCACTGTCCTCACTTATATTACTGTTATATCTGTTTTACTGTTCATACACATACCTGCATGTTTTGCTACTCTGTTTATGTTATTAGTTGATGTTATGACGCACTGATGTCTGGGTTTTGCATGGCCCAGATCCTCTACCTTTGTTGCAGACTGATCAGGAGTACTGCCGCTGTTAGACCGAGCGGTGAGGATCCTGTTGGTATCCGGTTTTACTTTCCAGGTGTTTTATTTATTGGAACTTTTGCTTCCGCATATTATATTATTTCTCGACTCATTTATTCTGGCTTATGGATATGTACTAGATAATTTAGTTTACTTTCATGTTCTTGGTATCTCTACAGCCGTAATGTGACTGTGGAAGGATTTTTCCTATCCACAGGTAGCATGGTTGGCTATGTCACGTGCCTATCTTAGCGTACTCTGGGAAGCGGGGCGTGACATCGTAAGGATCTCGCAAGTGTAATTTCTCCTTAGGAGTCGTAGGGATCCCTAAGTGTGTTTCTCCTTTATGAGTTGTAAGGATCTCACACAGACGGTTTCTCCTTGCAGGGTCGAGAGGACCTTGCAAGTGTCTTTTGACGAGATTGCGCCCTTTCGGGTTTTCACAAAACTCGCCGGTAGTCCCGCTGTTTTTACTCACGGAGCCCTTTCAGGTTTTCATCCGTGCCCATTTCGCTTATGGACGTACCTTTTTTTTTACCACGTCAGCCTGGGGATGCCGCGGGTCTGTAGTAGTTTAAAGACGTTTCGGTCATAGGTCCGAGATTTTTCGGGCAACGTACGATTACAAAGCTAGATTTTCTCGCAAATCTTCGCATCTTTTGTGTCGGAGGTGGATTCCTTGAAGAGAGGGCTGGGAGCAATTTCTTGGTCAGAGTCGCTTCCAAAGGTGATAACTTGCGATCCCTTGGTGTTGACTATGTGACAGTTGCCAGCAGCTCTTTTGTGCTTATCTGTCGTGCTTTTATGTTCCCGACGAGCCTTGCGCTTCATTCGTTGAACGTGTTGTCGGTGGGCAACATATCCCCGCCACCAGTTTTTAAAGGCGATGCACTTCTCGGTAGGGTGTGCAATCCTCTGATGGTATAAGCAGAAGTTAGGATGTATGTCCGCTTCATCAAGATGTATACTGCCAGGAGAATTTCCTCTGAAAGAGGGCAACTTCATTCCTATTGACAGGGCCCTAGTGAATCGTTTCCTTACTTTAAGCTTGCTTTTGCTGGCGATAGGGATACTTCGATCCGGTTGGGGTGCCTCGACCTTTTCATTCAGTCATCGGCGTTTGGCTTTTTCGAATATAGCCAGTCCGCACTCTCGATTGGCTTTGCTTTTCTGACGGGCTTCGTTCAGTAGCAAGTCGATCATCTTGTCAGACGGTTCCAAGGGTTTTGGTTTCGATCCTGCCCCCAGCTTTTTATGCTGTCCTCTATCGCCGAGTGAGCTTCTTCGTTAGTTAACACCGAATGAGAGATCATGTGGCAACTTGCCACATAGTCCTCAGATTCTTCTGATGAGTCATCCCCGTCGTTATTGTCGTTATCTCCGCTCTCAAGGATATTGTTGAGAAATGCTTGGAGTGTGAACGGGGTTTGTGCCTTCTGGTTATATTCCTCCAGCGCGTCAATATGCTTTTGCAGATCCGTGCGCTTGTCATCAAACTGCGCGGGCTTTTTGTTCTTCTTCTTCGAAGACTTTTACGGCTGGGCCTGAATGTTTTGTCCACCATCACTGTTAACTCCCAATGTTGGGCGTGGTTTCAGCATCCCTATGATGGTCTCCGGCTCTAGCGGGCTTTTCCACCTGATCGCCGGGCATGTTTGAAGATCTTTCAGCATTCTTTTAGTTTTTGTCAAAAGAACGACTTCCCATGGAGCTTCTTCTATAAAAGAGCACGATGCCCCCGGTGTGTCCACCCTTTTAGGAGTGTGCTGTTGTGGCGGATTCAACTTCCAGTTTTCAGATAGCGCGAACTTGCCCTGTTGGTATTGGTCTTCACCCCAGTTTTTGAAGACGTAGCAGTCTTCGATCGGATGGCCCAATACTCGGTGGTAGGGGCAGTAATTGGGATCGTTGACGTCGTTTGGTGGCGGTGGGTGTCTCGACTCCGGTAGAGTAATGAGCCCATTGTGCATTGCCAGTTCAAATAGTTTCCTTGTTTTATCCCTGGAAAACGAGTAAGGACGTCTCAACTTCTCATCAAGGGATTGCCGCTTGTTGCTTTGGCGAACAACTGGTCTTGGGCCACTTGGTTGGCGACGAAGGTTGCTTTCCCTTTCCCCTTCTCATTCTGAGGATCCATCTTTGAGGAGGATGGTCTATGGCCCATCTGGTCCATTTGGGCTAGCTTGTCGATCAAGGCCTGAAAGGTGGTCGGCTTGAAGAACATCATGAATTGGGATATGGTCGTCTGCGGATCAAGAGTGCCCACGAACATGCCCACCGCAGGCGCTTCTTCTATGCGCTGTTCGCACTTCGACCATAGGTTGCACCACCGTATCGCATACTGAACCCATGTTTCGCCTGGTTTCACCCTGGCATTGATCAACGCCGTGATTGGGGTGCGTTCGCTGGCGCTTGCGAAACGCTAGGTGAATAACAGCTCCATCTCCGTGAATGTTTTGACGGAGTCATTTGGAAGCTCCGAATACCATTCGAAGGCCGTCTCCGCCAAACTGCCAACGAATTGGTGAAGCAGTAGCTTATCGTCACCTTTGGTGTTGCTGCACAGAGCCCTAAATTGAGCGACATGCTGATGCGGATTTCCAGTCCCCTTATATACGTGGAATTTAGGGATCGTGTATTCCGGCGGGTACTTTATTTGGACATACCAACCTGGATAGGGTCGTCCAGTTTTAACAATTTGCCCAGCTGCTTGATTCGCCTGGTGAACTCGTATCTGCTGAGCGATGTAATCATCCAGGGTAGCTTTGGAGATTGTCTCCTCCTTGGCTGTTGACAGAGCCGACAGAGGATTTGATGTCTCTCCTCTATCATCTTCAATTATTACTGGAGGATCTTCGGCTGGGGGATCCGGCTGGATCATCATGCCCACCATCTCTTGGAATAGAAGGGCCATTTGTTTTATATTGGCCGCTTGTTCCGCGGCCTCTTTTTCCTTCTTCTCAAGTATTCTCCGAAGGAATTCGGCATCAGTTTCCTGCTCACGGCGCTGCTCCGAGGATGTTTCCAGGCTTGTTTTCGATCCCGTAAGTGCGGCCATAGCTGTTAGCATTTCTCGAAGCTGTTGTTGCTGCTCTTGGCCTTTTGTCACGGATCGCGTAAGCGGTCGATGACCTGTGGAGATATGACTATCCTCTTTTTTGGATGCCATATAGACGGTATATACCACCATGCCCCCAGACTTGGGGCCTTTAGGCTCAGTGCCCTTGACATTTGTCGCAGACATGGGGATTTTCTCCGGCCTTCTCCTCTTATGGGTGGTCGAAGTTGAGGGGGCCGTTGTAGTGGGCACCCAAGTAGCTGTCACCTTCTGTGGCTTAACAGGGCGGTTCTCTTCCTGCCGAACCTTCATCTTTTCTTGTCGGCATGGGTAGTCTTGATCAACAACCGAGTCTTGGACTTGACGCCAGACTTTGTAAATCTTAGAGGACGGCCGCTAAGGGGGCTGCTCCAGCTTCGCCTTTGGGGATTTTTCCATAGGTGGAGGAGATCTTTTCAGCACAGCAGTTGGCGAATTCCTGCACACCTTGTTAAGTAGTTCAAAGCTGTTCCCAGTTAGAACAGCAGCGTCGACTTCCACCATTGGATCTAGCGGAGTCAATCCAGAAGGGGAATTGCTCCTAGCTTTCCTCACTCGGTGCCAGTGGCGACGTCGAGCATGTCGTGCGGCTGGGACTGGCTCAGCTATAGGGGTGGTTTCATCACGCCCCATGTCTTGGTGAAGGGTTATTGCCGGTGCGCGCCTCTTGAAGACTGACATACGTTGAGAGAGAATGGCCAGCCTGTCGCAGGTAGACTTTCGAGCGGGGGAAGTAGCCTTAGCGACTTCGCTTGGATGGGGAGTTGTAACGGCCAGTCTTGTGAAGACCGACCCTTTGGCAGGAGAAGCCGCTTTGACGACTTCAGAACCAGGAATAGCTATCCTTTTTGGGATAACCCCTTCTGGTATTACGGGCTTCTTCATGGGCCCGTTGGAGCTTTGGCCCAGTCTGTTGAAAACTGAGGCAGTGGAGTTGGGCGACCCGTTGAGAGGGGCCGCAGTAGTTGTAAGCCGATCAAAGACCGACTTCTTTGAAGCCTCTTGCAATGGTATAGGGGTGTTGAAGCTTGTTGGCGGGATCATGGTCCTGAAGAACAATCCAGTGGTGGCCTGAGTCACCTATTCCACCGGCATAGCGAAGATGGAGGCCGCTTGGGGCCCGTAAGTCACTCCTCCGGACGGTACGGAGTGAGAGTTGCAGTTGTAGTTAGTGTAGTTTGAAGCCATTGATCTTCTGTTTTCTGCACGGAGCAAGACACCAAATCTTAGTACCTCGAATCCACATGCAACCATAGAAAACCGCGATTCGTTCGCGAACACGACACACGAAGTATGGAGTGGAAAGAGGAAGAGGTCCCACCGGCCGTGCCAGAATCTGTTTCCCGTCGAAACACGGAGACATGACCGCGCAGGTCCGTCTCGCCTGAATTTCGGGGCAGAAGCTAATTAGTGCTATCCGTCCACCTCTCCGAAGATGCCAAGTTGATTTATGACATCGTGTATCGAAGGTTTAAACGGATGCGGCCGATGTAGCAGACTTCTTCAGATTCCCCCTCATTTGAGGTTTTTTTGATTGTGCAGACGCTCTTCCCTGCAGGCGCAAACCCCTGCAGTTAATTACGCTACGACGTCGCGGTAACAACTTTCGCCTTTTCCAGATGATCACTTCGCGTCGTGTTTGTTTGTTTTGTTTTTTGGTTGCCCGTGGATTGTATACGGAGACTAATTTATGTTGTCGCCCGTAGGGCGTGGATTAGTCCAAATCCGTATTTTCTTAGATTTGGGTTTGGGGGTTGGGTTTAAGGATACGTTAGTCTCATTTGAGACTAAGATCAACTTAAACATTTGTTAAGGATACATTAGTCTAATTTTAGACTAAGATCAACTTAACAGTTTGTTAAGGACACGTTGGTATAATTTTAGACTAAGGTCAACTTAACCATTTGTTAAAGATACGTTAGTCTAATTTTAGACTAAGATCTACTTAACAGGATCATTTAGATCCAACAAAAGAGCATTTGGACTCTATTGTTCTAGTTTAGGGACTTTGCGGTCGATTACTAGTTTAAGGACATGGTGGTCCAGGTTAAGGACATCATAGTCCATGGGCTTAAGGACCCCACAGTCCGAGGTTAAGGACATCATAGTCCATGGGTTTAAGGACCCCACAGTCCGAGGTTAAGGACATCATAGTCCATGGGTTTAAGGACCCCACAGTCCGAGGTTAAGGACATCATAGTCCATGGGTTTAAGGACCCTACAGCCCCAGGTTAAGGACATCATAGTCCGAGGGTTTAAAAGGACCCCACAGTCCGAGGTTAAGGACATCATAGTCCGTGGGTTTAAAGGGACCCCACAGTCCGAGGTTAAGGACATCATAGTCCGTGGGTTTAAAGGGACCCCATAGTCCGAGGTTAAGGACATCATAGTCCGTGGGTTTAAAGGGACCCCACAGTCCGAGGTTAAGGACATCATAGTCCATGGGTTTAAGGACCCCACGGTCCAAGGTTAAGGACATCATAGTCCATGGGTTTAAGGACCCCACAGTCCAAGGTTAAGAACATCATAGTCCATGAAATGTATGGTTGTCGGGACCCGTCACCTCTCTGAAGACGTTGAAGGATTACAACGACAAATATCAGAGGAGTTCAGAGATGTACCCTTGAACCAAAGTTGATTGGGAGATCTGTAGTTCAATTTGGAACTAAGATCAATTAATTAGATTATGAGCACATTGACTCAGTTAAATCTGAATTGAGGACTTATGGCCAATTTGGGCTAAGTCCAATTAAGTTAGAAATGTTGGCCCTTTATTGGACTATTGATCATTTGCCTGGGTTCAGCCCCTCATTATTTAGGAATGCTAAACAAGAATTTGAAGGCTCTGATGACATTTTGTCTTTGGCCGAGCACTTAAACATTATAGTTCTGGATTTTAAGGCTCATTTGAAGGGGAGATTTGCCTCTGGAAAACTTAGCCAATTTGGGCTAAACTGGCTTTAAAATAGTGTTAAACAATAGAGGACATCTAGCGGTCATGTGTCCTCACGTGATGTATTTAAAACAGTGTTAAACACTTGAGACAAAATGCTTAAAATAGTGTTAAACACTAGAAAGGAAGGGGTCACGTGGGGTCATGTGAGGCGCCTGAAGATGGGGCCAGACCTCCTTTATTTTATTATCAGAATATTCAAATAAGTGTTAAACACTTTTAGTCTTCAGGCCATCACGTGTTGGCACGTGATGGGTAGCCATGTATTGATTATTAAAGTGTTTATTAAGGGGTCACGTGGGGACACGTGAGGGCACCCAAAATCAGTACTGCCTTTGGCTTTGTTCTATTCATTTATGAGGGTCACGTGTGAGCACGTGAGGCATTGCCTCCAAGCTTTTTTTTTCTCATTTTGGGGAGTCTGTTTAAGGGTCACGTGGGGGCACGTGAGCATGCCTTATTCATTCCTTTTTGTTCGTTGGGATGAAGGGTCAAGTGTTACCACGTGATCCTGTTGGATACTTGATCTTTACGTGCATGGAGAGTAAAAGTCTCTTGTTTTAAGAATTAAATTCTTTGGTAGGGTTAAACCCTAATTCTGTTTTAGAGGAATTAAATTCCTATGTATGTTGAAGAATTAAATTCTTATGTAGGGTTAAACCCTAGTTCTATTCTTTTAGAGGAATTAAATTCTTATGAATTTGGGAGAATTAAATTTTCATATAGGGTTAAACCCTAGCTCTGTTTGGAGGAATTAAATTCCTGTGAATTTGAAAGAATTAAATTCTTATGTAGGGTCAAACCCTAGTTTCATTTAGAGGAATTGAATTCCTATGAATTTGGGAGAATTAAATTCTCATATAGGGTTAAACCCTAGTTTCGTTTGGAGGAATTAAATTCCTATGAATTTGGGGGAATTAAATTCCCTAAACTCAATTCTCCCTCTAAGTTTTGGATCTGCATGGCAGAATCTCCCCGATGAGAATTAAATTCTCAACTTGTGGGGAGATCTGCTTTTGCAGATTTTCAACCAAAGAAAGAACTAAGTTCTTATTTAGAAGAGTTAAACTCTTAAATTGAAATATAAATTCTCTTTGTTTTATGGAGCTTAGATCTCTTTCCCTTTCTCACCTAGGGTTTTTTTTTCCTGAAGAGATCTTCTTTTTCTCTCTTTAGAATTAAATTCTCCTCTCTTTTTTCTCTCTGTTGTTGTATATTTCCCAAAAAAAGTAGATCCTCTTCTCTTCTCTTCTTGGCTTCTATTTATAAGAGAAAGAAAAGAATCAATTTGTTTTGTTAATCTTTCATTGAAAGATTTTAATTGATTTTATAACCAACATGATCTTTTAGATCACTCAGTGAATTTTATTCACCATTGGATTTTTAATCCAAAAGTTTTTTTTATCTGTTATTCCTGGTAAATTTCAGGGAAATCTTTCCTTGTATAAAATCTTTCCATAAATTGGTGATTTTTAATTACCATTGGATTTTTAATCCAACGGTGCCCCATTTTACAGAGCACCATCTTTTTTGTTTGGAAAGATTTAGAAAAATATTTTTCCAGTTAGGGTTTTTGATTCCCTCTTAATTAGAATTTAATTCTATTAATTCATAGATCTTTAGGAACCCATCACGTGTTGGCACGTGACCCCCTGATTAAGCATTTGACCAGAATTTAATTCTGTTGTTTTAAAGAACTCAGAAATTATCACGTGTCAGCACGTGACCCTTGGTCACGTGTTGGCATGTGATGCCCCATTGGGGTTTTTCCTTGTTATTTTATTATACCTTTAATTCTTTTCAGTGGGTTTAAAGGCCCATCACGTGTTGGCACGTGACCCCACCGATTAATTATTTCTAATTATTTATTTTATTCAGTGCCTACAGGCTTTGCCTGTAAATGGTCACGTTTCTGCATGTGATGCCCGGTCACGTGTGGGCACGTGATGCCCGGTCACTTGTGAGCACGTGATACCTCATAACTTTTGATCCGGATGAATTATGAGGCCCATAATATATAAAATCGAAGGATTTTTCGAGACAATTTCGATACCATCAGAATTTAGCTGTTTCTCATTCGGGATTTTGTCAAAATACAGCCCGGAAAATACTGGTTCGCATTTTCTTCCTTAGATCACACGTGCATAGAATATTTGCTCATAACTGTTGATCCCGGATGAATTATGAATCCCATAATATATCAAATCGAAGGCCTTTTCGTGACTCTTTCGATACCATCAGAATTTAGCTATTTCTCATTCGAGAGTTTGTCAAAATACAGCTCAAAAAATACTGGTTCATATTTTCTTATACGTATCGCTGCCATTTGATACCTTGGGCTCTTTTGCGCAAAATTTTTTTTGGCGGGAACAGGAACCTTGTTCAAAAGATATATGACTGATTCTAGTGCATAACTCTAGAAAGATCGCGGCAACTCAGCGTTACTCATCATGGAACGTACTATATCCAATAGGCATCTGTTCCGCCTTTCCGAAACACCGTTGTGTTGTGGTGTGTATCGAGGAGTAAGATGAGAGAGAATTCCATTCTCTTTTAGGTAATCCAGGAACTCGGCACTTAAGTATTCAACACCTCGATCAGATCTCAGTGTCTTGATACTTTTTCCTGTTTGTTTTTCCACTTCATTCTTATATTCTCAGAATTTCTCAAAGGCCTCGGATTTATGCTTCAATTAGAAGACATGTCCATACCTAGAGAAATCATCCGTAAAAAGTAATGAAATAGGAATAACCACTTCGTGCATCTGTAGACATTGGACCACACACGTCACTGTGTATGAGTCCTAAGAGCTCGCTCGCTCTTACTCCGTTCCCAGTGAACGGAGTCTTTGTCATATTTCCTATGATACAAGATTGATAAGTTGCATAAGACTGATATTAGAACGGATCCAAATATCTCTCTCTATGTAACTTCGTAAACCGTGTTTCATTGATGTGATGCTATCTATAATGCCATAAGAAAGCCATATTTAATTCTGGAGACTTTCTTTTAAGTGTGTTCTGGACGTTGAAAACCTGAGCTTGATGTAATACATATATACCGTCTTCTAGTGTACCTGACCCAATCAAACTCTGATTTAGGTGGATGTGGACCACATCGCTTACAAGCTAGACTAGATACATACAAACAGTTACGTAAAATCAATATTTGCCCACTTGTCAATTTTAGGTGATATCCCTCTACGGATACAACATCCACGCTCATTTCGTTAACCCTGAGAGTTATATCACCTGCCCTGATAACTCTACGGTTTCTCAAAGCCTATAAAGAATTACATACATGAGATCCTAATCCGGTATCTAGTACCGAGGAAGTAGAGTTAATTGACAGACAGTATTCAATCACAAACACACCCGAAGTCGAAGCCACAACATGCTTCGGATCCTAGATTCTAGCTTCCCAAGCCCTGCATTCCTTCTGCCAATGCCCTTTCTTGTGACAATATGAACAACCCTCCTTCTCTACTGTTAGCCCTGAAACTTTTGCTCTGCCCTTTCCTTCTATCTTACTGACACCGCCTATCGGCTTTGTAGAGGTCTTCTTTTTCTCACCCTTGGCTTTCGCCTTGGATCCAGGAGAGGAAGATTCCCTAATAAGTAAAGCGGGTGTCTCCCTGTTTTCTTCAGGGTGACCTCAACTGGAAGTACAACTTTCTTCCCCTGGGAGTAAGTAGAAGGTAGGGACTGTAGAATCAAGTCAGCATATGACTCGTTCTCCAACGTGGTCTCAAGGTCCGTGAGCTGTTTAATACAGCTGATCATTGTAGGGACGTGGTCCCCTACAGATTACCCGACAGCCAACCTCGCTTGAAGCAATTCTTTCGAGGTCTCACATCTTGTGATACGAGATTGCTCTCTATATAAATCTTGTTATGGAGGAAGATGGAAGCAAAGTCCATCTCCTCGTGTTCCTTCCGGTATACACCATCAACTGAGTCCAACACGAGGCACTTGGCATTCGCATAGTCTTTTTCGCTTGTCTTACAGATATCATCAACGACGGTGGAATCTGAACCTGGGACGGTAGGGGCTTGAGCAGTAATGAGGTGGTCCAGCTTGTCACAGGTAATAGACATCTGGAAAAACCTTTGCCAGTCAATATAATAAAACTCAGTCATCAGATTATCTAACTGTAACCTATGTCTGGTCACATGGTCGCTGCAATTAGGAGAGAGAGAAGAAACACTCAGCTGTTTCCCCCAATCAGAGCAAAACTCTGTTAATGAAACCCTAAAAGGGTTTTCTTTAGATCAAAAATCTATGAAGAGAAAGCTCTGTTAATGGATAAAACTCTAGATTATTAAAAGACTTAATATTTACCTAAATGTTGACGGAGTTTTTTTCCTTAAGAAAATTCTTAAGATGGAGAGCTATGCTTTGTGAGAGAATAAAAATTCTCAGAAAACAAGGGAGAAGATGAACAGAAATCATCCTAAGGACCAAAGGTCCTATTTATAGGCACCGAGTGCCGTTTCAACTTCTGAGTTGATCCAAAGGCGCAGATGTTGCCACCGCTGCACTCACATGTGGGCCACTTGAGCGCAATGGTGGGGGGCATTTGTTTCCCACAATTAGAGCAAAGCTCTATTTAAAATTCAAATTTTTGAAATGAAGCAACGCTTCAGATGCAGCGCCAAGTGAGCTGCGCCTTAAGCAGTGCACCACGTGCAAAGCACGTGGGCGCTAGCGCTAGGTGCGCTGCGCTCTAAGCAGCACACCACGTGTGCGCTAGTACTAGGTACGCTGCGCTCCAAGCACCGCACTACGTGCCAAACACAGATGCGCTAGCGCAATGTGCGCTGCTCTTTAAGCAGCGCACCACGTGTAAAGCACGGATGCGCCAGCGCTGGAACTAAAAGCTCCCCACCGTTAGATCAAAAATCTAATAATAATGATAAATCATTAATTAATCAGAATTAAATTCTGTTAAGGAAAGATTCCTCAAAATCTTTCCAAATAACAAAATTGTGCTCTGTAAATTAGAGCACCGTTGGATCAATGATCCAATGGTAAATAAAAATTACTAAAATACAGAACAAATTCTGTAAGGGGGAAAGATTTCCCAATTTTGGTAAAAAACAAGAAGATTATCTTCTGTAAACCAGAAGCCCTTGGATCAAAGATCTAACGATGGGAAATTCCCCAAATCAATTGGAGAAAAGATCTCCTTAACTGATTGAACAAACCATCGTGCCCTATATAAAGGCCCCGAGACTTCAAGTCTCAAGAGGAGGACCCCCCATAAACTTTGAGAAAATCCCAAGAAGAAGAAGAAGCTCTCGGCAGAAGAAGACAATTCTTTTTCAAGGTAAAAAGAATAGAAAGACGAAATCGTCTCAATATAAACAGAAGTATTAACTTCTTTCACAGATCATAGATCTATAAGACAAAATTGTCTTTCACAAAAGAGATTATGAACATCTCATTATAAAGGGGGAGAATTATTCAATTCTCTTAGGATCACAGATCCATAAAGGCAAATCCTTTCATCAAAAAGAGGTTGAAATATCTCCTATGAACTAAGAACTTTGTTCTTAGAATCTTGAGACAAAGTCTCTTATCAAAGAACAGATAATCTGCAGAGCACAAAGTTAACATAAGAAGAGTCTTAGCGCTCTTAATCTAATAAGAGCCTTAGCGCTCCTAATTCAAAAGTTCCTTAGTGCTCTTCATCTAGCGCAAAACGCTGCAGTGCCATAGCGCTTCAAACACAGCGCACTGCGCTCATTGGCTAGTGCTCAGAGCTAAGCGCGCCATATGCTCTTCACGTGTGCGCTGCATTACTAAATGCGCTTTGCGCTCATTATATGGCACCAACGCCAAACGTCTCAACGCTTCAACTATAGCGCATCAGCGCTCTGCATCTAACACAAAGCGCTAAGCGCATCAGCGCTCTTCATATCTGGCGCAAAGCGCTAAGCGCATTAGCGCTTTAATCATAGCGCACTGCGCTCATCGACTAGCGCTAGTGCCAAGTGCGCCACATGCTTTTATATGCGCTTGGACAGAACATAAACTGTTCTTTGAATAAGCATGGAGCTATGATAAATGCACAACATTCAACTAAAGACAAAATATTGTCAGAGACCAAACCAATGCTTAGCATTTTTAAGGGGATTGGACTCAAACAAACATACAACAACTCAAAAAATAAATGTTGAAAATTGTAATTGAATGGACTTAGCCCAAATTGACTATAAGTCCTCAATTCAGATTAATTGAGTTCATATGCTCATAAATCATAGATCTTAGCCCCAATTGGACTACAGGTCTCTCAACCCACATCGGTTTAAGGGTACATCTTTGAACTCCTCTGATATTTGTCGTTGTAATCCTTCAACGTCTTCATAGAGGTGACAGGTCTCGATAACCATACATTTCATGGACTGTGGAGTCCTTAAGCCCATGGACTATGATGTCCTTAACCTTGACTGTGAGGTCTTTAAACTCATGGACTATGATATCCTTAACCTTGACTGTGATGTCTTTAAACTCACGGACTATGATGTCCTTAACCTTGGACCGAGATGTCCTTAAACTAACATTGGACTGTAATGTCCTTAAACTAATTATCGACCGCAATGTCCCTAAACTAAACAATAGAGCCCAATTGCTCTCTTGTTGGATCTAAACGATCCTGTTAAGTTGATCTTAGTCTAAAATTAGACTAACGTATCCTTAACATACGTTTAAGTTGATCTTAGTCCCAAATAAGACTAACGTATCCTTAAACCCAACCCCCAAACCTAAATCTAAAAAGATACGGATTTGGACTAATCCACGCCTTACGGGCGACAACATAAATTAGTCTCCGTATACAATCCACGGGCAACAGAAAACAAAACAAACACCCATGACACGAAGTGACCATCTGGAGAAGGAGAAAGTGGTTACCGCGATGTGGTAGCGTAATTAACTGCAGGGGCTTGCGCCTGCAGGGAAGAGCGTCCCCACAATCAAAAAACCCTTCAACGAGGGGGAATCTGACGAAGTCTGCTATATCGGCCGCATCCGTTTAAACCTTCGATACATGGTGTCATAAATCAACTTGGTATCTTCGGAGAGGTGGACGGATAGCACCCATTAGCATCTGCCTCGAAATTCAGGCAAGACGGACCCGCGCGATCTCGTCTCCGTGTTTTCGGCGGGGAACAGATTCTGGCACGCCCGGTGGGACCTTTTCCTCTTTCCACTCCACACGTCGTGTGTCATGTTTGCGAATGAATCGTGGTTTGATATGTTTTCCCTTGGGTTCGAGGTACTAAGGTTTGGTGTCTTGCTCCGTGCAGAAAACAGAAGATCAATGGCTTCAATCTGCACTAACTGAAACTGCAACTCTCGCTCCGTCCCGTCTGGAGGAGTGACTTATGAGCCCCAAGCGGCCTCCATCTTCGCTATGCCGGTGGAACAGGTCACTCAGGCCACCACTGGATTGTTCTTCGGGACCATGCTCCCGCTAACGAGCTTCACCGTTCCTGTACCAACACAAGAAGCTCAGAAGAAGTCAGTCTTTGATCGGCTTACAACACTGTGGCCCCTCTCAACGGGTCGTCCATCTCCAACGCCTCAGTCTTTGACAGACTGGGCCAAAGCTCAGTTGGGCCCATGAAGAATCCCGCGATACCAGAAAGGGTTATCCCAAAAAGGATAGCCATCCCTACTCCCAAAGTCGTCAAGGCGGCTTCTCCTGCCAAAGGGTCGGTCTTCACAAGACTGACTATTTCAGCTCCTGTTCCAGGCAAAATCGTCAAGGTTGCTTCCCCTACTCGGAAGTCTGCTTTCGATAGGTTGGCCATCCCCACTCAGCGGACATCAGTCTTCAATAGGCTGACAACGACAACTTCTGACCAACACAGGAGGCATGAGGAAGTCACCCTTATAGTTGAGACAATCCCAATGGCTCAACACGCTCGACGTCGCCACTGGCGCCAAGTGAGGAAGGCTGGGGGCAGCTCCCCATCTGGAATAACTTCGCCAACTCCCGTGGTGGAAATCAATGCTGCTGTTCCAACTGGGAACAGCTTTGAACCGCTTAGGAGGGTTCGCAAGAACTCTCCGACCGCCGTGCTGAAGAGATCTCCTCCACCTATGGAGATTACTACATAAAAGAAGCCGGAGCAGCCCCCTCAGCGGCTGTCCTCCAAAATTTATAAAGTCTGGCGACAGGTCCAGGAATCGGTAATTGACCAGGACTACTCTCGCCGATCAAAGAAGCTTAAAGCTCGACAAGAAGAAAACCATCCTGTCAAGCCACAAAAGGCAACAGCTGTTTGGGTGCCCACTACAACGGCTCCCTCATCGTCAACCACTCACAAGAGAAGGAGACCGGAGAAAGCCCCTGTGATCGCGGCGAACCGCAAAAGCGCTGAATCTAAACGCCCCAAGTCTGGGGGCATGGTAATACATACCGTTTATATGGATTCCAGAAAAGAAGAAAGCGTGCTTCTACGGGTCATCGACCGCTTACCCGATCGATAACGAAGGCTCAGGGACAACAGCAGCAGAAACTTCAGGAGATGCTGACTGCAATGGCCGTACTTACCGGGCCAAAAGAAAATCCAGAGACCTCGGAGCAGCGTCGGGAACAAGAAACAGATACTGAATTCCTCCGAAGAATGCTCGAGAGAAAAGAAAAAGAGGCCGCAGAACAGGCGGCCAACATAAAACGAATGGCTCTTTTGTTCCAAGATATGGTCGGGATGATGTTACAGCCGAAACCACCAGCTGAAGACCCCCCAATTATCATTGAAGACGACAGAGGGGAGGCATCGAACCCTCCTCCGGCTCTTTCAGGAGCCAAAGAGGAGACCATCTCCAAAGCTTCCCTGGATGATTACATCGCTCAGCAAATACGAGCTCACATGGCGAATGAAGCGGCCAGCCAAATTGTTAAAACTGGGCGACCATATCCAGGCTGGTATGACCAAATAAGATACCCGCCGGGATATACGATCCCTAAATTCCATGTATATAAAGGGACGGGGAATCCACATTAGCATGTCTCTCAATTCAGAGCCTTGTGCGACAACACCGGGGGTGATGATAAACTTCTGCTCCGCCAGTTTGTTGGTAGCTTGTCGGAGACGGCATTCGAGTGGTATTCTGAATTTCCAAACGACTCCGTCAAGACTTTTGCAGAAATGGAGCTACTATTCACCCATCGTTTCGCGAGTGCTAGTGAATGCACCCCAATAATGGCACTGATCAATGCCAGGGTGAAGCCAGGTGAAACGTGTGTACAATACGCAATACGATGGCGGAATTTGTGGTCAAAATGTGAGCAGCGCATCGAAGAAGCGCCGGCAGTGGGCATGTTCATGGGCACTCTTGACCCTCAAGCAACTATTTCCCAATTCATGATGTTCTTCAAACCGACCACGTTCCAGGCCTTGATCGACAAACTGGCCTAAATGGACCAGATGGGTCATAGACCGTCTCCTTCAAAGTTGGAGCCGCGGAACGAAAAGGGTAAATGGAAGGCGACCTTCGCCGCGAATACTCAACAGCAGCCCAGTGGTCCGAAACTCACTAATCGCCTAGACGAAAGGCAGAAATTCTATAATGAGAAGATGAAGCGCCCTTATTCATTTCCCCGGGACAAAACGAAGAGATTGTTCGAGCTAGCGGTGCGCAACAGGCTCATCAATCTGCCGAATCCAAAATGACCATTGCAACCCGACGAGGCTAATAGTCCCAATTATTACCCCTACCATCAAACGGTAAGCCATCCAATTGAAGATTGCTTCGTCTTCAAAGGATAGATTGAAGATCAATACCAACAGGGCAAATTTGCCCTGTCCGAGAATTGGAAGGTGAACCCACCACAGCCACACGCTCCCAAGAAGACGAACTCACCGGGGGCATCATGCTCTTTCATAGAAGAAGCTCCATGGGAGGTCGCTCTTTCAGCCAAAACTAAAAGAATGCTGAAGGATCTCCAAACATGCCCGGCGATTAGATGGAAAAGTCCGCTGGAACCCGATATCATCGAGGGAATGCTGAAACCGCGCCCAACTCCAAAAATTGGTGGTGATGGTCAAAGTGCTCACACCTAGCCGTCAAAGTCTTTGAAGAAGAAGAAGAAGACCAAAAAGCCCGTGAAGCCTAGAGACAAGCGCACGGACCTGCAGAAGCAGATTGACGCGCTGGAAGAATATAATCAAAAAGCGCGAACTCCAGTCACACTCCAAGAATTTCTCAGTCACGTCCTCGAGGACGGAGATGATGACAATGGAGAAGACTCGTCGGATGAATCTGAAGATTATGTGGCAAGTTGCCATGCGATCTCTTACTCGTCGATAGACGATGAAGAAGCTCCTTACACCGAGAAACCGGGGGCAGATCCTAAGCCGGAACTTCTAGGCCCATCAGACGAAATGATTGATGCATTCCTCGACGAAGCTCTTCTTAAAAGCAAAGCTGCTCGAGAGCGTGAGATGGCCATACTTGAAAAAGCCAAACGTCGAAGACTGGACGAAAGGGTTGAAACACCCCCGCCAGATCAAAGTACATCCGCCGCAAATAAAAGCAGGTTCAAGATGAGGAAGAGGTTCACCAAAGCCATATCGATGGGAATGAAGCTGCCACCCTCCGAACGAAACACTCTTGGTGAAGTGAAAATACATCCTAGCTACTGCTTATATCATCGAAAGATTGCACACCCCACCGAAGAGTGCAACGCTTTTAAAAGATGGTGGCAGGGATATGTTGCTCACCGGCAACATTTTAAGCGGATGAAACGCAAAACTCGTCGGGAGCAAAGAAATACGACCAAGGAGCATAAAAGAACTACCGGCAACTGTCACATGGTCGACGCTGGGGGATCGCAAGTTCTCACCTTCGGGAGCGACTCTAACGAAGAAATGACTCTTGGCCATCTCTTTAAAGAATCCACCTCGGGAAAAGAGGAAGAACCGAAGACCTGTGAAAATATTCAGCTGCGCAATCGTACGCTGCTCGAAAAGAATCTTGGGCCCTCGAACAGTGGGTCAAATAGAAGAGATAAGAGGAAATAAAAGGTCCCTGAGGATATCATCCTTGATGACCAAGCCATCAAAGAGCTGACAGCCAAGGACCCGCCAAAGAAAAGTAAGGTGGACTACAACGTACTGGCACACTTGAGAAAGTTACCTTCGCAGCTAAGCATTCTCGACACCACTCTGCTATCCAAAGAGGCGATAGATTCATTGATCAAGGCATTACAAGAGCCAGAGCAATTCCAAGCTTTCCTCGCCGAAGAAAAGATGAAGGACGAGCTGGAAGAAGTGCACACAGCCGATATCACCTTCGGCGATGAAGATCTCCTCCTTGGGACATGCGAGCATAACCGTCCCCTTTATGTCTCCGGATTCTGTCATGATATCAAGATAGGCAAAATCCTGGTTGACAATGGGTCTTCCGTCAATCTCCTCAACTTGAGAGTGTTGAAGGAAATCTGCATGAGCGTTCAGCACCTCGCTCGTGATAAAATCACCATCTCCGGATTTGACTCCCAGTCATCACGGACACTTGGGTCTGTAATACTGACGCTGCGCTTTGGGCTGCTCATCACGGACATTAAATTTCACGTCATTGACGCCAAGACTTGCTACAACACTTTACTCGGTAGGCCTTGGTTACACGAGTACAACATCATCCCTTCTACACAACACCAGTGTATGAAGTATTTCAAGGATGGTCTCAAGTACACCGTAACAGGGGAACTTAACCTTTTCTCCATAAATGAAGTTCGCAAATATAAGGATGCAAAGTATTTCTTGCCGGACTTTGAAGACATGGAGAGATGCTGTAAACCGAAGAACAAAGCTATCATCACTATTCCGGTCTTTGGGAGTGATACCGAGGAGGAAGAAGAAATAGTTTATTCAGGTCCACCCCAATGCAATAAGCCGGAACCGTCCATCCCTATGTTGATCTTCGGCAGCGACTCGGAAGATGAAGTCAATGCCGTATTTTCTGTTCGGCCATCAATTCAAGCCTTTGCTGATGATGATCGGAGTTTGCAAATCGCCATGGTTCCGCGAGAGCATTACAAAGAGCTCGATGCACTTAATGCCTATAGTGTGCAGAAACTGCAGACATTCTACGTCCCTCCCAGGCGAAAGGGTGAAAAGGCAATCCTATTCTACCGATCCGGGGAAACCAAAGTGGAGAAAGAAATCTGGCACGGCGCCGGTTCTACGCTTGACAGGCTCCAGCCCATCCGTCTGCCCAGATATTACACAGACGGATTAAAAAGACTGTTGAGGCGCCAAGGTGTACCCTTCAAACAGATCGCTCGACAAGCTCGGTTCTATAACAAGATCTGGAACGTCCCCGGAACTCAGCGGAAGTTGCCCAACTGAAGAATAGAAACGATCGGGCTTAAATATATTCAATCCAAGAAACGAGAGCTATTCCGTGACTGCTGCGTCATATATGACTTCGATGAAGAAGGAGATGCTCTGTGGGAAGATGCTAACCCTGAACCAAAATGAGCTCCCGTCGTGAAAATACCAAGCCCGTCGTTCGAAGAACAAATGGACAAGCTTATAAGGGAAGCGGGTCAAAATGTTCGAGACGACCATAATCGCGAAATGACCATCTACGAGAAAGCCAGAACGCAACGTCTCTTTCAACAGGCTGCGAAAAATGAAAACGCTCCTTCTTGTCAACCCGTCATACAAAAGGCCTGACGCAGAGGCAAAAATAAACCCAAGAACGGAAAAAGCGTTCAACAGTGACAAGGCGGGACCAAGAAGCCACGCGATCGAGAATCGAGCAACCAGAATTCGTCTCTTATCAAGAAGATGGGTTGAGCTTATTCTTTTTCCCAAGACAAGACAAGGAAGATACTCGATCTTGCCCTAAAACATCAGATGATTACCCTCCCGGAGTCCAAACATACCGAGCAAGCGGACGGGGTCTCTCACCCAGACTATTGCTCTTATCATCGGGCAATATGATATCCTCTCAAAGACTGCTTCACATTCAAAGACTGGGTAGAAGACCAGTATTAGCAAGGCAGGTTCGCTCTATCCAGCAGCTGGAGGGTAACTCCGCCGCAGAAGTATGAACCAAAAGCCACGCATGCAGCGAGAGTAGAACCAGATCAACATCGGTCTTGGAAGCGATCTCGTACCTGCCACGTGATAACGCTGTCAGAAAAAGAGCCCGAGAATATGGATGACCTCCCCTGGTGCTTCGAAAACGATGACGGCGAGGTGATCTCCGAGTTTCCATCGGCGCCAAAAGAGCTGGAAGATGGGATACATACTACCCCAGATAACCTCACAAAAATTGACTTGGGGACGATAAATGACCCACGACCGACGTTCGTCAGCGAGCTTTTGTCTGAAGAAAAGGTGGCTATGCTAAAGGACGTGCTCATGCAGCATAAAGATTGCTTCGCATGGAATTATTCCGAGATGCCAGGATTAGATCCAGAGATTGCTGTACACAAATTGGCAATATCCCCGAACGTCAAGCCAATCAAACAAGCACCGAGAAGAATGCGGCTCGAGCTTGAGATGAGCATCAACGCCGAGGTCAAGAAGCTAATCGACTCCGGTTTCATCCAAGAAATTTAGTATCCTGACTGGATCGCCAACATCGTCCCAGTGATGAAGAAAAATGGGATGGTGCGTATATGTGTGGACTTTTGGGATCTCAATAAAGCCTGCCCGAAGGAAGACTTCCCAGTACTGGTCACCGAGCTGATGATAGATAACACATCCACTCACGAAGTCTTCTCCTTCATGGATGGCTCGTCAGGATACAATCAGATAAAGATGCATCCTGAAGACCAGAAGCATACCGCTTTCCGGACTCCTTTGGGCATATTCTGCTACAAGGTGATGCCTTTCGGTCTAAAGAACGCTGGAGCCACCTATCAGAGGGCCATGACGAAGATTTTCGACGACCTCATCCATGAAATTGTCGAATGCTATATCGACGATGTTTCTCCCAATCAGAGCAAAGCTCTGTTCAAATTCCAAGGCGGGAAATGAAGCAACGCTTCCGTTTCCCCCAATCAGAGCAAGGCTCTGTTTTAAAATTCAAATTTTAAAGGAAGCAACGCTTCAGATAACTTGCGCTCTGCGCTGTGCGACACGTGTCAGCGCAGTTGCGCTGCGCTCTGCGCTGCGCGACACGTGTCATGTGCAGGTGCCCTTGCGCCAACTGTGCCAGCACTAAAACTTAAATAATGAATTATTTAATCAGAATTAAAATTCTAGAAAGATCTTTTAATCTTATTAAAACAAGAAGATTATCTTCTGTAAAACAGAGGCCTTAGGATCAAAGATCCAATGGTGGGGAAATATTCCCAGATCAATCAGAGAAAGATCTCTGTAACTAACCTAACAAACTAATTGGCCCTATATAAAGGCCCCTAGACTATAAGTTTCAGATATACAGAGCTCCTCTAAAAACTTTGAGAAAAACTCAAAGAGAAAAAAGGTAAACCTTTGAAAAAAGAAGAATTTCTTCTAAAAAGATCAAAGTTCTAAGAACAAGATCAAGATATTCAATAAAAAGAAAAGATCAAAAAAAGATCCAATCATAAAAGATAGAAGAAGTAATTTACTTCATTATTAGATCTTTTGATCTATATAAAGGCACAGCCTTTTGATGAACCATTGGTTCTTGAAAACTTGAGGTAGAATCTCTTTAGAACTAAAAAGATTCTTTCCTTTGATCTAAATTTGATCAAGATACGCTCTGCGCTATTGAACAGTGCCCTACACTCTTAATTTGCACTGTTGCGCTCCTTGGACTGGCGCAAGTCACCAGAGAGCGCCACGTGTCAATCTGCGCCTTGCGCTCCTAAAAACAGAGCGCTGCGCTCTTGAATTGGCGCACTGCACCAGAGCGCGCCACGTGTCAGCAGCGCACTAGTGCAGCACACTGGCGCAGCGCACTGCGCTAACAGACTTGCGCTCACCAGAGCGTCGTGTCACCTCCACATGCGCTGGCGCCTTACGCTCTTTAGTTGGTGCAGAGCGCCTGACAGGCCACGTTGCACACTGTCAGAAGAACAAATGCTGTGCATTATTAAGAAAGGGCAGAGCCCAAATAAAGGTCTAACAGACCAAAAATAAATGCTATGCATTATAAAATGGCTGAGCCCAAATAAAGGCTCAACAGCCAGAACAATAAAATGTTCAACCGAGCCCATATGCTCACAAACCTTCAAACAGACTTTAGTCCCAAATTGGACTATAGATCTCCTAACCAACTTTGGTTTAAGGGTGCATCTCTGAACTCCTCTGATATCTGTCGTTGTAATCCTTCAACGTCTTCAGAGAGGTGACGGGTCCCGATGGCCATACATTCCATGGACCACCATGTCCTTAAACTGGCAATGGACCACTATGTCCCTAAACTAGAACAATAGAGCCCAAATGCTCTTTTGTCGGATCTAAACGATCCTGTTAAGCTGATCTTAGTCTCAAATTAGACTAACGTATCCTTAACGAACGTTTAAGTTGATCTTAGCCTCAAATAAGGCTAACGTATCCTTAAACATAAAATCCCAAACCCAAATCTAAGAAAATACGGATTTGGACTAATCCACGTCCTACGGGCGACAACATAAATTAGTCTCCGTATACAATCCATGGGCAACCACAAACAAAACAAACACCCACGACACGAAGTGACCATCTGGAGAAGGAGAAAGTTGTTACCGCGATGCGGTAGCGTAATTAACTGCAGGGGCTTGCTCCTGCAGAGAAGAGCGTCCCCACAATCAAAAACCCCTCGAACAAGAGGGAATCTAACGAAGTCTGCTACATCGGTCGCATCCGTTTAAACCTTCGATACACGGTGCCATAAATCAACTTGGCATCTTCGGAGAGGTGGACGGATAAAACCAAATAGCATCTGCCCCGAATTTCAGGCGAGACGTCCATCGCGTCTTCATCGCGTCTTTCGGAGGGGAACAGATTCTGGCACGCCCGGTGGGACCTCTTCCTCTTTCCACTCCACACTTCATGTGTCGTGTTCGCGAACGAATCGCGATTTGCTATGGTTGCCTGTGGATTCGAGGTACTTAGATTTGGTGTCTTGCTCTATGCAGAAAACAGAAGATCAATAGCTTCAAACTGCACTACCTGCAACTGCAACTCTCACTCCGTCCTTGCTGAGGGAGTGATTTACGGGCCCCAAGCGGCCTCTATTTTTGCTATGCCGGTGGAAAAGGTGACTCAGGACACCACTGGGCTATTCTTCGGGACTATGCTCCCATCGATGAGCTTCAATGTCCTAATGTCGTCACAAGAAGCTCCAAAGAAGTCAGTCTTTGATCGGCTTGCTACTACTGCGGCCCCTCTCAACGGGTCGCCCAACTCCACTGCCTCAGTCTTTAACAGACTAGGCCAGAGCTCCAACGGGCCTACCAAGAAGCCCATAATACCCGAAGTGGCCATCCCAAAGAAGATAGCTATCCCTGCTCCCAAAATCGTCAAGGCAGTTTCTCCTGCCAAAGGGTCGGTCTTCACAAGACTGACTATTTCTGCTCCCGTTCCAGGCGAAATCACTAAGGTTGCTTCCCTTACTCGGAAGTCTGCTTTTGATAGGTTGACCGTCCCCATTCAACGGACGTCGGTCTTTAAAAGGCTGATACCAGCGAATTCTGACCAACACATGGGGCATGAGGAAGTCACCCCCACGGCTAAACCAACTCCAATCGCGTGACATGCTCGCCGTCGTCACGGGCGCCGGGTAAGGAAAGCTGGGGCCAACTCCCCCTCTGGGATAACTCCGCCAGCTCCGATGGTGGAAATCAATGCTGCTGTTCCGACCGGGAATAGCTTTGAACCGCTAAGAAGGGTGCGCAAAAACTCGCCAACTGCCGCATTGAAAAGATCTCCTGCACCTGTGGATAATGCCCCAAAATTGAAGCTGGAGTAGCCCCCTCAACGGCTGTCCTCTGAAATTTACAAGGTCTGGCGTCAAGTCTAAGACTCCGTAATGGATCAAGACTATCTCCGCCGACAGAAAAAGATGAAGGTTCAGCAGGAGAAGGACTACTTTGTCAAGCCACAAAAAGCGACAGCTACTTGGGTACCCACTACAACGGCCCCCTCAACTTCGACCACCCACAAAAAAGGAGGCCGCAAAAAGCCCCTGTGAACATGGCGAACCGTAAAAGCGCTGAGCACAAACGCCCCAAGTCTGGGGGCATAGTGGTGCATACTGTTTATATGGCATCTGGGAAAGAGGATAGCCGCGCTTCGATGGGTCACCGACCGCTCACCCGATCCGTGACAAAAGCCCAGGAGCAGCAACAGAAGCTTCAGGAAATGCTGACGCAAATGGCCGCACTCACCGGGCCAAAAGAAAGCCCGGAGGCGTCATCAGAGCAGCGTCATGAATAAGAAACCGATGCTAACTTCTTACGCAGAGTCCTCGAAAGAAGGACAAAGAAGCCGCAGAGCAAGCGGCTAACATAAAACAAATGGCGCTCCTCTTCCAAGATATTGTAGGGATGATGTTACAGCCGGACCCTCCAGCTGAAGACCCTCCAATCATTGTTGGAGACGACGGAGGGGAGACATCTAATCCTCCTCCGGCTCTTTCAGCAGCCAAGGAGGAAACTATCTCCAAGGCCGCCCTGGACGACTATATAGCTCAGCAAATACGAGTTCATCAGGCGAATGAAGCGGCTGGGCAGATTGTTAGAACGGGACGACCCGATCCGAGATGGTATGACCAAATCAGTTACCCGCCGGGATATACGATCCCTAAATTCCATGTGTACAAAGGGACAGGGAATCCGCATCAGCATGTCGCTCAAATCAGGGCCTTATGTGGCAACACTGGAGGCGATGACAAACTGTTGCTTCGCCAATTCGTCGGCAGCTTGGCAGAAACGGCTTTTGAATGGTATTCGGAGCTACCTAATGACTCTGTCAAAACATTTGCTGAGATGGAGCTATTGTTTATACAAAGATTCGCGAGTGCTAGTGAACGCACCCTGATAACAGCACTGATCAATGCCACGGTGAAGCCAGGCAAGACGTGGGTCCAGTACACTATCCGATGGCGGAATCTATGGTCGAAATGCGAACAGCGGATCGAAGAAGCGTCGGCGGTGGGCATGTTCGTGGGCACTCTTGATCCGGAAGCGACCATCTCACAATTCATGATGTTCTTCAAACCAACTACTTTCCAGGCCTTGATCGACAAACTGCCCTAAATGGACCAGATGGGTCACAGACCGTCTGTTCCAAAGCCAGACCCTCGAAATGAGAAAGGAAAAGGGAAAGCGATCGTCGTCGCCAATACTCAATAACAGCCGAGCAACTCAAAGCCGGTTGTTCGCCAAAACAACGTGCGTCCACGCCCATCCCTCGAGGAGAGACTGGGACGTCCTTACTCGTTTCCTCAGAATAAAACAAGGAGACTATTCGAGCTGGCAGTGCGCAACAGACTCATCAATCTGCCGAATCCAAAATGTCTGTTGCAGCCAGGCGATGTCAACGATCTTAATTACTGCCCTTACCACCAAGCGGTAAGCCATCCAATCGAAGATTGCTTCGTCTTTAAGGGATGGATCGAGGATCAGTACCAACAAGGCAAGTTCGCGTTATCCGAAAACTGGAAGGTGAACCCGCCACAACCTCATGCCCCTAAAAAAGTGGACATGCTGGGGGCAACGTGCTCTTTTGTTAAAGAAGCCCCATGGGAGGTGGCCCTTTCGGCCAAAACCAAAAAGATGCTGAATGATCTCCAGACATGTCCGGCGATCAGGTAGAAGAATCCGCTAGAACCCCAGATCATCGAAGGGATGCTAAAGCCGTGCCCAACTCCAAAGATCAGTGGTGATAGCCAAAGCTCGCACACTCAGCCGTCAAAGTCTTCGAAGAAGAAGAAGAAGACCAAAAAGCCCGTGAAGCCTGGTGACAAGCGCACGGACCTGCAAAAACAGATTGACGCGTTGGAAGAATATAATCAGAAGGCGCGAACTCTAATCACGCTCTAAGAATTCCTTGGCCACGTCCTTGAAGACGGAGATGATGGAGAAGAATCGTCGGACGAATCTGAGGATTACGTAGCAAGTTGCCATGTGATCTCTCACTCGTCGATAGACAGTAAAGAAACTCCTGACGCAGGGAAATCGGGGGCAAATCCTGAGCCTGAACTTTTAGAACCATCAGACGAAATGATTGATGCATTCCTAAACGAGGTCCGTCAGAAAAGCAAAGCTAATCGAGAGCGTGAACTGGCTATATTCGAAAAAGCCATACGCCGACGACTGGAGGAAAAGGTCAAGACATCCCAACTGGAGCAAAGCATCCCTATCACCAGCAAAAGCAAGCTTAAAGTAAGGAAACGATTCGCTAGGGCCCTGGCAATAGGAATGAAGTTGCCCTCTTTCAAAGGAAATTCCCCTGGCGATATACATCTTGATGAAGCGGAAATACATTCTAACTTCTGCCTATACCATCAAAGGATTGCACACCCTACCAAGGAGTGCATAGCCTTTAAAAACTGGTGGCAGGGATATGTTGCCCATCAACGACACGTTCAACGTGTGAAGCGCAAGGCTCGTCGGGAACAGAAAAGCACGACAGATGAGCGCGAAAAAGCTACTGGCAACCGTCACATTGCCGACACTAAGGGATCGCAAGTTATCACCTTTGGAAGCGACTCTGACGAAGAAATCGCCCTCAGCCCTCTCTTCAAGGAATCCACCTCCGACACAAAACATGCGAAGATTTGCGGCAAAATCTAGCTGCGTAATCGTACATTGACTCATGACCGAAACGTCGTTAAACTACTACCAACCCGCGGCATCCCCAGGCTGACGTGGTGTAAAAAAAAGGGTACGTCCACAAGCGAGATGGACACGGATGAAAACCCGAAAGGGCTTCGTGAGTAAAAACAGCAGGACTACCGACGATGTTTGTGAAAACCCGAAAGGGCGCAGACTTGTAAAAAAAAAAAAACGGTATGTCCATAAGCAAAATGGGCATGGATGAAAACCCGAAGGGGCTCCGTGAGTAAAAACAGCAGGGCTACCGGCGAGTGTTTGTGAAAACCCGAAAGGGCGCAACCTCGTTAAAAGACACTTACATGGTCCTCTCGACTTTGTAAGGAGAAACCACCCGCGTGAGATCCTTACGACTCGCAAGGGAAGCAACACACTTAGGAATCTCCACGACTCCTAAGGAGAAATTACACTTGCGAGATCCTCACGACTCGTAAGGAGAACTTTCTTATGGGGCCCTCACGGCTCATAAGATTCCAAAGTCTTAAGTTACAGAGACCTGAACCTGTTCTTAAGCAGCCCCCACAGCCTCTAATATTGCCCTACAAGTGGCTCAATACTGACCCTTGTATACAATCCACGGGCGCGAATAAACATTTCCCTAACCAAGTCCCACCCGTGACTAGGGATATGTCCATATGGTGAACGACCCTTGTAAGTCCTCTCGACTTATAAGGAGAAAACCCTTTAGTAAGATCCTTACGACTTACAGGGGAATATACACTTAGGAATCCTCAGGATTCCTAAGGAGAAAACACACCTACGAGATCCCCACGACTCGCAGGGAGAAATACCTTTGTGAGACCCTTACGGCTCATGAAGTCAAAAGCCTTAGTCGACAGAATCCTAACCCTGTTTACTAAGCCACCTTTGTTCGACATCGACAAAGGCAAATGATGATTCGCTCCTGGCAATATCCCAGTTGTAGCGATGCTGATGCCTAAACCGGTATCAAATTACAAGTCCTTTCATGGCAAATGATGATTCGCTCCTGGCAATATTCCAGTTGTAGCGATGCTGATGCTGAGATTGGAACCAGATTCCAAGTTCCACACTCGCGATAAAAAACCAGCGAGCTAAAAATGCATATGAAATAGCCGAAATGATGGGGCAACTTGCAACGAAATCAGCAAGTAAAAATGTATGCATACAAAAACAGCCGAAATGATTGGGCAACTCGCAATAAAAAGCAACGAGTAAAAAGAAAAATAGCCGAAATGATTGGGCACCACGAAAAATAGCCAAAATGATTGGGCAATCGCGACCTTCGCGATATAAAAGCTGAAATGATAGAGCATCGCGGAAATAAAATAATAATATAAAAAATGAATGAAACTTTTGCCCTACAGGTGAGATCACATCGATCCCTGTATACAATCCAGGGGCACAAACAAAGAGGGAACCATACCTTCCCAACAGGCTCCACCAGAAAGCGAAGCCAAATCTCGACGGTTCATAGACAACCCAGAGACAACCTCGACATTTGTCGCAATATTGCAGACACAATGTCAACAAACGAAGAAAAAGAAGATCCCTAGCTTCAGGGTCTCGACGTCGATATCGACAACTTAGAGATCACCAACGGCGTTTCTCCTCACTCCAACCAGATGCATACATGACGTCAACAACCGACCTCAGAGTCACAACGAAACGGAGCCACGGCATAGTCCTTAGTTCCAAATCTTAACGGCAATATCTACAGCCTAAGAATCAGCCATGACGTTCCTTTGCAGTCCAGCAGGATGCAGATGCAACGCCAACGAAAGACCCCATGGTCGAAACAATGCGGAGTGACGGCAAAATCCTAGCTCCACCTCAGCATTCGTCTCGTTATAGAAGACGCAATGTCAGCAACGGCGTTCCTTTGCAGTCCAGCAGGATGCAGATGCAACGTCAACAAAAGACCCCATGGTCAGCAAAGCGGAGTGACGGCAAAATCCCAACTCCACCTCAGCATTTGTCTCGTTACAGCAGACGCAATGTCAACAACGGCGTTCTTTCACAGTCCAGCAGGATGTAGATGCAACGTCAACAAAAGACCCCATGGTCAGTAAAGCGGAGTGACGGAAAAATCCCAGCTCCACCTCAGCATTCGTCTCGTTACAGCAGACGCAATATCAACAACAGTGTCCTTCCTCCAATAGGATTCAGACATGACAAAACAAACGAAGCGAAGGCCAAATTCCTAGCTTTAGGGTCTTGACGGTAACTCAAATAAAACCTGAAAGACTATCGGAGATCATCTCACACCAACATGAAGTGATCACCACCTCGACGTTCGTCTCGAACAACAGACGAAATGTCACTACAGCATCCTTCCTCCAACAGGATTCGAACACACCAAAGCAAACGAAGCGAAGGCCAAATTCCTAGCTTCAGGGTCTTGACGGTAACTCATATAAAACCGGAAAGACCATCGGAGATCATCTCACATCAGCATGGAGTGGTTACCACCTCGACGTTCGTCTCGATACAGCAGACGAGATGTCACCCCAGCGTTCTTCCTCTAGCAGGATTCAGATGCGACAATCAAACAACGGAGCCACGACAAAATCCCTAGTTCCAAACCTCGACGGTTCACCAACAACCTAGAGACAACCGTAACATTCGTCTCGATATAGCGGACGCAATGCCAGCAAATGAAGCGAAAGCCAAATTCCTAGCTTCAGGGTCTTGACGGCAACTCATATAAAACCTGAAAGACTATCGGAGATCATCCCACACCAGCGCGGAGTGGTTATGACTCATCGGGGCTCTCCAAAATGAGCCTAACCTCAAGTAAAAAGCGGCATGGCAAAATTCCTAACGCTTGCTCTTCCGACGGTCAAACTACCTAGGAAGATTGCTTGAAGACGTCTTGTCCAGCCCCCGAAGGGATCAGAGACACGACAGTTGCAAGGCTACTCGAACAGCAAGATTGCCTATCGAGGAATACATCAGCCAACGCGACGGTACGACGGACAAAACCCTAAGTACCACAGACCCTAACGGACCTCTATCGTAAAGAGCAGAGGTTAACTGTGACGTTAGGATATTCTTGCGAGAACTGCTCGATTCGTCTCGACTCGTGAGGAAATTAGTGTCTTTGCGAGAACTTCTCGATTCGTCTCGACTTGTGAGATAAAGCCTTAGGCAGCGAGGATTAAAAAACCTGTTTCCTAAGCACTGGGACGTCGATCCAAAATGGACTCTTGCATACTATTCACGGGTCACACTCTCCAAAGTCGAATCTCGACAAGGAGGGAAACAACCACTTATGAGTCCTCTCGACTTGTAAGAGGGAAAATTCTCTAGTGAGATCCTTACGACTCTCAAGAGAAAACACACTTAGGAGTCCTCACGACCCCTAAGGAGAAAATACACCTACGAGATCCTCTCGACTCTTAGGGAGAAAAGTCTTTATGAGACTCTCACGGCTCATAAAGTTGAAAAGTCTTAGGAGACAGACCTTAACTCTGTTTTCTATGCCATCGCCACTCTACAAAAAGCATAAGATTGACAGTTATATACCATCTACGGATCACACTTGCTAAAATCACATGGCAAACAACACAGCAAAGAGAAGAAAGCGACAAAAAGAACATCCGATTTGCATTTGATTAAGCGTTCGAGACATACCCATGCATACATGTGCAAAAGATTCAGAATGAGAAATAAAACACGCTGAGAAATTTGCCATTCATATTGCAAAAAGGTTCTTACAATTACGAAAGAAATAAATGAAGATGCTACTAAAGCTATTACAATGGCAAAACCTCAAATCCAGGACATGGATTGAGGAACTCAAAGTGACCTTGTCCAAGACTTTCCAAGCCTGGCGAACCATCATAGTGTGCTTTCTTTCGCGAGCACAGGCGTCGGGATCCCCACTGATGTCCTCCACCCTCCGATAGGCAGCAAGTATGGCGGACTGTTGAAAGGCCTGGTGCAGGAGATCGACAAGATTGTCTCGCCGTCTCTTCGAGATCAGGTTCATCAGATACACCGAGTGCACCTTATCCTTGGCGGCATCTAATGTCCTGAGCGGCACGCCGGTAAAGAATAGGGGAAGCGCTTCCCAAATTTCTCCCACAATAAGCTTCAGGAGAGGGGAGCGTCGAGGAAGCAGTTGACCGTTATATGCGTCGAAGCGACTCATGATTTCGACACACTCGGCGTTTGTGAATTCTCGATTCTGAGAACGACCGAGTCGGCGGATGTCCCCGTAAGAAATAATCTCGTCGAGATCGTATATGTGGGCGTCCATTACTCCTGTAAAAGAAAATCAACAAAATCAGCAGAACTGATTAAGCAATTTTTGATTCAAAACAGGCGCAGGAAATTAAACTCCCCGAGAGCAATGCTCTACAGACAGGAGTGACACCCGTCAATATCAGTTATGAAAGGAGTTTAAAGAAATCCCCCGAGAACATTGAGAGCTTTGCTCTGGAAAGATGATATAATTCATCAAAAAATAAAATCCCGTTTTTAATCTTCAAAGATCCATGAAAAATTCTTAAGAGTTCTGCTATATGATTTAAAAGGAGCAAAGCTCCATTAATGAATCAAGAAATTATAAATAAAATCCTTTTAGAGAGTAAAGGCTCTATTATTGGAACCCTAAAATGGTTCTCTTTAGATCAAAGATCTATAAAGAGTAAAGCTCTGTTAATGGGTAAAACCCTGGTTTCTTAAAAGTTTTAAACTATACCTAAGTTTTAACAGAGTTTTACTCTTAAAAAGTCCTTAAAGCCTAAGAGCAATGCTCTAAATAAGAGATAATTCTCAAGGGGGTGATGAAAATCATCTAAAGGACCAAAGGTCCTATTTATAGGCATTGAAAGCCGTTTCAACTTCCAAAAGATAGCGCAATGGTTGGAATTCTGCCACCGCTGCGCTCACGTCTGGGGCCATGTAAGCGCAACGGTGTGGGGGCATTTGTTTCCCCCAATCAGAGCAAAGCTCTGTTCAAATTCCAAGGCGGGAAATGAAGCAACGCTTCCGTTTCCCCCAATCAGAGCAAGGCTCTGTTTTAAAATTCAAATTTTAAAGGAAGTAATGCTTCAGATAACTTGCGCTCTGCGCTGCGCGACACGTGTCAGCGCAGTTGCGCTAGCGCAGGTGCGCTGCGCTCTGCGCTGCGCGACACGTGTCAGCGCAGGTGTGCTAGCGCAGTTGCGCTGCGCTCTGCGCTGCGCGACACGTTTCATGCGCAGGTGCACTTGCGCCAACTGTGCCAGCACTAAAACTTAAATAATGAATTATTTAATCAGAATTAAAATTCTAGAAAGATCTTTTAATCTTATTAAAACAAGAAGATTATCTTCTGTAAAACAGAGGCCTTAGGATCAAAGATCTAACGGTGGGGAAATATTCCCAGATCAATCAGAGAAAGATCTCTGTAACTAACCTAACAAACTAATTGGCCCTATATAAAGGCCCCTAGACTTCAAGTTTCAGATATACAGAGCTCCTCTAAAAACTTTGAGAAAAACTCAAAGAGAAAAAAAGGTAAACCTTTGAAAAAAGAAGAATTTCTTCTAAAAAGATCAAAAATCTAAGAACAAGATCAAGATCTTTAATAAAAAGAAAAAGATCAAAAAAAGATCCAATCATAAAAGATAAAAAAAGTAATTTACTTCATTATTAGATCTTTTGATCTATATAAAGGCACAGCCTTTTGATGAACCATTGGTTCTTGAAAACTTGAGGTAGAACCTCTTTAGAACTAAAAAGATTCTTTCCTTTGATCTAAATTTGATCAAGATACGTTCTGCGCTATTGAACAGTGCCCTGCACTCTTAATTTGCACTGTTGCGCTCCTTGTACTGGCGTAAGTCACCAGAGAGCGCCACGTGTCAATCTGCGCCTTGCGCTCCTAAAAACAGAGCGCTGCGCTCTTGAATTGGCGCACTGCACTAGAGCGCGCCACGTGTCAGCAGCGCATAAGCGCAGTGCACTGGCGCAGCGCACTGCGCTAACAGACTTGCGCTCACCAGAGCGTGACACGTGTCACCTCCACATGCGCTGGCGCCTTGCGCTCTTTAATTGGCACAGAGTGCCTGACAGGCCACGTGGCGCACTGTTAGAAGAACAAATGCTGTGCATTATTAAGAAAGGGCAGAGCTCAAATAAAGGTCTAACAGACCAAAAATAAATGCTATGCATTATAAAAGGGCTGAGCCCAAATAAAGGCTCAACAGCCAGAACAATAAAATATTCAACCGAGCCCATATGCTCACAAACCTTCAAACAGACTTTAGTCCCAAATTGGACTATAGATCTCCCAACCAACTTTGCTTCAAGGGTACATCTCTGAACTCCTCTGATATCTTTCGTTGTAATTCTTCAACGTCTTCAGAGAGGTGACGGGTCCCGACGGCCATACATTCCATGGACCACCATGTCCTTAAACTGGCAATGGACCACTATGTCCCTAAACTAGAATAATAGAGCCCAAATGCTCTTTTGTAAGATCTAAACGATCCTGTTAAGCTGATCTTAGTCTCAAATTAGACTAACGTATCCTTAACGAACGTTTAAGTTGATCTTAGCCTCAAATAAGGCTAACGTATCCTTAAACATAAAATCCCAAACCCAAATCTAAGAAAATACGGATTTGGACTAATCCACATCCTACGGGCGACAATATAAATTAGTCTTCGTATACAATCCACGGGCAACCACAAACAAAACAAACACCCACGACACGAAGTGACCATCTGGAGAAGGAGAAAGTTGTTACCGCGATGCGGTAGCGTAATTAACTGCAGGGGCTTGCGCCTGCAGGGAAGAGCGTCCCCACAATCAAAAACCCCTCGAACAAGGGGGAATCTGACGAAGTCTGCTACATCGGCCGCATCCGTTTAAACCTTTGATACACGGTGCCATAAATCAACTTGGTATTTTCGGAGAGGTGGACGGATAAAACCGAATAGCATCTGCCCCGAATTTCAGGCGAGACGTCCATCGTGTCTTCGTCACGTCTTTCAGAGGGGAACAGACGACCTCGTAGTTAAAAGCAAATCATACGAGGAACATCTAGAGCATCTGAAGATTGTGTTTCAACGCCTTCGGAAAGACAACCTGAAGATGAACCCTCTCAAATGCGCATTCGGAGTTTCCTCAGGTAAGTTCCTGGGATTCATCGTCCGACACCGAGGCATCGAGATAGATCCGTCGAAGATCAAGGCGATTATGGAAATGCCCCCGCCAAAGACTCTCAAGCAACTGTGGTCTCTCCAAGGAAAGCTCGCGTATATCCGGCGGTTCATAGCCAATCTCTCCGGCAAGTGCCGTCCTTACAGTAACCTAATGAAGAAAGGGACTCCTTTCGTCTGGGATCACAAATACCAAAGCGCACTGGACGAAATCAAGCAATACCTGCAGAATCCGCCAGTACTGGCCATTCCCGTTAAAGGAAAACCTCTCGTCCTGTACACAACAGCCCTCGATGGTTCTTTAGGCGCGCTGTAGGCACAAGAGAACGATCAAGGGAAATAAAGAGCTCTCTACTATCTGAATCGAGTTCTCCTGGGGGCAGAAAGCAACTACTCCCCCATCGAAAAACACTGCCTAGTGTTGATCTTCACGGTAACGAAGCTCAGACACTATGCATTGGCACATGAGGTCCATCTCATATCAAAGGTGGATCCTCTCAAGTATTTGATGTCGAAAACCATATTAATAGGACGTCTCGCTAAATGGGCCCTGCTCTTGATAGAGTTCTCGATAACTTATCGACCCCTCAAGGCAGTGAAAGGCCAGGCCATCGCCGACTTCCTCGCTGAGCATCCGATACCTGCCGAATCTCCTTTGAACTGCGAATTGCCAGACGAACACGCGTTTGACACAATCGACGGGAAGAGAAGAGAGAATGATACCAAGTGGGAACGCTACTTCGATGGAGCATCTTCCATGAAGAAGTGCAAATAAAGCACCCCCATAATCAAATCAGGGGTAGGCCTCATCTTCGTGACTCCATAAAGAGGGATAATGCGCTTTGCCTTCTCCTTAATAGAGCCGAAGATGAATAATGAAGCCGAATATGAGGCTTTGATAGCAGGTCTTGAAATCGCCGTCGACATGGGAATTGGGAATCTCCTCATATACAGAGACTCCCAGCTGATCGTTAGTCAAGTAAATGATGACTATCAAACGTGCAAACCAGAGTTGGTGAAATACGGCGAGAGAGTGCAGCAATTGCTGACTCGAATCCCTTCCTACACACTGGAAAGCATACCGCGTGCGGAGAATAGCAAAGCAGATGCGTTAGCCAAACTCACTAAAGAACTGGTTGACGAAAACTTCGATGACATGAGGATCATTGTGCATAGCTGTCGGGTTCTCGCACCGGCAGAAATATCTCCGGAACCTTTCGAAGAAAAGGGAACGACCGAGCAAATGGCTCTGCAAATAAAAGACCAGGAAAAGGCTGAGTATTGGAGAGAAGACTTTATAGACTACTTCAAATCTCGTCGAACATCTGAAGATGCGTCTTCAAGACATCAGCTTATGAAACGAGCTCTGTCTTTCGCCTTCGTCAATGATACTCTGTATAAGAGGTCATTTGATTCTCTGTGGCAAAGATGCCTTGGACTTGAAGAGGCAGAAAGAGTCGTCCAAGAAACTCATGACGGACTCTGCTGTTCTCACTGTTGGAGATAGTGCCCTCAGAGTCAATTATTGGATCACAGGCACGTGATTGCAATGATTGAGGGAGGACTTATCCCGGTAGGACAGTCTTACTCGAGATGATAGTATGCTATCTGGTTTACCTTTATCATCGTGTACTGCTTTAGGTGACCTGACATGTCGCTATTACACGTTGATAGAGCCCCTAGGATTCTTGCTTGACCACCAGCAGTATGAGGGCGATCATATACGTGGGAGCTGGTAGTCTACAAGCACATCCTTAAAAGGTCCCTAATCGTAGGAGTTTTGTGACAGGGCATCGATACTCCAGAGTAGACTAGTGTATACAGTCGAGACCCCGATGAGGGGCGGTGGCCGGTCTCACAAGCCACTGGTGTCAGTTGGTTCACCTAAGATGTATACAGGTGCTCATTGGGTTATGAGTACACCGGACAGGACTCGCCGGGAACCTGCTAGTTGGTCTTATACCAGACGTCAGATAGCAGTTCCCTGGTGACATGTGTACAGGTTAGTTCATCGACCTGGGGATCGTCATTTGTCTCGTATGAGTTCCCACTGTACTTTGATTACTACCCTACCATGCTCAAAGGAGACGTGCAAACAGGTTTTAGTTGGGTACAGTCCCGAGCCATATGGAGGCAGTGAGCGGATCTTCAGGGGTTCGTCTCTCCCGGTATTGGGGGTGAGGTCGCGCTGTGTCTAGGAGAGCCATTACACGAAGCCCTCGGCCGAGGCAGGAGATTTACTGGTAGGTATTCCAGTAGAATCTCAGGGTGTTCTGGGCTACACTCCGACACGACTTGTACCGCTTTTGGGTGTCTGACTTTTACCAACCCCCTAGGCCCGCCATGCGATGCTCATAGACGAACGGACCGGACTGTATGGATATTGTCACTGACAGGCTCAGTAGGGTGTCAGGATGAGTTCGCTCATCGACGTCCCTTTTGGTCAATACCTGGTAGCCCGTTACGTATTGGCTTATACCTCTGACGTGCTAGTGGTTAAATCCACAACCAAGGTGTTGACGAGTCTTTAGAGTCCCCCACATTCTGTTGCTCAAGTTTTCGGGCGAAAAGCTGTAGAGGCCGTATGGAGATATGGCAGGGTTCGATCAGATACGTGCGGTATTACACGGATCATGATCGGATAGATAATACTAGCCGGCTTTGGTTTAAGCCAGATCCTAGTATAGTATAGTATAGATTTTGTCTCATTGCATTTGTATTTCGGTAGGAATACAAATGCGGGTGTGTATACACAGTAGCGGGGTTTTCCTGTAATTTATTGCGGGACCAGTTTTCTGGAGTTGCCAGTTTGCTTTCCGTTTCGGCCATATTTCTTTGTATCCTTCATTGGCCGAAGTTTGGTGGAGGAGGGCTTATTTGCAATTGTGCAAATAAGCAATTGTGGAGGGGGTCTTTGCATATTATTGTATCATGATACTTGCACCATCATTGCTTGACTTTCTTTGTTCATGATGGCTTGACCTTTTGGAGTCATCATGCTTGAGATGATGGTTGTTTTGGAGTGTGGTTTTGGTTTTGTGATCATTTCCCTTCATGATATCTTTTGAATCTCATCTTGCATTATTGATCCATACACTCCCCCATTTCACCCTCTCTCTCCATATTGATGCATGGGCCGGCCACTAACAAGGAGAGGGGACTTTTCTTTTGGTTGTGAGAAAAATGTTGATCTCATTCTTTGCATGCTACATTTTTCTCACCTCTCTCCAACTTCATTCTCCTCCACCAAAGGCAACTACCTCAACCCCAAATGAGACATAGCACTACACCATTCTGCAGCAAACCTTGGGCACGTCGACTCGCCAGCTTCGTTCCCGAGTTGCCTCGGTATAGAGGTGGGAGCCCGTAAAAGAAGCCGGCGACGTGGTGCCCTTCCGGCGACGAGGTGGAGACCGGAGCTTCCGCGGGAGATCGGGACGACGACGAGAAGACCGGAGGACACGGATCAGTCGGTATATCTCTCTTCCCCATCTTGTAGTTAGCTAGAACTAGTTATGGCCCGATCCGGGTTTTAGTGCGCGGTGGTGCCGGGTCAAGAAAAATTAAAGTTAACCATCGCTTCCGCATTTGGCCTCGGGATGGAGGCCGGGGGCCCCCGTGCACTTACAGTGGTATCAGAGCCTCGCCATTAACATAGTCTAGCTTTGTCTAATATGTTTTACATTTCCGATCGAACAAAATTCCAAAAACCCGCGTTTTCTTCACATCAGTTTCTGTCGAAATTTTTTGAAGTCCAAAAATTTTTCAGGTTGTCTCAGAATGATGTGTAAGGAATTCTAAGAGTTCTGGGAAAATTTGGTCTCATGAACAGTCTAAACGACCGTGGAACCGCGGCCAAACCCATGCTTGGGCCGCGGTTCCGCCGCGACTTGAACTGTTCAGTGTACCAAAATTTTCCAGAAAGCTCCTGACTTGGAAATAGGGGTTTTGGAATATTATTTTTGGGCCCAGAATTTCTTGATGTGCTACAGTAGTACTTGGGGGCCCACTTAGTAAAATTTGATCGATCGGATATATTAAACATATTGGTTCACAGTATTTATATTATATCTGCGACCGTGAATGTCACTTGATCGGTAAATCCAGTCTAACTGCTATAGCCCGGTTAGACGGATTTGCGAACGTGACTTTCACGTTGATGTTCTGTGATTTTGCTGTGATGTTGCGGATTGGTCGTGGGGGATAGCCTGGATGCAATGCTAGTACAGTTTTGTTGTATTATGTACATTTGATATTGCGGGGCAAGCGTCCGACATGTGGACTGCCGTCACTGCCTGTTTGTATTATTCTTTTGGGGCACGACCAGGTTGCGGTCGATGTACCCGTTGTATGTATATTTTACTTTCTGTACTAGGATTGCCCCGCGGAGGGGTGCACGGATAGCCGGGTTCTAGAGGGAAACAAGCCCGCATCTCATGGCATTGAGACGGAGGGGGCTTTACTCTAAAATTGGCGGGCTATTCACCGCACTCGTAGGGGGTACAGGTTGACCCAGGAGGGGTGCCCAAGTTACCGGATTCCGTGAAGTGCTGGGTGGTCCATTCACGTTGCTGAAGGGGGCTGCCTCGCTTCAGGTTTTCGTGGGTAACTTGCCGCGCCCGTAGGGGTCTAGGATTTCATTGCACAGGCTATCCACATGACCAGGGGAACGTCGGGTTTCAGTAGTGGCTCTGTGAAACCCGGGGATCCCAAATATCTGTATTGTTCTGTGATGCTGTACATTTCTGCGATGTTGCATTTTATCACGCCTTGAGCGAAATATAATATATTGGTATATATATTAGTAGATGTTGTATATGTTTTGCATCCGCGCTAGTCCAGTCCCCGCTCTGTCGTTAGTTAGTTAACCTAACGGGTAATGACGGGACCCAGTGGCGAATGCGGATGGCATATACGTACGTCATATTATTTTCGTTCTTTGTGGTGTGATCAATTGATGGGACTGCGTTGATTTGGATCAATGCAAGTTAAAAACAAACCTAATCTGATGTTGTTGGAATACTTTTCAAAAAGCTGTTATTGCAAGGACGTTCACTTTTGTTTTGCATCGTGGTATTCAGTTGGAATATCCTGCTCCTCAGTCGACGAGGCAAGGGCCGAGATCCCTTCACCGGGAGTGACCCCTTGGACAAAAAGTTTGCGTCAGGGCAATAACTTCACTATAGCCGATTACTTTTGCTTTGCACCGTGGTATTCAGTTGGAATATCCTGCACCTCATTCTACGGGGAAAGAGCCGAGATCCCTTCACCGGGAGTGACCTCTTTAGCAACGGTTTTCGTCACTATATTTTTAAAAGCTATCAGTTCCTTCAACGATATCAAGTTCATTACGTTAAAGGTTTTCGCCAGAAACCATTCGTAGCCCTCCATCGTTTCAGACGGGTAGCACGTAGTATTCATGCTATGTTTGTTGACCTTCGTCAAGGCATAGTGAATGGTAGCTGCTTGTTACCTTTCTGCTGCATAGATAGATACGTTGGTTTGGGACAGTCGTATAGCCTTGTTGACCTTCGTCAAGGGCTTGTACGGGTGGGTTCAAATTAATCTGGACAATGACGGGTAGAACTTGACATGTGACTTATGATTTGTTGACCTTCGTCAAGGTCATAAGAGCATGGGGTAAAAATCACATCGGGAGTTTCAAAAGAACTGAAACTTGCCAGATATGCGCATACCTTCTAGAGTGTGATGATGTGAGCGGATTCCGTCACGTTATCATGCGATGATAGTTGGATCCCGATTCCCACTGATGAGTTGGTTTACTCCTCGGGTGATCCCGACTAATTCTTCTTTCAGGTTTGGAGGAGAATTTGACGGTACAGTGGGAGGTTTCCAGATTAGATAAATTGGTAACCATTCTGATCTAGGCTAGAGTGCACGCTGAGTGTTTCTTTTCTCTCTCTCTTTGGCAGCGACCATTGACCCGACCCTAAGACCATGACTCAGAGACCAAAATTAACCGAACCTTCTTAAACACTGGCTTTTGGATTGTCAGAGTTGCAAACCTCATTGCCACTCTTGCTTTTACCCTTTTCTCCAGGACACCCCGTATTACTACGAACGTCCACTTCCATTGGACAAAACCATCGTATGGTTATATACGAACTCGAAGGGATTTATTCGAGGATGGTTTCAGGTTCTGGAGAAAACGGATAGGATTATTCAGTTTTCTTTTTCTTTTTCCTTCTCTCGAGTTGTGAGTACTCCTTGGTTTAGGAGATAGTACACCTATTACGCAAATTGGATAGTCTTCTTCCAAACCTTAGGCTGGTGCCGAACGGTGGGGAATGAAGAAAACCAATTAGCATAACGATGGTGTACAGAAGGTATTAAGTTAAGACAAAGCAAGGGATTGGTAAGAGGGCAAAGTAAATTGCGACTGATATTCACGACCAAACCAAGTATCTCATTACCACTCCCACTTCACCTTCGTATTTCTCCAGGACACTCCGTATCACTACGAAGATCCACAGTTTATTGGATATTCCATCGTATGGTTATATACGAACTCGAAAGGAACTTGTTCCAGTTCGAGGATGGATTCTGGTTCAGGAGAAATAGGAATAAGATTTATTCAGGTTGTCTTTTATCTTCACCTTCTCTCGCATTGCGAGTGCTCCTAGGATTAGGACAGTACACCCATTATGCTTATTGGATAGTCTTCTTCCAAACCATAGGCTGGTGCCGAAAGGTAGGGAAGGAAGAAAACCATTTGGCCTAAAGGGGTGTACAGAAGGTAACGACTAAAGACATAGAAAGGGATTTAGAGAGGTGGCAAAGAATTATACGGTTACAGTCGTGAATCTGGAAGAGGCATTACTAGGAATACCGGGATATCCCATCGAAACATTTCAATGTTTCAGTTTCACTGTGTACAGTTAAAGGAAAACTGATTTCCCGATTAGATACTTACTCCAGGGTATGTATTTACAAGGTATGATTCTCACATCTGTATGGTTTTACAGATGATGAGTGGGAGTAAGTTATTGGGAATTGGGTGATCATCCTCATTATATCGGGATTCGTTGTAATCGGTGATATTTGAGGAGATCACCTGGGCTATTTGCCGGTCGGCAAATATTTGGTTTTGAATATCCGCTGTTATGCACCAATTTCAAATTGATATATCTGTACGTCTATTTTTATAGAGTGAGATATACCTTTTTGAAATTATGTCTATGACATTTACCTATATCAGTGGATGGTTAGGTAAGGAACATTGAACAGCGGTGTAATTCTTCTTAACCATAAGTACAGTTTTCAACCTACGACACACAGTGAATGAGTTATCAGACTCAAGGGACTTATACAGAGTATTGTATGTTGTCCAGGGTCCATCAGGACAGAGGGGTTGGTCCTCGTACTATATTCGGTTTACTTATGACTTCTCTAGTTTTTAGACAGGTGTTTCATGGAAACACAGGGTCCGAATTTTGAGAAGTTATAGGTATTTGAATAAAGTAGAGAACCAGGTATTGCAAGTATCGGGATTCTTCAAAGTGATCGAAGATGTAGATACTTGTGTATGGTATTCAGTTGATAGTAATGGTTAAGAGAACTTGCTTCTCTTTCAGGTTACTCATAATTGGAAGCATTCCTAAGCTGAGTAACGCTGATCGGCCTCTTTCCATTTAGTTGACATGCTCTGGAGACAGCTGCATGATTTGAATCTGGTTCAATTAAATCAGTGCCTTTGGTTCTATATTGGATATAGAACAGTTCATATCTTAACGATGTTAAGGTACGGGGAGTTGTCCGGATTATGATTAAAACCAGATACTGGACAACTCAAGGCACGTTTCTGTAATGGCTGTTTGTGGGTTGACCCAGGCTATGACGCGGGTTGACTTTCTACCATCTGGATGAACAATAGCGATATTGTTCTAGACTCGCCATAGTTTTAATAAAAAATGGATTTTTTCAGAAAACAGTAGTGGGAGTATGGTAGAACTGGAAGTGATTCCAGAACCACAAACGATTACTGAAGATTTGATTGGAACCTAAAGATTCAATCTGGTTTGACATTTCATTGGCCACTCCGCAGATAAAGTGGGTAACTTCAGGCACCCGAGAGGTACTTCGGTAGCCTCAAGGACGGTGACAGGGAAGTTCTTGTTTACCCAGACTTGCCATTGCTGTTGTTCCAGACTGTGAGACCCGGTAGGAGGATGAGTATAGCGTCGTTCTAAACTTGCTTTAGAAGTGTACGTCTATATGATTCTGCCATAGGGTTGTCGTAGTCAGTGGGAGCAGCGGAAGCATTGGTGGACAAGTGGCTTATGTCTATTTATAGACTAAAGCAGATATAGCGGAGATAGATCATCTATTTCTGATGTGACAGTCATGGGTTTGATTTCATCAGAATAGGGGATGGATCTGTTGAGAAGGTAGTAGAGTGTGATGTCCTGGTATTTGGATGACATACACAGAGTAGGAAGTGATATTCCTATACTACGATCGGTTATACTTTGGTCGTCACACAGTGTTTTCTCCACAAAGGAAATGGATTTTATATCTGACATACTGGTTACTAGATCTATGGCTTTAGATCTAGATTTGGGTGGTTTCCCAATCAGGGTACTCAGACAGCATTCTAAGAGTATTTAGAATGGACGACTCCTGACACGGTAGTGTACCTGCAGGTGATGGAGTCACCCTCTCTAAAGGTGTCTTACAGACTAAAGGGGAGAGGGATGTGCATGATTGGCAGATCACTTGCTCAGGCAATTGAGTCAATCATGAGATGTCAAGTACCACACCAGATGTTGTTCTTGCACTACATGCAATAAGTTGACATTGATCCAATCATGGAGAAACAGTCGGAAGCAGTTTTAGAACATAAGTGGATGTTCTAGGGATATGATAATGACGGCCTCATTCGGGAGACAGTTATCATTCCAGGCTTCCAAGGTGACCTGGACGACAAGGAGGTTGTCAGAGTTATAGTTTTTCCTTCTGACGAGGGGCAGTATTTTGGACAGGTGGTCCAAGGCAATACTGAAGGAGGCATGGCGCAGGATACTGATTAAGTTCAGTTGACGATACAGTCTAAGAAGTTTGGATTTGGAGTTCATTTATGATCTAGGTCCCATCAAACATCCAGACACATTCTAAGACAGGTATTGCTCATTTCGGGAGATGGCTTTCTCCGCGAACTTGAGATATAGAGAGACATAGAAAGAAACATCAAAGCGGATCCACTCACTGAGGCTATTCCTCGAACGCAATAGTTTCGCAAACAAGTTTTGTGAGACTGATAAGTAGAGGAGTTGGGTGTTCGGTATCACACGGGCTGTGAGTATGCGACATCGCAATAATTAGCCTTGAGTGCAAGTGGGAGATTGTTGGAGATAGTGCCCTCAGAGTCAATTATTGGATCACAGGCACGTGATTGCAATGATTGAGGGATGACCTATCCCGGTAGGACAGTCTTACTCGAGATGATAGTATGCTATCTGGTTTACCTTTATCATCGTGTACTGCTTTAGGTGACCTGACATGTCGCTATTACACGTTGATAGAGCCCCTAGGATTCTTGCTTGACCACCAGCAGTATGAGGGCGATCATATACGTGGGAGCTGGTAGTCTACAAGCACATCCTTAAAAGGTCCCTAGTCGTGGGAGTTTCGAGACAGGGCATCGATACTCCAGAGTAGACTAGTGTATACAGTCGAGACCCCGATGAGGGGCGGTAGCCGGTCTCACAAGCCACTGGTGTCAGTTGGTTCACCTAAGATGTATACAGGTGCTCATTGGGTTATGAGTACACCGGACAGGACTCGCCGGGAACCTGCTAGTTGGTCTTATACCAGACGTCAGATAGCAGTTCCCTGGTGACATGTGTACAGGTTAGTTCATCGACCTGGGGATCGTCATTTGTCTCGTGTGAGTTCCCACTGTACTTTGATTACTACCCTACCACGCTCAAAGGAGACGTGCAAACAGGTTTTAGTTGGGTACAGTCCCGAGCCACATGGAGGCAGTGAGCGGATCTTCAGGGGTTCGTCTCTCCCGGTATTGGGGGTGAGGTCGCGCTGTGTCTAGGAGAGCCATTACACGAAGCCCTCGGCCGAGGCAGGAGATTTACTGGTAGGTATTCCAGTAGAATCTCAGGGTGTTCTGGGCTACACTCCGACACGACTTGTACCGCTTTTGGGTGTCTGACTTTTACAAACCCCTAGGCCCGCCATGCGATGCTCATAGACGAACGGACCGGACTGTATGGATATTGTCACTGACAGGCTCAGTAGGATGTCAGGATGAGTTCGCTCATCGACGTCCCTTTTGGTCAATACCTGGTAGCCCGTTACGTATTGGCTTATACCTCTGACGTGCTAGTGGTTAAATCCACAACCAAGGTGTTGACGAGTCTTTAGAGTCCCCCACATTCTGTTGCTCAAGTTTTCGGGCGAAAAGCTGTAGAGGCCGTATGGAGATATGGCAGGGTTCGATCAGATACGTGCGGTATTGCACGGATCATGATCGGACAGATAATACTAGCCGGCTTTGGTTTAAACCAGATCCTAGTATAGTATAGTGTAGATTTTGTCTCATTGCATTTGTATTTCGGTAGGAATACAAATGCGGGTGTGTATACACAGTAGCGGAGTTTTCCTGTAATTTATTGCGGGACCAGTTTTCTGGAGTTGCCAGTTTGCTTTCCGTTTCGGCCATATTTCTTTGTATCCTTCATTGGCCGAAGTTTGGTGGAGGAGGGCTTATTTGCAATTGTGCAAATAAGCAATTGTGGAGGGGGTCTTTGCATATTATTGTATCATGATACTTGCACCATCATTGCTTGACTTTCTTTGTTCATGATGGCTTGACCTTTTGGAGTCATCATGCTTGAGATGATGGTTGTTTTGGAGTGTGGTTTTGGTTTTGTGATCATTTCCCTTCATGATATCTTTTGAATCTCATCTTGCATTATTGATCCATACACTCCCCCATTTCACCCTCTCTCTCCATATTGATGCATGGGCCGGCCACTAACAAGGAGAGGGGACTTTTCTTTTGGTTATGAGAAAAATGTTGATCTCATTCTTTGCATGCTACATTTTTCTCACCTCTCTCCAACTTCATTCTCCTCCACCAAAGGCAACTACCTCAACCCCAAATGAGACATAGCACTACACCATTCTGCAGCAAACCTTGGGCACATCAACTCGCCAGCTTTGTACCCGAGTTGCCTCGGTATAGAGGTGGGAGCCCGTAAAAGAAGCCGGCGACGTGGTGCCCTTCCGGCGACGAGGTGGAGACCGGAGCTTCCGCGGGAGATCGGGACGACGACGAGAAGACCGGAGGACACGGATCAGTCGGTATATCTCTCTTCCCCATCTTGTAGTTAGCTAGAACTAGTTAATGGCCCGATCCGGGTTTTAGTGCGCGGTGGTGTCGGGTCAAGAAAAATTAAAGTTAATCATCGCTTCCGAATTTGGCCTCGGGATGGAGGCCGGGGCGCCGCCGTGCACTTACACTCACCAAGCCGGCCTGAAGATGAAGCTGAAAATTAAAAGGATGGGCTACTATTGGCCTACGATGATCCAGGACTGCCTCGAATACGCGAAGCAATGCCACTAATGCAAGATTCACGAGGATTTTATTCATCAGCATCCAAATCCACTACATCCAACGGTGGCTAGCTGGCCGTTTGAAATGTGGGGAACTGACATAATCGGTCCCATCGAACCAGCATCGTCCAGAGGACATCGATTCATTTTGGCGGCAACTGATTACTTCTCCAAATGGGCAGAAATAATACCGCCGAGGGAAGTGAAGAAGGAAAATATCCTCCATTTCTTCAAGACACATGTCATTTATCGGTTTGGCACTCCGCGACGGATTATCTCCGATAACGGGCCAGCCTATAGAAGCCACAAGGTCAGCCGCTTCGCACAACAGCATAACATAGACTGGAGATACTCTTTAGTCTATAATCCTCGAGCTAACGGTCTAACTGAGGCTTTCAATTAGACCTTGACGAAGATCGTGAAAAAGACAGTGTCTCGAAATAAGAAGGACTGGCACGAGAAACTGCATGAAGCTCTCTGGGCATATCGAACTACATTCAAAACGGCCACAAACACAACGTCGTATGCATTAGTATTTGGCACAGAAGCGGTACTCCCCCTCGAGATACAGTTACCCTCTCTACGAGTGGCGGTTCACTACGAGCTAACAGACGAAGAAAATTCTCACCTTCGGCTTGAGGAGCTCGATGCCCTTGATGAAACCCGGCTCATAGCGCAACAAAATCTGGAGGCTTATAAAGCAAAGATGACGTGCTCATATAAGAGATTGACTAAGTCGAGAACATTCCGCCAAGGCGAACTCGTGCTAGTGGTTAAAAGACCTATGATCCCCAATCGAGCCAAGCGGGGGAAATTCGAGCCGAACTATGAAGGCCCGTATATCATAGAAAAAGTTTACCAGGGTGGAGCATATCTACTCATGGACATGCATGGTGAGAGACCTTTCAGGCCAATAAACGGTCGCTTCCTAAAAAAATACCACGCCTGACGAGTCATGGCCTAGGTCAATGATAGATGACGACGCCTATATCCACTCGCTATCTTCCTAAGCCCAAACTCTATAAGTAGTAGCCAGTTTATGGACCGAAACGTCCTTAAACTAACGATGGATCACTATGTCCTAAAACTGGCGACGGACCGAAACGTTCTTAAACTAACAATGTACCACTATGACCTAAAAAATTGGCTGTTGACCGAGACGTCGATAAACTACTGTGGACTGCAGTATCCCAAGGCTGACACAAAAAAATATATTAAAAAAAATGGTACGTCCATAAGTAAAAATGGGCACGGATGAAAACCCGAAAGGGCTCCGTGAGTAAAAACAGCAGGGCTACCGGCGAGTTTTGTGAAAACTCGAAAGGGCGCAATCTCGTTAAAAGACACTTGCAAGGTCCTCTCGACCCTGTAAGGAGAAACCACCTGCGTGAGATCCTTACGACTCACAAGGGACCAACACACTTAGGGATCCCCACGATTCCTAAGGAGAAATTATATTTACGAGATCCTCACGACTCGTAAGGAGAACCCTCCTTTGAGACCCTCACGGCTCATAGGATTCAAAAGCCTTAAGCTACAGGGATCTGAACCTGTTCTTAAGCCATCACAACCTCCTATACTGCCCTACAAGTGGTTCAGTATTGACCCTTGTATACAATCCACGGGCACGAATAAACATTTCCCTAACAAAGTCCCATCCAGGACTAGGGATATGTTTACACAGTGAACATCCCTTGTAAGTCCTCTCGACTTATAAGGAGAAAGCACTCTTGTAAGATCCTTACGACTTATAAGAGACCACACGCTTAGGAATCCTCACGATTCTTAAGGAGAGGGAGAAATACCTTTATGAGACCCTTACGGCTCATGAAGTCAAAAGCCTTAGCCGACAGGATCCTAACCCTGTCTACTAAGCCACCTTTGTTCGACATCGACGAAGGAAAATGATGATTCGCTCCTGGCAATATCCCAGTTGTAGCGATGCTGATACCGATGCCGAAATCGGTGTCAAATCCCAAAATTCGCAGCGAAAAGCCAGCGAGTCACAAATGCTTACAAAATAGCCGAAATGATGGGGCGACTTGCGACAAAATCAGCAAGTAAAAATGTATGCATACAAAAATAGCCGAAATGATTGGGCAACTCGCAATAAAAAGCAGCGAGTAAAAATAAAACAAATAGCCGAAATGATTAGGCACCGCGAAAAATAGCCGAAATGATTGGGCAATCGCGACTTTCGCGATATAAAAGCTGAAATGATAGAGCATCGCGGAAAAGAAAAATATATAAAATGAAACCTTTTGCCCTATAGGTGATATCGCATCAATCCCTGTATACAATCCAGGGGGGCAAACAAAGAGGGAATCACACCTTCCCTCTCCAGGCTCCATCCGAAAGAGAGGCAAGTCTCGACTGTTCACAGATAGCTTGGAGATCATCTCAACATTCGTCTCATTAAAATAGACGCACCATCAAGCAAAGCGGAACCGCGACAATTCCCAGTCCCATGACTCGGCGGTGCACAGATGACCGAGAGTCAAACCCCGACTCCATGAAATATGGATAAAGTCAACCCTTCCTGGTTACGTGGAACACGGCCTATGTCAATCCTGACCCCATGGAAAATGTCCAGAGAGGAGCCTGGTCCTCGCAGAACACGGCTATGCCAATCAGACCCCGTGGGAAGCATCCAGAGCAAATTCCTGGTTTCGTGGAACGCGGCCTATGTCAATCCTGACCCCGTGGGAAACGTCCAGAGTGGAGCCTGGTCCTCACAGAACATGGCTATGTCAATCAGACCCCGTGGGAAGCATCCAGAGCAAATTCCTAGTTTCGTGGAACGCGGTCTATGTCAATCCTGACCCCATGGGAAACGTCCAGAGCAGATCCTGGTCCTCGCAGAACACGGCTATGTCAATCAGACCCTGTGGGAAGCATCCAGAGCAAATTCCTGGTTTCGTGAAACGCGGCCTATGTCAATCCTGACCCCATGGGAAACATCCAGAGCGGAGCCTGGTCCTCGCAGAACACAGCTATGTCAATCAGACCCCGTGGGAAGCATCCAGAGCAAATTCCTGGTCACGTAGAACACGGCCTATGTCAATCCTGACCCCGTGGGAAACGTCTAGAGCGGAGCCTGGTCCTCGCAAAACACGGCTATGTCAATCAGACCCCGTGGGAAGCATCCAGAGCAAATTCCTGGTTTCGTGGAACACGGCCTATGTCAATCCTGACCCCGTGGGAAACGTCCAGAGCGGAGCCTGGTCCTCGCAGAACACAGCTATGTCAATCAGACCCCGTGGGAAGCATCCAGAGAAAATTCTTGGTTTCGTGAAACACGGCCTATGTCAATCCTGACCCCGTGGGAAATGTCCAGAGCGGATCCTGGTCCTCGCAGAACACGGCTATGTCAATCAGACCCTATGGGAAGCATCCAGAGCAAATTCCTGGTCATATGGAACACGACCTATGTCAATCCTGACCCCGTGGGAAACGTCCAGAGCGGAGCCTGGTCCTCGTAGAACACAGCTATGTCAATCAGACCCCGTGGGAAGCATCCAGAGCAAATTCCTGGTCATGTGGAACACGGCCTATGTCAATCCTGACCCCATGGGAAACGTCCAGAGCGGAGCCTGGTCCTCGCAGAACACGTTTATGTCAATCAGACCCTATGGGAAGCATCCAGAGCAAATTCCTGGTTTCGTGGAATGCGGCCTGTGTCAATCCTGACCCCGTGGGAAGAGTCCAGAGCGGAGCCTGGTCGTCGCAGAACACGGCTATGTCAATCAGACCCCGTGGGAAGCATCCAGAGCAAATTCCTGGTCACGTAGAACACGGCTTATATCAATCCTGACCCCATGGGAAACGTCCAGAGCGGATCCTGGTCCTCGCAGAACATGGCTATGTCAATCCTGACCCCGTGGGAAGCATCCAGAGCAAATTCATAGTTTCGTGGAACGCGGCCTATGTCAATCCTGACCCCGTGGAAAACGTCCAGAGCGGAGCCTGGTCCTCGCAGAACACAGCTATGTCAATCAGACCCCGTAGGAAGCATCCAGAGCAAATTCCTGGTTTCGTGAACGCGGTCTATGTCAATCCCGACCCCATGGGAAACGTCCAGAGCGGTGCCTGGTCCTCACAGAACACGGCTATGTCAATCAGACCCCGTGGGAAGCATTCAGAGCAAAATCCTAGTTTCGTGGAACACGGCCTATATCAATCCTGACCCCGTGGGAAGCATCCAGAGCGAATCCTGGTCCTCGCTGAACACGGCCTATGTCGATCCCGACCCCGTGGGAAGCATTCAGAGTGGAGCCTGGTCCTCGCAGAACACGGCTATACCAATCTGACCCTGTGGGAACCATCCAGAGCAAAATCCTGGTCCCGAGCACACCATCGAAGAGATTTGATTCTCCATCATAGGGAAGGTATAGGAGTAGTGGAACACGGCTAAAGTCAATCTTTACCCCGTGGGAAAAGCCCAGAGCAACTCCTGACTCCGTGAAATGCGGATAATGGAAACACCATCAATCACTTACGGGTCCTCTCGACCCGTAAGGAATAAAACTCTCTTGTAAGATCCTTACGACTTATAAGAGAAAACGGACTTAGGAATCCTCATGATTCCTAAGGAGAAAATACGCCTACGAGATCCTCTCGACTCATAGGGAGAAATTTTTTTATGAGACCCTCACGGCTCATGAAGTTGAAAATCCTTAGGCAGCAGATCTGAACCTGCTTCCTAAGCCATCGCTACCTCTCGAAGAATTCAAAACGGAATGCTCTCTCTATCATTTGCAGTCTACGCTTACTAAAGTGACATGCTGATAACAAAGAAACGAAGAAAGCAAAGAGATGACACAAGACATTGCGAAAGAAATGTATCTTTTATTCAAAAATTCAATTGGGTACAAAATACATCATATGAAAGAATAAAAAATGGATATATTTTATTCAAAATTACAAATGGTACAAAAAACAATTATTGAGGGGGAAGCGTTTTCAATAGACCAATCAGCTGCTCGCGCACTTCCCTCAGCCCCTTTTCTTGGTCAGCTGCCGCGGCCAACTCTGCTTCGACCTTGGCTCGTTGCTGCAAGTAGGATGAAAGTTGCTCTTCGACGACCCGCTGAGCTGCCCCACGATTCTGTGCATCTCGCTCGATGAGGTCGAGCTTTTACCTCAGCGTGAGCCTGTCAGAAATACATCGTAGAAGGCTTTCGAAAATAACTTTCAACTGTGCAGCGTTTGCATCAACTTGAGCATGCAATCGAGTAGATTCGCTTGAAGTCTCTTCGCACTCCTTACGCTTTAAGGCCGCTTCCTGTTCAAGATGGCGGAAGTAGGGAGTACTCTCCTCGACCCATGTAGCCCGCTGGGAGTTCACAGCCAAGACCTTGGGGGCAGGACGTCTAAACTCGAGCTCATGCAGACAGGCCTCGATTTTTCTGCAGTGGTTAACCCAGGACTCCACGACTCCTTCGTTATGGAAGTGCACGAGCGTCGCCAGCATGGGATTAACTTCAGCAGCGAAATCTGTAGCAAGGGCAGGAGTCTCCACATCAAGCTTCTCGAGGTGATCGATCAACATGCGCAGGCTATTCACAGCTCCATTGGAAGAGGGACGTCGAGAGAAGGGGACTGCTGGCATTATAACTTGAGACTCGAACAGATCTGAAGTCGATGTCATAGCTACAAAGCAAATCACAGTCAAATAACGGTTCAAGGAATAAATGAGGTTCATGAATAACGGAGTTTACTATACCGGCTGCAGCAGGTGGCAAGACCGGGAGTACCAGTGGTGAAACTGTTCTCCTTCGATCTGTAGGGATGTAATTAAAATAAAGAAGAATTAGAAACGATTTGACTACCCATAAAAGAAAAGAAGGGACGTTAGCTAAAAGCTGTTCTCACCATCTCCGCTAGAAGAGGCAATCTCTGACTGAAAGGAGAAGTGTGGGTGTAGCACCTGATATAGGTGATCAAAAAGGACTCCTGCGAGGATGTAATAATGCAATGTCAGTACATAAAGTATACTGCCTACAATGAAACTGATGGGTCACAAATCCGCACCTTCCAGCATTTGAGATGGTACGAGAGAAGGTAGAGGAGCGGTCACCGTCAAAGCAGCAACTGGAGATGCTTCCTCGGGTGGCACAAGCCCAACGCTCATCACACCTACATTAGAAATAAGAGAAACGCTGTCAAAAAAAATTGAAAGGGATTGCAGAATAAAGGGGAGAGTAATGACCCAAAATCTACTTGGTGAGTCGCCGGTCGAGACCGCGACAAGGGCGTCACTGGATGCAGCGAATGCTTCACCCTCCTCCATCGGAACAGTCTCGCCACCCGTAGCCTCATCCCCCGACTCTATGAGAATCATCGTGACACTCACAGCGCCCGGCAACGGCAAGGACCCGCAAGGGGAAAGAGTGATGATTGGAGCAGTGCCCGACTCTTGAGAAAGAGTGGCTACCTCGGGCTCAGCGGTTGTAGCCATCTCACCTACCGCCACCTCGAGCTCGGCGATTATAGCTGTCTCACCTGCCGCTACCTCAGGCTTGGTGGTTGCCGCCACGTCACCCGCCACTTCCTCGGCAAGAATCGGCCCTGCAAGATAGGATATATAAGAACCTGAAAATTAAATATTTGACAAAAGAACCCAATGTCACGTTACCTTGGGTCGATTTTTCGATTGCTTCCTGAGCCGCACGTGCTGCTTGTTGATGGGCGGTAGACAAGGCAGCCGAAGTATCCTCTGAAGGAGTAGGGGCAGGGGTAGCAGCGCTCGAACCTGCACCCACGGCCAAGGCAGCGTTACGCTCCCTTGCTGCGCGCACTCTACGCTTCCTTTCCGCTCGGGCCGTGAGAGCGGATCTTCTAAAAACCTCCGTCAATAGGACGTCATCATCCACGCCAAGGATTACCTCTGGAGCCGTTATGGCATCCGTCATCGGTTGCTTAAGTGAAGCTTCTTTCGGAAATACCGGCGGAACTGAGACTTCGATAGCCGACCCGCGAACCGTCTCCGCACTGCCCTGCGAAGTTGATGCCATGCCTGGAATAACCTGAGTAGAGATAGTTCCTGTAATAAGATGAAAAGGAGGAGTCAAATTACCCATAAGAAACGGGAGTGGAGACGCGGTGAACCGAAATGTACCGATGCCTAAGGATGCTCGCAGTCTTTCCTCCTCCTCAAAAGTCTTGAGAGAAGCTGCGAGAGCTTCTTCGGTGGAAATGCCTGTTAAAAAAAGGGGAAAAGTGTCAGTCAAAACATGACGATAAAAATATGATGCAATGACGAAAGATACAGCTGATGGTTACCTGATTGCGCGAGGATGGCCAGACCCGCTTCGTGGCTTGCCAATTGCTCAGAAGCTGCAATAGCAGCCGCCAGATCAGTATCATCTGGCGGCATGAATAGACCCTCGTTTGTCCCATACTCGCTCAGGCCCTCGCCATAAGGAGCATGAGGCTCCTGGCCGAGTACAACGTCGGCAGAAAGGATCGACTTTTTCTTCCTCTTCTGCGAGCGAGCTCCGGTCGCAGCTAGCACAAGCTTACGCTTGGTAGGCACTTTAGGATGACGAGTCCCGATATCTGAACCCATGCCAGAATTGGGGGAAGCTACAGTCGCCGTTTCTACAGGAGCTCGGGGTATCGGTAGCTCGGGCCTGTCGTGCGGGACGTCGATCACGGCAGCTTCTCTTAAGGGAGGTGGGATAATAGTCCGTTGCTTCAGAGGGATGTTTCGATCACCAGCAGGGGGTGCACCTTTGCCATCGAGCAGTAGTCGCTTCTCCTCCCTGATGACGGCGCCCTTTGAATGCTGATACCACGCCACGTACACACTAAGGGCCTTCGGGACACATTTCGGTTCGCTGATAAAGAAGTTGGACCCCGTGTTCACGCACATGAAATAATGCAGCGCGTTTCGCATTCCCTCTTTAGTGACAGCAGGTTCTAACAAGAAAGCCTCAAGCGGGACTCCCTGATTGTAGCTCAGCTGCTGGGCGAAACGATGCGGATTGTATCTCATGAATAATGCCGCATCATTTTTCCTAAAACTAGAAAGCCCGTTCTGATGGAATATAGATGAAGGGTTTCCCGAGCTTTCAAAATAGAGGCTCCATCTTTAAAAATATCCCGCAATGGCTGCATCGTTGTTGCGGACTCTTTGCCGATGGTCAAAATCTTGTCGGTGAAGGTCATGTCATCTCCAACCGTGCGAGGACAAAGGAGCAAATCTCTAGCTTCCCGCGGTAATGGATTTACAATAGATGCGCCGACTAATAGCATAATCCGGGGGAAGCCGCACCTGTCATAGAAGGAAAGCCTTTTATGGATACCGAAAATGCCAAGTGGATGTAGCTCGAGCCATGACATGAAGTAATGCATCGAGAAGTTCACATGCTGCACTCTGGGTTCAGTAGTATCCGCCGCTTGGCTGAGGCCGTAATACATATGAGCTAACCCGGCAACCCCGACAGCCACTTTCACCCCAATGACCATTCGGTGAGCTGGGTAGAAAACAGACGGCCTCATACGGCGAGGGTGCATCGGGAGCGCAAACCAGCTCAGCCATAGCCCAAGAAACCCTAAAAAGAACTTTTCCTCATCAATCCCAGGGACCGCAACCTCCACAAAAGAAACGACTGGGGTGTTGGGTAAGAAGAAACTCTTTTGATCTGCCTCCACCGTTGGCAGGTTGTTTAAACCTAAGCCGAAAGGGTCGTCAAGCGTGGCGAATTTAGCGGCCTCCTTCGAAAGGACTCCCGGATGGAGAAAACGAGTGATGAAATCCTCGAAATTAACCCCGCGGCTCCCAGATTCGAGGAAAAGGCCCTCATAAATATTCAACATTTTGATCAAACTAGGAAATTGGTGTTGAATGGCGTTATCCGGGGTAAGGCTTGCCATCACTGGCTTGGCACCAAAAACGTATTCATCCGTAGGAAGCAGTTCCTCATAATGCTCCCCCATAACCGGTAAGCCAGAAACTTCTGCAAATTCCTCTAAGGAAATTGATACTTCTCGGTCTAGCAAAAGGAAGGTGTGAGTAGGAATATTCCACTGCTCCAGAAAGGCCTTAACCCACTAGGCGGGAAGCGTAGAATACTGGAAGAGAGAAGCATAAATGGCGGGATACAACCCAAGCCTCAACAACTGCGACTTCTTCCCTGACAGAATATAACGGGCCCATTGCAGATAGCCAGCTGGATAATGAGGAATTATGCCAATCATATACGGTTGTCCCCACGGGCGCGCCTCGCCTTGACAAATACGTCGCCCCAGGGTATCCAAAGCCATTGGAGGCTGAACGGGTATCGAAGCCATAGTAGGCTGAAGAAGACCTCTCGAAGTCCAGTTGACTTCTTCCACGGTATAGTTCACCGGGGGTGGGTCGGCGTAATGGATCGCCATGATGGGCTCTGAGGGTACCACGCACGAAAAGCTCTGCCGACCCTTAATAATTTGATTGTACCATGTCCCCCCAGAGATGAAGATTCTTATATTCCGAGTCATGATCTCTGATCAATGATAAGACTTCACGGTCCACAGGCACTCCAGGGAATCCTCCCTCTGAACGAACAAACGGGAAAAAGGGATCGAAAGAAATGTCGCCTGCGCGAAAAGGGACAAAAGTTAACTGTCAGTGCTATAATTTAAATTCTGACACTTCGTACTTTAGAATTTGTACCGCACTGCAATGCAGTAGAGAGGGATCAAAGGGGGCCCACAAAATCTAGATGACAGTTCATCATTAATAAAACAGCCTCATCATTTGATGAGACTGTTAATTAAATAGGAAATCCTCAATTGATTCTCATTTAATGAGAAATTCCTCGGGTTAAGGAGTAAATCTCCCCTTGAGAGCAGTGCTCTGTGACAGAGTGACACTTGTCAAACTCTAATCATGAAGGAATAAAAATTCCTCAAGAGCCTTGCTCTGGAAGAAAATGATAGAATAATCCATCAGGAAAATTAAAAACAATTTTTTTATATGAATTAAAAAAATTCTGAGATCTTCAAGATCCATGAACAAACTCTTAAGAGTTCTTCATAAGAGATTAATAAATCTATATGATTTGAAGAGAGCAAAGCTCTGTTAACGGGTTAAGAAACCCTGATAGAGATCTTTTTAGATCTATGATTCCAAGAGAGCAAAGCTCTGTTAATGAAACCCCAAAAGGGTTTTCTTTAGATCAAAGATTTATGAAGAGCAAGGCTCTGTTAATGGGTAAAACCCTAGATTATTAAAAGATTTAATCTTTACCTAAATGTTGACGGAGTTTTTGTCCTTAAGAAAATTCTTAAGATGGAGAGCTATGCTCTGTGAGAGAATAAAAATTCTCAGAAAACAAGGGAGAAGATGAACATAAATCATCTTAATGACCAAAGGTCCTATTTATAGGCACTGTGTGCCGTTTCAACTTCTGAGTTGATCTAAGGGCGCAGATGCTACCATCGCTGCACTCACATGTGGGCCACGTGAGCGCAACGGTGGGGAGCATTTGTTTCCCCAAATCAGAGCAAAGCTCTGTTTAAAATTCAAATTTTTGAAATGAAGCAACGCTTCAGATGCAGCGCCAAGTGCGCTGTGCCCTAAACAGCGCACCACGTGCAAAGCACGTGGGCGCTAGCGCTAGGTGCGCTACGCTCTAAGCAGCACACCACGTGTGCGCTAGCGCTAGGTGCGCTGCGCTCCAAGTAGCGCACTACGTGTCAAAAACAGGTGCGCTAGCGCAATGTGCGCTGCCCTTTAAGCAGCGCACCACGTGTAAAGCACGGGTGCGCTAGCACTGGAACTAAAAGCTCCCCACCGTTAGATCAAAGATCTAATAATAATGATAAATTATTAATTAATCAGAATTAAATTCTATTAAGGAAAGATTCCTCAAAATCTTTCCAAATAACAAAATTGTGCTCTGTAAATCAGAGCACCGTTGGATCAATGATCCAATGGTAAATAAAAATTACTAAAATACAGAACAAATTCTGTAAGGGGGAAAGATTTCCTAATCTTGGTAAAAAACAAGAAGATTATCTTTTGTAAACCAGAAGCCCTTGGATCAAAGATCCAACGATGGGAAATTCCCCAAATCAATTGAAGAAAAGATCTCCTTAACTGATTGAACAAACCATCTTGCCCTATATAAAGGCCCCGAGACTTCAAATCTCAAGAGGAGGACCCCCCCATAAACTTTGAGAAAATCTTAAGAAGAAGAAGAAGCTTTCGGCAAAAGAAGACAATTCTTTTTCAAGGTAAAAAGAATAGAAAGACGAAATCGTCTCAATATAAACAAAAGTATTTACTTCTTTCACAGATCATAGATCTATAAGACAAAGTTGTCTTTCACAAAAGAGATTATGAACATCTTATTATAAAGGGGAGGAGAATTATTCAATTCTCTTAGGATCACAGATCCATAAAGGCAAAGCCTTTCATCAAAAAGAGGTTGAAATATCTCCTATGAACTAAGAACTTTGTTCTTAGAATCCTGAGACAAAGTCTCTTATCAAAGAACATATAATCTGCAGAGCGCAAAGTTAACCTAAGAAGAGCCTTAGCGCTCCTAATTCAAAAGTGCCTTAGTGCTCTTCATCTAGCGCAAAGCGCTGTAGTGCCATAGCGCTTCAAACACAGCGCATTGCGCTTAGCGCTAAGCGCGCCAGGTGCTCCTCGCGTGTGCACTGCATTACTAAAAGCGCTCTGCGCTCATTATATGGCACCAGTGCCAAACGCCTCAACGCTTCAACTATAGCGCATCAGCGCTCCGCATCTAACGCAAAGCGCTAAGCGCATCAGCGCTCTTCATATCTGACGCAAAGCGCTAAGTGCATTAGCGCTTTAACCATAGCGCACTGCGCTCATCGACTGGCGCTAGTGCCAAGTGCGCCACATGCTTTCATGTGTGCTTGGACAGAACATAAACTTTTCTTTGAATAAGCATGGAGCTATGATAAATGCACATCATTCAACTAAAGACAAAACATTGTCAGAGACCAAACCAATGCTAAGCATTTTTAAGGGGATTGAACTCAAACAAACATACAACTCAAAAAACAAATGTTGAACATTGTAATTGAATGGACTTAGCCTAAATTGGCCATAAGTCCTTAATTCAGATTAATTGAGTTCATATGCTCATAAATCACAGATCATAGTCCCAATTGGACTACAGGTCTCTCAACCCACATCGGTTTAATGGTACATCTCTGAACTCTTCTGATATTTTTCGTTGTAATCCTTCAACGTGTTCAGAGAGGTGACGGGTCCCAATAACCATACATTTCATGGACTGTGGGGTCCTTAAGTGTAAGTGCACGGCGGCGCCCCGGCCGTCAATCCGACGCCGGAATGCGGAAGCGGTGAAAAACTTAAATTTTGCGGACTTAGCAAACCGGCACCACCGCGCACTAAACACCCGGATCGTTAACCATTAACAAGTCTAAGCTAACTAGAAGATGGGTTAGAGATATACCGACGATCCAAGTCCTCCGGTCTTCTCGTCATGGTCCCGATCTCCTGGCGGGATCTCCGTCCGTCTCCTCCTCGTCGCCGGAAGTGCACCACGTTGCCTACATTGTTTACGGGCTCCCACCTCAATGCCGAGGCAACTCGGGCACGAAGCCGGCTACTCGACGTGCCCAAGGTTCGTTGTAGAATATGTAGTCCTCAAGTCTCACTTTGGGGTTCATGGAGATGCCATTTTGGTGGAGGGATGATACAAGCTTTTTGGAGGAGGAGCTAATATGATTTTTGCCAAGCCAAAAGAGTGTAAATCCCTACACTAGAATTTTGGACAGCCCTTGAGGGAAGAGGCCGGCCATGCAAGTGAGGGGTGAGTGAAAAATGAGAGAGTCACAAAACTCAAGAGAGTGAATCAAGAGAGTAAGCAAGTGAGAGGCTATCATCAAAAGAAATTATCACAAGCCTAAACTAACACTCCAACAACCTCATCATCAACAACCATGATGACAAAGGAATAACCAACACTCCACCTCAACCATCACCTCACCAAGTCAAGCAATCATGAAAAAGGAAAGTCAAGCAAGTCAAAGGAGGGTGCTATCATGATACAACAAAATGCAAAGACCCCCTTCCACAAATGCCTATTTGCAACAAAGAAAATAAGCCCTCCTCCACCAATCTTCGGCCAATGAACGGAACAATGGAAATCGGCCGAAACTGAAAGCAAACTGGCAACTCCAAAAACTGGTCCCGTAATAAATTACAGGAAAACCCCGATACTGTGCATACACACCCGCATTTGTATTCCGACCGAAATACAAATGCAATGAGACAAAATCTACACTGTACTATACTAGGATCCGGCTTATACCAAAGCCGGCCAGTAATATCCGTTCGATCCTGATCCGTGCAATACCGCACGTATGTGATCGAACCCTGCCATATAACCATACGGCCTATAGTACAAACTGTCCGATCCTGATCCGTGCAATACCGCACGTATCTGATCGGACCTTGCCATATCTCCATACGGCCTCTACAACCTTTCGCCCGAAAGCTGAGTAACTGTAAATGTGGTGGACTCTAAAGACTCGTCAATACTATGGCTGTGGATTTAACCACTAGCACGTCAGAGGTATATGCCAATACGTGACGGGCCACCAGCTATTGACCAAAAGGGACGTCGATGAGGAAGCTCACCCCGACACCCAACTGAGCCTGTCAGTGACAATATCCGTGCAGTCCGGTCCGTTCGTCTATGAGCATCGCATGGCGGGCCTAGGGGGTTGGTAAAAGTCAGACCCCCAAAAGCGGTACAAGTCGTGTCGGAGTGTAGCCCAGAACACCCTGAGATACTACTGGAATACCTACCAGTAAATCTCCTTGCCTCGGCCGAGGGCTTCGTGTAATGGCTCTCCTAGACACAGCACGACCTCACCCCCAATACCGGGAGAGACGAACCCCTGAAGATACGCTCACTGCCTCCATGTGGCTCGGGACTGTACCCAACTAAAACCTGTTTGCACGACTCCTTTGAGCCGTGGTAGGGTAGTAATCAAAGTACAGTGGGAACTCACACGAGACAAATGACGATCCCCAGGTCGATGAACTAACCTGCACACATGTCACCAGGGAACTGCCATCTGACGTCTGGTATATGACCAACTAGCATGTTCCCGGCGAGTCCTGTCCGGTGTACTCATAACCCAATGAGCACCTGTATACATCTTAGGTGATCCAACTGACACCAGTGGCTTGTGAGACCGGCCACCGCCCCTCGTCGGGGTCTCGACTGTATACACTAGTCTACTAAGGAGAATCGATGCCCTGTCTCGAAACTCTCACGACTAGGGACCTTTTAAGGATATGCTTATAGACCCCCAGCTCCCACTTATATGATCGCCCTCATACTGCTGGTGGTCAAGCAAGAATCCTAGGAGCTCTATCAACGTGTAATAGCGACGTGTCAGGTCACTTAAAACAGTACACGATGATAAAGGTAAACCAGATAGCATACTATCATCTCGAGTAAGACTGTCCTACCGGGATAGGTCCTCCCTCAATCATTACAATCACATACCTGTGACCTAATAATTGACTCTGAGGGCACTATCTCCAACAATCTCCCACTTGCACTCAAGGCTAATTATTGCGATGTCGCATACTCACAGCCCGTGTGATACCGAACATCCAACTCCTCTACTAGTCAGTCTCACAAAGCTCGTTTGCGGAACTTTTGCGTTCGAGGAATAGCCTCAGTGAGTGGATCCGCTTAGTTGTTTCTTCCTATGTCTCTCTATATCTCAAGTTTACGGAGAAAGCCATCTCCCGAAATGAGCAATATCAGTCTTAGAATATGTCTGGATGTCTGATGGGACGTAGCTCATAAATGAACTCCAAATCCAAACTTCTTAGACTGTATTGACAACTGAACTTAATCAGTGTCCTGCGCGCCATGCCTCCCTCAGTATTGCCTTGGACCACCTGTCCAAAATACTGTCCCTCATCAGAAGGAAAACTATAACTCTGACAACCTCCTTGTCGTCCATGTCACCTTAGAAGCCTGGAATGATAACTGTCTCCTGAATGAGGCTGTCGTTATCATCTCCCTAGAACATCCACTTATGTTCTAAAACTGCTTCCGACTGTTTCTCCAGGATTGGATTAATGTCAACTTATTGCATCTAGTGCAAGAACAACATCTGGTGTGGTACTTGACATCTCACGATTGACTCAATTGCCTGAGCAAGTGATCTGCCAATCATGCCCGTCCCTCTCCCCTTTAGTCTGTAAGACACCTTTGGAGAGGGTGACTCCATTACCTGCAGGTACACTACCGTGCCAGGAGTCGTCCATCCTAAATACTCTTAGAATGCTGTCAAGTACCCTAATTGGGAAACCACCCAAATCTAGATCTAAGACCATAGATCTAGTAACCAGTATGTCTGATATAAAATCCATTTCCTTTGTGGAGAAACAACTGTGTGACGACCAAAGTATAACCGATCGTAGTGTAGGATTTTCTTTTCCTACTCTGTGTATATCATCCAAATACCAGGATATCACACCCTACTACCTTCTCAACAGATCCATCCCCTATTCTGATGAAGTCAAACCCATGACTGTCACGTCAGAAATAGATGATCTATCTCCGCTACACCTGCTCTAGTCTATAAATAGACATAAGCAACCTGTCCACCAATGCTTCCGCTGCTCCCACTGACTACGACAACCCTCTGGCAGAGTCATATAGACGCACACTTCTAAAACTGGTTTAGAACGACGCTATACTCATCCTCCCGCCGGGTCTCGTAACCTGGAACAACAGCAATGGCAATTGTGGGTAAACAAGAACTTCCCTGTCACCGTCCTTGAGGCTACCGTAGTGCCTCTCGGGTGCCTGAAGTTACCCACCTTATCTGCGGAGTGGTCAATGGAATGTCAATCCAGATTGAATCTTTAGGTTCCTTATCAAATCTTCAGTAATCGTTTGTGGTTCCGGAATCACTTCCAGTTCTACCATACTCCCACTACTGTTTTCTGAAAAAATCCATTTTTAATAAAACTGTGGCGAGTCTAGAACAATATTGCTATTGTTCATCCAGATGGTAGAAAGTCAACCCTCGTCATAGCCTGGGTCAACCCACACACAGCCATTACAGAAACGTGCCTTGAGTTGTCCAGTGTCTGGTTTTAATCATAAACCGGACAACTCCCCGTACCTTAACATCGTTAAGATATGAACTGTTCTATATCCAATATAGAAACAGAGGCACTGATTTAATTGAACCAGATTCAAATCATGCAGCTGTCCCCAGCGCATGTTAACTAAATGGAAGGAGGCCGATCAGCGTTACTCAACTTAGGAATACTTCCAATTATGAGTAACCTGAAAGAGAAGCAAGATCTCTTAATCATTACTATTAACTGAATACCATATACAAGTATCTACATCTTCGATCTCTTTGAAGAATCCCGATACTTGCTATACCTGGTTCTCTACTCTATTCAAATACCAATAACTTCTCCAAATTCGGACTCTGTGTTTCCACGAAACACCTGTCTAAAAACTAGAGAAGTCATAAGTAAACCGAATATAGTACGAGGACCAACCCCTCTGTCCTGATGGACCCTGGACAACATACAATACTCTGTATAAGTCCCTTGAGTCTGATAACTCATTCACTGTGTGTCGTAGGTTGAAAACTGTACTTATGGTTAAGAAGAATTACACCGCTGTTCAATGCTCCTTACCTAATCATCCACTGATATAGGTAAATGTCGTAGACATAATTTCAGAAAGATATATCTCACTCTATGAAAATAGACGTACAGATATATCAATTTGAAATTGGTGCATAAAAGCGGATATTCAAAACCAAATATTTGCCGACCGGCAAACAGCCCAGGTGATTTCCTCAAATATCACCGATTACAACGAATCCCGATATAATGAGGATAATCACCCAATTCCCAATAACTTACTCCCACTCATCATCTGTAAAACCATACAGATGTGAGAATCGTACCTGGTAAATACATACCCTGGAGTAAGTATCTAATCGGGAAATCAGTTTTCCTTTAACATTACACAGTGAAACTGAAACATTGAAATGTTCCGATGGGGTATTCTGGTATTCCTAGTAATGCCTCTTCCAGATTCACGACTGTAACCGTATAGTTCTTTGCCACCTCTCCAAATCCCTTCATATGTCTTTAGTCTTTACCTTCTGTACACCCCTTTAGGCCAAATGGTTTTCTTCCTTCCCTACCGTTCGGCACCAGCCTATGGTTTGGAAGAAGACTATCCAATAAGCATAATGGGTGTACTGTCCCAATCCTAGGAACACTCGCAATGAGAGAGGGTGAAGATAAAAGACAACCGAATAAACCTTATTCCTATTTCTCCTGGACCAGAATCCATCCCCGAACTGGAACAAGTTCCATTCGAGTTCGTATATAACCATACGATGGAGTATCCAAATAAACTGTGGATCTTCGTAGTGATACGGAGTGTCCTGGAGAAATACAAAGGTGATGTGGGAGTGGTAACGAAATATTTGGTTTGGTCGTGAATATCTGTTGCAATTTACTTTGCCCTCTTACTAATCCCTTGCTTTGTCTGAACTTAATACCTTCTGCACACCATCGTTATGCTAATTGGTTTTCTTCATTCCCTACCGGTCGGCACCAGCCTATGGTTTGGAAGAAGACAATCCAATTTGCGTAATAGGTGTACTACCCCTAAACCAAGGAGTACTCGTAACCTGAGAGAGGGTAAGAGGAAAAGACAACTGAATAATCCTATCCGTTTTCTCCAGAACCGAAAACCATCCTCGAATAAATTCTTTCGAGTTCGTATCTAACCATACGATGGTTTTGTCCAATGGAAGTGGACGTTCGTAGTAAAACGGGGTGTCCTGGAGAAAAGGGTAAAAGTAGGAGTGGCAATGAGGTTTGCAACTCTGACAATCCAAAAGCCGGTGTTTAAGAAGGTTCGGTCAACTTGGTCACTGAGTCAAAGTCTTAGGGTCGGGTCAATGGTCGCTGCCAGAGAGAGAGAGAAAAGAAACACTCAGCGTGCACTCTAACCTAGATCAGAATGGTCACCAATTTATCTAATCTGGAAACCTCCCACTGTACCGTCAAATTCTCCTCCAAACCTGAAAGAAGAATTAGTCGGGATCACCCGAGGAGTATACTAACTCATCAGTGGGAATCGGGATCCAACTCTCATCGCATGACAACGTGACGGAATCCGCTCACGGTATCACACTCCAGAAGGTATGCGCATATCTGGCAAGTTTCAGTACTTTTGAAACTCCCGATGTGATTTCTGCCCCATGCTCTTATGACCTTGACTTTGGCCAACATATCATAAGTCACATGTCAAGTTCTGCCCGTCATTCTCCAGGTTAATTTGAATCCACCCGTACATACCCTTGACTTTGGCCAAAATGGCAGTACGACTGTCCCAAACCAACGCATCTATCTATGCTGCATATGAATACCCCAATAGCTACCAATCACTGTGCCTTGACTTTGGCCAACATACACAGCTTGAATACTATTGACCACCCATATGAAACGACGGAGGGCTACGAATGGTTTCTGGCGAAAACCTTTAACGTAATGAACTTGATATCGTCGAAGGAACGGATAGCTTTTAAAAATATAGTGACGAAAACCTTCGCTAAAGAGGTCACTCCCGGTGAAGGGATCTCGGCTCTTTCCCCGTAGAATGGGGTGCAGGATATTCCAAATGAATACCGCGATGCAAAGCAAAAGTAATCGGCTACAGTGAAGTTAATGCCCTGACGCAAACTTCTGTCCAAGGGGTCACTCCCGGTGAAAGGATCTCGGCCCTTGCCTCGTCGACTGAGGAGCAGGATATTCCAACTGAATACCACGATGCAAAACAAAAGTGAACGTCCTTGCAATAACAGCCTTTTGAAAAGTGTTCCAACAACATCAGATTAGGTTTGTTTTTAACTTGCATTGATCCGAATCAACGCAGTCCCATCAATTGATCACACCAAAAAGAACGAAAATATACTGATGTACGTATATGCCATCTGCATTCGCCACTGGGTCCCGTCATTACCCGTTAGGTTAGCTAACTAACGACAGAGCGGGGACTGGACTAGCGCGGATGTAAAACATATACAACATCTACTAATATATATACCAATATATTATATTTCGCTCAAGGCGTGAATAAAATGCAACATCACAGAGAATGAACAGCATCACAGAAATAATACAGATATCTGGGATCCCCGGGTTTCACAGAGCCGCTGAAACCTGACGTTCCCCTGGTCGTGTGGATAGCCTGTGCAATGAAATCCTAGACCCCTACGGGCGCGGCAAGTCACCCGCCAAAACCTGAAGCGAGGCAGCCCCCTTCAGCGCCGTGAATGGACCACCCAGCACTTCACGGAATCCGGTAACTTGGGCACCCCTCCAGGGTCAACCTGTACCCCCTACGAGTGCGGCGAATAGCCCGCCAATCCTAGAGTGAAGCCCCCTCCGTCTCAATGCCATGAGATGCGGGCTTGTTGCCCTCTAGAACCCGGCTATCCGTGCACCCCTCCGCGGGGTAATCCTAGTACAGAAAGTAAAATATACATACAACGGGTACATCGACCGCAACCAGGTCGTGCCCCAAAATAATAATACAATCAGGCAGTGACGGCAGTCCACATGTCGGACGCTCGCCCCGCAATATCAAATGTACATAATACCATCACAACTGTACTAGCATTGCATCCAGGCTATCCCCACGACCGATCCGCAACATCACAGCAAAAACAGAACATCAACGTGAAAGTCACGTTCGCAAATCCGTCTAACCGGGCTATAGCAGTTAGACCGGATTTACCGATCAAGTGACATTCACGGTCGCAGATATAATGTAAATACTGTGAAAAATGTGTTTAAAATTTTCCGATTGATCAAACGATTAACAAGTGGGCCCCAAAGAAAACTGTAGCACTTACAGAAATAATTGGCCCAATTTTAATATTTCAAAACCCCTAATTTAAGCCCAGAAGCCCACTGTAAAAACCCAACCCACTGATTCCAGTATGCTGCGGCGGAAGCGCGGCCAAACGTGGGTTTTGGCCGCCCTTCCGCGCTCTAGTGAGAGGATCAGTGCCTCGAATTTGAACAGTGTTCTTATAATGTTTAGTACATCAATATTTTAGAACCTGAAAAATTTTTAGAGACTGAAAAATTTCAACAGAAACTGATGTGGGCAAATACGGGTTTTTGAACATTTCGATCGATCGGAACTGAAAAACACATTACACAAAGCTAGACTAAGTTAATGGGGAGGCTCTGATACCACTGTAAGTGCACGGCGGCGCCCCGGCCGTCAATCCGACGCCGGAATGCGGAAGCGGTGAAAAACTTAAATTTTGCGGACTTAGCAAACCGGCACCACCGCGCACTAAACACCCGGATCGTTAACCATTAACAAGTCTAAGCTAACTAGAAGATGGGTTAGAGATATACCGACGATCCAAGTCCTCCGGTCTTCTCGTCATGGTCCCGATCTCCTGGCGGGATCTCCGTCCGTCTCCTCCTTGTCGCCGGAAGTGCACCACGTTGCCTACATCGTTTACGGGCTCCCACCTCAATGCCGAGGCAACTCGGGCACGAAGCCGGCTACTCGACGTGCCCAAGGTTCGTTGTAGAATATGTAGTCCTCAAGTCTCACTTTGGGGTTCATGGAGATGCCATTTTGGTGGAGGGATGATACAAGCTTTTTGGAGGAGGAGCTAATATGATTTTTGCCAAGCCAAAAGAGTGTAAATCCCTACACTAGAATTTTGGACAGCCCTTGAGGGAAGAGGCCGGCCATGCAAGTGAGGGGTGAGTGAAAAATGAGAGAGTCACAAAACTCAAGAGAGTGAATCAAGAGAGTAAGCAAGTGAGAGGCTATCATCAAAAGAAATTATCACAAGCCTAAACTAACACTCCAACAACCTCATCATCAACAACCATGATGACAAAGGAATAACCAACACTCCACCTCAACCATCACCTCACCAAGTCAAGCAATCATGAAAAAGGAAAGTCAAGCAAGTCAAAGGAGGGTGCTATCATGATACAACAAAATGCAAAGACCCCCTTCCACAAATGCCTATTTGCAACAATGCAAATAAGCCCTCCTCCACCAATCTTCGGCCAATGAACGGAACAATGGAAATCGGCCGAAACGGAAAGCAAACTGGCAACTCCAAAAACTGGTCCCGTAATAAATTACAGGAAAACCCCGATACTGTGCATACACACCCGCATTTGTATTCCGACCGAAATACAAATGCAATGAGACAAAATCTACACTGTACTATACTAGGATCCGGCTTATACCAAAGCCGGCCAGTAATATCCGTTCGATCCTGATCCGTGCAATACCGCACGTATGTGATCGAACCCTGCCATATAACCATACGGCCTATAGTACAAACTGTCCGATCCTGATCCGTGCAATACCGCACGTATCTGATCGGACCTTGCCATATCTCCATACGGCCTCTACAACCTTTCGCCCGAAAGCTGAGTAACTGTAAATGTGGTGGACTCTAAAGACTCGTCAATACTATGGCTGTGGATTTAACCACTAGCACGTCAGAGGTATATGCCAATACGTGACGGGCCACCAGCTATTGACCAAAAGGGACGTCGATGAGGAAGCTCACCCCGACACCTAACTGAGCCTGTCAGTGACAATATCCGTGCAGTCCGGTCCGTTCGTCTATGAGCATCGCATGGCGGGCCTAGGGGGTTGGTAAAAGTCAGACCCCCAAAAGCGGTACAAGTCGTGTCGGAGTGTAGCCCAGAACACCCTGAGATACTACTGGAATACCTACCAGTAAATCTCCTTGCCTCGGCCGAGGGCTTCGTGTAATGGCTCTCCTAGACACAGCACGACCTCACCCCCAATACCGGGAGAGACGAACCCCTGAAGATACGCTCACTGCCTCCATGTGGCTCGGGACTGTACCCAACTAAAACCTGTTTGCACGACTCCTTTGAGCCGTGGTAGGGTAGTAATCAAAGTACAGTGGGAACTCACACGAGACAAATGACGATCCCCAGGTCGATGAACTAACCTGCACACATGTCACCAGGGAACTGCCATCTGACGTCTGGTATATGACCAACTAGCATGTTCCCGGCGAGTCCTGTCCGGTGTACTCATAACCCAATGAGCACCTGTATACATCTTAGGTGATCCAACTGACACCAGTGGCTTGTGAGACCGGCCACCGCCCCTCGTCGGGGTCTCGACTGTATACACTAGTCTACTAAGGAGAATCGATGCCCTGTCTCGAAACTCTCACGACTAGGGACCTTTTAAGGATATGCTTATAGACCCCCAGCTCCCACTTATATGATCGCCCTCATACTGCTGGTGGTCAAGCAAGAATCCTAGGGGCTCTATCAACGTGTAATAGCGACGTGTCAGGTCACTTAAAACAGTACACGATGATAAAGGTAAACCAGATAGCATACTATCATCTCGAGTAAGACTGTCCTACCGGGATAGGTCCTCCCTCAATCATTACAATCACGTACCTGTGACCTAATAATTGACTCTGAGGGCACTATCTCCAACATTAAGCCCATGGACTATGATGTCCTTAACCTTGACTGTGAGGTCTTTAAACTCACGGACTATGATGTCCTTAACCTTGACTGTGATGTCTTTAAACTCACGGACTATGATGTCCTTAACCTTGGACCGAAATGTCCTTAAACTAACATTGGACCGTAATGTCCTTAAACTAATTATCGACCGCAATGTCCCTAAACTAAACAATAGAGCCCAATTGCTCTCTTGTTGGATCTAAACGATCCTGTTAAGTTGATCTTAGTCTAAAATTAAACTAACGTATCCTTAACATACGTTTAAGTTGATCTTAGTCCCAAATGAGACTAACCTATCCTTAAACCCAACTCCCAAACCCAAATCTAAGAAGATACGAATTTGGACTAATCCACGCCCTACGGGCGACAACATAAATTAGTCTCCGTATACAATCCACGGGCAACCAAAAACAAAACAAACACCTATGACAGAAGTGACCATCTGAAGAAGGAGAAAGTGGTTACCGCGATGCGGTAGCATAATTAACTGCAGGAGCTTGCGCCTGCAGGGAAGAGCGTCCCCACAATAAAAAACCCCCTCAACGAGGGGGAATCTGACAAAATCTGCTACATCGGCCGCATCCATTTAAACTTTCGATACATGGTGTCATAAATCAACTTGGCATCTTTGGAGAGGTGGATGGATAGCACCCATTAGCATCTGCCCTGAAATTCAGGCAAGACGGAACCGCGCGGTCTCGTCTCCGTGTTTTCGGCGGGGAGCATCAGCATAATGCTCTTGCAAGTTTAGATTGGTTTTTAGTTTATCTAAACAGGATGGCTCCCACTGTTTCTCGAATCCTTCCTCAAACTATAAAAGAAGAATTAGTCAAGATTAATCTCACCCTACAATATTTGCTTAACTTTTCAGCCAGGCTGGTGTTGGTACTTCGAAGGAGGTTTTCCAACGCTTTCGCGAAGTTCCTTAATTACATAACCTCTTTTCCCTGGAGGCATAGCCCCTCTAACACCGTTCTAGACACCTACTTGGTTTATAGCAATGATTGTGTTAGTGAAAAAATCTCCCGAGGAGTAGCGGATACTCACAGTAGGATCGGGATCCAAATATTATTGTGTGATAATCCTGAAGGAATCCTACCAATATTATCACACTCCAAATAGTATGCAACACTAGCAAGTTTCAGTTTCCTTAGAAACTCCCGATGTGGATTTTTGCCCCATGCTCTTATGATCTTGACGAAGACCAACATATCATAAGTCACATGTCAAGTTCTACCCGTCATTGTCCAGGTTAATTTGAACCCACCCGTACATACCCTTGACGAAGGCCAAAATAGTAGTACGACTGTCCCAAACCAACGCATCTATCTATGCTACAGATGAATATCCAGCAGCTACCAATCACTATGCCTTGGCGAAGGTCAAAATACATAGCTTGAATACTACTGAATATTCAACTGAAATGACGGGGGGCTATGGCTGGTTTTGGCGAAACCGTGAATGCAATGAACTTGATTTAATCGAAGGAACCTGATAGTTTTTAAAAGGAGTGGTTTAAGCTCCGCATTTAAAAGTATGTTGTTTTGAAAAAAAACGAGTGGTTTTAAAATTTGTTCCAACAATTCAACTTTGGTTTGTTTGCTTTACATTAATCTAATGCAGTCCCATCATTTACACCTATCATTATAGAGAGAAACGAAAATATGACGTACGATTATACCATCCGCATTCGCCACTGGGCCCCGTCTTATACCGTTAGGTTACTTAACTAACGCCAGAGCTGGGGGATGGACTAGCACAGATGCAAAATATAAGCAATGTCTACTATTTATCATATATATAATAATCATTCATCTCATGCAATAATATGCATTCCAGATCACAGATGAACATATTGGATATACTAGGAATTCCGTATTTCGTTTAAGCTTGTAACAAAAGACGGATTCCACGGTCGTGATGAATAGCCAAACCTCACCCTAGACCCCTACGGGTGTGGCAAACTACCCGCCAAATTCCCGAAGTGAAGCAACCTCCCTCAGCGAAGTGAGTAGGCCACTCGGCACTTCAAAGAACCCGGTAGTTTGTGCACCCCACCTTGGGTCTATCCTAGGAGCAGAAAACAGTAAAAGAAATAATACAACGGTGGCTACAACCTCAATCCAGATGTGCCCCGCAAAATAATATTACATCAAATTACAATTTACATCAATTGAAAGAAAAGCACATCTCTTCTCACATTCCCGGCTATTCATCATCGACGATCCAATAAAGTTCATATACACAAACCAACAGATATGTGCAACCTCAAACTAACCGACATATAGCAATTAGCTGAAGTTTAAAAACAAAAATAACAACACAGAAGATCTGGTTAGCCAAGAACATTTAGAATTTCGATCGAAACATATTTTCCGTGTCTATCCCAAGTGCAAACCAGCACATCAAAAAATACTGGGTAGAAACCAAATATTCCAAAAGACTATACACCCAAAACAAGAAATAACAGAAGAAAATTGACCTGAATCGGCCTTGACTCAGTCGCAGAACGGCGGCAAATCGCACCGATTTGCCACGGTTCTGCAGTGGTCTTGACGATTCAGAGACTTAGTTTTCTTCTGTCTTCTTAAAATACCCTGCACTTATTTTTCATAACCCTGAAATAATTTTTCTAGCACTTTTAAAAATCGACAGAAAGTTTAGGGTATTAGTGTTTCGTTTTCCAATTTTTCCGACGATCGAAGTTCTAACACTTTCTAACATGCTAGTAAAGGTTTAATAGGCTCTGATACCACTATAAGTCGATGTCGCGCACCCCGCGGGTTCGCGGGGAGGCGGAAGATTTAAAAAACGATTTTTACAAAGATCGCAACACCGACTTGAACTCCAGGATCGATACTAAACCCTTACTAGCAAACTTGTATGAGGTTAACTACTTGGAAAGAAGTTTATACCTCACGTTACAATTCCTTCGGGTCTTCTTGTCTCTATCCTTCTCCTCTTCATAGGCTCCATGGATCGTTTGGATCGGGCCTCCTCGTCGGTCTTCTCATGTCAAAGACGATCCACCCGAGAGTCTGTAGATCGAGCTCCCACCTCAAATCTGAAGTATCTAGGGCACCTAGTTCGCTACACTAGATGACCTAGATGATGTAGAAAATATAGATGGAATGGTTTGTATCTCATAGCCTTAGGTTTCTTAACTCATGAGACATGAAAGGCTAGAGGTAGAAGAAGAAAACTTGAGGAAAAAGCTAGTGAAGATTTTGCATAGCAAAGAGAATGAGCTCTCATTGTCTCAAACTGAACCATACCCCTTTCTCAATAGAATAACTCATATTAGAAAATGAAATATGGTTCATATTCAACTTAGTGAGTCATGGGTTGAAAACCCTCTATGTGTCACTAAGAGCCATGCTAAAAAATATGCAAAAATCCACCTCATTTCCTCCACCTAATAATGCAATAAACATTTAACCTAAAATGTTTAATACAAAATATTAGGTGTCTTCTTCTAGAAGTATCATTGAACAAATTACAAAAATGCCCCTCATCCGTATATACATACACGTATCCATATTCCGAAAAATACGAATACAAAAGAGACGAAAATAATCCATCAGTATAATACTAGGATCCGGCTTAAACCAAAGCCCACCAGTATTATCTTTCCGAATCATCATCTGTGCATAAGTACACGTACGTGATCGAACCCTGTCGTAAAACCATACCACCTCTACATCTTTTGCCCGATGCAGGGAAACCCTCTGTGTGGGACTTTAAAGACTAGACACTATGCTGGTAGTGGGTTTAACCACAAGCCGCAAGCGGTACTAGCTGCACGTAACAGCCCCCAGGTATATGTCGATAAGAAGGTCGATGAGCAAACTCATACGAACTCCTACTGAGCCTATCTGTGACAATCTCCGTACAGCCCGGTCTGTTCGTCTAAGAGTATCGCATATCGGGCCTAGGGGCGGTAATCGTCAGACCCCTAATAGCGCAATAAGTTGTGTCGGAGTGTAGCCTAAAACACCCTGAGAAACTACTGGAGTACCTACCAGTAAATCTCGCTTACCTTGGCCAAGGACTTTGTGTAATGGCCTTCCGAACATAGTGCGATATCAAACCCCAATACCGGGAGAGACGAATCCTATTTAACCGCTATTGCCTCCAAGTTCTTCGGGACTGCACTCAACTACTACCTATTTGCACGATTCCTTTGAGCCATGGTAGGGTAGTAATCAAAGAACAGAGGAAACACACTCGAGGCGAAGTAGCAGTGTCAAGTCGACGGACTAAGCTGTACTCATGTCACCTGGGAACTGCTACCCGACGATAGGTATAATACCCACCAGCAGTCCCCATCGAGTCCTGTCCAGTGTACTCATAACCCAATGAGCACCTGCATACTATCTTCAATACGACATACTAATGGCTGTAGGACAGACCATCTCCCCTGTTGGGATGAGAAGCATATACATTAGTCCACTCTGGAGTATCAATACTCCGTCTTGATAATCCAATGACTAGGGACCTGTATAAGGATGTGCTTATAGACTACCCAGCCCCCCACTAGTGTGACTGCCATCAAAACGCTGGCAGTCAAGCAAAGATCCTAAGGGCTCTACCAATATGTATGTAACGTTTTGAAAATCGTTTCGGTGAAATTTCGGAAAATCGGTAAAATAAGGGGGTTTTCTGTAAAAAGTCAAAATACAAATATCTTTATTATAAAATTAAATATACATATTCTAGCTATGTAATTACTAGTATTTGGTGTTTATTGAGCCACTGGTGAAATTTCAAATTTTCTGAAATTTTTTCCGAAATTAATTATTTTAATATTATTTTAAGCCGTCACTAATACATTTAATTAGGGAAAATTACAAATTGGAATGGGTTGAAACAAATTTTTTTGCATCATAGCAAATTAAACAAATTTTAACACATTGTTTTTGAAATGAAATGAAGTTGTTAATCGGTTTTAGGAAATATTGAAGAAAAAGGCTTTTTTGGTGAAATTAGTGTAAGTGGAAGTGGGGTATAACATTTATCTTTGTTTCTCACCCAAACAAAACTCACACCCATCCCCAAAATTTCTGGGCCGAGCCCATGCTGTCCCCCTCCATCTCACACTTCTAGTTGGGTTGAAAAGAAAACAAGAGAAGAAAAGGAAATGAAAGGATAAAAGAATATATAAGTATGGGCTTTGACCTTGGGTTTCTTTGACTTTGACATTTTCTCTCCCCACACCCACACCTACACTCCCATTCCCCCCATCTCAGCCGAAAATTTCCAGCAGCCCCCATTTCCTTTGTTCTTCTTCATTTCTTGCAAAACCCCAAAGTATTTTCACCAAAATCCAAATCAAAACCCCCCATAAACTCCAAATCCAATCTCTACCCATTATTTCTTTGCCTAAGCTAGCATGGATCTTGGAGGAAATTTGGCATTATGGAGGCTATGATCTTCATGTTGATCTCTTGATCATGAGGTATAAAGATTCATCCATATTTGTTAGTTGTTAATTGAATGTTTAAATCAAGCTTAAATTGGTGTTTTAAAATAAATAAAGGGGTTTTGAATTCAAGTTTGGAAATTCAAGTGGATGGTTTTAGATTATAGTTAGGGTTTTGTTGTGTGATTATGGTTGCAAGTAGAATTCATCATTTTGTGGAATGTGAAACATAATCAAATTGTTACTTTGCAAATTGTTATATGTAAATTGTCCTAATTATGTTTGTTTTGCAAACTAGATTTTTGTATTTAATATAAAGAGTGAGATTAAAATCTAGTTAATGGTTGTGTGTCTTAGTTAATATATTTTAATGAGAATTATGGCCACTAGAATTGTTAAAATATTTAAAGTTGATTAAAACACCAAGTTTTGAGCTAAAATGGAAAATTTGTGCTAATTTTGTTAACTAGGTTTTGTAAATATATATATTTTGATGAGATTAAATTATTGGAATGTTTTATATGACTTGGTTATGATATTGAGTGGATATTGCGGCCGTTAGATTTATTTAAACGTCGAGTTTTGTACTAAAACGGGTAATTTTTGCTTGCTAGATTTTCGGAAAAATGGCTTTTAAAGTGAGTTTGAGGTTTTTGTTAACCTTAACCTATTTTATAGTATAATGAGTGCTTGTGATCGTGCAAATGAGTGTGTTTGGGTTTTTCTCGATGGTTTGGCGTTTGTACGCCGACGTCGAGGGTTTTTGGATTGATTTGTGAAAGCAACCATAGGTTTTGACCTATGTGGGATTCGTGTGTCGTTTTGGTCATGAGTCGGATTTTAATGCGATACGGTGCGTTATGATATGTAGGTACCCCATGTGGACTTCGAGACGACAAGCAAGCGCGTGGCGACGTCGGCACCGGCGAGCGAGGACTAGATGAGTAGATTTATATTTACGGGGAGAAGTCGGGTGGATGGCATATAGCACCCCCACAGTTCGTGGTGATGTATACGAATACGTATACACACACATATATTGATTATATATTGTTGAGTTTATTGATGATAAAGATAGATTTTAGGTGTGATTGGATAGGTTTAGTGTTGCGAGACCCTAGAGTAGTGGTTACACCACACATACACACACACACCCATACATGCATACATTCTTCTTTCATTGTGCTTATACGGGAATATGTATTTATGTGTTCACATGGGTATGGGACTATGTGTTCATATACTGGATTTGAGGATAATACTTGGGATTTGAGATGAGTCGATGAGATTTGATTTGAGGCCGTGATATCGGTGATTTGGCAGGGTTCGTATTTGAGGTACGACATAACGTTGTAGCGGGTCCTTTGACGTAGTGTTTCACACGCGTGCATGCATACGTAGGTGGTATCAGTATTGTACTAGACATAAATCAGTACCCGGATTATGATCTTTGATAAAGGGGTTACCAGATGAATAGTGTGATGAATGTGATATTGACCCGTACCCAGATTTGGGGTGCCGTACGACGGATTTACGTACGAGCTTTATATTGATATTTGATCCGCACTCTTGACTTGGGGATGTCTGATTATAGATATGGTATCGGATGTGATATTATTGAGGCAGGATCACCGACTAACATGTACATGTAGGTATATGTATCGACTCAGGTGTTAGGCGGTTTCCTTACCTTCAGTAGCCAGTTAGCTTAGCCCTTTAGTTTAGTGTAGTTGTTAGACTAGATTTATATTAACTATAGATTTGTTATCTTGTGTCTAGTATTTAGCTCCCGCTCATTATTGTTGTTCGCTCCGCATCGCATGCTTATATTATGTTTCATCTTCTATTGTTGATATCATGCTGTTAGGACACCAGCACCATTACCGATGACGGGTATGTACCACGTACACTTACTTGCCGGCTCACACACATCTTCATCGGTAATTGCCATGTCACGAACACTTTAGAAAATATTATTTCATTTGACATAGGTTGTTAGCTAATAGTTTAGACATGATATTAGTATACTTGCCTTATATGCTAGTTTAGACATTGTAGTTATTACTTGCTACTTCATGCATGTTATTATTCATTGTTATGCCGCATTCATGGATTCTCATGCATATATTCACTATTTTACGTGCTATTGAGGTTTTGGATTCGGATTTCCATGAGATTTTCTGGATTTGGGGGAAAACCGCAAAACTTATATAAACTTCTTTTCTCTCTTTTAAATAAAAAGTGCGGTTTTCCCATGATGTATGAGTCGTCCACCATGAGTTTGCTGATGGATTTCGAGACCCGAGTTCAAGGAGTGGAGGAACCGTTTCGGGTACATGGTGGAGCCGGTGCGGTACCCCGGGGCAAGAGGATCGCAGATGATGGCGTTGAGCCTGGCAGGGGAGCACTTCCGACCGGTGATTTTACCCGACGCGTCGGATATCTGGAGGATACCGTCGTGGTCTTGAGATGGATGGTAGGGGCCGATCTGGACTGACGGCGCCCTAGATATTGAGATTGAGACATTGAGATTTCGAGATATTGAGGTACTGAGATTTGATGATACAGGCCAGTCCGGATAGCCGGAGCCTGAGATTTTGAGACATTGAGATTTATGTTTTGTGTCGATACTAGACACTGTTTATGCTGATTTCATTTATGATACCTCATTTTAAAAAGTACAAAGAAAATCTCACTAAATTATGAAAGCAGTTGCTTTAGTACCTGTATTCTGTTTTCATGCATTCATGCATCATCCATATGATATATTGCTACCTGAGGCACTGACACGGGCACATGGGATTACACTTGAGTTAGATATTTATCCTAGCCATTGTTATAGGCTGCATGTTATATATATTGAGGATATATTATGATCGTTGACCTAGGATTGCGTTGTTCATGCGATTTCTGTTCGTAGATGTTTTTTTACTCACGAGTTGGCAACTTAACCCCGTTGTGCCACAGTTCTTGCAGGTTTTACTGTACAGGTTTCATTACGGCTTTGCTGGCACTGCTTCTTTCGGGTGACTTGCTAGTAGGTGGGTTTATTGGTATCCTACCCATAATATTACCTTGTATATTATTACTTTGTTGTATCTAGAAGTTCCATCAACCAAACATGTATTTATTTTTGAGATAGAGACCAGTGGTGTTATTCTTTCGACCTTAGAGTCGCGCGTTATATTTATGTTGATTTCTTGTTATTTTGAGTTTCCTTTTGAGTTTTGATCCTCGCCCTTGGCGTTGTATATTATATTGCTTGTGTGGTTGTGACCGTCGATTGACGAAGAGCTAGCTCCCGCTTGGGGATGCCTTTTATTGATTTCGTATACTATTCATGTTGTATCCCGTTTGGGGGCCAGTATTTATAAAGGAGACTCTGCCGAAATTTTCAGGAAATATTTGATGTTTTTAAAAACGCATAATTCGGCTTATGCTATTAAAACTACTTGATTTAAATTGGTTTTCCTTCACTCTACTACTTTTCTTGGTTTGGATTTCTGGGTTTTCGGCTTACTTAGATTACGTATGCCTCGTGACGTTTCGTAGTTTAAGTGCCGGTCATGTTCCGTACTTTCGGGACGTGACAAAGTTGGTATCGGAGCGTTAGGTTTTACCTTCGGAGCGTAGGATGACCCTTGGTTGATGGAATAGGTGACTAAAGTAGAGTGACGTACCGTGGGTATGTTCCGCGGCATACTTACGATACGCTACTCCACTTAAGAAGCCTTAGGATGTACATTTCCTTGTTCAGGTTATATTCATTCCTGATCTAGCCTCATCGATACCAGTTATGGTTTTGCTGCCACGATTACGGGCAGGGAGAGCTACGGCTAGAGTTGCGGTCAGCACGAGCTCGTCACGAACGAGGACTGACCAGGGCGTAATTCCGGCGACACACGATTGCGGAGATGTATCTTTTTACTGTGTTTTCGCACTACGAGCGTTTGATGGGTCGCTGTATGAGGTTACTCGGATGTGCTGATCGGCCCCAGAGGATTGAGCCAATGATAGAGGCCATCCAGATTTTGATGACCGTTGGCATATTGCTTACTCCTGATGATTGAGGCACTGTTCAGCGTGTAGACGAGTGAGCCAGTCATTGCTGCGAACGACGAGATATCACCCCAGATGTTGGAGTTATTGTAGTACGAGTTGTACTAAGAGATGATAGAAGGTCGCTAGTCACCGAGGATGAATGACTAGGATATGTGGTTCGTTCGCTACCCCGATGCGAGGTTATCAGATAGATTGATTCCAGCTAGAGACGACTTCACGCGGAGACGTTGAGAGTCGAAAGGGACGATCGAATGTCAGCAACCTATTATTCCTTGTTTAAAGTATTCGGAAAGACATGCAGGCAATTCTATGGACCCTCTAGAAGAATGAAACCCTAACTCGACTTAATGACCGTATGAAAGCCTTTGAACCTCAGGGTTTGCGGCAGTTCCGCGGCGCCATTAGTGAGGCTTGGGTTTGCCCTTCTACGGCTGAACCATCGATGCTGTGGTACGTACTCGATACTATTAAACTGTACCCAAGATGTTGAGCTCTTGGGGGATTATGAGGTTTTGACGAATCGATCAAATGGTTCGACTTCATTCGGATGCCAGTGGTGAGATGCATTTCTTGGGAGACTCCAGATACGAGGATAGCCGTTGGAGCTCAGTCCATGCAGCCACGACGAGACGCGTCCGAAGTAGTCGACATTAGAGAAGAGTGGAGTAAGAGGTTCGTACCAGATCTGGATAAGATGACGTTCCACTCCGCTGACATCAGAGATGCGATACGCCTGCCGAGGCATTGTTCTTGGATATACCTTCCAGAAGGAGCCGCGATGAGTATGCAGCCGTTCCGGAATGAGAACAGATCTAGTAAAGGACGATGACTTCCGGACAGTTCGGCAGAGACGAGATTTGGGAGAGATCTCGACAGGACCTTTCTGGAATAAATTACGAGAAGACTTGGACCCAGGAGTGGTCATGTTACGCACACTAGCAGACCAGAGTTCAGGATCGTCGACGAGACATGCTATGAGTGACCACGACAGTTGGCCAGAGATTCTTGGAGGATGTGCTTGAGCGGGACTATTCCGCCATACTTGATTTTGGTATTTTGAGCGATATAGTCGCATGATTTAGTTTTGATGATTGAGTTTCATGATATCGTTTTCATGCACCATGGTTGCACCTACTGAGTATTTACGATTTTTGCACAGTTGTTGCACTTGAGATAGTTTTCGTGCCTTGGTTTCTCATGTTTGTGATTATATGGATTTTATACAGTTGAGTTGATTTGTGCGTATATACGCATACGATTTGGTTTTTGCACTCGGTATAGTTCATATATGCTTGTAGTGCAGTAATACGCATTTCGTGCACTTAGATACACTGGACTTCGATTTCGATTGTGATGCTCGATATTGGTTTTGTGCACCTGATTGGATTTTGCGCATATTCGGCGCTTGATATTGGATTTCATGATTTCGTGCATGATAGATGCACCTGCCTTGGATTTTCGCGCATGTTGAGCGCATGTTTTGAGATGCGATTTTGGTGCACACCAGATGCACTAAATCGAGATTTTTCATGTATGTCAGATGCACCTGATTTTGCTGTCAGGCACACACGTTGCCTATGACAGATGCTTCGTGCACACCCGATGCACATAGATCTTATTTCTGTGCACTTGTATGGCACGTATATGGATTTTGATTTCCATGCGCACCAGACGCACGTAGTGTTCATATGCGTATTTTAGGATTGATTTCTTATAGAGCAGTACGTTTTTATGATATTTGCTATGTGTTTTCGTACTGAGCAGGACTAGTCAGAGGACAGTACCTGAATGTATTTTGCATGCATTGATAGCTATCGAAGGGAATTCCAAAAAGCGAGCTATAGTCTCAGTATTTACCTACGTGTCTGATATGACACGAAACGTTTAAAATAAGGAAACCCTTCTAAATTGTTTCCCAAAACGGCGGAACGTACATTTCAAACAAAAAGTATATATGTATATGGTTATTTTCTTATGATAGACGTCCGCCTCTGTGCAGTGTTATGCGCATTGCACAGCGAATTTAAGAGATTTGGCATGCATTTCCTTCAGATATTTACATATATAGATTTGATATTTACGTGTATAGTTTCGAGTTATATCATATTGGTTTTGTATTGGATTTGACATTTGTGTCTTTACCATGACTCCGATGATTGCGGGATGCTTGACGAAGTTTTGATTTTGAGTTATATGTTCATTTTTCATGCGCATGCGCTGCGCTACGATTTGTTTTATGTATTTATGATTTCGGAGCCCCGACGACTTGATGGTTTTGCTTAGATATTTTAGTATTTGGGGAGAGTTTTAATTTAAATTCGGGGACCGAATTTCTTTAAGGGGGGAAGATTGTAACGTTTTGAAAATCGTTTCGGTGAAATTTCAGAAAATCGGTAAAATAATGGGGTTTTCTGTAAAAAGTCAAAATACAAATATCTTTATTATAAAATTAAATATACATATTCTAGCTATGTAATTACTAGTATTTGGTGTTTATTGAGCCACTGGTGAAATTTCAAATTTTCTGAAATTTTTTCCGAAATTAATTATTTTAATATTATTTTAAGCCGTCACTAATACATTTAATTAGGGAAAATTACAAATTGGAATGGGTTGAAACAAATTTTTGTGCATCATAGCAAATTAAACAAATTTTAACACATTGTTTTTGAAATGAAATGAAGTTGTTAATCGGTTTTAGGAAATATTGAAGAAAAAGGCTTTTTTTTGGTGAAATTAGTGTAAGTGGAAGTGAGGTATAACATTTATCTTTGTTTCTCACCCAAACAAAACCCACACCCATCCCCAAAATTTCTGGGCCGAGCCCATGCTGTTCCCCTCCATCTCACACTTCTAGTTAGGTTGAAAAGAAAACAAGAGAAGAAAAGGAAATGAAAGGATATAAGAATATATAAGTATGGGTTTTGACCTTGGGTTTCTTTGACCTTGACATTTTCTCTCCCCACACCCACACCCACACTCCCATTCCCGCCATCTCAGCCGAAAATTTCCAGCAGCCCCCCTTTCCTTTGTTTTTCTTCATTTCTTGCAAAACCCCAAAGTATTTTCACCAAAATCCAAATCAAAACCCCCCATAAACTCCAAATCCAATCTCTACCCATTATTTCTTTGCCCAAGATAGCATGGATCTTGGAGGAAATTTGGCATTTTGGAGGCTATGATCTTCATGTTGATCTCTTGATCATGAGGTATAAAGATTCATCCATATTTGTTAGTTGTTAATTGAATGTTTAAATCAAGCTTAAATTGGTGTTTTAAAATAAATAAAGGGGTTTTGAATTCAAGTTTGGAAATTCAAGTGGATGGTTTTAGATTATAGTTAGGGTTTTGTTGTGTGATTATGGTTGCAAGTGGAATTCATCATTTTGTGGAATGTGAAACATAATCAAATTGTTAGTTTGCAAATTGTTATATGTAAATTGTCCTAATTATGTTTGTTTTGCAAACTAGATTTTTGTATTTAATATAAAGAGTGAGATTAAAATCTAGTTAATGGTTGTGTGGCTTAGTTAATATATTTTAATGAGAATTATGGCCACTAGAATTGTTAAAATATTTAAAGTTGATTAAAACACCAAGTTTTGAGCTAAAATGGAAAATTTGTGCTAATTTTGTTAACTAGGTTTTGTAAATATATATATTTTGATGAGATTAAATTATTGGAATGTTTTATATGACTTGGTTATGATATTGAGTGGATATTGCGGCCGCTAGATTTGTTTAAACGTCGAGTTTTGTACTAAAACGGGTAATTTTTGCTTGCTAGATTTTCGGAAAAATGGCTTTTAAAGTGAGTTTAAGGTTTTTGTGAACCTTAACCTATTTTATAGTATAATTAGTGCTTGTGATCGTGCAAATGAGTGTGTTTGGGTTTTTCTCGATGGTTTGGCGTTTGTACGCCGACGTCGAGGGTTTTCGGATTGATTTGTGAAAGCAACCATAGGTTTTGACCTATGTGGGATTCGTGTGTCGTTTTGGTCATGAGTCGGATTTTAATGCGATACGGTGCGTTATGATATTTAGGTACGCCATGTGGACTTCGAGACGACAAGCAAGCGTGTGGCGACGTCGACACCGGCGAGTGAGGACCAGGTGAGTAGATTTATATCTACGGGGAGAAGTCGGGTGGATGTCGTATAGCACCCCCGCAGTTCGTGGTGATGTATACGAATACGTATACACACATATATATTGATTATATATTGTTGAGTTTATTGATGATAAAGATAGATTTTAGGTGTGATTGGATAGGTTTAGTGTTGCGAGACCCTAGAGTAGTGGTTGCACTACACAGACACACACCCATACTTGCATACATTCTTCTTTCATTTGTGCTTATACGGGAATATGTATTTATGTGTTCACATGGGTATGGGACTATGTGTTCATATACTGGATTTGAGGATAATACTTGGGATTTGAGATGAGTCGATGAGATTTGATTTGAGGCCGTGATATCGGTGATTTGGCAGGGTTCGTATTTGATGTACGACATAACATTGTAGCGGGTCCTTTGACGTAGTGTTTCACAAGCGTGCATGCATACGTAGGTGGTATCAGTATTGTACTAGACATAGATGAGTACCCGGATTATGATCTTTGATAAAGGGGATACCAGATGAATAGTGTGATGAATGTGATATTGACCCGTACCCAGATTTGGGGTGCCGTACGACGGATTTACGTACGAGCTTTATATTGATATTTGGTCCGCACTCTTGACTTGGGGATGTCTGATTATAGATATGGTATCGGATGTGATATTATTGAGGCAGGATCACCGACTAACATATGCATGTAGGTATATGTATCGACTCAGGTGTTAGGCGGTTTCCTTACCTTCAGTAGCCAGTTAGCTTAGCCCTTTAGTTTAGTGTAGTTGTTAGACTAGATTTATATTAAATATAGATTTGTTATCTTGTGTCTAGTATTTAGCTACCGCTCAGTATTGTTGTTCGCTCCGCATCGCATGCTTATATTATATTTCATCTTCTATTATTGATATCATGCTGTTAGGACACCAGCACCATTACCGATGACGCGTATGTACCACGTACACTTACTTGCCGTCTCACACATACCTTTATCGGTAATTGCCATGTCACGAACACTTTAGAAAATACTATTTCATTTGACATAGGTTATTAGCTAATAGTTTAGACATGATATTAGTATACTTGCCTTATATGCTAGTTTAGATATTGTAGTTATTACTTGCTATTTCATGCATGTTATTATTCATTGTTATGCTGCATTCATGGATTCTCATACATATATTCACTATTTTAAGTGCTATTGAGGTTTTGGATTCGGATTTCCATGAGATTTTCTGGATTTGGGAGAAAACCGCAAAACTTATATAAACTTCTTTTCTCTCTTTTAAATAAAAAGTGCGGTTTTCCCATGATGTATGAGTCGTCCACCATGAGTTTGCTGATGGATTTCGTGACCCGAGTTCGAGGAGTGGAGGAACCGTTTCGGGTACATGGTAGACCCGGTGCGGTATCCCGGGGTAAGAGGATCGCAGATGATGGCGTTGAGCTTGGCAGGGGAGCACTACCGACCAGTGATTTTACCCGACGCGTCGGATATCCGGAGGATACCGTCGTGGTCTTGAGATGGATGGTAGGGGCCGATCTGGACTGACGGCGCCCTAGATATTGAGATTGAGACATTGAGATTTCGAGATATTGAGGTATTGAGATTTGATGATACAGGCCAGTCCGGATAGCCGGAGCCTGAGATTTTGAGACATTGAGATTTATGTTTTGTGTCGATGCTAGACACTGTTTATGCTGATTTCATTTATGATACCTCATTTTAAAAAGTACAAAGGAAATCTCACTAAATTATGAAAGCAGTTGCTTTAGTACCTGTATTCTGTTTTCATGCATTCATGCATCATCCATATGATATATTGCTATTTGAGGCACTGACACGGGCACATGAGATTACACTTGAGTTAGATATTTACCCTAGCCATTGTTATAGGCTGCATGTTATATATATTGAGGATATATTATGATCGTTGACCCAGAATTGTGTTGTTCATGCGATTTCTGTTTGTAGATGTTTTTCTACTCACGAGTTGGCAACTCACCCCGTTGTGCCACAGTTCTTGCAGGTTTTGCCGTACAGGTTTCATTACGGCTTTGCTGGCACTGCTTCTTTCGGGTGACTTGCTAGTAGGTGGGTTTATTGGTATCGTACCCATCATATTACCTTATATATTATTACTCTGTTGTATCTAGAAGTTCCATCAACCAAACATGTATTTATTTTTGAGATAGAGACCAGTGATGTTATTCTTTCGACCTTAGAGTCGCGCGTTATATTTCTGTGGATTTCTTGTTATTTTGAGTTTCCTTTTGAGTTTTGATCCTCACTCTTGGCGTTGTATATTATATTACTTGTGTGGTTGTGACCGTCGATTGACGAAGAGCTAGCTTCCGCTTGGGGATGCCTTTTATTGATTTCATATACTATTCATGTTGTATCCCGTTTGGGGGCCTGTATTTATAAAGGAGACTCTGCCGAAATTTTCAGGAAATATTTGATGTTTTAAAAACGCATAATTCGGCTTATGCTATTAAAACTACTTGATTTAAATTGGTTTTTCTTCATTCTACTACTTTTCTTGGTTTGGATTTCTGGGTTTTCGGCTTACTTAGATTACGTATGCCTCGAGACGTTTCGTAGTTTAAGTGCCGGTCATGTTCCGTACTTTCGGGACGTGACAATGTATGAGCGATATACAAAAACACATGCACATATTGAGGTAGAAACAAACCAGGCAGTATACTAATATTTCGAGAAAGACTGTTACTATATTCGTGTATATCCCAAGCTTCCATTAAGTAAACTAATATGATATAATAATGGCCTCTAGGGCATGTATCACCAACACTGGTGATGACGACGAGAAGGGGAAGTGACGAGGATCCTTGGTGGCGGTCAGTTCGATTGGCGACATCGGGAGATGGAGGCGGGTTCTCCGGTGTGGTATGGGGCTTGGGTAAGGCCTCGGGAATGGAGGAGGGAGGTGACGACGGTGGTGGTGATGAGGAGGTGAAGGAGAAAAGGTAGTGTTGGCGACAATGTGGGGACGATGATGAGGGGGTCTGCACGGGTTAGGGTTCGGTGCGACGAGGAAGAAGAGAATGCGAGGACAGAGAGAGTTATGAATAATTATATTAATAATATATATATACATATATATAACAGTTAGAGTATATGTATAAGAATATTAAGTAATATTTTACATATTTTTGTAGGATTTTATAGATAATATCATATCACTCCAAATATTATCCGTACCTAGTCAAAAATATAGTTTTTAAAAATAAAGAATATATGTAAGAATTTTAACCATAATACAACAATCTATTATTAGATACATATACCCCCAATAAAATCGTAGTAAATATACTTCTAAATATTTTATTGTCTATATTTTACGATATGATTATGCTAGATATGCGCAATAATTAGATATGGGGTGATATGCCATGCAAGGTTAGGTAGCAAAAGATATTATTTATACATAACTTGTACTATAAATAGATATGTAAAGATCTAAAATTATATTAAGTATATAGAGTATTCGATTCACCTAGATATACCGTACTAGTAAATATTGGATACAACCTTGCATCATGTCGGGTTTTAATCATGCAGGTCGGGTCGGATAATGACCACTACTACTGCCTGAATCATTCGTAACCCAATAGCAATAATAATAAAATAATTTTACTACAAAATTTAAAATACCAACTTGTATAGTATAAATGTACTAGAGTGTTACACTATACCCAATTGCAAAAGAATTTCGTCCTCGAAATTCACGGAACGGGAAAAAGACAAGAAGATACGGATATAAGAAAAGAGGTATGGAAACTTCTGTCGAATCTCGTCTTCACGTTCCCAAGTAGATTCTCCATATGAACGATCCCTCTATGAAACGAGTACTAGTGAGATTACTTTATTCTTGAGGACCTTTTCTCGTCGATCCACAATAACCATTAGTCGCTCTTCATACATTAAATCTTCTCTTACTGTTAGTTCCGAGTGATTTAAGACGTGAAATTCTTGATCAATGGAGGAACAATATTACCATTTTTGTTCAAAAAGATACCAAAGTGGATGCGTCTCATCTCGAACATACATGTGGAGTTAAGATACATGAAACACGTCATGAACACCCGCCAAGGATGGTGGTAAAACCAATCGATAAGTTACCTCTTTAACACGCTCAATGATATCGAAAGGCTCCACGAATCGAGAATTAAGTTTGCCTCGACTACCAAATCAGATTACTCCTCTAGTCGGTGATATCTTCAAGAACACAAGATCACGAACAGTGAACTTCAAAGGTCTTCTTCCAGTATCAGCCCAACTTTTTTGTCGATCCTGTGCCACCTTCATAAGATTACGGATCAAGTTAACTTTCTCCACCATTTGCACAATAAGATCCGGTCCCAGCAATCTTCTTTCTCTAATATCGTCCCAACAGACAGGCGAGTGACACTTACGACTGTATAATGCTTCGAATAGAGCCATCTGTATAGTCGCCTAAAAACTGTTATTGTATGAAATCTCTACTAATTGCAGATGATCCTCCTACGAACCCTTGAAGTTTAACATGCATGCTCTCAACATATTTTCAAGAGTTTGGATCGTTCTCTCAGACTAGCTATCTGTCTGAGGGTAATAAGCCGTGCTAAACTTCAAGCGAGTTCCCAAACTTTCCTATAAACTTCTCCAAAAGTGTGATAGAAATTAGGTATCACGATTAGAAACGATACTCACGGGTACTCCATGCAATCTCACGATCTCCTGCATGTACCGCTCTGCCAAAGCCTCCATCGACTGACCAACTCGAAATGGTATGAAATAAGCTGCCTTGGTCAATCGATCGACAATCACCTAAACCGCGTTATTGCCCTTTGGACTTCGTGGTAAAGCTGTCACGAAATCCATGGTTATATGTTTCCACTTCCATTGAGAAATCAGAAGTGGTTACAACAAACCAGGTACCCTTTGATATTCAGTCTTGACTTACTGACACACTAAGCACTTCGATACGTGGCGAGCAATCTCCCTTTTCATGTCTTCCTACTAGAAATGTTGTCGCAGATCTCTATATATCATTGTGTCTCCCGGATGTACTGAATACGCAGAACTACGAGCCTCCTTCATGACTTCTTCACGAACATATCCTTTAGGCACACATAAACGACTTCCATATCATAACGAACCATTTTCATGAATCAACAAATCTATTCGAATTCCCGCTTCTACTTGTTCTCGAAACTTTTGCAATCTTGGATTGTACGACTGTGCCTGTAACATTTCAGAAAAATAAAATATTATTTTTGGGAATTTTTATAATTAAATAATAAAATATTGAATATTTTAATAGGGCGGTATAATTAAATACCGACAATGGGGAAAGAATTTGGAAAATTATGGAAATTATTAAAAAGAGGGTGCTTTATGTGATTTATGAAAATTATGAAATTTTACGATTTATTATACACTAATTTTGTGCTAATCGCGATTAAAAATCGCTAACCGGGCTTTAAGCGTGTTTTGTGCACATGACATGCATATGTCATTTTTATCACTTGTTACATTTTCCTACATGGTTTTCTTCATTTTCTAGCATGGTTTGTTTTGGAATGAATTGAGGAGAAAAGAAAAGAAAATAGAAAAGAAAAGAAAAAGAAAATATTAAACTAAAGAGGTATGGGCAAAAGAGAGAAGGAGAAGGGTTCCTTTGACCTTAGACCATTTTCTTCATCTTCATCTTCTTCATTATTTCCCTCCCTCTTCAACCTCAGCTACTGCCCTCATCTCCCCCTTCAACAAAACACCTCATAACACCATCAAAAATCCATCAAAAGTTCTTCTCCATTTCACAAAAATGTGCACAAGCTCACAAGCTACACCTTGGACAAAGAAAAATCACATTTTGGTGCTGTAGGGGATTCTTGGGTCCCAAATGAGGTAATCCTTTCACAATTAGTGTAGTGTTTCATTTGCTTAAGCCTCTTTTCATGTTTAAAATCGATTTGGCAAAGTTTAGTGGACTTTGGGAATTCATAGAATGGGGTTAGAGTTTTCTTGAGTTGGGATTGTGTTATTGAACCGTATTAGTGACCTTAAACCTCCCAATTTGTCAAAAACCCAGACCAAACACATATGCAAAACCTGAAACCCAAAATACGGAAAAACAGAAACTGTAAATGTCGGTTTGTGAGGTATTTTAGTGTGCAGAGAAATCTGGGATGACCTGGGGTATTTTTAAGACTAGCAAACAACTTCAGAGACTTTTTTGGACCAATGTGAGACCACCCTGACCATACGAGACCCCAACTCCATGGAAAAACCGAGGAGGCCGGATTTCTTGGGGGGTTGGCCGGCCATGGGGTGAGGGAATTGGTCCAGGTTTCTTCAGTAGGTCATATACATCCTATATATCATCCTAGTGTTGTTTGGGAACATTGTTTTCACCTTAATCAAAATATGGACCACTTTCTCTAGTTGCTACTTTGATTCGAGTTATGGTTTTGTGTATTTTAAATTCTGGATTTTTGTATTTGTGCTTTATCTCGACCACGTCACGTTTGTACGTCTATATCGAGTGATATCGGGTTGATTTGCGGGAGTAGACCATAGGTTTTGACCTATGTGAGTTCCGCGTGCCGTTTTGGTTTCAATTTGGTTTTAATGCGATATGATACATGTGACATGTAGGTACCCCCATGATGATTCAAGACGATGAAGAAGATGGTGGCGACATCGACATCGGCAAGCAAGATTAGGTGAGTAGATATATATCTTTGGGGGAAGTCGGGTGGATGGCGTATAGCACCCCCGCAGTTCGATGTACAGTATGCTATATATATATACTATATATATATGATATCTTTTATGTGAGATATGGATATTCAGGATATGGTTATGTGTTCATGGATTAGTAGTGTTACTTGCGAAACCCTAGAGTAGTTATTACACCCACACACGCACACACACTTGCATACATTCATTCTTTTACCCGTGCGTATATGGGGATATGTATACACACACACATAGGTATGTGACTATGTATATATATATATATATATATACGTATACATATACACGGATTATGAGGATAGTATTTGGGATTGGAGATGAGTCGATGAGATTGGGCTTGAAGCCGCGAGATCGGTGATGTGACATGGTTCGTATTGGAGATACGACATAATGTTTTAGCGGGTCCTTTTGACGTGGTGTTTTCATACACACGCATGCATATACATATGTGGTATCAGTATTGTACTAGACGTAGATCAGTACCCCGGATCATGATATTTGATAAAGAGGATACCAGATGAATAATATGATAGATGTGACATTTGACCCGTACCCAGATTTGGGAGACTGTACGACGGATTTACCGTACGAGCTATATATTGATGATAGATCCGCACTCTTGACTTGAGGATGTCATATTATAGATATTGTATCGTATGGGATACTTTTGAGGCGGGATCACCGACTGTTATATTATATATATATATATATATATGTATGTATCGACTCAGATGTTTGGCGGTTCCCTTACCTTTCGATCAGCGTTTTAGTTTAGCCCGGTAGTTTACTTGTAAATGATAGATTAGATTCGAGTCATACCTATTTCAAAACTAACGAATCGTGAGTATTTTTAAAGACAGGCTAATGGATTCTACGGATATTTCAAAGGACGTACATTTCCTTAAAAACACCGTAGTCCCTATTTTCTAAACACACGATTCGTATTATTTCAAATGGCAAAACTGTACAACTCATACATAGACATATGTAGATTCGTTATCATTGTATTTGATATTCAGCTCCCGCATATTCTTGCTGCTCGCATCGCATTGCATGCTTATATTGTGTTTCATATATTAATATTGAAATCATGCGGTCAGGACACCAGCACCATTACCGATGATGCGTATGTTCCACATACACTTACTTGCCGGCTCTCACACATCATCATCGGTAATTGCCATGTCACGTACACTTTAGAGAATATTATTTCATTGACATAGCTTGTTAGCTGATAGTTTCGACATGATCTTAATGTATTTGCTTTATATGTCTGGTTAGACATTTCACTTATTACTTGTAAATTTATGCATATTATTATTCACTGTTATGCAGTATTATGGAGATTTATGCCGATATTCACTGTTTATTTACTGTCGATTCTTGGATTTCAGATTTTTATGAGATTCCTGGATTTGGGAGAAAACCACAAGAATATATATAAACTTCTTTCTCTCTCTCTCTCTTTTTAAAATGAAAAGTGTGGTTTTCTCGTGATATATAAGTCGTCCACCATGATGTTTTCTCGGTTATGAGATGGATTTCGAGACCCGATTCGAGGAGTTGGATGAACCTTCTGCGGGTACATGGTCGACCCGGTAAGGTATCCCGGGGTAAGAAGATCGAGGTGTAGATGATGAGCCCGGCAGGGGCAGACTGCCTACCGGTGATTTTACCTGGCGCGTCGGATATCCGGAGGATACCGTTCGTGGTCGTGTGATTGATGTTAGGGGCCAATCAGGACTGACGGAGCCCTAGATAGTGAGATTTGAGACACTGAGATTTTGAGATATTGAGGTATTGAGATTTGATGATACAGGCCAGTCTGAATAGCCGGAGCCTGAGATATTGAGATATTGGGATTTATGTTTTGTGTCGATGCTAGACATTGATTATGTTGATTTCATTGATGATATCTCGTTTTAAATATACAGAAATCTCACTAAGTTATGAAAGCAGTTTCTTCATTTACATGTATTCTGTTTTCATGCATTCATACATCATTCATATGATATGTTGTTACCTAAGGCACTGACACGAGCATATAGGATTACACTTATGTATAGATATTTACCCTTGCCACCTTTGCTTGCTTCAGACTTATCATTTGAGGTTATATATATTACTGATCGTATTGACCTAGGATTGTGTCATAAATACGATTTCTGCTCGGTGATGTTTTCTACTCACGAGTTGGCAACTCACCCCCGTTGTGCCACAGTTTCTTGCAGGTTTTTCCGTACAGGTTCTGTTACGGCTTTGCTGGCACACTGCTTCCTTTCCGGGTGATTGCTTTGATAGGTGGGTTCACTTGTATCGTGACCACTATTGTACCTTTATTTTATTCAGTTGTATCTAGTAACTCCATCAACTAAACATGTATATTATTTTAGACTTAGAGACCAGTTGTATATTCTTTCGACCTTAGAGTCGCGCGTTGTATTATTATGGATTTCATGTTGTTTTGAGTTTCTTTTTTGAGTTTTGATCCTCGCCCTTCGGCGTTGTATATTATATGCTTGCGTGGGTGTGGCCGTCGATTGACGAAGAGCTAGCTCCCGCTTGAGCTGCCTTTTATCCTTCATGTATATATTTATCATGTTGTACCCCGTTCGGGGCCAGTATTTACAAAGGAAACTCTGCCGACATTTTCAGAAAAGACTTGTGATTTTAAAAATGCATATTTCGGCTTATGTTACAAAACTACTTGATTTAAATTGGTTTTTCCTTTACCCTACTGCTTTACTTGGTTTTGATTTCTGGGTTTTGGCTTACTTAGATTACGTACGCCTCGAGACGTTTCGTAATTTAAGTGCCGGTCATGTTCCATACTTTTCGGATCGTGACAAAGTTGGTATCAGAGTGTTAGGTTTTACCTCCTGAGTGTAGGATGACCCTTGGTTGATGGAGTAGGTAGCTTGAGTAAAGTGACATACCGTACGTATGTTCCGCGGCATATTTACGATACGATACTCCGCTTAAGAAGCCTTATGATGTACATTTCTGTCACGACCCGAAGTTCGACTCGTGACAGGCACTTAACCACGTAACGTCTACAGGCGTAACGCGACTAAGTAAGCCGAAAACCCAGAAATCAAAACCATTAAAAGTAGCGAGTGTTGAAAACATTTGGAAAACCTTAAGTAGTTTAATAACAATCTTTAAAGTTTAAGTTATTATCTTAAAAATTTTGGCAGCATTTTCTTTGTAAAACTAACCCCGAAATCGGGTACAACAAGATATGAGTAAATATGATACACAATATGATAAAGCATCCCAAACGGGAGCAATCATGCCCAACGGCGGAAACCAACACCACAAGAGTAATATACAACGCCGTAGCGAAGAAATGAGCAATAAGTGAAAAACATCACAAAATGATAAACTGCATAAGTAAAGTCGGCCCACACGAGCTCGACACCAGAATACAAATAATATTCATCATCGTCCTCACACTGGTCTCTAAGTCAATACATACAAGTAGATGGAGAGTACTAGATACAAAAGTGTGTACAATGTAAACAACCGGAATACCACAACCCACTGTTTCCCCCAATCAGAGCAAAGCTCTGCTGGAAATTCAAAATTCAAATTTTGAAGCAACGCTTCAAATCCCGGGCGCAACGCGCCACGCGTCAGGCGCAGACGCATCAGCGCAGCGTCCAAGAAGGCGCGCCCAACCAGAGCAAAGCTCTATTTTAAGCAAAATTAAAGGAAGCAACGCTTCAGTTGCGCAAGCACTGCGCTGTGCGATACGTGTCAGCGCAGTTGCGCTGCGCTTTGCGCTGCGTGACACGTGTCAGGGCAGATGCGCTAGCGCAGTTGCGCTGCGCGACACGTGTCAGCGCAGATGCGCTAACGCAGTTGCGCTGCGCTGTGCGCTGCGTGACACGTGTCACGCGCTGGGGCATTTGCGCCAAACAGAATAAAGATTTTAAAGAAATCTTTCTGTTCTTATTAAAACAAGAAGATTTTCTTCTGTAAAACAGAAGCCCTTAGATCAAAGATCCAACGGTGGGGAAAATTCCCTAAATCACTCAAAGAAAGATCTCTTTAACAAATTTAACTAATTTATGGGCACTATAAAAAGGACCCTAGGCCTCAATTTAAAGGTATCAACATTTTCTAAAAAAAAAAGAAGGGAAAGAGAACTCTGAAGAATTCCTCAAGAACAAAAAGGTAAAAACCTTTAGAAGAAAGAGAAAGTTCTCTCATGAACAGATCATAGATCTAAAAACAAGATCAATGATCTTTAATAAAAAAAATAATAATAATAAAATAGTGCTTTGCACTTTTATGAACCTTTGGTTTTTTGAGATAAGAAAAACAAGAAAAACTTATCTTTTCTTTGATCTAAATTAGATCAAGAAATCAAATAGTGCTTTGCACTTCTGTTCTTGAATCTAAAAGATTCTTAGTGCTTTGCACTTCCAAACTGTGCTGTTGCGCTCTTGGGAGAACGCCACGTGTCAGCTACAGAACAACTTGCGCTACGCGCTCTTGAAATAGAGCTTTGCTCTCTGCAATTGGCGCAATCACCAAGGTACGCCACGTGTCAGCAGTGCAAGCGCAGCACACTAGCGCAGCGCACTGCGCTTACATGACACGTGTCGTCATCACAAGCGCTTGCGCTCCCTGATTGGCGCAAAGCGTCTGACAAATGCAATGCATTTCCTAAAGGGCCAGGCCCAAATCAAAAATACAAACAGGCCAAAATAAATTGCAAAGCAATAAAAAAAAAAAGAAGAGGAGAGCCCAAACAAAATGGATGCTCTGCATCATTTATAAAAGGGCAGAGCCCAGTCCAAATAAAAATAGAAAATAATGCAATGCATTATTTTAAAAATGGGCCAAGCCCTGGCACAGGTCTAACAGACCAACAACAAATAAAAGTGTTGAACATTTTCAACTGAACTTAGCCCAATTTTGGCCGTAAGTCCTCAAATAAATTGACTGAGCAAGATTGCTCTCTTAAATCAATTTACATCCAGTTTGAGGGTACATCTCCGATCTCTTCTGACACCTATCGTTGTAATTCCTCAACGACGTCAGAGAGGTGACGGGTCCTAATGACCACACACTAATATCGGACCGAAATGTCCCTAAACTAATATCGGACCGAAACGTCCCTAAACTAATATCGGACCGAAACGTCCCTAAACTAATGACGGACCGAAACGTCCCTAAACTAATATCGGACCGAGACGTCCCTAAACTGGCAATGGACCCCCATGTCCCTAAACTGGAATACGGACCACTACGTCCCTAAACTGGAACAATAGAGCCTCCAAATGCTCTTTTGTCGAATCTAAACGATCCCGTTTAAGTTGATCTTAGCCCCAAACACGGCTAACGTATCCTTAAACATTCAAACAGTCTACATATTCCCTAATCAACTTTGGTTCAAGGGTACATCTCTGAACTCCTCTGACACCTATCGTTGTAATTCTTCAACGACGCCAGAGAGGTGACGAGTCCTGACGGCCATATAATAAATGGATCACCACGTTAAGTTGATCTTAGTCTCAAACAGGACTAACGTATCCTTAACGAACGTTTAAGTTGATCTTAGCCTCAATACGGCTAACATATCCTTAAACTAAAAACACCAAACCCAAATCTAAGTAAATACGGATTTGGACTAATCCTCGTCCTACGGGCGACGACATTACTCAGTCTCCGTATACAATCCACGGGCAACCACAAACAAAACAAACACACACGACACGAAGTGAAATTCTGGAGAAGGAGAAAGTGGCTACCGCGATGCGGTAGCGTAATTAACTGCAGGGGCTTGCGCCTGCAGGGAAGAGCGTCCCCATAATCAAAAACCTCTCTAGCGAGGGGGAATCTGACGAAGTCTGCTACATCGGCCGCATCCGTCTAAACCTCCGATACACGGTGCCATAAATCAACTTAGCATCTTCGGAGAGGTGGACGGGTAAAACCATATAGCATCTGCCTCGAATCTCAGGCAAGACGTCCTCGCGTCGTCTCCGCCGCCATTCGGAGGGGAACAGATTCTGGCACGCCCGGTGGGACCTTTTCCTCTTTCCACTCCACACTTCGTGTGTCGTTTTCGCGAACCAATCGCGGTTTGTTAACGGTTGCCTTTGGATTTCAAGTTACTAAGATTTGGTTTTTTGCCTGGCGCAGAACTCAAGATTCAATGGCATTTAACTGTACCAACTGCTCGAAATGCCACTGCAACGGACGCTCCACCTCACCAGGAGGTGTAGCATATGGGCCCCAAGCGGCTTCCTTCCTCGCACTGCCCGTAGACCAGGTGACCCAAGCCACCACTGGCCTGTTCTTCGAGACCATGATCCCACCTACAAGCTTCTCTGAGCCAATACCTGCACCGGAAGTGAACAAGAAGTCGGTCTTCGACCGGCTCACTGCTACGACGACCCTGTCAACGGGTCGCCCACTACCAAACCGACTGCCTCTGTTTTCACCAGGCTAAATCAGAACTCTAAATTGGCTGTCCCAAGGAAAGCAATAACTGCTGCTCCAGAAGTCGTCAAGGCGGCTTCCCCTGTCAAAGATTCAGTCTCTCCAAGACTGACGATTCCTGCTCCTGCCCCTGCCCGAGGATCTGTCTTCGACAGGTTAAATATCATCCCTCAAAGGACAACCTCAGTCTTTGAAAGGTTAACACCAGCGACGCCTCATTCAGACAGGGGGCAAAAAGAAGCTGTCTCTATCTCCGAGCCAGTTCCAATGGCTCATCATGCTCGACGTCGCCATTGGCGACGAGTGAGGAAGGCAGGGGGCAACTCCTCCTCAGGGCTAACTCCACCAGCTTCAGAGGTGGAAGTCAACGCTGCTGTTCCAACTGGGAAAAGGTTTGAGCTGCTGAATAGGGTACGCAGGAACTCACCAACTGCGGTGCTCAGAAGATCTCCTCCACCGGTAGAGACTGCCGTGGAAACAGAAAAATCGGAGCAGCCTCCTCAATCGCTGTCCTCCAGGATCTATAAGACATGGCGACGAGTCCGAGAATCTGTCATTGATCCTAACTTCTCCCGCCAACAGAAGAAGTCGAAAGGTCGGCAAGAAGAAAATCCTCCGGTCAAGCAACGAAAGGTGACTACCGCTTGGGTGCCCAAAGCAACGGCCCCTTCAACTTCTACGGCCCATAAGAGAAGGAGGCCAGAGAAAGTCCCTACACCTGCAGTAAATACCAAAGGAGGTGAACCCAAACGCCCTAGGTCTGGGGGCATTGTAGTTCATACCGTCTGTATGGCATCTGGTAAAGAGGACAGCCGCATATCAACAGGTCATAGACCGCACACGAGGTCAGTGACCAAGGCTCAGGAGCAGCAGCAGAAGCTCCAAGAGATGATGAACGCTATGGTCGCACTTACAGGGCCAAAAGAAACCCCTGAAACATCCTCGGACGAGCGTCAAGAACAAGAAACTGACGCTGAATTCCTTCGTCGCGTACTGGAGAAGAAGGATAAAGAAGCCGCGGAACAGGAAGCCAACATAAAGAAAATGGCCCTCCTGTTCCAGGATATGGTGGGTATGATGATTCAACAAGATCCACCTGCTGAAGATCCCCCGATCATCCTTGAAGACGATAGGGGAGAGACGTCGAATCCTCCGCCAGCTCTGTCAGCAGCTAAAGAAGAGACAATCTCCAAAGCCGATCTGGACGAATACATAGCTCAGCAGATCCGGGTCCATCAAGCGACGGAAGCAGCGGGTCAGGTCGTAAAAACGTGGCGGCCATATCCAAGTTGGTACGACCAAATCAAGTACCCACCCGGTTACACAATTCCTAAGTTCCATGTCTACAAGGGGACTGGCAATCCCTACTAGCATGTTGCCCAGTTCAGGGCACTCTGCGGCAACACCGGTGATGATAACAAGCTTTTACTTCGCCAGTTTGTTGGAAGTTTATCGGATACGGCGTTCGAGTGGTACTCTGAGCTCCCGACCGACTCTATCAAAACCTTCGCGGAAATGGAGCTGTTGTTTACTCAGCGTTTTGCAAGCGCCAGTGAACGTACCCCGATGACGGCACTGATTAACGCCAGGGTAAAGCCAGGCGAGACGTGGGTTCAGTATGCTATACGATGGCGGAACTTATGGTTAAAGTACGAGCAGCGCATTGAAGAAGCTCCCGCAGTGGGTATGTTTGTGGGAACCCTCGATCCACAAGCAACCATCTCGCAGTTTATGATGTTTTTCAAGCCGATTGCCTTCCAGGCCTTGATTGACAAGCTAGCACAGATGGATCAGATGGGCCATAAAGCTCCTCTTCCAAAGCCGGACTCCCGAAATGACAAAGGGAAGGGAAAAGAGATCGTCGTCGCTAATACTCAACAACAACCGAGCAACTCGAAGCCGGTCGTGCGTCAAAATAATATGCGCCTGTACGTAGACCTTGAGGAGAGGCTAGGGCGTCCTTACTCGTTTCCCCGCGATAAAACGAGAAGGTTATTCGAGCTGGCATTACGCAACAGACTCATAAATCTGCCGGATCCAAAACGTCCGTTGCAACCAAGTGACGTCAACGAGCCCAACTACTGTCCTTATCATCGAGTACTAGGCCATCCGATCGAAGATTGCTACGTTTTCAAAAATTGGCTTGAAAACCAGTACCGACAGGGCAAGTTCGCGTTATCTGACAAATGGAAGGTGAATCCCCCACAGCCCCACACCTCTAAGGGGACGAATACGCCGGGGGCAACATGCTCCGTCGTTGAAGAAGCTCCTTGGGAGGTTGTATTATCAGCCAAGACAAAGAGGATGCTAAACGATCTTCAGACATGCCCAGCGATCAAATGGAAGAACTCGTTGGAACCGCAGGTCATTGAAGGGATGTTGAAGCCATGTCCAACTCAAAAGATCGATGGAGGTGGCCCAAGTATTCATAACCAGCCGTCGAAATCTTCAAAGAAGAAGAAAAAGAAGTCAAAGAAGCCCGTGAAGCCTGGCGACAAGCGTACGGACTTGCAAACACAAATTGACGCGCTGGAGGAATACAACCAGAAGGCACGGACTCCCATTACATTCCAAGAATTCTTCAACCATGTCTTTCAAGAGGAAGATGAGGGAGATAGTTCGTCGGATGAATCCGAGGAATATGTGGCGAGCTGTCATATGATTTCCCATTCGCTCACAAACGATGAGGAGACTCCTTGTACTGAAAAGCTGGGGGCAGATCCCGAACCAAAAATTCTAGAGCCATCGGATGAAGTAATTGACGCATTCCTCAATGAAGCTCTCTTAAAAAGTAAAGCTGATCGGGAACGCGAAGCGGTCATATTTGAAAGGGCCAAACGCCAGCGACTTGATGAAAGAGCTAAAACGATCCCGTTGGAGCAAAATGCCTCCAACATCGACAAAAGCCAATTCAAGATGAGGAAGAGGTTTGCTAAAGCCGTGTCAATGGGTATGAAGCTACCATCCTCCGAAGGAAAAATTACTGGTGAAATAGAAATGCACCCCTCCTATTGCTTATATCATCAGAAGGTTTCGCACCCCACTCAAGAGTGCAAAGCTTTCTATAAATGGTGGCAAGGATACGTTGCTCATAGACAACGCTTCAAGCGGGAAAAGCGCAAAACTCGTCGGGAGCGAAGAAATACGACCGAAGGGCTTAAAAGAACTACTGGCGATTGTTGCATGGTTAACACCGGCAGGTCACAAGTGCCTACATTCGGGAGCGATTCTGATGAAGAGATGGAACTTGCCCCTCTCTTTAAAGAGTCCACTTCGGGAAAAGAAGAAGTGCCAAAGGTTTGCGAAAATATTCGGCTGCGGAATCGGACGCTGCCCGAAAAGAGTCTCGGACCCCCAAACAAAAAAGATAAAGGGAAAGAAAAGGTCTCTGAGGACATCGCCCTAGATGACCAAGTCACGGAAGAGCTAGCTGCCAAAGACCCGCTGAAGAAAAATAAGGTGGATTACAATATCTTAGCGCATCTGAGGAAACTACCATCGCAGCTCAGCATTCTTGACGCCCTTTTACTATCAAAGGAGGCGAGAGATTCGTTAATTAAGGCACTACAGGACCCGGAGCAGTTCCAAGCTTTCCTGGCCGAAAAAAAATGAAGGATGAATTGGAGGAAGTTCACACGGCCGATGTCGCTTTTGGTGATGAAGACCTTCTTCTTGGGACGTGCGAACACAATCGCCCTCTCTACGTCTCGGGATACTGCCATGATATAAAGATAGGCAAAATCCTGATCGATAACGGCTCGTTTGTTAACTACTCAATGTGCGGGTGTTAAAGGAAATCTGCATGAGCGTCCAGCACCTCGCTCAAGACAAGATCACCATCTCTGGGTTCGACTCCCAATCGTCAAAGACTCTTGGATCTGTGATACTGACGCTACGTTTCGGGCTGCTCGTCACGGACATTAAATTCCACGTCATAGATGCCAAGACATGCTACAACGCTCTGCTCGGCCGACCATGGTTACACGAGTACAACATCATCCCTTCTACACAGCATCAGTGTATGAAATATTTTAGGGATGGTCTCGAGTATACCGTAACGGGAGAACTGAATCCGTTTTCCGTGAACGAAGTTCGCAAATATGAAGATGCCAAATACTTCTTGCCGAATTTTGAAGACACGGAAAGGTGTCGCAAGCCGGAGAATAAAACTAACGCTACCATCCCTGTCCTCGGCAGTGATACCGAGGAGGAAGAGGAGATAGTTTATTCGGGTCCTCCCCAATACACCAAGCCGGGACCATCCGCTCCTACGTTAATCTTTGGTAGTGATTCGGAGGATGAGGTCCATGCTGTATTCTCTGCTTGACCTTCAATACGAGCTTCCGCTGACGAAGAGCAAAGTCTGCAAGTCGCTATGGTGTCGCTTAAACATTATAAAGAACTAGATGCGCTTGATACTGATAGTGTAGAGGAGCTGCAGACGTTCTATGTCCCTCCCAGGCGAGGAGGTGAAAAGGCAATTCTATTCTACCGCTCTGAAGAAAACAAAGTGGAGAAAGAAATCTGGCACGGGGCGGATCCTACGCTGGACAGGCTTCAGCCCATCCGTCTACCCAGATATTATACAGAAGGCTTGAAGAAGCTGTTGAAGCGCCAAGGGATACCCTTCAAACAGACCGTTAGAAATGCCAAATTCTATGACAGGGTCTGGAACGTCCCCGGAACTCAGCACAAGCTGCCTAGTGGCAGGATGGAGACGATCGGGCTCGGATACATTCGCTCCAAGAAACGAGAGCTGCTCCGCGACTGTTACGTCGTACACGACTTCAATGAAGAAGCAGATGCGCAACGGGAGGACACTAATCCTGAACCAGTAAAAGTTCCTGATGCAAGAGTGCCCAATCCTTCGTTTGAAGAACAAATGGACATGCTTATAAGGGAAGCTGGTCAAAAAGTCCGAGATGATCACAACCGCGAGATAGCCATCTACGAGAAAGCCAAAATGCAACGCCTCCTTCAACAGGCCATCAAAGATGAAAATGCCGCTCCTTGTCAACCCGTTATAAAGAAGGCTCGGCGCAGAGGCAGAAACAAGTCGAGAGGCCAAAAAGACGCTCAACAGCAAGAAAGCGGGGCTAAGAAGCCACGCAAGCGGGAGTCGAGCATTGTTGATCTGTCCCTCATGAAGAAAATGGGTCGAGCATACTCGTTTCCTCGGGACAAGACGAAGAAGATACTCGATCTTGCTCTAAAACATCAAATGCTTACACTGTCAGAGTCCCAAAACCCTGAACGAGCAGGTGAAGTCTCTAACCCAAATTATTGCTCTTACCATCGAGTAATAGGGCACCCTCTCGAAGACTGCTTCACCTTTAAGAATTGGGTCGAAGATCAGTATCAGCTCGGCAAATTCGCTCTGTCCGACAACTGGAGGGTAGCGCCGCCACAGAAGCACGAACCCAAAGCCACAAGAACAGAACCAACTCCACATTGGGATTGGAAGCGGATTCGCACTTGTCACATGATAACAATATTAAAAGAAGAGCCCGAGAACATGGATGACCTTCCCTGGTGCTTCGAAAACAGTAACGACGAGGTAATCTCAGAATTTCCACCAGCGCCAAAAGAGCTGGAAGATGGAATTCATACCACTGCAGATAACCTTAAGAAAATTGAGTTGGGAACAGCGAATGACCCGCGACCGACATTCATCAGCGAGCTGCTATCTGAAGAGAAGGTGGCTTTATTAAAAGACCTGCTTATGCAGCACAGAGATTGCTTCGCATGGAAATATTCTGAAATGCCGGGACTAAATCCAAAAATTGCCGTGCATAAATTGGCGATATCCCCGGACATCAAGCCAGTCAAACAGGCGCCGAGAAAAATGCGGCTCGAGTTTGAGATGGGCATCAACGCCGAGGTCAAGAAGCTGATCGACTCTGGCTTTATTCAGGAGGTTCAATATCTGGAATGGATCGCCAACATTGGCCCAGTGATGAAGAAAAATAGGACAGTGCGTATATGCGTGGACTTCCGGGATCTCAATAAAGCCTGCCCGAAAGACGATTTCCCAGTGCCAGTCACCGAACTGATGATAGACAACACGTCCACTCATAAGGTTTTCTCCTTCATGGACGGCTCGTCAGGTTATAATCAGATAAAAATGCATCCCGAAGACCAGAAGCACACAGCCTTCAGGACCCCTTTGGGAATATTCTGTTATAAAGTGATGCCCTTCGGATTAAAGAACGCCGGTGCCACTTACCAAAGGGCCATGACGAAGATCTTCGATGACCTTATACATGAAATCGTCGAGTGCTATATCGACGACCTCGTGGTTAAGAGCAAATCATACGAGGAACATCTCGAGCATCTAAAGACTGTATTTCAACGCCTTCGACAATACAGCTTGAAAATGAACCCTCTTAAGTGTGCATTCGGAGTTTTCTCGGGCAAATTCTTAGGATTCATCGTCCGACACCGGGGTATCGAAATAGATCCGTTCAAGATCAAGGCGATCATGGAAATGCCTCCGCCAAGGACTCTCAAACAGTTGCGGTCTCTCCAAGGAAAGCTCGCATATATTCGGCGATTTATAGCCAACCTCTCTGGCAAGTGCCGCCCTTACAGTCACCTGATGAAGAAGGGAACTCCATTTGTCTGGGATCAAAAATGCCAGGGCGCGCTGGACGAAATTAAACAGTACCTGCAGAACCCGCTGGTGTTGGCTGCTCCGGTCAAGGGAAAACCCCTCATTCTTTATACAACCGCCCTCGAAGGTTCCTTAGGCGCATTATGGGCACAAGAGAACGATCAAGGGAAAGAAAGAGCACTCTACTACTTAAGTCGAGTTCTGCTGGGGGCAGAAAGCAACTACTCCCCCATTGAAAAACACTGCCTGGCGTTGATCTTCGCTATAACAAAGCTCAGGCATTATGCGTTGGCGCATGAGGTCCGTCTCATTTCGAAGGTGGACCCTCTTAAGTATGTAATGTCAAAGGCCATACTGACAGGTCGACTCGCTAAATGGGCTCTGCTCTTGATGGAGTTCTCGATAACGTATCAACCTCTCAAGGCAGTGAAAGGCCAGGCCATCGCCGACTTCCTTGCTGAGCATCCGATACCCGCCGATTCTCCTCTGAGCTGTGATCTAGACGAGCATGCGTTCGATGCAATCGACGGTGGTGATACCCGATGGGAGCTCTATTTCGATGGAGCGTCTTCCATGAAGAAGCGCAAACAAAGTACCCCTATAATCAAATCGGGGGTAGGCCTCATCTTCGTGATTCCACAAGGAGGGATGATGCGTTTCGCTTTCTCCTTAACAGAGCCGAGGATGAATAACGAAGCCGAATATGAAGCCTTGATAGCAGGTCTTGAGATCGCCATCGAAATGGGAATTGAAAACCTCCTCATATACGGAGATTCTCAACTGGTCGTTAGTCAAGTAAATGGCGACTACCAAACGTGCAAACCGGAGTTGGTGAAGTACGGGGAAAAGGTGCAACAACTGTTGACCCAAATTCCCTCCTATACTTTGGAGAACATACCGCGTGCGGAAAACAGCAAAGCAGACGCGTTGGCCAAACTTGCTAAAGAGCTGGCTGACGAGAACCTCGATGACGTCAGAATCATGGTACAAAGCCGTCGGGTGCTTGCCCCAGCAGAAATATCTCCGGAATCATCCGAAGAAAAAGGAGCGAGCGAGCAGACGACCCTGCAAGTAAAAGATTGGGAAAATACCGAGAATTGGAGAGAAGTCTTCATAGACTACTTTAAATCCCACCGAATGCCTGAAGAAGCGTCCACAAGACATCAGCTCATGAAACGAGCTCTGTCTTTCGCCTTCGTCAATGATACTCTGTACAAGAGGTCGTTTGATTCTCTGTGGCTGAGATGCTTAGGACCTGACGAAGTGAAAAGAGTCGTCCAGGAAGTTCATGACGGACTCTGTGGTTCCCACCAAGCGGGCCCAAAGATGAAGTTGAAGATCAAACGGATGGGCTACTACTGGCCCACGATGATTCAAGACTGCTTCGAATATGCGAAGCAATGTCACTCATGTCAAATTCATGGGGATTTCATCCATCAGCATCCAAATCCATTACATCCGACGGTGGCTAGCTGGCCGTTCGAGATGTGGGGAACTGACATAGTCGGCCCTATCGAACCAGCATCGTCTAGGGGACATCGTTTCATCCTGGCGACGACTGACTACTTCTCTAAATGGGCAGAAGCAGTACCGTTAAGAGAGGTTAAGACGGAGAATATCCTCCATTTCTTCAAGACGCATGTCATATATCGGTTTGGAACTCCGCAACGGATCATCTCCGATAACGGGCCAGCTTACAGAAGCCACAAGATCAGTCGCTTTGCGCAGCAGCACAATATAGACTGGAGATATTCCTCGGTTTATAATCCGCGAGCTAACAGTCTAGCTGAGGCCTTCAACAAGACCTTGACGAAGATCATAAAGAAAACGGTGTCCCGAAATAAGAGAGACTGGCACGAGAGACTGCAAGAGGCTCTTTGGGGTTATCGAACTACGTTCAAGACGGCCACGAACACAACGCCGTACGCGTTGGTATTTGGGACGGAAGCAGTGCTCCCCCTCGAGATAGAGTTACCCTCTCTACGAGTGGCAGTCCACTACGAGCTGACGGATGAAGAAAATGCTCACCTTCGGCTTGAGGAGCTTGACGCCCTTGATGAAACCCGGCTCATAGCGCAACAAAATCTGGAAGCTTATAAAGCAAAGATGACGTGCTCATATGAAAGATTAACCCGACCGAGGACATTCCGCCAAGGCGAACTTGTGCTAGTGGTCAAAAGGCCTATGATCCCTAATCGCGCCAAGTGGGAAAAATTCGAGCCAAACTACGAAGGCCCGTACATCGTAGATAAGGTCTACCAGGGTGGGGCCTATCTACTCATGGACATGCACGGTGAAAGGCCTTTCAGGCCAATAAACGGTCGCTTCCTAAAGAGATACTACGCTTAATGAGCCACAGCCTAGGTCAATGATAGATGACGACGACTATGTCCGCTCGCTATCTTCCTAAGCTCAAACTCTATCAGCAGTAACCAGCCTTCTCAAAGTTGGACCGAAATGTCCTTAAACTAATAGCAGACCGAAACGTCTTTAAACTACTACCGCAGCATGTTTAGGCTGACAAGATATAAAAAAATATATATATATATATATAAATAAATAAATAAAAAACGGTATGTCCATAAGCAAAAAGGGCACGGATGAAAACCCGAAAGGGCTCCGTGAGTAAAAACAGCAGGGCTACCGACGAGTGTTCGTGAAAACCTGAAAGGGCGCGACCTCGTAAAAAAAATAAATAAATATATATATATATATATAAATAAAAAGAATTAAAAAAAACGGTATGTCCATAAGCAAAATGGGCACGGATGAAAACCCGAAAGGGCTCCGTAAGTAAAAACAGCAGGGCTACCGGCGAGTGTTTATGAAAACCCGAAAGGGCGCAACCTCGTTAAAGAACACTTACAAGATCCTCTCGACCTTGTAAGGAAAAACCACCCGCGTGAGATCCTTACGACTCACAAGGGAGCAACACACTTAGGGATCCCCACGATTCCTAAGGAGAAAATACACTTGCGAGATCCTCACGACTCGTAAGGAGAACTCTCTTATGGGACCCTCACGGCTCATAAGAGTTGAAAGTCTTAAGTTACAGAGACCTAAACCTGTGCTTAAGCAACTCCCACAACTCTCGATATTGTCCTACAAGTGGCTCAATACTGACCCTTGTATACAATCCACGGGCGCGAATAAACATTTCCCTAATCAAGTCCCATCCGAGACTGGGGATATGTTCGCATGATGAACAACCCTTATAAGTCCTCTCGACTTACAAGGAGAAAACCCTCTTGTAGGATCCTTACGACTTACAGAGGAACATACACTTAGGAATCCTCACGATTCCTAAGGAGAAAATACACCTATAAGATCCTCACGACTCGTAGGGAGGAATATCTTTGTGAGACCCTTACGGTTCATGAAGTTAAAAGCCTTAGACGACAGGACCCTAACCCTGGTCGCTAAGCCACCTTTGTTCAACATCGACAGAGGCAGATGATGATTCGCTCCTGACAATATTCCAGTTGTAGCGGTGCTGATGCCGAAATCGGTGTTTAATTTCAGGTTTACGGCGAAAGCCAGTAGGCCGCTCGTGCATATGAAATAGCCGAAATGATGGGGCAACTTGCAATAAAAGCAGCAAGTAAAAATGTATGCATGCGAAATAGTCGAAATGATGGGGCAACTCGCAATAAAAAGCAGCGAGTAAAAATAAAAAAAATAGCCGAAGTGATTGGGCAACTCGCAATAAAAAGCAGCGAGTAAAAATAAAACAAACAGCCGAAATGATTGGGCACCGCGAAAATAGCCGAAATGATTGGGCAATCGCGACCTTCGCGATATAAAAGCTGAAATGATAGAGCATCGCGGAAATGAAATAAAAAAAAAGAAATGATAAAACTTTGGCCCTACAGTTAAGATCACATCGATCCCTGTATACAATCCAAGGGCGTAAACGAAGAGGGAACCATACTTTCCCAACAGGCTCCGCCAGAAAATGAAGCCAGATCTCGACAATTCATCCCAACTCCGAAGAAACCAGTGTCTTCGGCAAATACCTCAACTCACGGATACAAACACTCCTTGACGAGAGCCTCCTGATCCGCGTCGACTCGCAGAGCCACCAGTGCCTCCGTGGGAAATTCTCGACTCGTTTCAAACCCCAAGGAAACAAATAATCCTTGGCGCTTGGGAAACAAATAATCCCTAGCAAATTCCTCGACTCACGGATACAAACACTTCTTGACGAGAGCGTCCTGATTCGCGTCGACTCGCAGAGTAACCAGTGCCTCCGTGGGAAATTCTCGACTCGTTTCAAACCCCAAGGAAATAAATAATCCTTGGCGCTAGGGAAACAAATAATCCTTAGCAAACACCTCAACTCACGGATACAAACACTCCTTGACGAGAGCCTCCTGATTCGCATCGACTCGCAGAGCAACCAGTGCCTCCGTGGGAAATTCTTGACTCGTTTCAACACCAAGGAAACAAATAATCCTTAGCGCCAGGGAAACAAATAATCCCTAGCAAACTCCTCAACTCAAGGAAACAAACACTCCTTGACGAGTGCCTCCTGATTCGTGTCGGTTTGTAGAGAAACCAGCGTCTCCGCGGGAAAACTCCCGATTCGTCTCAACTTACAAGATGAAACCTCAGGCAGCAGGGATTAAAAAACTTGCTTCCTGAACAATGGGACCCTGCAAGTCGGTCTAAAACGGTATCTTGCATACTATTCATGGGTCTCACTCTCCAAAGTCGAGTTTCGACAAGGAGGGAAACAACCGCTTACGGATCCTCTCGACTCGTAAAAGGGAAAAATTCTCTTATAGGATCCTTATGACTTATAAGAGAAAACACACTTAGGAATCCTCACAATTCCTAAGGAGAAAACCCACCTACGAGATCCTCTCGATCCGTAGGGAGAAAAATCTCTACGAGACCCTCATGGCTCAAAGAGTTGAAAAGTCTTAGACAGCAGATCTGAACCTGCGGCCTAAGCCATCGCTTTTTTTTTAAGAAAGTCAAGATGCTTGCTCTATTATCTGTTGACCATGTTTACTAAGGTGGCATGCTGATAGTAAAATAAAGAAAAGGCGAAAAAATGACACAAGACATTACAGAAAATGTGTATCTTTTATTCATGAACTTGATTGAGTACAGGATACATTGTGCTAAAGGATGAAAAATATATATATACATTTTTTATTTATAAGTACAAACGATACAAGGAGAGTTACTGAGAAGGAAGCGTCCTGCATAGCTCTAGCAATTGTTCGCGCACTTCCTTCCCCACTTTCTCCTGATTGGCCACCACTGCCAACTCTGCCTCCACTTGGGCCCGTTGCTGCGCGACAGATGCGAGCTGATCCCTGACGACCTGATGAGCAGCTTCACGGCCTGGAGTGTCATGCTCGGCGACATCAAGTGCCCGCTTCAGTTTCATCCCATTTGAGATGCGCTCCAGAAGGCCCTCGAAGACGGCCTTTACCTCAGCGGCGTTCGCCTCAACTTCAGCACGCAGGCGAGCAGTTTCGCTTGAAGACTCCTGGCACTCCTTCAGCCTCAAAGCTGCTTCTTGTTCCAAATGACGGAAATGAGAAGTGCTTTGCTCGAGCCATGCTCCCCGTTGAGTGCTCACGGCCAAAGTCTCGGGGGATAGACGCATCGACTCCAGCTGATGAAGGCGAGCCTCAATCTCCCGACAATGGTTAACCCAAGAGGCGACAATACCCTCGTCATGGAAGGTGGCAAATATCACCAACATCAGGTTAACCGTCATAGCGAAGTCCTCAGCAGATGTAGGAGTCTCGATGTCGAGTTCCTCGATGTAGTCGCTCAACATGCGCAGACTATTCGCCGCACCTTTTGAGGACGGACGTCTTTAGGAAGGGCCGCCGGGTATTGTAATATGAGACTCAAAAGGCACCGAGACTGGAACGACAGCTGAAAAAGACAAAATGCAATTAGATGATGATTTAATAGATATGGAGAAAGTCATTGATAAGATAGTTTACTATAGCGGTTGAAGCAGGTGGCAAGGCCGGAAGGGCCGGTGGCGCAACCGATCTTTCTTCTCTCCCTTCGATTTGTAACACTACAGTCATGACAAGAGAGAGTTAGAAATAATTCTACCACTGAAAAACAAAGATATCAATCGGGAACGGTACTCACCATCGCCACCAGAGGGAGAGGCGAATTCAGATGGGAAGGAGAAGTGTGGGAGCAACACTTGATAGAGATGGTCAAAAAGCACTCCTGAAAGACACAACAGTGTGACTTTAGTACACAAATTATGCGTCTGGAAGATAAGATTAATAAATTGCAAACCCATACCTTCCAACATCTTAGATGGTATGAGAGAGGGTTGAGAGGTGACCACCGCTAAGGCAGTCATTGAAGGCGCTCCCTCAAGTAGTGGGGCATCGGCGCTGGCTGCACCTGCGTTACAAGAAAGGTGAACTTGTCAGAAAGGATTGTAAAGTAAAGAAAAAAAACAGCAACTTGGAGTTTACCTGAGGAGCTCCCGACTGAAACGGAGGCGACTCCCTCCTCTATCAACATGAGGCCACCGCCCGTAGCCTCATCACCCGACTCGATAGGGACCGTTGTCGTGCTCGCAAGACCTGGAGACGGCGGAAGATCGTACACAGGGAGGGCAATGATTGGAGTGTTGCCAGACTCTAGGGAGGGAGCGGCTAACTCTTCCCCAGGAGTCATAGCCATCTCACCCGCCACTTCTTCGGGCTCCGCTATCTCCATTGGCTCATTCGCTGTCACCACGAGGTCACCGGCCTCAAGCGCCTCGTCCGCCACTACCCTGGGCTCAGTTACGACGATTATTTCATCTGCCGCCACTTCAGGCTCGGCATCAATGACCTTCTCGGCTGCAAATCCCTCAACATCCAGCTCAGGCTCCGCAGCCCCAGTAACGTTGCCTACCGTCAGCTCGGGTTCGGCAGGTGCCGCCTCCGTTGCTTCCTTAGGTTCAATGGTCTCCGCCTCCCCCTCGGTTGGCCTTGACCCTGCAGGGTGGAACATATAAGAACCGACAGTTTTATAAGTCTTATAACAAGATTCTGAAAGAAGTATTACCTGAGGTAGACTTGTCATTGGCCTCTCGATTGGCGCGGATCGCCTGTCTATGAGATGTAGACAGGGCGACCGGGGCCTCTTCGGATGGAGTATCAGCACAAGGGGCGGTGCTGGGGCCCGCTCCCATAGCCAAGGAAGCCCTGCGCGCCTTCGCCTCACGCCTCAGCCGCTTCCTTTCCTCCCGGGCTGTCGTGATGGACCTCTGTGACGCTTCCTTCAAGGCGTCGTCATCCTCGTTCAGGGATGCCTCCAGAGCCTTTAAGGTATCTTTCATCGGCTCTTCAAGACGAACCTCCTGCGGTGGCCCAGAGGAAGCGGGAACATCAGCAGCTGGCGGAACATCTGCATCACTTGGCGGGATCGGCATTGAGGTTCCTGTGATAAAAAGGGAAAGTTAGATCGACCATAACACAAGGGAAATGAAAACTTGATGAATCGAAACTTACTGAGGCCTAAAGACGCTCTAAGGCGTTCCTCCTCTTGGAAGGTCTTGAGAGAAGCGGCAATGGCTTCCTCATCAGTGATGCCTGTTGGAAGAAAAGAAAGAAAAACGTTAGTCAAAGGCAATGAGAAGAATATGATGCAATAAAGAAAATGCGACTAGTAGTTACCTGATTGCGCAAGCTTAGCCAGCCACGCGTCACGCTTTGCCAACCACGCTGAAGTTACGAGAGCGGCTTCCAAGTCTGTGTCATCCGGCGGTGGCATGACTAATCCCACGTTAGTCCCATATTCGATTAGGCCCTCGGCGTAGGGAGCATGGGGTTCCTGACCGAATACGACATCTGCAGCGAAGAGCGATTTCTTTTTCTTTTGCCCTCCGACCCTAGGCTCACGTGGGATCGACTTCCGCTTAGCAGCCACCTTGGACGGCGGGTCCCGATGTCCGCACCCACGCCAGACTCCGGCGAGGATACAACCACTATCTCCACTGGAGCACAGGGTGCGGGAGGTGCATCTGTGATATTAGGGAGCGGCAATCCACGTGGAGGGCTTTGCGCACGTGATGGTCTGCCCCCGGCATCTTTTAGAGGAGGAACCACCGGGGTCCTTGGCACCAAGGGAGCGTTACGGTCGGTGCCGGGAGGTGCACCTTTACGGTCGATCAACACTCGCCTCTCTTCCTTTATAACGGCCCATGTCGCATGATTGTACCACTCTTTATATACATTAAGGAGTCATGGAGCGCAAGCCGGCGCACTGATTAAAAAACGAGAACCCGTGTTCAGGCGCATGAAGTGATGTAACGCGTTCTCCATCCCTTCTTCATTGGCAGCAGGTTCCAGTAAGAAAGCTTCCAAGGGTACCCCATGATCGTAGCCTAGTTGTTGGGAGAAACGATGCGGGTTATATCTCATGAAGATTGCCGCACCGCCCTGCCTGAAGACTAGGAAGCCCGGTCTAATAGAATACAAGTGGAGGGTCTCCCGGGCCGTCAAAACTGAGGCTCTATCCTTAAAGGAGTCCTGTAATGGTCGCACCACAGCGGTGGACGCTTTTCCAATGGTTAATACCTTGTCAATGAAGGACATCCCGACTCCAACGGTGTGAGGGCGAAGCAGTAAACCCCTGGCTTTCCGTGGTGAAGGGGTCACGATTGATGCGCCAATCAACTGAATGATGCGAGGGAAACCACACTTGTCAAAGAACGAGGGCCTTTTATGCATACCGAAGACACCCGCCGTGTGTAGCTCGAGCCACGATACAAAGTAATGCATCGGGAAGACCACGTGCAGTACCCCAGGCTCATTAGCATCCGCTGCTCGGCTGAGGCTATGATATAAGTGCGCCAAGCCGGCGATCCCAACGGCCACCTTTACCCCGATAGTCATCCGGTGGGCGGGGTAAAAAACAGAGGGCCGCATACGATGAGAGTGCATTGGGATCGCAAACCAACTCAGCCACAATCTGAGAAATCCTAAGAAAAAGGCCTCCTTGTCCATCCCGGGGGCCGCAATTTCTGCAAAAGATATAGTCGGGAAGTCCGGAAGAAAAAAACCCTTTTGATCTGTCTCCTTCGCCGGCAGGTTATCCAAACCTAGACCGAAAGGGTCATCCAGGGTAGCAAACTTGGCAGCTTCTGATGAGAGGACGCTTGGGCGAAGGAAACGAGCGATGAAATCCTCAAAATTAACTCCTCGACTCCTATGCTCGATAAAAAGAGACTCGTAGATGTTCAACACCTTGATCAGGCTTGGGAATTGGTGTTGAACAGCGTTTTCCGGCGTGATCCCCCTTACCACCGGCTTAGCACCGAAGACGTACTCATCTATCGGGAGCAGCTCTTCACAGTGTTCCCCCATGACAGGTAGGCCGGATACCTCCGTGCACTCCTCCAAAGAGATGGACACTTCCCGATCCATGGAAAGGAAAGTGTGGGTAGGGATATTCCACTGCTCCAGGAAAGCCTTGAACCACCAGGTGGGGAGCGTGGGATACTGGAAGAGAGAGACGTAGACCGCGGTGTACAGTCCTAATCTTATCAACTGCGACTTCTTCGTCAACAGGATGTACCGGGCCCACGGCAGATAGCCAATCGGGTGGCGGGGGATCAGACCAAGGTTATATGATTGCCCCCAGGGTCGTACTTCACCTTGACAGATACGGCGTCCTAGGATGTCCAAAACCATGGGACGCTGAACCGGTATCGCATCTATGGCGGGATGTAGAAAGCCCTTCGATGTCCAATCTACCAACTCCACGGCATACTGCACCGAGGGTGGGGTAGCATAGTGAATCGCCGTGATGGGCTCGGACGGCACTGCGCATGTGAAGCTATGTCGACCGATAATGATCTGGTTATACCACGATCCCCAAAGGTGGAGACTCTTGTACTCCGGGTCGTATTCTCTAATCATGGCCAGGACTTCACGATCCAAGGCGTCTCGGGAAATCCCACCTCTGAACGAGCAAACGGGAATGAGGTGTCGAAAGACATGATCGCTGCAAGTGAACAGAAATTAGCCGTTAGTGTTGCAATTCCAACGCTTAGTGTTTAAGGAAAAAAAATGCATTAATTAATAAATTAAATTAAAAATTAATTTAATTAAAATTAATTAATTGCACCACACAGCAGTGTAGTGGGTAGGACACCGAAGGGGGACCCACAAAATCTGGATGACAATACGTCAGTTAATATGACAACCTCATCATTGGATAAGATTGTCAGTTGGTCCCCAGGAAAACATTCCCATTAATAAAAAAAGGGGGAAGAATCCCTAGAGACAAGGAGAAAATCTCCTCTTTCAGAGCAAAGCTCTGTCACAGAGTGACACTTGTCAAACTCTGGTCTCAGGGAAATGCGATTCTTTAAAAGAGCATAGCTCTATGGTAATAATGGAAAGGTCCATCAGAAAATGTTTACACCTAAAAGAATTAAAAAAAATTTTGGAATCTTGAAAAATCCATGAAAAACTTATGAAAATTTCTTCATTTTTCAGATCTAAAAGATCTACAGATGATTCAAAGAGCAAAGCTCTGTCCATAGGTTAGAACCCATGAACAAGATCTCTGCAGATCTATAAGTTTTTGAGAGCAAAGCTCTGTTTATGAAACCCCAATGGGGATCTCTTTAGATCAAAAGATCTGTAAGAGCAAAGCTCTTTGGTTAAGATTAATTTAAGTTAATTTGATTTAAATTAATTTTACCTAAAGTTTCTAACTTTGGAAATGAGCAAAGCTCTGAAATTCTCAAGCAAGAGCAAAGCTCTGGTAATTAAAATCTTGAAGATGGTGAAGATTTTTTAAGGGCCAAGAGTCCTATTTATAAGGCGCTTGCGCCCCTTCAGCTCACCCCTTGATCCAACAATCAGGAGTTTTCCACCGCTGCACTCACGTGTGCGCCACGTGAGCGCAACGGTGGGGGGGCATTTGTTTCCCCCAATCAGAGCAAAGCTCTGCTGGAAATTCAAAATTCAAATTTTAAAGCAACGCTTCAAATCCCGGGCGCAACGCGCCACGCGTCAGGCGCAGACGCATCAGCGCAGCGCCCAAGAAGGCGCGCCCAATCAGAGCAAAGCTCTATTTTAAGTAAAATTAAAGGAAGCAACGCTTAAGTTGCGCAAGCACTGCGCTGCGCGACACGTGTCAGCGCAGATGCGCTAGCGCAGTTGCGCTGCGCTAGCGCAATTGCGCTGCGCTTTGCGCTGCGCGACACGTGTCAGCGCAGATGCGCTAGCGCAGTTGCGCTGCGCTGTGCGCTGCGCGACACGTGTCAGCGCAGATGCGCTAGCGCAGTTGCGCTGCTCTGTGCGCTGCGTGACACGTGTCCAGCGCAGGGGCATTTGCGCCAAACAGAATAAAGATTTTAAAGAAATCTTTCTATTCTTGTTAAAACAAGAAGATTTTCTTCTGTAAAACAGAAGCCCTTGGATCAAAGATCCAACGGTGGGGAAAATTCCCCAAATCACTCAGAGAAAGATCTCTTTAACAAATTTAACTAATTTATGGGCACTATAAAAAGGACCCTAGGCCTCAATTCAAAGTCATCAACATTTTCTAAAAAAAAAAAGAAGGGAAAGAGAACTCTGAAGAATTCCTCAAGAACAAAAAGGTAAAAACCTTTAGAAGAAAGAGAAAGTTCTCTCATGAACAGATCATAGATCTAAAAACAAGATCAATGATCTTTAATAAAAAAAATAATAATAATAAAATAGTGCTTTGCACTTTTATGAACCTTTGGTTCTTTGAGATAAGAAAAACAAGAAAAACTTATCTTTTATTTGATCTAAATTAGATCAAGAAATCAAATAGTGCTTTGCACTTCTGTTCTTGAATCTAAAAGATTCTTAGTGCTTTGCACTTCCAAACTGTGCTGTTGCGCTCTTGGGAGAACGCCACGTGTCAGCTACAGAACAACTTGCGCTACGCGCTCTTGAAATAGAGCTTTGCTCTCTGGAATTGGCGCAGCTCACCAAGGTACGCCACGTGTCAGCAGCGCAAGCACAGCACACTAGCGCAGCGCACTGCGCTTACATGACACGTGTCGTCATCACAAGCGCTTGTGCTCCCTGATTGGCGCAAAGCGTCTGACAAATGCAATGCATTTCCTAAAGGGCCAGGCCCAAATCAAAAAGACCAACATGCCAAAATAAATTGCAAAGCAATAAAAAAAAAATAAGAGGAGAGCCCAAACAAAATGGATGCTCTGCATCATTTATAAAAGAGCAGAGCCCAGTCCAAATAAAAATAGAAAATAATGCAATGCATTATTTTAAAAATGGGCCAAGCCCTGGCACAGGTCTAACAGACCAACAACAAATAAAAGTGTTGAACATTTTCAACTGGACTTAGCCCAATTTTGGCCGTAAGTCCTCAAATTAAATTGACTGAGCAAGATTGCTCTCTTAAATCAATTTACATCCGGTTCGAGGGTACATCTCCGAACTCCTCTGACACCTATCGTTGTAATTCCTCAACGACGTCAGAGAGGTGACGGGTCCCAATGACCACACACTAATATCGGACCGAAACGTCCCTAAACTAATGACGGACCGAAACGTCCCTAAAATAATATCGGACCGAAACGTCCCTAAACTAATGACGGACCGAAACGTCCCTAAACTAATATCGGACGAACCGAAACGTCCCTAAACTAATATCGGACCGAGACGTCCTTAAACTGGCAATGGACCCCCATGTCCCTAAACTGGAACACGGACCACTACGTCCCTAAGCTGGAATAATAGAGCCTCCAAATGCTCTTTTGTCGGATCTAAACGATCCCGTTTAAGTTGATCTTAGGCCCAAACACGGCTAACGTATCCTTAAACATTCAAACAGTCTACATATTCCTTAATCTACTTTGGTTCAAGGGTACATCTCTGAACTCCTCTGACACCTATCGTTGTAATTCTTCAACGACGCCAGAGAGGTGACGAGTCCTGACGGCCATATAATAAATGGATCACCACGTTAAGTTGATCTTAGTCTCAAACAGGACTAACGTATCCTTAACGAACGTTTAAGTTGATCTTAGCCTCAATACGGCTAACGTATCCTTAAACTAAAAACACCAAACCCAAATCTAAGTAAATACGGATTTGGACTAATCCACGTCCTACGGGCGACGGCATTTCTCAGTCTCAGTATACAATCCACGGGCAACCACTAACAAAACAAACACACACGACACGAAGTGAAATTCTGGAGAAGGAGAAAGTGGCTACCGCGATGCGGTAGCGTAATTAACTGCAGGGGCTTGCGCCTGCAGGGAAGAGCGTCCCCATAATCAAAAACCTCTCTAGCGAGGGGGAATCTGACGAAGTCTGCTACATCGGCCGCATCCGTCTAAACCTCCGATACACGGTGCCATAAATCAACTTGGCATCTTCGGAGAGGTGGACGGGTAAAACCATATAGCATCTGCCCCGAATCTCAGGCAAGACATCCTCGCGTCGTCTCCGCCGCCATTCGGAGGGGAACAGATTCTGGCACGCCCGGTGGGACCTTTTCCTCTTTCCACTCCACACTTCGTGTGTCGTCTTCACGAACCAATCGCGGTTTGTTAACGGTTGCCTTTGGATTTCAAGTTACTAAGATTTGGTCTTTTGCCTGGCGCAGAACTCAAGATTCAATGGCATTTAACTGCACCAACTGCTCGAAATGCCACTGCAACGGACGCTCCACCTCACCAGGAGGTGTAGCATATGGGCCCCAAGCGGCTTCCTTCCTCGCTCTGCCGGTAGACCAGGTCCCAGCAGTACGGGTCATACCGTATCCATCTATCGACTTTGGTCAGTATCCTCCGGATAACCGCCAGGTCCAACCAATCACCGGTAGGTAGTAGTCCCTTTGCCAGGCTCACCTTCTATATACACAGCATCCCTTTCTTGTCCTGAGGTACCATACCGGGTCCACCATGTACCCGCAATCGGCCTCGTCTAGCTCCTCGATTCGGGTTCACATGTCACACGTCTCAGAACCGAGAAAACGCATGGTGGACGCACTGAAATATCATATCAAGAGGAACCAGGTTTTTTCAAAACAGTGCATATTTTCTTAAATAACCCCACGGTCCTCAAAACCAAAAATCACATGAAATCCAAAACCAATGTGTAAGTCAATGCGATGTGATATGTGCATCAAGTCATACTATAAGTAAAAGGGAGAAACCGCTCTTTAAAATAGTTTCAGTTTTTCAAAAGTATCGTGCGGCTCCCAGTTTCTATCAAAATCAGCTTATCTAGGTAAGTACAGTTTGAATATGCATAAGTATGTAAATGAGTACATGCACAAGTATGAACATTAATGGAGTACGTGCACAAGTATCATAATCATATCGAATCATATATGAGATGAACTACAGTATAATGATCATGGCAATTCTACAGTGTGAGTGTCATGGCAGTTACTAACGGTGTGTGTGTAACATGCAGATTAGTGCTCGTGCAACATGAACCGTTAGTAACAGTGCGGTGTTTTTACCAATTCTAAGTTCATATACATATAGCAGGGAATGCGGTATGCAACAAACAGTATCCATGAACAGTCAATGTAGGTAAATGCAATATGCTGCTACAAGGTCTTATCAGCCCTGATGCATAACGCCATGCGGGCGATTTCCCCGTAGATGTTAAATCTACTCACAGTAGTCTCGCGCTAAGTGTAGCCGACGACTTGTTTCCCCTTCTTCGCGGCGTCCGTCGTACTCGCCTGCGAACCTAGAATTTCACAAAATATCACACATAAGCTCAAATCCACAAAAACATGACATTGAAGCCAAACTAGAAACCCGCGTCGCGTACCAAACGCATGTGTGTGCGATACACTAAAACGTGTGATTACGCGCCTGAAGCTACCCCGACACGTCGCGATACGCAGAAAACCCCAAACCCACACACGTATCACACGTGTCGCGAAGGTTAAAAACATAAGAAATAGGGTAATTGGCTCTAGATTTTTCTACACAAGGAATTAAACAAAATTGCATATACCATAAGTTTTCAAAATGCAGCAGACATCTACAGAAACGACCCCAGCACCCAGGTCCCCCATCTGGCCGCAAATTGCGGCCAGAATGAATATTCCGACGGCCAGGGTAGGGAGTTGGGCTCCCGGGCTTCGTGTGTGTACTCTATACCTATTGTGCATGCTCCAGTAATTACAATTTTATTCTGAAGCCAACGGGGTACAAGCAGATTCAACAGAGCCCAAATTCTAGTTAAAATGGCTATTTTAGCACTAAAACGAAACATTAAGGTATTTTAGTGAAACCTGAAGCAAATCTTGAGTTAAAATAACACTAATGACACATCACTAAGTTAAGCAAGCCATAAAAACATAATTTTAACAAGAACTTCACTAGGATCCCCTCATTAGCACCAAAAATGCATCAAATACGATATTTTGCTAAAAATACTATAAGTTATGAAATAGGGTGTTAAGTGTGAGTTAAATACCTTCCAAAAGGTCCTAGGGAACTCAAAATTTCAGCTCTTTCCCTCACATGCACAGACTTGCCATCAAACTCCTCAAAATAGCCATTAAACCAAGGTTTTGTGTGAAGGAAAATGATGTTTTGGGTAGGGTTTTGTGCTTGGATCAAAAGAGAAGTGAAAGAAGAAGATAATGATGATAATGTTGCTGTTGTTGCTGCTTCTTCTGCTGGGAAAGCAGAAAATGTGAGGGGGAGAGAAAGATGAGAGAAGGAAATGGTCAAAAGTTAAGCCTAATCTCACCTAATCCAACCCATACCCCCATTTTCTCATTCCAATTAAAAAAACAAAGGTTTGACTTGGTTAATGGGGAAATAATAGAACCATGCAAGAAAAGAAAATGGTTAACATGTTAACACTTGCCTAGGTTACAAAAGGATAAGTGTGCATGTGTACACTAACCTAGCTTAAGAAAGCAATTAAGGAAATAAAAATTTAATTAAGGTGGACACAAGCAAAATTATAATTAATACACCCCAAATATATATATAAACACCTCTCATCACAATTAGCACTAGTTTAAAAGGAAAATAAGATTTTCGGGTTTTTATGAAAAACGCGCATCATTACTAATTCACGCGGAAATACCCTAAACGAATTTCAAAGAGTTACAATCTACCCCCCTTAAAGAAATTCGGTCCCCGGATTTGAAAAAATCTAACTATACGTACCTTCAAAGAGATGGGGATATCTCTTCCTTATCTTGCTCTCGGTCTCCCAAGTGACCTCCTCGCTACTCGGACCATGCCAAAGTACCTTGACGGACGGTATATCCTTCGACATCAATTTCTTCACTTGTCGATCCAAGATGATCACCGGCTGCTCTGCAAAAGAAAGGTCGCGCTCTAGCTGGATCGTCGGGTGCTGAATCGCATGCGAAGGATCATGAAGATACTTGCGGAGCATCGAAACGTGAAATACGGGGTGCACATCTAGAAAACTGGGCGGAAGGGTAACCGATACGCAACTGCACCAACACGCTCGAGGATCTTGAAGGGGCCCACATATCTGGGACTAAGCTTCCCCTTCTTCCCAAATCTCATCACACCTTTCATCGGGGAAATCCTCAAGAAAACGTGATCCCAAACAGAAAACTCAAGTCTGTGCTGACGACGGTCCGCATAAGATCTCTGCCTACTCCGGGATGCTCTCATCCTATCGCGAATCAACTGGATCTTCACGGTCGTCTCCTCAATAATCTGTGGCCCTAAGATACTGCTCTCGCTGAGCTCTGTCCAACAGGTGGGCGATCTGCGTCTCCTCCCATAAAGAGCCTCAAATGGTGCTATCTGAATGGTCTCCTGGTAGCTGTTGTAGGAGAACTCTACTAAGGGTAAATGATGATCCCAGCTACCTCCAAAATCTAATACGCACGCTCGGAGCATGTCCTCGAGAGTCTGAATAGTCCGCTCTGACTGTCCGTCGGTCTGCGGATGAAATGCTGTACTGAAACTCAAGCGGGTGCCCAAAGCCTCCTGAAGCCTCTGCCATAGTCGGTTGGTAAACTGGGTGCCTCTGTCGGACACGATACACGTCGGGACTCCATGCAGTCGTACAATCTCGTCGATGTATATCTGGGCATACTGAGCAAAACCGAAAGTCGTCTTCACTGGCAGGAAGTGAGCCGCTTTCGTCAAATGATCCACGATCACCCAGATGGAGTCATACCCTCGACTAGTCCTGGATAGATCCACAATGAATTCCATAGAAATCTGTTCCCATTTCCACTCCGGAATGGGTAACGGCTGTAGCTCTCCCGCGGGCCTCTGGTGCTCGGCCTTGACGTGCTGACAAGTCAGGAATCTCGACACGAAATCTGCGATGTCCCTCTTCATTCCGTCCCACCAGTAAACATCTCTCAAATCATGGTACATCTTGGTGGAACCTGGATGAACACTGTACACCGATCGATGTGCCTCCTCGAGAATCTCGCGCCGCAGTCCCTCAGCATCTGGTACGCACAGTCTAGTCCCAAATCGCAGTATCTCCTGATCATCGATCACGAACTCGGAAAATCTGCCCTGTCCAATCTGTGCCCTGACCTCTGAACAATGGTCATCACTGTACTGTGCCTCATGTATACGGTCAAGCAACTGTGGGCGTGCATGAACATGCGCGAGCTGTACTCCGATCGGCGTAAACTCGAACTGCACCCGGCTGTCGCATAAAATCTGCCAATCTGCCGACGACTGCCTCTGTACTGCGCTCAAACAAGATAGACTACCCCCGGGCCTCCTGCTCAAAGCATCTGCCACTACATTAGCCCTGCCCGGGTGGTACAAGATCTCGCAATCGTAGTCCTTCACTAACTCCATCCAACGGCGTTGTCTAAGATTCAGGTCTCGCTGCTGAAATATATACTTTAAGCTCTTGTGATCAGTGAATATCTGGCACGACTCGCCGTATAGGTAATGCCGCTAGATCTTAAGTGCAAAGACCACTGCAGCCATCTCTAAATCATGAGTGGGGTAGTTCTGTTCATGTTTCTTCAATTGCCGTGAAGCATACGCGATCACCCTGTCATGCTGCATCAATAAGCACCCTAGCCCCACTCGAGAAGCATCACAATAGACCACAAATCCGCCCGATCCTGAAGGCAATGATAACACCGTCGCCGTAGTCAGTCGAGTCCGTAGCTGCTGAAAACTGTGCTCGCACTCCTCCGTCCAATCGAAAGGAACTCCCTTCCGGGTCAACCCGGTCAAAGGTGCAGCAATACGGGAGAAGTCCTGCACAAATCGCCTGTAGTAACCGGCCAACCCTAAAAAGCTGTGAATCTCCATAATGGATGTGGGTCTGGGCCAACGCTGAACGGCCTCGATCTTCCTCGGGTCTACACATATACCATCTCGTGTAATCACATGACCCAAGTGTAGGATATATGTATGCCCTAGAGGCCATTATGTGATAGTGGATGTATCTATACATGTATATATATTCAGTTTGCATTCTTGCTCGACATGATAGTATGCTATCTGGTTCTTCTTTATCTGACATGTTTATTTGATCATGCTTCTATTCATTCATACATGCTGATAAAGCCTTGAGGATATCGGCTTGACTACTCTGATTATGATGGAGATCATACTAGTGGGACATCTGTAGTCTATAAGCATATCCTGGAACGTCCCTAGTCGTAGGTATATCGAGACGGGGCATTGATATACCAGAGTAGACTAGCGTATATGATACTAGACCCATACGATGGGCGATGAATGTTCCCACATTCATCGATGTTTGACATCAAGATCATATACGGATGCTCAGTGGTGACTGGGTACACTGGACGGACTCACCGAGAACTCCTATATGGAATTATATCTATCGTCGGATAGCAGTTCTCAGGTGACACTGGTACAGGTTAGTCTGTAGACCCGAGATCGTCATAGAGCCTTGTGTGTTCTCCCACTGTACTTTGATTACCATCCTACCACGGCTCTACTGAGTCGTGCAAGCAGGTGGCCGTTGGGTACAGTCCCGAGACACACGAAGGCAATGAGCGATAGGAGGGGTTTCGTCTCTCCCGATATTGGGAGTTGATGCTGTACTGTGCCCGACTGGTTATAACAGCAAGTCCCTGGCCAGGGCTGCTGAGATTTGCTGATAAGTGTTATCGGTAGTTTCTCGATCTGTTATAGACCATTCACCGGCACGACTTATTGAGTTATTGGGGTCGACGTGACCATCCCTAGGCTCGATATGCAGCATATCTGACGAAGAGACCGGACTGTACGGTAGTGTTGCCGGATGGCTCGACGGGAGTTGTAGCAGGTTCGCTTGTTGTCTTCTGATCGCTCAATACCCGGGTGGCCGTTACGTTTAGCTGACCGCTTGCGGCTTGAGGGTACTTGATATGATCATTACCCTCTGCCGGCGTATTGACGAGTCTTAGAGTCCCACAAAGGAGTTACCCAGTCCAGGCGAAACGTTGTGGTGTGCGTATGTGATATGCGCTTGCACCCGATTGAAATGTGCGTATATGATACCGAACATTGATCGGGTGGCCTGCTTTTGGTGGGGTCATATGAGATATGACCGGATTGATAAATTAAGTGTTGATTTGTCATCTAACCATTAGTTTTCTCACTTGAAACCTTTCTAGGGTTTGATGGATGTATGCATGCATGCATGTGTTTCTTTCTTCCTTTCTAGTTTCATGCACATGTAGATGTGCATACATGTACACATACATACACCCATCCATCATGGTTGATTGCATATGGAAATGGTGGCAATATAAGCCTCACACCATAGATTAAACAATGGATAATTATTTAATTTTGGTTTTAAAGTAAAATGAAAAAGAAAAGGATAATCATTCTTGATTCTACACTCTTCTTCTAACCTAACCTATCTCAACTACCACTAACCTATGGTTATCCTTCTCTTTATCATTTAAAACCTAAGTTAAACTAACTATCCATCATTTAATCATGGTTGAAGTCAAGAAGGAAATAAATATATATAGTGATATATATTTCTTTTTCTTCTTAACTCAAGGTTATCTTTTACACCTCTTGTTCATTTTAGCCACCATCTTCATCCTCCTTCATCTCTTCCTCTCTAGTCTTTTCTAGTGAGCTAAATACAACTAAAGAAAGGTTTTTGAAGTGAGATTCCAAACCACAACATCATTCTACTCAAGTCTAGCCGACTTGATTAGAGTGTTTCCTTCGGTTTTCCAAAGTAGCGAGCTTGGACGGAGTGCTCCGTGGTGGATCGTCGTGGACGCAAGGGAACTTCAAGAGGACCTCGATTCAACACCCAAGACACCAAGGAGTCCAACAAAGGGGAGCTACAAAGGTTGTAGCCTTCAAACCCTTATCTTTACTAGCTTAAAGTATCATAAGCCTAATTTTCTAGGATCGATCCCTTTGCATGTTAGTTTAGCACCTTAAAAATTATAACTTTGGGTCATGTGATGCTTCAAAACACTTCATAGGGTGCTGTACTAACCTTTCATTGGTATCAGAGCAGACCTAGAACATTAGGCGACGTTTTTACGAAGTGAAAACCCCGATACGGACAAAAATACGGTGTTTTTGGGTGCTCTCTGGAAATTTTCTAAAATTTGACAATTTGCAGAATTAAAAATATGTAAAAAATACAGCAGGAAAAAATAAGGATTACGGTACAAAAATTTTCCAGTGAACAGTAATTATCGCCGCGGAAACGCGGCCTAATCTTGCTTAGGCAGCGGTTCCGCGGTCGTATACATGAATTGATGGATACGTTTTGTACAGTAATTCATGAATCTGCTTGTATAAAATTTTGGATATTTTTAATCTGTATTTGGTTTTGAAAAATTCTGGAGATGGTGTTGGACTCGTCAATTCGATCGGGACTTTCATTTCGTAGCTTTTCCGGGTAAATTAGAAAGTATTGAAGTGTTTGAACGAGTATCATTTACTCACTATTCACGGGGTTTAAATACTTTGGAGATACGTGCAAGTATTTTTGCGGTGGTCCCTCTAGAAGACAACAAACCTTAACTCGATTATGTGACCGTCTCGAACTGCCCTTTGAACCTTAGGGTTTGGGGCAGTACGGCGTGCCACATGTGAGGCGTTGGCTTGACCCTTCTACGGCTGGACCGCTACTACTGTGTCACACTCCGGATTTTTGAACCCTGCTCAAGTGTTGAGCTTTAGTGAATCTTGGGTATTTGATCGTTCGTTCGAAAACTTTAATACTGTCTGTTTGTCTGGAATGTGATACAATATGTGGAATTCATATAGTTTAGGCATGAAATACGAAATATGTGATATTTCGCATTTATGATGTCTAAAGAGAATCTGGATTCCAAATATTGTAGTTTTACACTTTCTTTTCTGTGACCGTAAGTGTAGTATGTACGATATCGCCGGTTTCGTTGCTATATATCAACGACAATCGGGGTACGCATACTTACTTACGTTGATGATATGTGATATTATGTGTTGCTGAGATATGATGTGCAGGATTGTCGCGATCGAATAGCCGGGGGGTTTTTGTGAGATGAGAGTTTTATGTTTTCATTCATGTAAATTCAAATGTAATGTAATATTCTTTTATTTGGGGCACTTCCAGGTTGCGGTTGTGTCACCAGTGTTGTATATTATTTACTTTTCCGCATTAGGATGGACCCAAGGAGGGGAGCACAGGTGACCGGGTTCTGGGGTTCAGTGGGAGGCCATCTCGAGGAGTCGAGACCGGGTCTCCTAAACTCCAGGATTGGTAGGGTCACTTGCCGCTCTCGTAGGGGTCCAGGGTGTGGGCTTGGCTATTCATCGCGACTGTGGAATCCGTATTTTCTATTCTGGCTAAATACTAAATACGGACGTCCTAGGATATCCCACGTTATATCTATGTTTCTGCTGCCTGTGTTCTGTGATATCTGAGACGAATGACATATTATATATATGATATATAGTAGACGTTGCTTATGTTTTACACCCGCGCTAGTCCCGTCCCGGTATGCCGTTAGTTAAGTAACCTAACGGTGCATAACGGAACATTGCGGCGAATGCGGATGGCATAAGCGTACGTGTTATTTTCGTTTCTTTTCTGTGATTGGCTTAAGGACTTAAATGATAGGATTACATTAATGTGATTAATGTAAAGAAAATAAACCTAAAAAGATGTTGTAGAATCGGATTTAAAAAACTACTCGGCTATTTATGAAAAAGCTACATTTCAAAACTGCGGAGCTTAAGCCACTCCTTTTGAAAACTGTTTGATTCTACAACGATATCAAGTTCAAAGCGTTAAAGATTTTCTCAAAAATCATTCGCAACCCTCCGTCATTTTAGGAAGTAGAGTACTTAGTATTCGTGCTACGTTTGTTGACTTTAGTTAAGGCGTAGTCTACGGTAGCTAAGTGATGTCTTCCTACACTGCATATGATGCAGATTAATTAGGACATTCATGCGACTTTGTTAACCATAGTTAAGGGTCATATGGGTGGGTCTAATTGATCAAGAAATGACGGGTAGAACTTGACTGGTACTTATGATTTGTTGACTATAGTTAAGGTCATAAGTACTAGGGGTAAAAATTGCATCGGGAATTTCAAGTGTTGAAATTTGCAATGAGATTGCATACCTTCCATGTGATGGTTGGATCCCGATCCCACTGTGGGCAATAGTTGCTCCTAGGAGAGTTTTACAGTTTACAATTAGCTAACTCATTAGGTGTCTAGAAAGGTGTTAACGGGGCTCCGCCTCTGGGAAAACGAGGTTTACTCTAATTAGGTCCGTGCGAAAGCACGGGGAACCTCCCTCAAAGTACCGACACTGGCCTGGCTGAACGGTTAGCGAAGTTGTCGACTGTAATTAATCCTGGCTAGTTTTTCTTTTTAAGGTTTGAAAGAAAAACTTGATAAAAAGCAGTGGGAAACATCGATTAGACAAGATAATAAACCAATCTAATCTGTGCAAGAGCTTTCGCTGAGTGTATTCTTTTCTCTCTCTTAATGGCAGATACCAATGACTGGACTTAAGCTTCTACTAGATAAAAACAAACTGAATGGGACCAACTATAAAGACTGGCTGAGGAATCTAAAAATCGCCTTGACTTATGATAAAGTATCATATGTCCTCACGGCTTCAGCCCCGCCCGTCCCTGGTCCAAAATCCTCAGTTGCGGACATTGAAGTCCGCAAGACATGGGACGCTGACTGTGCCACGGCCACATGCCTCGCGCTTGCATCGATGGATAACACACATCAAAAGCAGCACGAGGACATGGACATTCACGGTATATTGCTCCATACAAAGGAGTTGTATGGGGAGCAATCCCGCGTATTACGATACGAAGCATCAAAGAAATTGTTTCAGATGCGAATGGCCCCTGGCACACCAGTAGGAGACCATGTTCTGAAGATGATAGCTCTTATAGAAGAGCTTGAGGACCTTGGATGGACGATGGACAATGAACAATATATAGATATTATTCTGCAGTCCCTCCCCTCCACCTTTGCTCAGTTCATAGTAAACTTCAACATGCATGGCATGGAGAAGGACCTCCCTGAACTCCTTAATATGTTAAGGAGTGCAGAGAGCACTATGAAGTCAGCAAAGACTCCCGTTATGACCATTGGACAGTCTTCTTCTTCTCGCCCGAAAGCTAAGGCCAAGGGAAAGAAAAAGAAGAAATCCACTAATCCTAAGGGCGGAGTTAAAAAGGTGAAGGGAAAGGGAAAGTCCAAGGCTGGAGACTCAGGGAAGGGCGAATGTTTCCATTGCCACAAGACAGGACACTGGAAGCGCAATTGCACGGAGTACTTAAGTCTCAAGAAGAAGCATGGTGATGCTCCTGCTTCAGGTGCGTTTGTGACTGAAAACTGTTTTTCTATAAACTCTGCTTCCTGGGTATTGGATACCGGTTCAGGTTCTCACATTTGCAATTCTATGCAGGGGCTGAGAAATAGCAAGGTTTTGAAGACAGGTGACCATACTCTCCGTGTTGGAAATGGTTCCAATGTACATACAGTCGCAGTGGGAGAGTATCACTTGGGGTTGCCATCTGGATGTATTTTGATTTTGAATCCATGTTATTTTGTACCAAGTATGCTATGTAATATAATATCCGTTTCTTTGTTGGACAATCAAGGATATAATTTTGTGTTGCAGAACAATGTTATGAACATTCACCTAAATCAAATGTTGGTTGGGTATGGTACGCTTAATAACGGAATATATGTCATAAATCAACACACAGTTTTCAGTATACAACACACTAATAAAAGAAAACTTTCAGAATTAAATGAAGCTTTTCTTTGGCACTGTAGACTTGGTCATATTAACGAAACAAGACTAAACAAGTTACACAAAGATGGATATTTAAATTCTTTTGAATATAAATCTTATGCGACTTGCCAGTCTTGTATCAAGGGTAAAATGACCAAAACTCCGTTTACCGGACACGGAGAAAGAGCTACTCAGCTCCTGGGCCTCATACATAGTGATGTATGTGGGCCTATGTCTACACAGGCTAGAGGCGGTTTTTCATACTTCATTACATTCACTGACGATTTCTCAAGATTCGGTCATGTATTTTTATTAAAGCACAAGTCCGACGCTTTCGAGAAATTCATTGAATATAAACAAGAAGTAGAAAAACAAACCGGCTTGAGTATTAAGATGCTTCGATCAGATCGAGGTGGAGAGTATCTCAGTACAGAATTTGCAAACTTCCTAAAAGAGAATGGGATTCTCTCTCAGCTCACTCCTCCTTACACACCACAGCACAACGGTGTGTCAGAACGACGGAATAGGACCCTATTAGATATGGTCTGGTCCATGATGAGTGACGCTGAGTTACCAGTCTCATTTTGGGGGCATGCATTAGAGACTGCAGCGTTTCTGCTAAACAGGGTTCCAACCAAAGCCGTGTCTACCACGCCATATGAGATATGGAATGGGAAGAGACCATCTCTTAAGAGAATTAAGATTTGGGGTTGCCCGGCCTATGTTAAAAAGCAGAATCCGGACAAACTCGAGACACGGTCAGTCATGTGTAACTTTGTGGGATATCCAAAGAATTCTTATAGATATCTGTTCTACCACAAAGAGGAACAAAAAGTGTTTGTTTCTCAGTATGCCACATTCTTGGAAAAAGAGTTTTTCACAGATAAAGATGATGGCAAGGTAGTAGATCTAGAAGAGGTTCTGGAGACACAAACTACAAATGACGATTTGGTTGAACCGGCTGTTGCAACAGAAACTGAAGAACCTCGGCCACTCCGTAGGTCTGGTAGGACTTCTCGCCCACCGGAGAGGTACTACGGTTTCCTCATTGATGGTGACAGAGAAGATTGCATCATGGATGATGATGATCCTACCAGTTTTCAGCAAGCTATCACGAGTGGTGACTCTGTGAAGTGGCTGGATGCCATGAGATCCGAAATGGAGTCTATGTACACCAATAAAGTATGGACTTTGGACGTTGTACCCCTTGGGGTAAAACCTGTAGGGTGCAAATGGATCTTTAAAAGAAAGATTGGTGTGGATGGTCAGGTAGAGACCTATAAGGCAAGACTTGTGGCGAAAGATTTTCGTCAAAGACCAGGTTTGGACTATGACGAAACTTTTTCGCCCGTAGCCATGCTTAAATCCATTCGGATCCTACTTGCTATTGCTGCTCACTACGACTATGAAATCTGGCAGATGGACGTTAAAACAGCATTTCTAAATGGAGATTTAGAAGAATGCGTTTATATGGATCAGCCAGAGGGCTTCATTGACAGTGGGAGCAGCGGGAAAGCATGTAGATTGCTTAAATCCATATATGGGTTAAAGCAGGCATCTCGGAGTTGGAACATCTGTTTCGATGATGTCATCAAAGAGTTTGATTTCATCAAAAATCCAGATGAACCTTGTGTTTATAAGAAGGCTGTAGGAAGAGCTGTCACATTCTTCGTATTGTACGTGGATGACATTCTTCTGATAGGAAATGATATTCCTATGCTACAGTCGGTCAAATCATTCTTATCACTAAGGTTCTCCATGAAGGACCTGGGTGATGCCACATACATCCTGGGCATAAGGATCTATAGGGATAGATCCAAAAAGTTATTGGGATTGTCCCAAACCAGGTACATCAACACCATCCTAAAGAGGTTTAGTATGGAAGACTCCAAGCGGGGTGCCTTACCCGCTTGCCATGGAGTCACTCTCTCCAAGGATTCTTGTCCAAAGACCGATGAAGAGAGAGCTCGCATGAGCATTATACCTTATGCTTCGGCAGTAGGATCTATAATGTATGCGATGTTATGTACATGCCCAGATGTAGCTTATGCACTTAGTGTTGTAAGCAGGTATCAATCCAACCCAGGGGAGAACCACTGGACAGCTGTGAAGAACATTCTTAAGTACTTACGAAGGACTAAAGAATTGTTCTTGGTGTATGGTAATACAGATCTCCAAATGGAGGCCTTTACCGATTCGAGTTTCCAGAGCGATAAGGATGACAGCAAATCTATCTCAGGGTTTGTATTTACCCTCAATGGAGGGGCGGTAAGTTGGAAGAGTTCCAAACAAGATACCGTTGCAGACTCTACGATGGAAGCTGAGTACATTGCTGCAAATGATGCCGCCAAAGAAGCCGTCTGGATGAAGAAGTTCGTCTCGGAGCTAGGAGTAGTTCCAACCATTATTGATCCAATACCTTTGTATTGTGACAATAATGGGGCGATGGCGTTAGCCAAGGAGCCCAGATCCCATCAGCGGTCCAGACATATCCTGAGGCGCTTTCATTTGATCCGGGAGATTGTAGATCGCCGCGAGATCGAGATTAAGAGAGTAGACACAAAGAACAGTGCCGGGGATCCACTCACCAAGGCCCTCCCTCAGCCACAGCATGAGCGACTTTTTGAGATGTCGGGTATGAGATACGCCAATAACTGGCCTTAGTGCAAGTGGGAGATTGTTGGATATATGTATGCCCTAGAGGCCATTATGTGATAGTGGATGTATCTATACATGTATATATATTCAGTTTGCATTCTTGCTCGACATGATAGTATGCTATCTGGTTCTTCTTTATCTGACATGTTTATTTGATCATGCTTCTATTCATTCATACATGCTGATAAAGCCCTGAGGATATCGGCTTGACTACTCTGATTATGATGGAGATCATACTAGTGGGACATCTGTAGTCTATAAGCATATCCTGGAACGTCCCTAGTCGTAGGTATATCGAGACGGGACATTGATATACCAGAGTAGACTAGCGTATATGATACTAGACCCATACGATGGGCGATGAATGTTCCCACATTCATCGATGTTTGACATCAAGATCAAATACGGGTGCTCAGTGGTGACTGGGTATACTGGACGGACTCACCGAGAACTCCTATATGGAATTATATCTATCGTCAGATAGCAGTTCTCAGGTGACACTGGTATAGGTTAGTCTGTAGACCCGAGATCGTCATAGAGCCTTGTGTGTTCTCCCACTGTACTTTGATTACCATCCTACCACGGCTCTACTGAGTCGTGCAAGCAGGTGGCCGTTGGGTACAGTCCCGAGACACACGAAGGCAATGAGCGATAGGAGGGGTTTCGTCTCTCCCGATATTGGGAGTTGATGCTGTACTGTGCCCGACTGGTTATAACAGCAAGTCCCTGGCCAGGGCTGCTGAGATTTGCTGATAAGTGTTATCAGTAGTTTCTCGATCTGTTATAGACCATTCACCGGCATGACTTATTGAGTTATTGGGGTCGACGTGACCATCCCTAGGCTCGATATGCAACATATCTGATGAAGAGACCGGACTGTATGGTAGTGTTGCCGGATGGCTCGACGGGAGTTGTAGCAGGTTCGCTTGTTGTCTTCTGATCGCTCAATACCTGGGTGGCCGTTACGTTTAGCTGATCGCTTGCGGCTTGAGGGTACTTGATATGATCATTACCCTCTGCCGGCGTATTGACGAGTCTTAGAGTCCCACAAAGGAGTTACCCAGTCCAGGCGAAACGTTGTGGTGCGCGTATGTGATATGCGCTTGCACCCGATTGAAATGTGCGTATATGATACCGAACATTGATCGGGTGGCCTGCTTTTGGTGGGGTCATATGAGATATGACCGGATTGATAAATTAAGTGTTGATTTGTCATCTAACCATTAGTTTTCTCACTTGAAACCTTTCTAGGGTTTGATGGATGTATGCATGCATGCATGTGTTTCTTTCTTCCTTTCTAGTTTCATGCACATGTAGATGTGCATACATGTACACATACATACACCCATCCATCATGGTTGATTGCATATGGAAATGGTGGCAATATAAGCCTCACACCATAGATTAAACAATGGATAATTATTTAATTTTGGTTTTAAAGTAAAATGAAAAAGAAAAGGATAATCATTCTTGATTCTACACTCTTCTTCTAACCTAACCTATCTCAACTACCACTAACCTATGGTTATCCTTCTCTTTATCATTTAAAACCCAAGTTAAACTAACTATCCATCATTTAATCATGGTTGAAGTCAAGAAGGAAATAAATATATATAGTGATATATATTTCTTTTTCTTCTTAACTCAAGGTTATCTTTTACACCTCTTGTTCATTTTAGCCACCATCTTCATCCTCCTTCATCTCTTCCTCTCTAGTCTTTTCTAGTGAGCTAAATACAACTAAAGAAAGGTTTTTGAAGTGAGATTCCAAACCACAACATCATTCTACTCAAGTCTAGCCGACTTGATTAGAGTGTTTCCTTCGGTTTTCCAAAGTAGCGAGCTTGGACGGAGTGCTCCGTGGTGGATCGTCGTGGACGCAAGGGAACTTCAAGAGGACCTCAATTCAACACCCAAGACACCAAGGAGTCCAACAAAGGGGAGCTACAAAGGTTGTAGCCTTCAAACCCTTATCTTTACTAGCTTAAAGTATCATAAGCCTAATTTTCTAGGATCGATCCCTTTGCATGTTAGTTTAGCACCTTAAAAATTATAACTTTGGGTCATGTGATGCTTCAAAACACTTCATAGGGTGCTGTACTAACCTTTCACCAAGAAGTCTACGCTGTCCATCCAGAATGCATACTTGGAGAATTTTGCGAAAAGCTGGTGCTCCCTCAAAGTCTGCAGTGTAATCCGCAGGTGCTGCTCGTGCTCCTCTCTGCTCCGGGAATACACCAAGATATCATCAATGAATACTATGATGAACAGATCAAGATACGGCCGAAAAATATGGTTCATCAAGTCCATGAATGCTTCTGGCGCATTGGTGAGTCCGAACGACATCACCAAAAACTCATAATGGCCGTAGCGCGTGCGGAAAGCTGTCCTCGGAACGTCCTCCTGTCGAACCCCCAGCTGATGGTAGCCTGATCGCAAATCGATCCTCAAAAAGTATCTTGCCCCCTGAAGCTGGTCGAACAAATCGTCGATGCGTGGCAAAGGATACCTGTTCCGCACTGTAACCCTGTTCAGCTGGCGGTAGTCGATACACAGAAGCATACTGCCGTCCTTCTTCTTGACAAACAGGACCGGAGCACCCCAAGAAGAAACATTGGATCGAATAAGTACCTTATCCAGCAAATCTTGCAACTGACCCTTCAATTCTCTAAGTTCCGCCGGGGCCATCCGATAAGGCGGTACAGAAATAGGCCCCGTGCCGGGAATTAAATCAATACAGAAAGCAATGTCGCGCTCAGGCGGTAGCCCAGGAAGCTCGTCAGGGAACACATTAGGGAACTCGCTAACAACTGGAACCTGATCCAATGGAACCTCTGTAGCTCTAGTATCGCAAACATAGGCGAGAAATCCCTGACATCCCTTCCTCAAAAGCTGTCCAGCGCGAAAAGAAGAAATCAAACTGTGAGGGGCGGCACCACGGTCCCCCAGCACAACATAAGTCGACTCGCCGGGAAAACAAAATCTAACTGTCTTCTCGCGGCAGTCCACAGACGCATAGCACGTGGCTAACCAATCCATGCCCAAAAGAACGTCGAAGTCCAATATCTCAAGAAGGATCAAGTCGACAGGCAACTCTCTCTCGCCAATACGGACGGTACAGGATCGGAACACGTGTCTAGCAACAAACGACTCTCCCACAGGAGTGGTCACAACAAGCGGCTGATCAAGCAAACCGGACTCTCTACCCAAACTCGGCACAAAGTGTGTGGATACGTACGAGTGCGTGGATCCCTGATTGATCTCAAAAACTATCTAATAACCGCAATCAAGAACGGCATCGCATGTAGCTAGCCGGTGAGTACGGGTCGGTCCACAGGGATGTTGTGAATTTCCTAATCGCTCTTACGAGTTAATTCCAAACGGTGTGAATGAATTAATTAAATCTAAAAACTAAATTAATCTAGGGCAATTAAATTAAAGATTTAACTATCTAACTAGGGCAGATAATAAATTTAACCTAGGGCAAGGAATTGAATTTAACTAGGGCAAGGAATTAAATTTATACTAGGGCAGAGAATGAAAAATTACCTAGGACAAGAATTGAAATTACCCACTTACTTTACAGATGGCTCTCTCCAAACATTTACGCAGGGTTGTCAGATCTGAATAGATGAATTGAAAAGAGGTATCGATGCTCTCCAAAAGAATTGTAAATTTTATTCATAGAAAGAGGCATAGGGAGGCATGACCTAATATAATAATTAGAGTTCCTATTTATAGAGGATAGGAAACCCTAGGTTACAATTGATTCGCATGTCTACATTTACCAAAAATCCCTAAGAAGACCTAGTCAAAGTAGACTCCAAGCTTTGGTAAAATTTTATGTCTGGAAATTTTGGAACTGATTCTGGGCTTCTTGGGCTTTTTATTTCTTTGGATCTTTATTCAATTTGGCTTCTCTATTTCTTCCAGATCTCCAGTGAAAAATTGCAGTGGACTTTTAACCGTTTACTTTGTAATCTTGGACCTTGCGTTCCTTGTACTGATCTTTTGTGTAGGCTTGATTAAGATCCTTCTATTTGTTGGTCAAAGTCCCTTTTTTGTGTCGTCTTTTGTTGTTTTCACTGTTTTCGCTCCAAGAACCTGTAACCTGTAATATGTAGCAGACATGCGTCAAAAGCACCTGTTTATTTATAAAAAGAATAAGAATGTGGAATATAATAATACAATATTATGGTGTGAACAAATACCCCCAAACTTATCTTTTGCTCGTTCTCGAGCAAACTTATTTTTTTATTCTCGACAAAATCCTAACCGCACTTTCGCAGGGAAACGTGATTGCACTGAGCACGTGCAACAAACCGTTAAACCTCTAGGTGTCCCTAGTAGGAGGAGTGTTGTCTCCTGAGGGTTTTCAGCGGATACTACACACAAAATCCTATCAATTCGACTTTTTCGACTTTAATTCTCCAATTAGGTTTTCTAACAAGGAATTCTATTATCGTCGACTCGTAAATTATCCACCCATATTCTTCACGCTTCCTCATCATTTAACTTAAGATTATATATGTTCTATAGACTTACTTAGCTTTCGGCATTTCTTAAGTTTTCCTTCTAGGGTTTCATCTCCACTTAGGAATTTTTATCAACTCTATTAAAGATACAAGTTCTATTCTTCATTCCTCTCTCTTATCTAAATCCCAATCACATATCCCTACGTGTGTGTATATATCACCCCTACACTTCGAAATTCAAATCAAGAAATCATACCCTTGTCCGTTGTCCAAAGTACTTATTAGTAGGTGAATTTAAATGAATTTTGCTTACACATCCTTCATGCGACCGTTAATACTTCTTAAGGTACCAACGACCGATTACAAGATGTGTTTGCACATTAAAGCGTAATTCCTAGTCTTGCAACACCCAAGGCTTTAGCAGTGACTCCCAAACCAGTTGGTCTAAGGCACTAGGTGATGAAGCACCCTTGCTAAATATTTTTCTATTTTTTAGCCTTAAGTAATCACAAAAACCAGTGTTCATTTTTTTTTTCACACTTCTTTTTATTTTCTTCGTACTAAGGACTTTAGACAAGAGCATTTCAAGGTCTCCTCTACTATTCCAAGTTTCAAGGTGCGTGTTTGTGCAAGTTGTAGGGTATATATTTTCAGAATCCAGACTTAAACTAGGAATTATTTTTCAAACTTATACTCTAATAAAAATATCAATACTTTTCCTTCGTTTCGACTTAGCCCAAGAAGTGAACTCAAAATTTGCCTATTTCTAAATAAACTACAAAGGCATATACTTTCTACCGTTAAACTTTAAGAAAGGTTATTTTTAGGGTTTTTAATTTACTAAGTCTAAGATCTAGTTGTTCTTAGCTAGTTAACCTTTTTGTCAAACTTAAGTCAAATAAGGCCAAAATTGAATATATTAATTTTTATAATTTTTGAAATTTTCAATTTTTTATGGGTTTTAAAATAAGTATGCAAATGCAAAAAAATGTACACATGAATGCGAAGAAAGAAGACTTACCGAGCATACCCCCAAACTTAAACTTGACAGTGTCCTCACGTCATGCTACACCAAAAGGGTCAAAATGCCGGCACTTCCCTGTTTATTTATTTATAAATTTTTTTTTATGTTTTGAATTTTTTTTATTTTTTATAGAAAAAGAAAACAAAAATATATATACATATATACAACAAGGTCCTCCCCAAACTAAACAAGGCCTTACATAAGCCAAAGGTTAGCACCAACCATTCAAAAATCTTATCGTGGTAATGGTAGAGCTGGTGAAAGGAGAGAGTGGAAAGAAGAGAAATGAGAAGCACACGAGACCGTGTGGAGGTAGAAACGGGATATGGTCTCGGTGGAGGAGAAGAATGGCGGAAAAGAGAAAGAAGTGGAGTACGATCTTGAGGGTGTAAATCGAGTGAATAAATTAGCGCAATTTATGATGACCGACGTGTTAAAAGCGATTGTGCTAACCTATCAACCCGTCGAGAAATGGGGTCAAATCCCTCAAGATTCGCAAGAAAACATGGGTACGCCAAACTTGGTATTGGAGATGAAAGCGTAACGGTCTCTTGTATGGTCGGAACGATAGGAAGGACGAAAGGGAGTGAATTAGGGATAGTCTCATTCTCACCGTAGTAAACTGTCTCGAACTTAAAAGATTCCATCAATGGTTCGAAACTACTGTAAGCAACCGAGTCTGATGGTTCAACTAACTCATCTGAAAATTCAAATGACTCAAACTCGGGAGGTGAGTCATCAACATCGTCCGAAAAAGTGAAACACTCGTAAGTGTTATCGGCAGTGAGGACTGTATCAGATGCAAAGGAAAAATTTTCAAGCTCACAGTCTTCAAGCGTGATATTAGGCGTGGTCGGAACGATGGAAAGGAGGGAGGGTGATTTAGTTAAAGGTGCCAGAGGATGAATTGGAAAATCTGACACATCAAACAAAAATGGTTCAACCTCAATATTATCCTCAATACTCTCCTCAATACTATCCTCATAATTCTCCTCAATATTCCATCCATGCCATTATCATCAAAATCAAGACGCATATGAAGTTCGGGAGAAACATCTAATGACTCTGGATGATGAATTGGACATAAAATTTCAATCAAATCGACAGGTTCATCATCCGAAATATTCCCGGCGTCTATATCCTCAATCAAGTGAAAATCAATTTTTTCTGACACCTCATCAAAAGCATGGATATTTTTCAATTTAGGTTCTAGATTGGAGGTGTAAAGGTCAAACGGATTAGGTGTGGTTTCACTCGAAAGGGGTTCTTCACAATTTGGCAAATCAAGCACTACAAAATCACACAACTCATCATTTTGGACACATGTTTGAAAATTGGAGTTGTTGGATTCAATTGGGTATGGGTAGGTTTGATTTGGAAATCCTCTCACATTCTCACTCTGTCCAACCGCCTCCTTATACATTGAAAAATTTGGAGCTAGCGGGAAACGAGTTACCGGTTCACTAGGTTGTATAAGGACGGCCATGGACGCTTCCACATTCCTAATCATTTTGTTTGTTGCTAAGATATAAGCCTCCAACGACTGTTCTAAACTAGACATGGGTGGTGAGGGGTTTTCGGTAAAAGATTCGAAATTGTTTGGAGACGTGAAACTCCCAAAAGGCTGTGTAGAAACAGTGTCTAGTGAAGGTGGGAAAGTCGGACAGGACTGGTAGGAAGTGGGTGGTTGGACAGGGGTAGGGTCAACATGTGGATAAAAAGGTGAATAGTCTTGTGGATCCCTAGAACTAGATGAGTGGAGAGGGGTGAAAGATCGGCTACGAGATTGAGCAATATGCTCAGCAATGGACATCGGTTTAGGAGTTACAGCAGGACTTGAAAAAGTGGTATCAACATATGAAGGTGGTAAAGCTTGACTTGGTTGACACAAAGTGGGTTGCAAAGTCAAACTGTTTCTCCTAGACGCTTCTATTTGATCTTTCAAAGAAATTTTAGGCACGGAGGGATCTTCCTTAAATCGACCGAAACAATTGACGTACGACGCAAAATTAGGTTCGGGATACCAAAGTTCGGCAAGTGATTTATGATTTGGGGTACCCATGTTAGAAGAAAGGGGAAAAGAAAGAAGGTTGGGTGGTGCAAGGATTTATTTGCGGCAAAAGTTGGCAAGTTTTCTAATAAAAATTTTCCTTTTTCTTTTTATCTTTATTTGGAAATTGTTGCAAAAAGATTTTCGAGAAAAGATATGCAACAGAAAAGATTACTTGCAATCAATTTCTATTTTAAGCGAGGCGCAAAAATTCTGCACAAGACTTGTTATTTGGAAAGAGAGATTTTTAAAGCGCACGGAATCCTGCAGTAATTTTTCAGAAAAGATATATCTAGATTTCCAGACCAAGAATAGAGGAGCTTACAGTGCAATTTTCTCAAGATGATTTGATGAAACCGCCGCTTTTCCGCGGTATTAGTGGGTTCTTGCCGCCGAAACGCGGTCTGCAGAGGGAATCAGGCAGCCAGAAAAATTTGCAGAGGCTGACGTCACTTTTCCGCCGCGTTTCCGCGGTCAAATCGGGGTTTGCACGGCGGAAACGCGGTCGGGGTGTCGGTTCGGGGCTTCAGATTTCTTCTGCACCTTTTCTGTTGTAATCCTCTATTTTTAAGATTTTCTGTTATTTGTTTCGCTTTCTGAATTTTTCCAGATCTGAAGTTGTTTTTAGATCCTGCAAAATTCTTACAAAAATACCCTTTTCAAAAATAACAGATAATATATTTTTATATTTTTTTGATTTTTCAGATTTTTATGATTTTTTTAATTTTGATTAACCCGAAATTGCAAAAAGGAAATAACACGCCATCCCCGGCAACGGCGCCATTTGATTGATCTCAAAAACTATCTAATAACCGCAATCAAGAATGGCGTCGCATGTAGCTAGCCGGTGAGTATGGGTCGGTCCACAGGAATGTTGTGAATTTCCTAATCGCTCTTACGAGTTAATTCCAAATGGTGTGAATGGATTAATTAAATCTAAAAACTAAATTAATCTAGAGCAATTAAATTAAAGATCTAACTATCTAACTAGGGCAGATAATAAATTTAACTTAGGGCAAGGAATTGAATTTAACTAGGGCAAGGAATTAAATTTATACTAGGGCAGAGAGTGAAAAATTACCTAGGGCAAGAATTGAAATTACCTACTTACTTTACAGATGGCTCTCTCCAAACATTTACGCAGGGTTGTCAGATCTGAATAGATGAATTGAAAAGAGGCATCGATGCTCTCCAAAAGAATTGTAAATTTTATTCATAGAAAGAGGCATAGGAAGGCATGACTTAATACAAGAATTAGAGTTCCTATTTATAGAGGATAGGAAACCCTAGGTTACAATTGATTCGCATGTCTACATTTACCAAAAATCCCTAGGAAGACCTAGTCAAAGTAGACTCCAAGCTTTGGTAAAATTTTATGTCTGGAAATTTTGGAACTGATTCTGGGCTTCTTGGGCTTTTTATTTCTTTGGATCTTTATTCAATTTGGCTTCTCTATTTCTTCCAGATCTCCAGTGAACAATTGCAGTGGACTTTTAACCGTTTGCTTTGTAATCTTGGACCTTGCGTTCCTTGTATCTTTTGTGTAGGCTTGATTAAGATCGTTCTATTTGTTGGTCAAAGTCCCTTTTCTGTGTCGTCTTTTGTCGTTTTCACTGTTTTCGCTCCAAGAACCTGTAACCTGTAATATGTAGTAGACATGCATCAAAAGCACCTGTTTATTTATAAAAAGAATAAGAATGTGGAATATAATAATACAATATTATGGTGTGAACAATCCCGGATCAAACAACATGTGTGCATCAACAGAACATACTGGAAGGATACCTAAGACCACCGCATTGGACACCTGCGAGTCCTGATGCATCAAAGCAAAAACCCGTTCCTGTCCTCCACCTGCGACTGACTGTCCCCTGTCGGCAGCTGGCTGTCCTCTGCCTCGGTCACCTCGTCCTCTATGAAAAAATCCTCCGTGACCACGACCTCTCTGTGCATGAGTCTGACGCGGAGTAACAGTAGGTACAATAGGCAATGCCCTCTGGAGTGGTGAAGGTGGTAACGTGACATGCGGTGCTGCTGTCTCTCTCCGGGGTATCTCAGGACAATCTCGAACACGATGATAAGAACTCCCGCATCGGAAACATCTAGATGGTGCCGGCTGACCCTCCTGGGGATAAGTGCTGAATAGCTGACCTCGTCCCAATCCCCCGCTAACCCCCGTATCTGAACGGAACCTGTCGCGGTGCCTAAACGGCTGTCTCTGTGCTGATGCATCCGCACGAGCTCTGTTCGGCTCTGGAACTACCGAAGTCTCAGCAAGGCGCTCTTCGACTAATAAAGCCGCGTCTCCAGCTGCTGCATAAGTCTCACAATGCTGGGCGCTGATCGCAAGGAATAGTGGTGTAAGCAAGTCTCGGACAAATCTCTTGACTCACATCTCCTCAGTAGTCACTAGGTATGGAGCATAAGCCGATAGCTATGTGAATAGCACGTCGTACTCTGCTACTGTCATCTTCGGAGTCTGGCGTAAGGACTCGAATCTGCGCGCTCGGGCGTCCCTGACACTCTGGGGAAGGAATCGGGCTAGAAATACCGTCACAAACTCGGTCCAGGTCATAGGAGGAAGACCTGCTGCTCTGCTCTTCTCGATCGATTCACACCATTTCTGCGCAAGACCTTCCAGGCGAAAGCTCGCGAACTCTACCCATCTCGCATCTGCGCATCTAAGTGAATGACATATCCAAGCTATCCTATCAATAAAAGACTGTGGGTCCTCGGCTGCATCGGTGCCTGTGAAGACCGGAGGCTTCAGCCTCATAAACTCTGATAGCGATACCGTAATGACCTCTGTAGCTGCAGGGGCAACTGCCTGTACTGCGGGTACCATCATGGTCCCAGCAATGGGTGAAACTACCTCTGATCGCTACGCTCGAAGTGTCTCAACTAGCGATCCCATCATCTGGCGCATCTCCTGCATATTGGATCCCACCGTCTAGCGCATCTCCTGCATACCAGCCCCTAACATGGCGATCTGATCTGTCGTAGGAGGAACAGCCTACTCGGGTACAACCGGTGTACTACCCGGATCAGTCCTCGTCTCGGACGAGTCAACTCGAATCTCGGCCTTCGCGGCCGCTCTCTGCGCCCTCGTAGTCTTTGGCGGCATAATGGATGAAAAGAAAATAGGATTCGATAAGAATACGAAAATCGAATCGCAAGAATATTGATACTCATGAAGGAATTTAAATCAATAAGTCCTAAGGTCACTTAGGTGAAGTACCGTGTCGTGAGTATGCCGCGGAACATACACACGCTACGCCACTCTGCTTCAGTTACCTACTCCATCATACCAAGGTCATCGTACACTCCGAAAGGTAAAAGCTACGCTCTGATACCAACTTTGTCATGACCCGAAGTTCGACTCGTGACCGGCACTTAACCACGTAACGTCTACAGGCATAACGCGACTAAGTAAGCCGAAAACCCAGAAATCAAAACCATTAAAAGTAGTGAGTGTTGAAAACATTTGGAAAACCTTAAGTAGTTTAATAACAATCTTTAAAGTTTAAGTTATTATCTTAAAAATTTTGGCAGCATTTCCTTTGTAAAACTAACCCCGAAATCGGGTACAACAAGATATGAGTAAAAATGATACACAATATGATAAAGCATCCTAAATGGGAGCAATCACGCCCAACAACGGAAACCAACACCATAAGAGTAATATACGACGCCGTAGCGAAGAAATGAGCAATAAGTGAAAACATCACAAAATAATAAACTGCATAAGTAAAGTCGACCCACGCGAGATCGACACCAGAATACAAATATTACACATCATCGTCCTCACACTGGTCTCTAAGTCAATACATAGAAGTAGATGGAGAGTACTAGATACAAAAGTGTGTACAATGTAAACAACCGGATACCACAACCCACCTAACGGCAAAACAGCTCACGCTCCAACTGCAGTGGTATCCGTAGCCAAAAAGATATAAGGAAGCAGCCTGCCGCGACTACTCTGAGGGGCAACCTGCAAATACTGTGGCACAACGGGGGTGAGTTGCCAACTCGTGAATAGAGATAACATATAAAGGTAATCGCGAGCATGCACGTACTGCGCTACTCTATCATATGCCAACAGATAATATCTATATGCGATAGCAGTATGTACAATAATCATGCAAGTGCTCTGTCAGGTAAAATAACTACAGGATGAGATGCATAATAATGAATGCTGAGCATGGGATGAAATAACATCTACACAGAATGTCAACGTGGAAAAATAATCGGTGTCCATCAATGCACCCAAATCCCAATAAAACTCAGGCGCCGTCATCCTCATCGGCCCTCAAATCCTGTAAATCTTTGAGAATCACGAGTACCAAACATCGGCACTCAAAATATCATGAAATAATCGTGTCCAGCATCGACACTCAAATCCTCATATATCGGGCTCCGTCAGTCCGGGTCGGCCCACGGGCTCCGTCTGCGGTCTATCGACTTTGGTCAGTATCCTCCGGATAACCGCCAGGTCCAACCAATCACCGGTAGGTAGTAGTCCCTCTATCAGGCTCACCGTCTATATACACAGCATCCCTTTCTTGCCCCGGGGTACCATACTGGGTCCACCATGTACCCGCAATCGGCCTCGTCTAGCTCCTCGATTCGGGTTCACATGTCACACGTCTCAGAACCGAGAAAACGCATGGTGGACGCACTGAAATATCATATCAAGAGGAACCGGGTTTTTTCAAAATAGTGCATATTTTCTTAAATAACCCCATGGTCCTCAAAACTAGAAATAACATGAAATCCAAAACCAATGTGTAAGTCAATGCGATGCGATATGTGCATCAAGTCATACTATAAGTAAAAGGGAGAAACCGCTCTTTAAAATAGTTTCAGTTTTTCAAAAGTATCGTGCGGCTCCTAGTTTCTATCAAAATCAGCTTATCTAGGTAAGTACAGTTTGAATATGCATAAGTATGTAAATGAGTACGTGCACAAGTATGAACATGTAAAGGAGTACGTGCACAAGTATCATAATTATATCGAATCATATATGAGATGAACTACAGTATAATGATCATGGCAATTCTATAGTGTGAGTGTCATGGCAGTTACTAACGGTGTGTGTGTAACATGCAGATTAGTGCTCATGCAACATGAACCGTTAGTAACAGTGCGGTGTTTTTACCAATTCTAAGTTCATATACATATAGCAGGGAATGCGGTATGCAACAAACAGTATCCATGAACAGTCAATGTAGGTAAATGCAATATGCTGCTACAAGGTCTTATCAGCCCTGACGCATAACGCCATGCGGGCGATTTCCCCGTAGATGTTAAATCTACTCACAGTAGTCCCGCGCTAAGTGTAGCCGACGACTTGTTTCCCCTTCTTCGCGGCGTCCGTCGTACTCGCCTGCGAACCTAGAATTTCACAAAATATCACACATAAGCTCAAATCCACAAAAACACGACATTGAAGCCAAACTAGAAACCCGCGTCGCGCACCAAACGCATGTGTGTGCGATACACTGAAACGTGTGATTACGCGCCTGAAGCTACCCCGACACGTCATGATACGCAGAAAACCCCAAACTCACACACGTATCACACATATCGCGAAGGTTAAAAACATAAGAAATAAGGTAATTGGCTCTAGATTTTTCTACACAAGGAATTAAACAAAATTGCATATACCATAAGTCTTCAAAATGCAGCAGACACCCACCGAAAAGACCCCAGCACCCAGGTCCCCCATCTGGCCGCAAATTGCGGCCAGAATGAATATTCCGGTGGCCAGGGTAGGGAGTTGGGCTCCCGGGCTTCGTGTGTGTACTCTATACCTATTGTGCATGCTCCAGTAATTACAATTTTATTCTGAAGCCAACGGGGTACAAGCAGATTCAACAGAGCCTAAATTCTAGTTAAAATGGCTATTTTAGCACTAAAACGAAACATTAAGGTATTTTAGTGAAACCTGAAGCAAATCTTGAGTTAAAATAACACTAATGATACATCACTAAGTTAAGCAAGCCATAAAAATATAATTTTAACAAAAACTTCACTGACATCCCCTCATTAGTACAAAAAATGCATCAAATACGATATTTTGCTAAAAATACTACAAGTTATGAAATAGGGTGTTAAGTGTGAGTTAAATACCTTCCAAATGGTCCTAAGGAACTCAAAATTTTAGCTCTTGCCCTCACATGCACAGACTTGCCATCAAACTCCTCAAAATAGCCATTAAACCAAGGTTTTGTGTGAAGGAAAATGAGGTTTTGGGTTGGGTTTTGTGCTTGGATCAAAAGAGAAGTGAAAGAAGAAGATAATGATGATAATGTTGCTATTGTTGCTGCTGCTTCTTCTGGGAAAGCAGAAAATGTGAGGGGGAAGAAAGATGAGAGAAGGAAATGGTCAAAAGTCAAGCCTAATCTCACCTAATCCAACCCATACCCCTATTTTCTCATTCCAATTAAAATAACGAAGGTTTGACTTGGTTAATGGGGAAATAATAGAACCATGCAAGAAAAGAAAATGGTTAACATTTTAACACTTGCCTAGGTTACAAAAGGATAAGTGTGCATGTGTACACTAACCTAGCTTAAGAAAGCAATTAAGGAAATAAAAATTTAATTAAGGTGGACACAAGCAAAATTATAATTAATACACCCCAAATATATATATATATATATATATATATATATATATATATATATATATAAACACCTCTCATCACAATTAGCACTAGTTTAAAAGGAAAATAAGATTTTCGGGTTTTTATGAAAAACGCGCATCATTACTAATTAACGCGGAAATACCCTAAACGAATTTCAAAGCGTTACAATTTCTTTGCACTGTATTATATTCATTCCTATAATCTATCCTCATCAGTACCAGTTTATGGTTTTGCTGCCATGATTACGGGCAGAGAGAGCTACGGCTAGAGTTGCAGTCAGCACGAGCTCATCACGGACGAGGACTGACCAGGGCGTGATTCCAGGGACATACGATTTGCATAGATGCGCCATGTTATTGTGTTTTCGCGCCATGAGCGTTTGATGGACCGCTGTTATGAGATTTCTCGGGCGTGCAGATTTGCACCAGAGGATTGAGCCACTGATAAAGGCCAGCCAGAATGTGATGACCATTGATGTGCCGCTTATTCATGATGATTGAGGCACTGTTCAGTGTGTAGATGAAGAATGAGCTAGTTGTTGCTGCGAACAATGAGATATTACCCCAGATGTTGGAGCTATTGCAGTACGAGTTGTACTTAGAGATATGATAGCAGGTCGCTAGTCACCCGAGGATGAATGACTAGGACATGTGGTTCGTTCGCTTACCCCGATACGAGGTCATCAGATAGATCGATTCCAGCTAGAGACGACTTCACGCAGGTACGTTGAGAGTCTATAGAGGCGATCGAATGTCAGAAACCCATATTCCAAGTTTAAAGTATTCGGAAAGACATGCAAGCAATTCTATGGACCCTCTAGAATAATGAAACCCTAACTCGACATAATGACCGTGTGAAAGCCTTTAAACCTTAGGATTTGCGGCAGTTCCGCGGTGCCATTAGTGAGGCTTGGGTTTGCCCTTCTAGGGCTGGTCCACCGATGCTGTGGTATGTACTCGATACTATTAAACTGTACCCAAGATGTTGAGTTCTTGGGGGATTATGAGGTTTTGACGAATTGATCTAATGGTTCGACTTCATTTGGATGCTATGTGATGGGATGCATTGCTTGGGAGACTCAAGATACGAGTATAGCCGTTGGAGCACAGTCCATGCAGCCACGAAGAGACGAGTCCGGAGCAGTCGACATTATATAAAAGTGGAGTAAGAGGTTCGTACGAGATCTTGATGAGATGACATTCCACTCCGCCGACATCAGAGATGTGATACACATGCAGAGGCGTTGTATATGGATATATCTTCCAGAAGCAGTCGCGATGAGTATGCAGCCGTTCCGGAACAAGAAACAGATTTAGTGAAGGGTGATAACTTCCGGACAGTTCGGCAGAAACGAGATTTGGGAGAGATCTTGATAGGATCTTTCTGGAATGTTATGCGAGAAGACTTGAACCCAGGAGTGGTCATTTTATGCACACCCAGCAGACCAAAGTTCGGCATCGTCGACGAGACATGTCATGAGTGACCACGATAGTTGGCCAGAGATTCTTAGAGGATGTGCTTGAGCGGGACTATTCCGTCATACTTGATTTCGGTATTTTGGGCGATTTATTCGCATGATTGAGTTTTGATGACCGAGTTTCATGATATTTGTTTTCGTGCACCATGGTTGCACCTACTGGGTATTTGTATTTTGTGCGTAGTTATTGCACTTGAGATATGCTTTATACACCATTGTATTGATTTATGATTTGTGCACAGTTATTGCACTTGATATCGTTTTTGGTGCCTTGGCCGCTCATGCTTATGATTTGATGGATTTCATACAGTTGGGTAGATTTTATGCATATGGTACGCACCCGATTTGATTTTTGCACTCGGTATAGTTCACATATACTTGCAGTGCAGTGATACGTATTTTGTGCACTACAGTTACACAAGACTTCGATTTGATGTTATTTGAGGTATTGATTTTGACTTCATGCCTAGGGCATGCATATGATTTGACCTATGCTTACGGCATAATTTTCATGCACTTTTAGTGTTCTGATTAGATTTTGTGCACGCTGTGTAGGGTTCCTAGGCACTCTAATGAGGTCTCACAAGGCATAAACCATGCCAATTTCAAATTTTACAAGTGCCGAGAAACCCTAATACGGATTCGTTGACTAGAGTTTAGGCGAAAAGTGAAACTAGTTAACATTTTAACTAAAGGAAAGAGGCTACAACCCTTGTAGATCCGGTTCTCTACTTCCTTAGCTCCACGTAGACGTCCTCTCGCTGTCCATATCGGATCCCGGACTCTAGCATCGGCTTCATCGGAGAAATGGGCGGGCTAGGTCGTCGGCTTCGATGCTGAAGATGATCTACGTCGAGGCAACTCTAGATCGAGCTCCAACTTTACCAAGTTGTGAAACTTGTGAAGAAAACACCCTATAGTACTTGGCAAGAGGTAGAGGATGAAGAAATAGGAGGTGGGTTCACTTTAGAATTGGATTTCTCACTCTTTTACTCAAGATGCCATTAATGGAGTTAAGCTTTCTTCTTGATCAAGAGGAAGAAGAAGAAGATAGAATATGATAAGTGTTCTCTTAAAAACGAAAAATAATATGAATACTTATCATATCCTAACCTTGGTTAGGTGCAGAGAATAGACCATGGTTACTTTTAGTGGTTAGGGTTAAGCATGAGACAAGAATGGTGGACTTGTTCAAAGCTTCATGAAGCTTCAACAAGCATCCAAAGAAAGCCACCATATCATATTTATCTTTTCCATAATGGAAAAATAAATAAATAAGCAAATATACAAAACCCTAATCATTAACTTAACCATGGTTTAATTCTTTGCACAAACCCAAGTGAGTATGTATCATCAAACATGATACAATCAAGTGCACATAAAATATATCACATATACAATGCGCACATCAAGTGAGAAAATCCTTTTAAAATGAACCAATACTAGTTAATGCAAAGTAATATATCAAATATATAATTATACATTAAATCATTAAATCAACACTTGATTCAATGATTCGGTCATGTCGCACATAACCGACTAGTATCCAATGTATCGACTTATCGAATCAATGATTCGATAACTAGGTTATATTGCATACAACCAATCGAAACATTCATCGCGAGAATGAAATACGGTATCACATACACGCATTATTCTCGGTCCCGCACATATCTCATATGCGCTCCTATTTCGTTTCGCTTGAGCCAGGAAACCTCTGTGTAGGACTCTAAAGATTCGTCAATACGCCGGCAGCAGATGATGATCATATCAAGCACCCACAAGCCGCAAGCGGTCTGCTAAACGTAACGGCCACCCGGGTATTGAGCGATCAGAAGATCGACGAGCAAGCCCGCTCACACTCCTGTGAATCCAACCAGTAACACTTATTGTACAGTCCGGTCTGTTCGTCTGATATGTCGCATATCAAGTCTAGGGGTGGTAAACGTCAGACCCCAATAACCGATAAGTCGTGCCGATGTGAGGCTCATAACGGGTCGAGAAACTACTGGTAACACTTACCAGCAAATCTCAGATCAGCCTTGGCCAGGGACTTCCCTGTTACGGTCAATCGAGCACAGCGCAACATCAGCCCCCAATACCGGGAGAGACGAAACCCCTCCTATCGCCCATTGCCTCCATGTGACTCGGGACTGTGCCCAAAAACCACCGTTTTGCATGCCCTCATGGACGTGGTAAGGTGGAGATCAAAGCATAGTGGGAATCACACAAGACTCTATGACGATCTCGGGTCTACAGACTAACCTGCACAAGTGTCACCTGAGAACTGCCATCTGACGTGAGGTATAATACCATATGGGAGTTCTCGGTGAGTCCGTCCAGTGTACCCAGTCTACACTGAGCACCCGTATACTATCTCTGATGTCAAACACCAATGGATATGGGATTATCCATCGCCCATCTCATGGGTCGAGAAGCATATACGCTAGTCTACAGACTGGTATATCGATGCCCCGTCTCGATACACCCACGACTAGGGACCTTGAAGGATGTACCTATGGACTACCATGTCCCCACTAGTATGATCTGCATCATAGTCCAGGTAGTCAAGTACACATCCTAAAGGCTTTACCAACATGTAACTATAAGACAGTTTAAAGAGACTAGTATACATGTTAAGATAAAGAGCAACCAGATAGCATACTATCATATCGAGCAAGAAAGTCATCTCTATATATGTCCAAGCATCCAATATAATATACATCATCTGTACAATACTGGCCTCTAGGGCATACATACAACTAACAATCTCCCACTTGCACTAGGTCCAGCTGCTATAGTATCGCATACCGAGCATCCCGAAGAGTCTCTCAAACTGTATCTGGGGAATGGCCTTCGTGAGTGGATCCGCCGTATTGTTCTTCATGTCAACCCTCCTGACCTCGATCTCTCGGAGATCAACTATCTCCCGGATCAGGTGATACCGCCTCAGAATATGCCTGGATCGCTGATGGGACCTGGGTTCGTTGGCCAAAGCCACCGCTCCATTGTTATCGCAATATAAAGGTATTGGATGCTCAATGGATGGAACCACACCAAGTTCAGTAATGAACTTCTTGATCCAGACAGCCTCTTTAGCAGCATCGTTGGCAGCGATGTATTCAGCCTCCATCGTCGAGTCTGCCACGGTTTTCTGCTTGGAACTCTTCCAGCTAACCGCCCCTCCGTAAAGGGTAAAGACAAATCCCGACTGCGACTTAGAGTCGTCCTTATCACTCTGGAAGCTCGAATCGGTAAAGGACTCCACTTGGAGTTCTCCGTTACCATACACCAAGAGCATCTCTTTAGTCCTTCGCAAGTACTTGAGAATGCTCTTCACAGCTGTCCAGTGACTCTCTCCAGGATCAGCTTGATACCTGCTCACTACACTTAGTGAGTATGCAACATCGGGTCTGGTACATAGCATCGCGTACATGATAGAGCCTACAGCCGAAGCATAGGGTATCCCTTGCATGCGAGCTCTCTCCAAATCAGTCTTGGGAGACATCTCTTTGGAGAGAGTGACTCCAGAGATCGTGGGCAAGTTCCCACGCTTGGATTCTTCTATACTAAATCTCTTTAGTATGGTGTCAATGTACTTGGATTGGGACAATCCCAATATCCGTTTGGATCTATCTCTATAGATCCTGATTCCCAATATGCAGGAGGCATCACCAAGATCTTTCATTGAGAATCTTTTTGATAAGAAGAGCTTGATCGATTGCAGCATAGGAATATCATTTCCTATCAAGAGTATGTCGTCCACGTACAATACGAGGAAGACTACCTTACTCTCTGCCACCTTCTTGTAAATACAAGGTTCATCTGGGTTTTTGACGAAATCAAACTCTTTGATAACGACGTCAAAGCAGATGTTCCAACTCCGCGATGCTTGCTTTAATCCATAAATGGATTTAAGCAGCTTGCACACCTTCCCGCTGCTCCCACTGTCTACGAAGCCCTCTGGCTGAGTCATGTACACGCACTCTTCTAAATCACCATTTAGAAAGGCGGTCTTAACATCCATTTTCCAGATTTCGTAATCATGATATGCAGCGATGGCAAGCATGATCCGGATGGATTTAAGCATAGCCACTGGAGAAAAGGTTTCGTCATAGTCCACACCTGGTCTTTGACGAAAACCCTTTGCAACAAGTCTAGCTTTGAAAGTCTCCACTTTCCCATCTACACCAAGTTTTTTCTTGAAGATCCACTTGCTCCCGATGGGTTTTACCCCTTCAGGAGCAACTTCCAAAGTCCATACTTTGTTGGTGTACATGCATTCCATCTCAGACCGCATAGCATCCAGCCATTTCACTGAGTCCCTACTCGTGATGGCCTGCTCGAAGCTAGTTGGGTCATCATCCTCCATGATGCAATCCTCGCTCCCACCATCCATGAGAAAACTGTAGTATCTCTCAGGTTGGCGAGGAACCCTACTAGATCGGCGGAGAGGCTGAGGTTCATTGGGAGCTACTGAATCTTCTGGTTCCACTAAATCTTCAGTTACGGTTTGTGTATCTGGAACTTCTTCCAGCTCTACCACTTTGCTACTAATTTCTTTTTCAAGGAATTCCTTTTCTAAAAAGGTGGCATGTCGAGAAACAAACACTTTTTGTTCCTCTGCATGGTAGAAAAGATATCCATGTGAATGTTTGGGATATCCCACAAACTTGCATAGAACTGACCGTGCCTCGAGTTTGTCCGGATTTTGCCTTTTGACATAGGCCGGGCAACCCTATATCTTAACTCGTTTAAGACATGGTCTCTTCCCACTCCATATCTCATATGGTGTGGTAGGTACAGATTTAGTTGGAACTTGATTCAATAGGTATGCTGCTGTTTCCAGCGCATATCCCCAGAAGGAAATAGGTAACTCAGCTGTGCTCATCATAGAGCACACCATATCTAATAGGGTGCGGTTCCTCCGTTCTGATACACCGTTGTGTTGTGGTGTATATGGAGGAGTTAGCTGAGAGAGAATCCCATTCTCTTTTAGGAAATCCAGGAATTCATTGCTCAAGTATTCACCTCCTCGATCAGATCGAAGGATTTTAATACTTTTTCCGGTTTGGTTCTCGACTTCATGTTTATATTCTCTAAATTTCTCAAAAGCTTCAGACTTGTGTCTTATCAAGTACACATGTCCGTATCTTGAGAGATCGTCAGTGAATGTAATGAAGTACGAAGAACCACCCCTGGCATGTGTAGACATGGGACCGCATACATCACTGTGTATCAGTCCCAAGAGTTCGGTAACTCTTTCTCCGTGTCCCGTAAACGGAGTTTTGGTCATCTTGCCTTTGAGACATGACTGGCAAGTATCATAAGATGAAAATTCGAATGGTTTCAAATATCCATCCTTATGCAACTTAGCTAGTCGTGTCGCATTGATGTGACCCAGTCTACAATGCCATAAGAAGGATTCGTTCAGTTCTGAACTCTTCCTCTTGTGTGTGTTCGTTATGCTCAGAACTGTTGATTGATTTAGAACATAAATGCCATTGCACAACGTGCCTGATCCAACCAACTTTTGGTTACGGAAAATGTTCATAACATTATCCTGTAATACAAAATTATATCCCTCTTTACTCAATAAAGAAACTGATATAATGTTGCATATCAGGTTCGGCATGTAATAGCATTCGTTCAGAACCAATGTATTACCAGTTGGTAATGCACGGTGATATTCCCCGACAGTCTTAGCTGCAACAATTGCACCATTTCCAACTCTAATGTCTTTATCACCTTCTCCAAGTTCTCTACCTTTCCTGAGCCCATGTAACTGATTACATATATGGGATCTTGACCCGGTATCTAATACCCAGGACGTAGGGCAAATGGAGAAACAGTTCTCTGTAACGAACACACCCGAAGAAAATGCATCAACATGTACTTTCTTCAATCGGGTGGCTTGGGAATCCTGGTATTCCCCTATGTCCTGTTCATTTCTATAACTCTTATAAGAAAGAACGGAACCAACGTTCCCCAGCACAGTAAAACATGCGGGTTCAGTCAATACATCCATATTATTATCTTTATTAGGGCATGACATGGTAGCTACCTGGAGAGAGAGAGAAGAAAACACTTTAGCGTATGCTCTTGCAAGATCAGATTGGTTATTATCTTATCTAATCAGGATGGCTCCCACTGGTCTTTATCAAATCTTCCTTCAAACCCTAAAAGGAAAGACTAGCCGGGATTAATTACACCCTACAACTTCGCCAATCTTTCAGCCAGGCCAGTGTCGGTACTTTGAGGGAGGTTCCCCATGCTTTCGCAAGGACCTAATTAAAGTAAACCTCGTTTTCCCAGAGGCGTAACCCCGTTGACACCTTTCTAGACACCTACTTGATCGGCTAATTGTAATGTGTAAAACTCTCCCAGGAGTAACTCTTACTCTCAGTGGGTATCGGGATCCAACTATCTCATAGAAGGTATGCAATCTCATTGCAAATTTCAACACTTGAAATTCCCGATAATATTCTGCCCCTAGCGTCCTATAACCTTGACAAAGGCCAACAAATCATAGGCTGCTAGTCAAGTTCAACCCGTCATTTCTTGATTGAATCAAACCTACCCGCACGGCCCTTGACAAAGGCCAACAAGGTCGTACGACTATCCTGAAACAATCTGCATCACATGCACAAGTAGATAAGCACTATTCAGCTACCGCACACTACGCCTTGACAAAGGCCAACAAACGCAGCACGAATACTAAACAGTTCTTATCTGAAATGACGGAGGGCTACGACAGGTTTTTTTGAAAACCTATTGCGTAATGAACTCGATATCGTTGTAGAATCGAATGAAGTTTTGAAATAGAGTGGTTTTGAGGCTTTTCTAGTTTTGCTAAAGGGGTCACTCCCGGTGAAGGGATCGTCGGCCCTTTCCTCGTCGAATGAGGTGCAGGATATATCATATATATCACTGTGCAAAGCAAAACTCCAAAAACAATCAAAAGCAAACCGAGTGTGTAGCATCTGCCAGTTATTGCTAAAGGGGTCACTCCCGGTGAAGGGATCTCGGCCCTTTCCTCATCGAATAAGGTGCAGGGTATATCATATATACCACTATGCAAAGCAAAACTGTAGCTACCCTTTTTGTTTAAAATTTGATTCTACAACATCTTTTAGGTTTCTTTTCATTCATTAATCACATTAATGAAGTCCCATCAATTATATACCTAAACATCACAGATAAATACGACGTACACTTATGCCATCCGCATTCGCCTCGATGTCCCCTCGTGCACCGTTAGGTTAGGTAACTAACGACAGAGCAGGGCAGGGCTAGTGCGGGTGCAAAACATAAGTAACGTCTATATAATATATCATATATACTATATACTGTATCCATCAGAACATATCAAATGATCACATCACAGATATCGCAGCAGAAAATATCATATGAAATATTGGATATACTAGGACGTCCGTGTTTTCAATACGAGTCAGTATAAAACACGGATTCCACGGTCGTGATGAATAGCCAATCCCACACCCCTAGACCCCTACGAGAGCGGCAAGCAACCCTACCAATTCTAGGGTTAGGAGACCCGGACTCGACTCCTCGAGATGGTCTCCCACTGGACCCTAGAACCCGGTTACTTGTGCTCCCCTCCTTGGGTCTATCCTAATGCGGAAAAGTAAATAATATACAAAAGGTGACATCTTCCGCAACCTGGAAGTGCCCCAATAAAAGAATATTACATACAAGTTTTTACATGAATGAAAATGAAAAACACTCATCTCACATAAAAACCCCCGGTTATTCGAACACGACGATCCAATATAACATATCCAGCAATACATAACATCATATGTCATCAACGTAAGTAAATATGCGCATCCCAATTGTCGTTGACATATAGCAACGAAACCGGCGATACCACATATTACACTTACGGTCACAGAAAAGAAAGTGTAAAACTACAACAGTTGGAATCCGCAACCTCTTTAGACATCGCATGCCTAATCAAATGAAATACTTAGACATCTCATGCCTAACAATTATAAACCCCGCATTTTAGTCTCATTATCAAAAACTCTTTTCAATATCAAGTGAAACTAAACCGCTAGATTTATAACATTCATTCAGTTATCTCATAACTGTTTGTGAATTCCAATTATTGTATCCCATTCCGGATAAATAGAAAATATTAAACTTTCCGATCGAACATTCGAACACCCAAGTTTTCCCGAAACCGTTCAACACATGAAATAGGTTCAAAGACATTCACTTCATGCCTCAGTACCAACGGTCCAGCCGTAGAAGGGTCAAGCCAACGCCTCACATGTGGCACGCCGCACTGCCCCAAACCCTAAGGTTCAAAGGGCAGTTCAAGACGGTCACATAATCGAGTTAAGGTTTGTTGTCTTCTAGAGGGACCATCGCGTTACTTGCACTACTTAGAACGTCATTAAACAACGGAAAAGTCCAACAATTGGAAATTTCCCGGCAGGGGAAAGATTGGGTATTTACATCCGGTTGAACTTTTTAACATATTCTAAAATTATCCGGAAAAACACATAGACAAAGCTTGATAATCCGATCGAATCTTCGATTCCCAATACAACCCCAGAATACTCAACTGTTGAGTGCATATTAAAAATTCTCAGAAAACTCAGCACCTGAAAACATGAATTACTGTGCAAATATTGGAAGCAGATCCCATCATTTGGCCGCGGAACCGCCGCAGAAGCCAGGCTTCTGCCGCGGTTCCGCCGCGCTTTAAACATATCATGAGATAATTTTTGCACCGTAATTCTTAGAATTCCCTGCTGAATTTTTTAAGCATTTTTAATCTGGAAAAAACCCAGTTTTTGAAAAAAGTCCAGAGAGCATGAAAGATTAGGGTTTCGATGTCCGTTAGGATTTCAAACGTCGTCTAGACTTCGCCTAAGGCTCTAGCTAGGCACTGATACCATTGTAGGGTTCCTAGGCACTCTAATGAGGTCTCACAAGGCATTAACCATGCCAATTTCAAATTTTACAAGTGCCGAGAAACCCTAATACGGATTCGTTGACTAGAGTTTAGGCGAAAAGTGAAACTAGTTAACATTTTAACTAAAGGAAAGAGGCTACAACCTTTGTAGATCCGGTTCTCCACTTCCTTAGCTCTACGTAGATGTCCTCTCGCTGTCCATATCGGATCCCGGACTCTAGCATCGGCTTCATCGGAGAAATGGGCAGGCTAGGTCGTCGGCTTCGATACCGAAGATGATCTACGTCGAGGCAACTCTAGATCGAGCTCCAACTTCACCAAGTCGTGAAACTTGTGAAGAAAACACCCTATAGTACTTTGCAAGAGGTAGAGGATGAAGAAATAGGAGGTGGGTTCACTTTAGAATTGGATTTCTCACTCTTTTACTCAAGATGCCATTAATGGAGTTAAGCTTTCTTCTTGATCAAGAGGAAGAAGAAGAAGATAGAATATGATAAGTGTTCTCTTAAAAAAGAAAAACAATATGAATACTTATCATATCCTAACCTTGGTTAGGTATAGAGAATAGACCATGGTTACTTTTAGTGGTTAGGGTTAAGCATGAGACAAGAATGGTGGACTTGTTCAAAGCTTCATGAAGCTTCAACAAGCATCCAAAGAAAGCCACCATATCATATTTATCTTTTCCATAATGGAAAAATAAATAAATAAATAAATAAGCAAATATACAAAACCCTAATCATTAACTTAACCATGGTTTAATTCTTTGCACAAACCCAAGTGAGTATGTATCATCAAACATGATACAATCAAGTGCACACAAAATATATCACATATACAATGCGCACATCAAGTGAGAAAATCCTTTTAAAATGAACCAATACTAGTTAATGCAAAGTAATATATCAAATATATAATTATACATTAAATCATTAAATCAACACTTGATTCAATGATTCGGTCATGTCGCACATAACCGACTAGTATCCAATGTATCGACTTATCGAATCAATGATTCGATAACTAAGTTATATTGCATACAACCAATCGAAACATTCATCGCGAGAATGAAATACGGTATCACATACACGCATTATTCTCGGTCCCGCACATATCTCATATGCGCTCCTATTTCGTTTCGTTTGAGCCAGGAAACCTCTGTGTAGGACTCTAAAGACTCGTCAATACGCCGGCAGCAGATGATGATCATATCAAGCACCCACAAGCCGCAAGCGGTCTGCTAAACGTAACGGCCACCCGGGTATTGAGCGATCAGAAGATCGACGAGCAAGCCCGCTCACACTCCTGTGAAACCAACCAGTAACACTTACCGTACAGTCCGGTCTGTTCGTCTGATATGTCGCATATCAAGTCTAGGGGTGGTAAACGTCAGACCCCAATAACCGATAAGTCGTGCCGATGTGAGGCTCATAACGGGTCGAGAAACTACTGGTAACACTTACCAGCAAATCTCAGATCAGCCCTGTCCAGGGACTTCCCTGTTACGGCCAATCGAGCACAGCGCAACATCAGCCCCCAATACCGGGAGAGACGAAACTCCTCCTATCGCTCATTGCCTCCATGTGACTCGGGACTGTGCCCAAAAACCACCGTTTTGCATGCCCTCATGGACGTGGTAAGGTGGAGATCAAAGCACAGTGGGAATCATATAAGAATCTATGACGATCTCGGGTCTACAGACTAACCTGCACAAGTGTCACCTGAGAACTGCCATCTGACGTGAGGTATAATACCATCTGGGAGTTCTCGGCGAGTCCGTCCAGTGTACCTAGTCTACACTGAGCACCCGTATACCATCTCTGATGTCAAACACCAATGGATATGGGATCATCCATCGCCCATCTCATAGGTCGAGAAGCATATACGCTAGTCTACAGACTGGTATATCGATGCCCTGTCTCGATACACCCACGACTAGGGACCTTGAAGGATGTACCTATGGACTACCATGTCCCCAGTAGTATGATCTGCATCATAGTCCAGGTAGTCAAGTACACATCCTAAGGGCTTTACCAACATGTAACTATAAGACAGTTTAAAGAGACTAGTATACATGTTAAGATAAAGAGCAACCAGATAGCATACTATCATATCGAGCAAGAAAGTCATCTCTATATATGTCCAAGCATCCAATATAATATACATCATCTGTACAATACTGGCCTCTAGGGCATACATACAACCAACACGCTGATGCACATGGTGGTGAGATTTGATACTACGGTATACCTAATTTGGATTTGAGATGTGTTGTATACCGTCGATTTCGATTGTGATACTCGATATTTGTTTTGTGCACCTTGTGCACCTGATTGGATTCTTGCACATATTTGACGCGCTTAGATTGGATTTTGCGCATGTTCGGAGCTTGATATTGGATTTCGTGATTTCGACCATGTTGGATGCACATGATTTAGATTTTTATTTGTACATGATGAATGCACCTGATTTGGATTTTCGCGCATGTTGGGCGCATGATTTGAGATACGATTTTGGTGCACACCAGATGCACTAAGTCGGGATTCTTCGTGCATATCAGATGCACCTGATATTGCTGTCAGGCACACCTGTTGCCCTTGACAGATGTTTCGTGCACACCCGTTGCACTTAGATGTTGTTTCTGTGCATAGGTATGGCACATTCATGGATTTTGATTTCCGTGCGCACCGGACGCACGTAGCATTCATATGCACATTTTGGGATTGATTTCTTATGGAGCAGTACGTTTTTATGATATTTACTATTGATATAGTAGCTGGGCAGGACTAGTCAGAGGATAGTACCTGGATATATTTTGCATGCATTGATAGTTATCGAAGGGATTTCCATAAAGGGAGCTATAGTCTCAGTATTTACTTACGTGTCTGAGATGACACGAAACGTTTAAAAACAAGAAATCCTTCTAAATTATTTTCAAAACGGCGGTACGTGCATGTAAACAAAGGATATATATATATATATATATATATATATATATATATAGAGTTATTTTCTTACTAGAGACGTCTACCATTGTGCAGTGTTATGCGCATCGCACAGCGACTTAAAACGGTTTGGCATGCATTTCCTTCAGGTGTTTATATGTATAGTGTTGATGTATATCATATTGGTTTTCGTTTTGGATTTGACATTTGTGTCTTTACCATGACTCCGATGATTGCGGGATGCTTGATGGAGTATTGTTTTTGAGTTATCTGCTCATTGTTCATGCGCATGCATTGCGCTATGACGTGTTTTATGTATTGATGATTTCGGAGCTACGACTTGGACTTTTTACTGAAATGTTTTAGTACTGAGGGGTTTAAATTTAAATTCGGGGACCGAATTTATTTAAGGGGGGAAGATTGTAACATTTCAGAAAAATAAAATATTACTTTTAGGAATTTTTATAATTAAATAATAAAATATTGAATATTTTAATAGGGTGGTATAATTAAATACCGACAAATGGGGAAAGAATTTGAAAATTTATGGAAATTACTAAAAAGAAGGTGCTTTATGTGATTTATGCAAATTATGAAATTTTACGATTTATTATACACTAAGTTTGTGCTAATCGCAATTAAAAATCACTAATCGGGCTTTAAGCGTGTTTTGTGCACATGACATGCATATGTCATTTTTAACACTTGTTACATTTTCCTACATGGTTTTCTTCATTTTCTAGCATGGTTTGTTTTGGAATGAATTGAGGAGAAAAGAAAAGAAAATAGAAAAAAAAAGAAAAAGATAACATTAAACTAAAGAGGTATGGGCAAGAGAGAGAAGGAGAGGGGTTCCTTTGACCTTAGACCATTGTCTTCATCTTCATCTTCTTCATTATTTCCCTCCCTCTTGAACCTCAACTGCTGCCCTCATCTCCCCCTTCAACAAAACACCTCATAACACCATCAAAAATCCATCAAAATTTCTTCTCCACTTCACAGAAAATGTGCACAAGCTCACAAGCTACACCTTGGACAAAGAAAAATCATATTTTGGTGCTGTAGGGGATTCTTGGGTCCCAAATGAGGTAATCCTTTCACAATTAGTGTAGTGTTTCATTTTCTTAAGCCTCTTTTCAAGTTTAAAATCGATTTGGCAAAGTTTAGTGTACTTTGGGAATTCATAGAATGGAGTTAGGGTTTTCTTGAGTTGGGATTGTGTTATTAAACCATATTAGTGACCTTAAATCTCCTAATTTGTCAAAAGCCCAGACCAAACACATATGCAAAACCTGAAACCTAAAATACGGAAAAACAGAAACTGTAAATGTCGGTTTGTGAGGTATTTTAGTGTGCAGAGAAATCTGGGATGACCTAGAGTATTTTTAAGACTAGCAAACAACTTCAGAGACTTGTTTGGACCAATGTGAGACCACCCTGACCATACGAGACCCCAACTCCATGGCAAAACCAAGGAGGCCAGATTTCTTGGGGGTGTGGCCGGCCATGGGGTGAGGGAATTGGTCCAGGTTGCTTCAATAGGTCATATACATCCTATATATCATCCTAGTGTTGTTTGGGAACATTGTTTTCACCTTAATCAAAATCTGGGACCACTTTCTCTAGTTGCTGCTTTGATTCGAGTTATGGTTTTGCGTATTTTAAATTCTAGATTTTTTTTATTTGTGCTTTATCTTGACCACATGACGTTTGTACGTCTATATCGAGTGATATCGGGTTGATTTGCTGGAGTAGACCATAGGTTTTGACCTATGTGAGTTCCGCGTGTCGTTTTGATTTGAATTTGGTTTTAATGCGATATGATACGTGTGACATGAAGGTACCCCCACGATGATTCGAGACGATGAAGAAGATGGTGGCGACATCGACATCGGCAAGCAAGATTAGGTGAATAGATATATATCTACGGGGGAAGTCGGGTGGATGGCGTATAGCACCCTCGCAGTTCGATGTACAGTATGCTATATATATACTATATATATATGATATCTTTGATGTGAGACATGGATATTCGGGATATGGTTATGTGTTCATGGATTAATAGTGTTACTTGCGAAACCCTAGAGTAGTTGTTGCACCCACACACGCACACACACTTGCATACATTCATTCTTTTACCCGTGCGTATATAGGGACACACACACACACATGTGTATGGGACTATGTATATACGTATACATATACACGGATTATGAGGATAGTATTTGGGATTGGAGATGAGTCGATGAGATTGGGCTTGAGGCCGTGAGATCGGTGATGTGACATGGTTCGTATTGGAGATACGACATGATGTTTTAGCGGGTCCTTTTGACGTGGTGTTTTCATACACACACATGCATATACATATAAGGTATCAGTATTGTACTAGACGTAGATCAGTACCCCGGATCATGATATTTGATAAAGAGGATACCAGATGAATAATGTGATAGATATGACATTTGACCCGTACCCAGATTTGGGAGACCGTACGACGGATTTACCGTACGAGCTATATATTGATGATAGATCCACACTCTTGACTTGAGGATGTCATATTATAGATATTGTATCGTATGGGATACTTTTGAGGCGGGATCACCAACTGTTATATTATATATATATATATATATATATATATATATATATATATATGTATCGACTCAGATGTTAGGCGGTTCCCTTACCTTTCGATCAGCGTTTTAGTTTAGCCCGGTAGTTTACTTGTAAATGATAGATTAGATTCGAGTCATACCTATTTCAAAACTAACGAATCATGAGTATTTTTAAAGACAGGCCAATGGATTCTACGGATATTTCAAAGGACGTACATTTTCTTAAAAACACTGTAGTCCCTATTTTCTAAACACACGATTCGTATTATTTCAAATGGCAAAACTGTACGACTCATACTTAGACATATGTAGATTCGTTATCATTGTATTTGATATTCAGCTCCCGCATATTCTTGCTGCTCACATCGCATTGCATGCTTATATTGTGTTTTCATATGTTAATATTGAAATCATGCGGTCAAGACACCAGCACCATTACCGATGATGCGTTTGTTCTACATACACGTACTTGCCGGCTCACACACATCATCATCGATAATTGCCATGTCACGTACACTTTAGAGAATATTATTTCATTGACATAACTTGTTAGCTGATAGTTTCGACATGATCTTAATGTACTTGCTTTATATGTCAGGTTAGACATTTCACTTATTACTTGTAAATTCATGCATATTATTATTCACTGTTATGCAGTATTATGGAGTTTTATGCCGATATTCACTGTTTATTTACTGTCGATTCTTGGATTTCGGATTTTTATGAGATTCCTGGATTTGGGAGAAAACTGCAAGAATATATATAAACTTCTTTCTCTCTCTCTCTCTCTTTTTAAAATGAAAAGTGCGGTTTTCTCGTGATGTATGAGTCGTCCACCATGATGTTTTCTCGGTTATAAGATGGATTTCGAGACCCGATTCGAGGAGTTGGATGAACCGTGTGCGGGTACATGGTGGACCCGGTAAGGTATCCCGGGGCAAGAAGATCGAGGTGTAGACGATGAGCCTGGTAGGGGCAGACTGCCTACCGGTGATTTTACCTGGCACGTCGGATATCCGGAAGATACCGTTCTTGGTCGTGTGATTGATGTTAGGGGCCGATCAGGACTGACGGAGCCCTAGATAATGAGATTTGAGACACTGAGATTTTGAGATATTGAGGTATTGAGATTTGATGATACAGGCCAGTCCGGATAGCTGGAGCCTGAGATATTGAGATATTGGGATTTATGTTTTGTGTCGATACTAGACACTGATTATGTTGATTTCATTGATGATATCTCATTTTAAATATACAGAAATCTCACTAAGTTATGAAAGCAGTTTCTTCATTTACATGTATTTTGTTTTCATGCATTCATACCTCATTCATATGATATGTTGTTACCTGAGGCACTGACACGAGCACATGGGATTACACTTCTGTATAGATGTTTACCCTTGCCACCTTTTCTTGCTTCAGACTTATCATTTGAGGTTATATATATTATTGATCGTATTGACCTAGGATTGTGTCATACATACGATTTCTGCTCGGTGATGTTTTCTACTTATGAGTTGGCAACTCACCTCCGATGTGACACGGTTTCTTGCACGTTTTGCCGTATAGGTTCCGTTACGGCTTTGCTGGCACACTGCTTCCTTTCCGGGTGATTGCTTTGGTAGGTGGGTTCACTTGTATCATGACCACTATTGTACCTTTATTTTATTCAGTTGTATCTAGTAACTCCATCAACCAAACATGTATATTATTTCAGACTTAGAGACCAGTTGTATATTCTTTCGACCTTAGAGTCGCGCGTTGTATTATTATGGATTTAATGCTGTTTTGAGTTTCTTTTTTGAGTTTTGATCCTCGCCTTTCGGCGTTGTATATTATATGCTTGCGTGGGTGTGGCCGTCGATTGACGAAGAGCTAGCTCCGCTTGGGGATGCCTTTTATCCTTCATGTATATATTTATCATGTTGTACCCCGTTCGGGGCCAGTATTTACAAAGGAAACTCTGCCCAAATTTTCAGTAAAGACTTATGATTTTAAAAATGCATATTTCGGCTTATGTTCCAAAACTACTTGATTTAAATTGGTTTTTCCTTCACTCTACTGCTTTACTTGGTTTTGATTTCTGGGTTTTAGCTTACTTAGATTACGTACGCCTCGAGACGTTTCGTAATTTAAGTGCCGGTCATGTTCCGTACTTTTCAGGTCGTGACAGAGCTGCTTTGATATTATCGATCAAGGATGACTGTACTTACAACTGCTTCATCTGTCCCGAAGAATCTGATAGTATGATCTCCAACTCGAACATTTGAAGATCAGCTATAATCTCCTTCTGTGCAGTCAACATCCGTATCGCTGGCAACTGACTTAAAGCATCCGACACTATATTAAATTTTCACGAATGGTATTTTAGATCAAGATCATAGTTAGCTATCAGCTCTAACCATCTACGCTGCCTCATGTTGAGCTTTTTCTGTGTGAACACAAATTTTAGGCTCTTGTGATTGGTAAATATTTCTACCTTTTCGTCCAATAAGTAGTGTCTCCAAATCTTCAGAACAAAAATCACTGCTGCTAGCTCCAGATCATGAGTTGGGTAGTTCTTTTCATGAGTTTTCAATTATCTCGACGCATATGCTATGACCTTCCCACGTTGCATTAGAACACATCCCAAGCCTTTTCCAGACGCGTCGCTATGAATAACTAGTCCTCCGGAACCATCTGGAATTGTCAGAATAGGAGCGGTAGTCAATCTCTGCTTCAACGGTTCAAAAGCTGACGTACACTTCTCGGCCCATACGAACGGTACCTCCTTTCATGTTAGCTTGGTCAATGGTTCCTCTATCCGGGCGAAGTTCTCCACAAAACTATAGTATCCGGCAAGCCCAAGGAAACTTCATTTCCCCCACATTTTTTGGAATTGGCCAATCATGAACAACTGCAATCTTTTCAGGATAAATGACAATTCCATCTCCGAATACAACATGACCCAAGAACTTCACTTCTTCGAGCCAAAACTCATACTTGCTCATCTTAGCATATAACTTTTCTTGTTTCAACGTTTGCAGTGCGACCCTCAAGTGTTTTCATGCTCTTCTTTGCTTTTCGAATATACCAGAATATCATCAATGAACACCACTACAAACTGATCTAGGTATGGTGAAAAGATTCGGTTCATCAAGTTCATAAATATTGCTGATGCGTTAGTAACTCTAAATGGCATCACTAAGTATTCGTAATGCCCATATCGAGTTCGGAACACCATCTTGCAAATGTCTTCTGCTTTCACCCGAACTTGATGATATCCAGATCGCAAGTCCAACTTTGAGAATACCCTCGCGCCACTGAGTTGATCGAATAATTTGCCGATGCGAAGGTATAACATTTTGGAAAATTATAAATATTAATTTATAATTTTAAATATGAATATAATAAGTTTACAAAAAATTATATCGCATATGAATTTTGGTATCGGAATTATATCCGTAAAAATGTAATTGTTTTGGTAAATATGAAGAAAAGTGTGTGATATCATAAAAATGATATATTAATTATTTTAACATGACATGATATATAATGATAATTAAATGTTAGAATAAGTATTTCATTCTTTTTACATATGAATTTATATTTTTACATAAAGGGATTTTAATTAAAGGAAAAGGTTTTTAATTGTTGTATGGTTGGTTATATTATAACCTAGGCTAAACCTTCACCCTCAACATACCTCACCCATGCTCACAATCATCCACCTCCTTCTTCCAACTTTACATTTCCTCCTTCCACCATGACACCTCCTCCTTTCTCTACACACATCCCCACCCTAATCTTTCTTCTAACTCTTTAGGCAATGTCTCAACTGAAACCATAGTTCTTCATGCTTTCCCCACTAAATATTCTAAGTATTTTCATATTAAGAAAGAATGAGAGGGTTCCCTCACCAATTGTGTTCACATCATCAAGCTTGATTAACTACTACATTTAGGAACTTCATCATACAATTCTTAAGCTGATGTTATCTTGTGAATCATCTCTATAGGTATAATTCTTTCTTTTTTTTCAAATATCAAATCTGTTCAATATATGTTTTTTGTGCAGTGTCAAAAACATGAACTTTTGTGATATCTGTGAAGGTATAATTGAATCTGGAACCATTAGGTAATTGTTGGGGTCAAAATTTGCACCCGAGTTGACCGGGTCAAAGTCAAGGTCAACCCCAAGTAAACGGACCCAAGCCCAAGCAAGTGGCCCTATGCCCAGGTCGAGCCCCGCGGCCGGCCTTCCCATGCTAAAATAAAAATCATGTAACAAATAATTTTGATGTAAATTTTTGTGCATGAATGTAAGCAAAATGGGCATAAAGCCAATTTTTTATAAAGCCCATGGCTTATGTGCAAAAAGAAATAGCACATGAGACATGGGATGGGAAAAATGCCATTTTGTAAAGCCTAAGGGGCTATATGTAAATGTGTAAGCCTATATAAGGCAACATGATGAAAATATCTAAAGAATTTTTCATTCCCCCCCCTAAAAACTAGGGTCCATGTGCCTCCTTCTCCTTCCTCAAGGTTCTAAACCTTCTTCTTTCTTTTTAATTAAATCAAGAGTTTTACTCTTCCTCTTCCAAAACTAAATAGTTTTTCACCACAAAACCCACAAAGGGGAACTCAGATCTCCCATCAGATTTTAAAAATAAGAGATTTTTAAAATCTCATACTTCCCTTTTCTCCAAGATCCGGTCAACAGGGGGGAAGGAGGAGACCCATCTCCAAAGACCCCATTTTGGGAAAGATCCAAGGCTCAGAGGAGAAGAAAGGGGCCCCCTTGAGCATTTACAAGGATTTCTTGGAGTTTAACTCCACAAATCAAAGCTTCTGGGAGTATAACTCCATATAAAAAACAAAAAGAGTCTTTCTTTCTAGGAGTTCAACTCTATAAGTCAAATCGGGAGCACAGCTCCCAGTGCAGGGACCAAGTCCCTTTTCCTGCTAGCGCCCAGCGCCCAAGCATCCAAGCGCCCACGTATCGGGCATGTGAGGCGCTAGCGCCAGCGCCCGAGCGCCCACGTACCGGGCACGTGAGGCGCTAGCGCCTGCGCCCGAGCGCCCACGTGCCGGGCATGTGAGGCGCTAGCGCCTAAAGCGCTAGCGCCCAAGCGCCCATGTGCGCCTAAAGCGCCAGCGTCAACGCCCAAAGCGCTAGCGCCAGCGCCCGAGCGCCCACATGCCGGGCACGTGAGGCGCTAGCGCCTAAAGCGCAAGCGACAGCGCCCGAGCGCCCGTGTGCTGCGCACGAGAGGCACTGGCGCCTTCTCCCACGCATCCTTTGGATGCCCCTTTATATATATATATATATATGTATATACACACACATACTCCACAACATTGTCTCCGCTAGAAAAAATTTCTAACGGGGCGCTACCCTGCAGCCCGCAAGGGGGCTGCTAGCCCTCTTGACCCTCAGCCTGCTATCCGGGTAGCGGGACCCCTGTAAAAACTCTGCGGGCCCCCCGGTATATCCAAAACCCCTTCAAAACACAATAATGCACATTGAGTTCGCATGACCAGTTTAACCCGTTAATCGAAGTTCTCTCGCATCAAAGGCGAGAGGTAATTAACGGCAGCTTAGTCCACAGCTGCCGGAGATTCGGATCCCCACAATCAATAAACCCCAGCCTACTCTAGGCAGGAAGAATCTGTAGTACGCCTGATAAGAGCACGCGTATTCCTATCTCAATGGGGTGACGAAAAACACCCTACAGTAATACCACTAGAAAAACTAATAAGACAGTAGTATGCTGAGACCACTTGGAGACTTCGCTTAAACCCCGAGCCCCAAACTCCACACTTGACCCGGCGACATTCGCATTTTGACCGGCGCCGCCGGACTTCTGAGGGAGTTTTGTGTTGGGTTTTTCTCTGTAGGTGTATTTGGTTTACTTTATGATATACAATATTGTTTGATTTGTTCCAATATGCATACAAAGAAATATGGGAATGTTTAGTAAGGATTTTGTTAAAGTTTCCGATATTTCGATTTGGACTTTCGTATTTCTGTGCCGTAACCGATTTGTTGATGTTTGTACGTTAACAACAGGATTATCTTGTCTTTTTGTGAGTAAGTAAGCTATAGGTTCTAACCCATGGGTGCTTAGCTCGTTGTATTGGTTTTCGATATGATATTTACATCGATATGATTTAATTACGATTATGGGTACGATCGCAAAGGTTTCCGAGATGGAGTTGACAGACACTTCAATCGTGGATTCAACGAGCTCGACAAGTTGGTGAGTAAATTTACATCTACGGGGGAAGTTGGGTGAATGGCGTATAGCACCCCCGCAACCTTATAAATAGGATAGTTATGATATCTAGTTAGTTTTTAGTGTTTATTCAAGTTTATGATATTGGAGTTATGTTGCATACAGTATGTTATTCATGTGCATATAGTTTTATTTATGGTTTGGTGGAATTGTACGAAAGATCATACTGTACTTTTGATGACGAGAATAGCGTGCCGAATACGGCTAAGTTCCTTTAGACTCGTGGAGTCATGTTTTATTTCGTGTTAGAACGTAATACTTGAGTGAGCTATACTCTTTTAAAAAATAAAGATTAGTTTCTCTTTTTAATGATAAAAGACAAGGATGTGATGCCAATTTCCAAAACGAATATCTATTTTAACCTAAGGCATCTTTCTTATTTCAAAACCAACGTTTCGTTCCATTTTCAAAGATAATGGTATAGCTCATAGCAAGTAGTTACATTTAATTACGCTTAGATTTACTTTACATGCTCGAGATATATTTATCGATGTTATACGTTTCCATGATACGAACACTCTGATAGAACACTACACAACTACCAATGAGTATTATGTTGCACAAGCACATACGCATATGTTACACTACACCTCATTGGTACTGCCATGTCACTGTAGGACTGTTATACTACGTGATGCGTATGTAAATATCGATACAAGTATGATTTATACACTTATAAAACACTAGCACAAATACTAATGATTGCCATGCTGCACGAGCACAGACGCGTATGCTACACTACACATCATTAGTATTGCCATGACACAGTAGAATTGATACGTTTCTTTGCTTGTATGACTTATTTATGTACTTTACCTTATTATCTGTTAAGCATTTCGAATACCAGTACCATGGCTATTCATATTTGATTCTTATGAGTTTTCAGGATGTTTTACTTTTGGTGATATATATCAGTGGTATGGGACGCTGTTATATATGTATATATATATATCTATATAATATATCATCAGAATGATCTATGCATGTATTCTTATTCTTTACTTGATATTTCTGGATATGATAAGTTGACGTCCACCATGAGCTTGATATTTTCTGATTGTTTTATTCTGAACCGAGTGGGGGAGATATACGGTTTCAGACTTGATACTTATCCGGGTTGAGTGGGGGAGTATGCAGACAGATACATGGTGGACCCGGTCGAGACCGAGGGGCAGGAAAGCCGCATTAGAGGCGGAGAGCCTAGCGAGGACATTTGATACCGGAGATAGAGATGAGCACGGCAGATATCTGAGGGATATTGAACGGGGCTAGATTTGGGCACGGCGGATATCCAGGGGATACTGACCGGGGCCAGGGATGTTGGGTGACGATCATCTGTTGAGATGGTGTCGACGATATCTACATTGTGTGTCGGTGATAGACACGAGAGATTTGAGGATTTGCGTGTCGGTGATGGACACGAGGGATTTCTGATTTCGGGTGTCGATACTGGACATCCAGATGTTGATATATTGCAATCATATGAGGCATACAGTTATGTTATGAGTTTTTGTAGCCGACCAGGACTGATCCGAGGGACAGTACCTGGACATCTTCTTATGGGTCATTGCATTTAAAAAGGATTTCAAAATCGAGTTATAGTCTCATTATTTTGATGTGTCTGATAAGACACTGGGATCTTTTAAATTGTAAACCTCTTAACAATTTTCACTAAAACAGTAGGACATATATCTTAAATAAGATACCTATTATATTTCATACTATCACGTCTGCTTTCATGCCGTGGCATATGTATCCTGCGGCTATTTTAAAGAAGAGGTTTGACATATATATTTTCGGCTACTTATGGGTTCATACCTAGATACAAGTCAATTGCATATGATATATTCCATTTTGAGTTCATGTGATAGATAGAGTTGCATTGTGATATATATGCACATCATATATTATATTAGTACAGGATATGATAATATTATACTTATGACTTAGGTATCGTTGTACATTTCGATTTCTACCTTCTGATGTACTTTTATTCATTGAGTTGGCCACTCACCCCGTTGTGCCACAGTTTCTTGTAGGTTTTACCGCTTGGATTATCAGCGGATTGGGGCACACATTCCTTTCAGTGATTGCTTTGGCAGGTGGGTTACTGTTGTATCGTACTCACACTTGTATATTCACACCTTCTTGTATCTAGTAAAACTCCATCGATTTAGAACTGGTGTATTGTGGACTTAGAAGCGAGATTTAGAATTGTGTGTTATGGGCGTCGTACTCATTAGAGTCGACATTTTTATATTGTTGATTTTGTTTCTCTTTTCTTTTCTTCGCCTTTGTGCGTCGTATAGTGTTTGCTTGGTTGCTCCGCCGTTTGGGCGTGGAAGCTAGCTCCCGTTGAGATGCTTTTTTTATTGTTATGTTGTATCGGATTTTATGCAAAATTTACAAATGAGGTGCTGTCGAATTTTAAAATGTCAGAGATGCTTTTCAAACATATTTAGTTAGACTTAAATGTTTATTTTAAACTGATCTCATCTGATGACTATTTCAAACTTCACCTCCAATATTTTCAAAAAGGGTTTAGATTCCGGGTTTCGGCTTACTTGAACCGCGTCGACGTGTTTAGATGTCACGTGATTTAAGTGTCGGTCACGTGCCACATTCGGGTCGTGACAGAGGGATTGGGTACTTATTCTTAATAATCACCTGATTTAATTCCCGATAGTCGATGCGCATCCTTCGCGTGCTATCCTTTTTCTTGACTAGAAGAACTGGAGCTCCCTATGGTGAACCGCTGCTGCGAATCCAACCCTTCTCTAGTAATTCGGTAACTTATTTCTTTATCTCTTCCAGTTCCACAGGTGCCATTGGATAATAAGCCTTTGAAATCGGCGCTGCTCCAGGAATAAGGTTAATTGCGAACTCAACGTCTTGTTTTGGCGGTAAACCTGATATGTCCTCGAACACATCCATAAAATCCCGAACTACTGCAAGTACTTCTTCCTTGTTTAATTCCATTGATGAAAGAACGACATTTGTCAACCTAGCCCTAAATTCAACTGGCCCGACAAATCTTCTATCTCCCAAGAATATGAACTTCGGATGTCCAGAAATCTGGAAAATCACTTTCTTCGCCCTACAATCAATATGAGTGTGGAAAATACCAAGAAAATCCATTTGTAAGACAACATTATAGGTGCCAATATCAATCACCAAGAAATCCGCGAATAACTCCCATCCGCAAATAACAATCGAGCAACACTTGCACTCATTACTAGATATAATTCTCCCATTCCCAGTGTGTATGTCCCAGCAACCAGACAGGGCCCTGTGTAGGATAGGGTGTGCACTAATAAACTTGGACGACATGAAGCAATAGGATGCACCAGAATCGAATAATGCCAATGCAGGAAAATTATAAACAAGTAGGATATCTGAAATAATATCATCTGACGTCTTGGCCTCCTCAGCCGTCAAAGTGAAGGCCTATCCCTGATTAGGCCTCTGAGTGATCAGCTTCTGCCCATAGGTCTGCCTCTGCGGTGGTTTTTGAATATCGTCTCTCGATCATAGTTTCAAAGGGCATGCACTAATGATATGGTTAGCTGCCACAAACTAAACAAAGTCCGAGCCTCTTTCAACATTCTTTCTGCATTTGTCCGGGTAGATGGCAAAAGTCACAAATCGCACCCTTTTTCTGATTTGATACAAAAGGCTTCTTCATAAGTACTGTCCCTCGCTTGTTTACTGGAATGCCTCTACGTATAGGAGCTCTATTTGGCGTAAATGCAATCTTCCGCACTACAACATCTTGTGGTATATTACCTTTGATTTTCACCGATAAACTCTGCTGTTCCTTAGCCGTCTTGAGAACTTGGGAGAAGGTGGTCAATACCAGAAATATGATGTGTCTCTGAATCTCCATATCCAAGCTACGCATAAACTGCCTGGCCCTATCTGCCTCATTGGCAACCAAAAGCCCTGCAAATCGACTGAGCCAGGTCCACTCAACTGTATGTGTATCAACGGATCCGCCATTCTACTTCAAGCTGATGAATTTCTCCTCCATTTCCTCCCGAACAGATTGCGGAAAGAACTTCTCCAAGAAATTTTGCGAAAAAGTCCCCCAGCTGATTGGCTTGGTCAGACGGGTCTCCTCTACAAGCCACCACTCGCGAGCGAAATCTACCAATTGGATGCATACTAAATCCATCCTTTTCTCATCTGGAATCTGCACGGCAACGAGCAGGTTCTCTGTATCAACTAGCCAGTGCTCCGCTGGCAATGGTTCCTATAATCCTGTAAATGTGGATGGACTAAACTTTCTAAAGTCTGCTGTTTCGCCCAATCAGAGCAAAGCTCTGTTGAAATTCAAAATTCAAAATTTTTGAAGCAATGCTTCAAATCTCGGGCGCAACGCGCCACATGTCAGGCGCTGATACGTCAGCGCAGCGCCCAAGAAGGCGCGCCCAATCAGAGTAAAGCTCTATTTTAAGCAAAATTAAAGGAAGCAACGCTTCAGTTGCGCAAGCACTGCGCTGCGCGACACGTGTCAGCGCAGATGCGCTAGCGCAGTTGCGCTGCGCTGTGCGCTGCGCGACACGTGTCAGCGCAGATGCGCTGGAGCATTTGCGCCAAAACAGAATAAAGATTTTAAAGAAATCTTTCTGTTCTTGTTAAAATAAGAAGATTTTTTTCTGTAAAACAGAAGCCCTTGGATTAAAGATCCAACGATGGGGAAAATTCCCCAAATCACTCAGAGAAAGATCTCTTTAACAAATTTAACTAATTTATGGGCACTATAAAAAGGACCCCAAGCCTCAATTCATAGGCATCAACATTTTTCTTGAAAAAATTCAAGAGCTTCAAACAGAGAGAGAATTCTGAGAAAGTTCCAAAGAAAAAGGTAAAAACCTTCACGAGAGAGAAGAAGTCTCTTTTAATAAATCATTGATCTAAAAACCAGATCAATGATCTTCACATAATAAATAGTGCTTTGCACTTCTTATGAACCACTGGTTCTTTAAAACAAGAAAACAACAAAAATAAAAAAAATAGTGCTTTGCACTTTTACGAACCTCTGGTTCTTGAAATAAAAAGAAAAAACTTATTTTTCTTTGATCTAAATTAGATCAAGAAATCAAATAGTGCTTTGCACTTCTGTTCTTGAATCTAAAAGATTCTTAGTGCTCTGCACTTCCAAACTGCGCTGTTGCGCTCTTGGGAGAGCGCCACGTGTCAGCTACAGAACAACTTGCGCTACGCGCTTTTGAAATAGAGCTTTGCTCTCTGTAATTGGCGCAACTCACCAGAGCGCACCACGTGTCAGCAGCGCAACAGCGCAGCGCACTAGCGCAGCGCGCGCTATTGCGCTTGCGCTCACCAGAGCATGACACGTGTCCTCACCACAAGCGCTTGCGCTCAGTGATTGGCGCAAAGCGCCTGACAAATGCAATGCATTTCTTTTACTGAAGGGCCAGGCCCAAATCAGAGGGGCCTAGTAGGCCAAAATAAATTGCAAAGCAATAAAAAGGGGGCAGAGCCCAAGTGAAATTGATGCTCTGCATCTTTTATGGGCAGAGCCCAAACAAAAAAAAATAGAAGTAAAGCAATGCATTATTTAAGTGTGGGCAAAGCCCTAGCACAGGTCTAATAGACCAAAAATAAATAAGGGTGTTGAACATTTTCAATTGGACTTAGCTCAATTTTGGCCGTAAGTCCTCAAATTAAATTGACTGAGCACAGTTGTTCTCTTAAATTAATTTATATCCGGTTCGAGGGTACATCTCCGAATTCCTCTGACACCCATCGTTGTAATCCTTCAACGACATCAGAGAGGTGACGGGTCCCGACGACCACACATCAATATGGACTGCGGGGTCCTTAAACTCGTGGACCGGAACGTCCTTAAACTAATGTTGGACCGAAACGTCCTTAAACTAATGTTGGACCGAAACGTCCTTAAACTAATGTCGAACCACCACGTCCCTAAACTGGAATATGGACCACCACGTCCCTAAACTGGAACACGGACCGCAACGTCCCTAAACTCCCTATGGACCACTACGTCCCTAAACTGGAACAATAGAGCCTCCAAATGCTCTTTTGCCGGATCTAAACGATCCTGTTTAAGTTGATCTTAGCCCCCAAACACGGCTAACGTATCCTTAAACATTCAAACGGACTATAAAACTCCAAATCAACCTTGGTTCAAGGGTACATCTCTGAACTCCTCTGACATCTACCGTTGTAATCCTCCAACGACGTTAGAGAGGTGACGAGTCCCGATGGCCAGATATTAAGTGGATTATCACGTTAAGTTGATCTTAGTCTCAAACAGGACTATCGTATCCTTAACGAACGTTTAAGTTGATCTTAGCCGCAACGCGACTAATGCATCCTTAAACTAAAAACACCAAACCCAAATCTAAGTAAATACGGATTTGGACTAATCCACGTCCTACGGGCGACGGCATTACTCAGTCTCCGTATACAATCCACGGGAAACCACAAACAAAACAAACACACACGACACGAAGTGAAATTCTGGAGAAGGAGAAAGTTGTTACCGCGATGCGGTAGCGTAATTAATTGCAGGGGCTTGCGCCTGCAGGGAAGAGCATCCCCACAATCAAAAACCCCTCAAGCGAGGGGGAATCTGACGAAGTCTGCTACATCGGCCGCATCCGTTTAAACCTCCGATACATGGTGTCATAAATCAACTTGGCATCTTCGGAGAGGTGGACGGATAAAACCAAATAGCATCTGCCCCGAATCTCAGCGTCAGGACATCGCAGTCTTGTGCGCCGTCTTTCGGAGGGGAACAGATTCTGGCACGCCCGGTGGGACCTTTTCCTCTTTCCACTCCACACCTCGTGTGTCGTCTTCGCGAACCAATCGCGGTTTGTTAACGGTTGCCTTTGGATTTCAAGTTTACTAAGATTTGGTCTTTTGCCTGGCGCAGAAATCAAGCATCGATGGCCTCTAACTGCACCAACTGCTTGAAATGCCACTGCAACGGACGCTCCACCTCACCAGGAGGTGTAGCATATAGGCCCCAAGCGGCTTCCTTCCTCGCTCTGCCGGTAGACCAGGTGACCCAAGCCACCACTGGCCTGTTCTTCGGGACCATGATCCCACCTACAAGCTTCTCTGAGCCAATACCTGCATCGGAAGTGAACAAGAAGTCGGTCTTCGACCGGCTCACTGCTACGACGACCCCTGTCAACGGGTCGCCCACTGCCAAACCAACAGCCTCGGTTTTCGCCAGGCTGGATCAGAACTCTAAATTGGCTGTCCCAAGGAAGGCAATAACTGCTGCTCCAGAAGTCGTCAAGGCGGCTTCCCCTGTCAAAGAGTCAGTCTTTTCAAGACTGACGATTCCTGCTCCTTCCCCTGCTCGAGGATCTGTCTTCGACAGGTTGAATATCATCCCTCAAAAGACAACTTCAGTCTTTAAGAGGTTAACACCAGCGGCGCCTCATTCAGACAGGGGGCAAAAAGAAGCTGTCTCAATCTTCGAGCCAGTCCCAACGGCTCATCATGCTCGACGTCGCTATTGGCGAAGAGTGAGGAAGGCAGGGGGCAACTCCCCCTCAGGGCTAACTCCACCGGCTCCAGTGATAGAAGTCAACGCTGCTGTTCCAACTGGGAACAGCTTTGAACTGCTGAGGAGGGTACGTAAGAATTCTCCAACCGCTACATTGAAAAGATCTCCTCCGCCCGCGGAGAGAGTTCCGAAAACAAAGCAAGAACATCCCCCTCAACGGCTGTCCTAAAAAATATACAAGGTTGGCGTAGGGTTCAAGACTCCGTAATCGACCCAGATCACTCTTGTCAACAGAAGAAGGCAAAGGTACAAAAAGAAAAGGACCGTCCTGTTAAACAGCTGAGGACAATGATCACCAGGGTGCCCACTTCAACGGCCCCCTCCACTTCAATGACCCACAAAAGAAGAAGGCCGGAGAAAACCCCCGCGCCCGCGGTAAATGCCAAAGGTGGTGAGCCTAAACGCTCTAAGTCCGAGGGCATGATAGTTCATACGGTCTATATGGCATCGGGAAAGGAGGACATCCGCATATCAACAGGTCATAGACCGCACACGAGGTCAGTGACCAAGGCTCAGGAGCAGCAGTAGAAGCTCCAAGAGATGATGAACGCTATGGCCGCAATTACAGGGCCAAAAGAAACCCCTGAAATGTCCTCGGACGAGCGTCAAGAACAAGAAACTGACGCTGAATTCCTTCGTCGCGTACTGGAGAAGAAAGACAAAGAGGCTGCCGAACAAGCAGCCAACATAAAGAAAATGGCCCTCCTGTTCCAGGATATGGTTGGTATGATGATTCAACAAGATCCACCTGCTGAAGATCCCCGATCATCCTTGAAGACGATAAGGGAGAGACGTCGAATCCTCCGCCAGCTCTGTCAGCAGCTAAAGAAGAGACAATCTCCAAAGCCGACCTGGACGAATACATAGCTCAGCAGATCCGGGTCCATCAAGCGACGGAAGCAGCGGGTGAGGTCGTAAAAACGGGGCGGCCATATCCAAGTTGGTATGACCAAATCAAGTACCCACCCGGTTACACAATTCCTAAGTTCCATGTCTACAAGGGGATAGGCAATCCTCACCAGCACGTTGCCCAGTTCAGGGCACTCTGCGGCAACATCGGCGGTGACGACAAGCTGTTGCTTTGCCAGTTTGTTGGAAGTTTATCAGATACGGCGTTCGAGTGGTACTCTGAGCTCCCGAACGACTCGATCAAGACCTTCGCGGAGATGGAGCTGTTGTTTACTCAGCGTTTTGCAAGCGCCAGTGAACGTACCCCGATGACGGCATTGATTAACGCCAGGGTAAAACCAGGCGAGACATGGGTTCAGTACGCTATACGGTGGCGGAACTTATGGTCGAACTGCGAGCAGCGCATTGAAGAAGCTCCCGCAGTGGGTATGTTTGTGGGAACCCTCGATCCACAAGCAACCATCTCGCAGTTTATGATGTTTTTCAAGCCGACTACCTTCCAGGCCTTGATTGACAAGCTAGCACAGATGGATCAGATGGGCCATAAACCTCCTCTCCCAAAGCCGGACTCCCGAAATGACAAGGGGAAGGGAAAAGCGATCGTTGTTGCTAATGCTCAACAACAACCAAGCGACTCGAAGCCGGTTGCTCGTCAAAATAATGTGCGTCCGTACTTAGCCATTGAGGAGAGGCTAGGACGTTCTTACTCGTTTCCCCGCGATAAAACGAGAAGGTTATTCGAGCTGGCATTACGCAACAGACTCATAAATCTGCCGGATCCAAAACGTCCGTTGCAACCAAGTGACGTCAACGAGCCCAACTACTGACCTTATCATCGAGTACTAGGCCATCCGATCGAAGATTGCTACGTTTTCAAGAATTGGCTTGAAAACCAGTACCGACAGGGCAAGTTCGCGTTATCTGACAAATGGAAGGTGAATCCCCCGCAGCCCCACACCTCTAAGGGGACGAATACGCCGGGGGCAACATGCTCCGTCATTGAAGAAGCTCCTTGGGAGGTTATATTATCAGCCAAGACAAAGAGGATGCTAAACGATCTTCAGACATGTCCAGCGATCAAGTGGAAGAACCCGTTGGAACCGCAGGTCATTGAAGGGATGTTGAAGCCACGTCCAACTCCAAAGACCGATGGTGGTGGTTCAAGCACTTGCAGCCAGCCGTCAAAATCTTTGAAAAAAAAGAAGAAGAAATCTAAGAAGCCCGTGAAGCCTGGCGACAAACGCACGGACTTACAAAAGCAAATTGACGCGTTGGATGAATACAACCAAAAGGCACGGACTCCCATTACGCTCCAAGAGTTCCTCAATCACGTATTTCAAGAAGAAGATGAGGGAGAAAGTTCATCGGATGAATCCGAGAAATATGTGGCGAGCTGTCATATGATTTCCCATTCGATCACGAACGATGAGGAGACTCCTTGCACCGAAAAGCTGGGGGCAGATCCTGAACCAAAAGTTCTGGGGCCATCAGATGAAGTAATTGACGCATTCCTTAATGAAGCTCGGTTGAAAAGTAAAGCTGATCGAGAACGCGAGACAGCTATATTGGAGAGGGCTAAGCGCCAGCGACTTGATGAAAGAGCTGAGATGATCCCGCTGGAACAAAACACCTCCGCCGCCGACAAAAGCCAATTCAAGATGAGGAAAAAGTTTGCTAAGGCCATATCAATGGGCATGAAGCAACCATCCTCTGAAGGAAACATCATCGGTGAAGTGGAAACGCACCCCTCCAATTGCTTATATCATCAAAAGATTTCGCACCCCACACAAGAGTGCAAAGCTTTCGATAGATGGTGGCAAGGGTATGTTGCTCATCGACAACACTTTAAGCGAGAGAAACGCAAAACTCGTCGGGAGCAAAGAAATACGACCGAAGGGCTTAAAAGAACTGCTGGCGATTGTTGCATGGTTAACACCGGTGGTTCACAAGTGCCTACATTCGGGAGCGATTCTGATGAGGAGCTGGAACTTGCCCCTCTCTTTAAAGAATCCACTCCGGGAAAAGAAGAAGAGCTGAAGGCCTGCGAAAATATCCGGCTACGTAATCGCACACTTCCCGAAAAGAACCTTGGACCCTCGAACAAAAAAGATAAAGGGAAAGAAAAGGCCACTGAAGATATCTTCTTAGATGACCAAGTGGTGGAAGAGCTAGCTGCCAAAGACCCACCAAAGAAGAATAAGGTGGATTACAACGTCTTAGCACATCTGAGGAAGCTGCCTTCACAGCTCAGCATTCTCGACGCCCTTTTGCTATCAAAAGAGGCGAGAGATTCGTTGATTAAGGCGCTCCAAGACCCAGAACAATTCCAAGCATGCCTGGCCGAGGAAAAGATAAAGGATGAATTGGAGGAAGTGCACACGGCCGATGTCACTTTTGGCGATGAAGACCTTCTACTTGGGACGTGCGAACGCAATCGCCCTCTCTATGTCTCGGGATACTGCCACGATATAAAGATAGGCAAAATCCTGATCGATAACGGGTCGTCTGTTAACCTACTCAACGTGCGGGTGTTGAAGGAAATCTGCATGAGCGTACAGCACCTTGCTCGGGACAAGATCACCATCTCCGGGTTCGATTCCCAATCGTCAAAGACTCTTGGATCTGTGATACTGACGCTACGCTTCGGGCTACTCGTCATGGACATTAAGTTCCACGTCATAGACGCCAAGACATGCTACAACGCTTTGCTCGGCCGACCATGGTTATACAAGTACAACATCATCTCTTCTACACAACATCAGTGTATGAAATATTTTAAGGATGGTTTTGAGTATACCGTGACGGGAGAACTGAACCTGTTCTCTGTAAACGAGGTCCACAAATATGAAGACGCCAAATACTTCTTACCGGATTTCGAAGACACAGAGAAGTGTCACAAGCCGGAGAATAAAACTAATGCTACCATCCCTGTCTTCGGCAGTGATACTGAGGAGAAAAAGGAGATAGTTTATCCGGGTCCACCCCAACACAACAAGCCGGGACCTTCGGCTCCTACATTGATCTTTGGCAGCGACTCGGAAGATGAAGTCCATGCTGTATTCTCTGCTCGACCTTCAATACAAGCGTCCATTGACGAAGAGCAAAGTCTACAAGTCGCCATAGTGCCGCTTAAACACCATAAAGAACTGGATGCACTTAATATCTACAGTGTAGAAGAGTTGCGGACATTCTATATGCCTCCCAGGCGAGAGAGCGAGAAAGCAATTCTGTTTTACCGCTCTGAAGAAACCAAGGTAGAAAAAGAAATCTGGCATGGCGCGGATTCTACGCTCGACAGGCTTCAGCCTATCCGTCTCCCCAGATATTATATGGAAGGTTTGAAAAAGCTGCTGAAACGCCAGGAGATACCCTTCAAACAGACCGTTAGAAAGGCCAAATTCTATGACAGGGTCTGGAACGTCCCCGGGACTCAACGCAAACTGCCTAACGGGAGAATGGAAGCAAAAGGGCTTGGATACATCCGGTCAAAGAAACGAGAGTTACTACCCGGCTGCTACGTCGTGTATGACCTTGATGAAAAAGCGGATACTCAATGGGAGGACGCTAATCCTAAGCCAGTGAAAGTTCCAGATGCAAAGGAGCCTAGTCCGTCGTTCGAGGAACAAATGGACAAACTTATAAAGAAAGCTGGTCAAAAAGTCCGAGATGATCACAACCGCGAGACGGCCATCTACGAGAAAGCCAAGACGCAACGCCTTCTCCAACAGGCCGTAAAGGATGAAAATGCCGCTCCTTGTCAACCTGTTATAAAGAAGGCTCGGCGCAAAAGCAGAAATAAGTCGAAAGGCCAAAAAGGTGCTCAACAGCAACAAAGCAGGGCTAAGAAGTCACGCAAACGGGAGGCGAGCGTTATTGATCTATCCCTCATGAAGAAAATGAGTCGAGCATACTCTTTTCCTCAGGATAAGATGAGGAGGATACTTGAGCTTACTCTAAAACATCAGATGCTCACACTGCCGGAGTCCAAGCACTCCGAACAAGCAAGCGAAGTCTCTGACCCAAACTATTGCTCTTACCATCGAGTAATAGGGCACCCGCTCGATGACTGCTTCACCTTTAAGAATTGGGTCGAAGATCAGCACCAGCTCGGCAAGTTCGCTCTGTGTGACAACTCGAAGGTAACGCCGCCACAGAAGCACGAGCCCAAGGCCACGAAAGAAGAACCGGTTCCACATTGGGATTGGGAGCGAATTCGCACCTGTCACATGATTACAATATTAAAAGAAAAGCCCGAGGACATAGATGAGCTCCCTTGGTGCTTCGAAAACAGCAGCGATGAGATAATCTCAGAATTCCCACCAGCGCCAAAAGAGCTGGAAGATGGAATCCATACCACTGCAGATAACCTCAAGAAGATTGAGTTGGGTTTGGCAGACGATCCGCGACCGACATTCATCAGCGAGTTACTATCTGAAGAAAGGGTAGCTGCGTTAAAGGATGTGCTTCTGCAGCATAGAGATTGCTTCGCGTGGAACTATTTCGAAATGCCGGAACTAGATCCAGAAATTGCTGTACACAAATTGGCGATATCCCCGAACATCAAGCCAGTCAAACAGGCGCCGAGGAGAATGCGGCTCGAGCTCGAGATGAGTATCAACGCCGAGGTCAAGAAGCTGATCGACTCTGGCTTTATCCAGGAGGTTCAATACCCTGAATGGATCGCTAACATCGTCCCGGTGATGAAGAAAAATGGGACGGTGCGCATATGCGTAGACTTCCGCGATCTTAATAAAGCTTGCCCGAAGGATGATTTTCCAGTGCCAGTCACCGAACTGATGATAGACAATACGTCCACTCATGAGGTTTTCTCCTTCATGGACGGCTCGTCAGGATATAACCAGATAAAAATGCATCCCAAAGATCAGAAGCACACCGCCTTCCGGACTCCTTTGGGTGTATTCTGTTACAAGGTGATGCCCTTTGGTCTAAAGAACGCCGGTGCCACCTACCAGAGGGCCATGACGAAGATCTTCGATGACCTCATACACGAAATCGTCGAATGCTATATCAACGATCTTGTGGTTAAAAGCAAATCATACGAGGAACATCTCGAGCATTTGAAGACCGTATTTCAACGCCTTCGACAATACAACTTGAAGATGAACCCGCTCAAGTGTGCATTCGGAGTTTCCTCGGGCAAATTCCTGGGATTCATTGTCCGACACCGGGGTATCGAAATAGATCCGTCCAAGATCAAAGCAATCATGGAAATACCTCCGCCAAGGACTCTCAAACAGTTGCGGTCTCTCCAAGGAAAGCTCGCATATATTCGGTGATTTATAGCCAACCTTTCTGGCAAATGCCGCCCTTACAGTCACCTGATGAAGAAGGGAACTCCATTCGTCTGGGATCAAAAATGCCAGAGCGCGCTGGACGAAATTAAACAGTACCTGCAGAACCCGCCAGTGTTGGCTGCTCCAGTCAAGGGAAAACCCCTCATTCTTTATACAACCGCCCTCGAAGGTTCCTTGGGCGCATTATGGGCACAAGAGAACGATCAAGGGAAAGAAAGAGCACTCTACTACTTAAGTCGAGTTCTACTGGGGGCAGAAAGCAGCTACTCCCCCATTGAAAAACACTGCCTAGCGTTGATCTTCGCGATAACAAAGCTCAGGCACTATGCGTTGGCGTATGAGGTCCGTCTCATTTCGAAGGTGGACCCTCTTAAGTATTTAATGTCAAAGGCCATACTGACAGGTCGACTCGCTAAATGGGCTCTGCTTTTGATGGAGTTTTCGATAACATATCAACCTCTCAAGGCAGTGAAAGGCCAGGCTATCGCCGACTCCCTTGCTGAGCATCCGATACCCGCCGATTCTCCTCTGAGCTGCGATTTACCAGACGAACATGCGTTTGACACGATCGACGGTGGTGATACCCAATGGGAACTTTATTTCGATGGAGCATCTTCTGTGAAAAAGCGCAAACAAAGTACCCCTATAATCAAATCGGGGGTAGGACTCATCTTTATAACTCCACAAGGAGGGATAATGAGTTTCGCTTTCTCCTTAACAGAGCCGAGGACGAATAACGAAGCCGAATATGAAGCCTTGATAGTAGGTCTTGAGATCGCCATTGACATGGGAATTGAAGACCTCCTTATATACGGGGATTCTCAACTGGTCGTTAGTCAAGTAAATGGCGACTACCAAACGTGCAAGCCAGAACTGGTGAAGTACGGCGAAAAAGTGCAACAACTGTTGACCCAAATTCCCTCCTATACTTTGGAGAACATACCGCGCACGGAAAACAACAAAGCAGACGCATTGGCCAAACTTGCTAAAGAACTGGCTGACGATAATCTCGATGACGTTAGAATCATGGTACAAAGCCGTCAAGTGCTTGCCCCAGCAGAAATATCTCCGGAATCATCCGAAAAGAAGGGAGCGACTGAGCAAACGACCCTGCAAGTAAAAGACCGGGAAAAGGCTGAGGATTGGAGAGAAGTCTTCATAGACTACTTTAGGTCCCACCGAATGCCTGAAGAAGCGTCCACAAGACATCAGCTTATGAAACGAGCTCTGTCTTTCGCCTTTGTCAATGATACTCTGTACAAGAGGTCGTTTGATTCTCTGTGGCTGAGATGCTTAGGACCTGACGAAGCGAAAAGAGTCGTCCGGGAAGTTCACGACAGACTTTGCGGTTCTCACCAAGCGGGCCCAAAGATGAAGTTGAAGATCAAACGGATGGGCTACTACTGGCCCACGATGATTCAGGACTGCCTCGAACATGCGAAGCAGTGTCACTCATGTCAAATTCATGGGGATTTCATCCATTAGCATCCAAATCCATTACATCCGACGGTGGCTAGCTGGCCATTCGAAATGTGGGGGACTGACATAGTCGGCCCTATCGAACCGGCATCGTCTAGGGGACATCGTTTCATCCTAGCGACGACTCACTACTTCTCTAAATGGGCAGAAGCAGTACCGTTAAGAGAAGTGAAGACGGAAAATATCCTCCACTTCTTCAAGACGAACGTCATATATCGGTTTGGAACTCCGCGACGGATCATCTCCGATAACGGGCCAGCTTACAGAAGCCACAAGATCAATCGCTTTGCGCAACAGCATAATATAGACTGGAGATATTCCTCGGTTTATAATCCACGAGCTAATGGTCTAGCTGAGGCCTTCAACAAGACCCTGACGAAAATCATGAAAAAGACGGTGTCCCGAAATAAGAAAGACTGGCACGAGAGGCTGCAAGAAGCTCTCTGGGCATATCGAACTACGTTCAAGACGGCCACAAACACAACGCCGTACGTGTTGGTATTTAGGACGGAAGCAGTACTCCCCCTCAAGATAGAGTTACCCTCTCTACGAGTGGCAGTCCACTACGAGCTGACGGACGAAGAAAATGCTCACCTTCGGCTCGAGGAGCTTGACGCCCTTGATGAAACCCGGCTCATAGCACAACAAAATCTGGAGGCTTATAAAGCAAAGATGACGCGCTCATATGAAAGATTGACCCGACCGAGGACATTCTGCCAAGGCGAGCTTGTGCTAGTGGTCAAAAGGCCTATGATTCCCAATCGCGCCAAGCGAGGAAAATTCGAGCCAAACTATGAAGGCCCATACATCATAGATAAGGTCTACCAGGGTGGGGCCTATCTACTCATGGACATGCACGGTGAAAGGCCTTTCAAGCCAATAAACGGTCGCTTCCTAAAGAGATACTACGCTTAATGGGCCACAGCCTAGGTCAATGATAGATGACGACGACTATGTCCGCTCGCTATCTTCCTAAGCTCAAGCTTTATAAGCAGTAGCCGGTTTTCTCCATGTCGGACCGAAATGTCCTTAAACTAATAGCAGACCGAAACGTCTTTAAACTACTACCGCAGCATCTTTTAGGCTGACGAGATAAAAAAAACATATAAAAATAAAATAAAAAAACGGTATGTCCATAAGCAAAAAGGGCACGGATGAAAACCCGAAAGGGCTCCGTGAGTAAAAACAGCAGGGCTACCGGTGAGTGTTCGTGAAAACCCGAAAGGGCGCGACCTTGTAAAAAAATAAAGAGAAAAAGAAAATAAAAGGAATAAAAAAAAACGGTATGTCCATAAGCAAAATGGGCACGGATGAAAACCCGAAAGGGCTCTGTGAGTAAAAACAGCAGGGCTACCGGCGAGTGTTTGTGAAAACCTGAAAGGGCGCAACCTCGTTAAAGGACACTTATAGGGTCCTCTCGACCTTATAAGGAGAAACTACCTGCGTGAGATCCTTACGACTCACAAAGGAGAAACACACTTAGGGATCCCCACGATTCCTAAGGAGAAAATACACTTGCGAGATCCTCACGACTCGTAAGGAGAACTCTCTTATGGGACCCTCATGGCTCATAGGATTTGAAAGTCTTAAGTTACAGAGACCTAAACCTGTGCTTAAGAAAACCCCCCCACAGCTTCCGATATTGCCCTACAAGTGGCTCAGCACTGGCCCTTGTATACACGAATAAACATTCCCTAATCAAGTCTCATCCGAGACTGGGGATATGTTCGCATGATGAACAACCCTTATAAGTCCTCTCGACTTACAAGGAGAAAACCCTCTGGTAGGATCCTTACGACTTACAGAGGAACAAACACTTAGGAATCCTCACGACTCCTAAGGAGAAAATACACCTATAAGATCCTCACGACCTGTAGGGAGAAATACCTTTGTGAAACCCTTACGGCTCATGAAGTCAAAAGCCTTAGTCGACAGGACCTTAACCATGTTCGCTAGGCCACCCTTGTTCGACATCGACAGAGGCAGATGATGATTCGCTCCTGGCAATATCCCAGTTGTAGCGGTGCTGATGCCGAAATCGGTGTTTAATGTCAGGTTTACGGCGAAAAGCCAGTAGGCCGCACATGCATATGAAATAGCCGAAATGATGGGGCAACTTACAATAAAAAGTAGCAAGTGAAAATGTATGCATGAAAAATAGCCGAAATGATTGGGCAACTCGCAATAAAAAGCAGCGAGTAAAAAATAAAATAAACAGCCAAAATGATTGGGCAACTCGCAATAAAAAGCAGCGAGTAAAAATAAAAAATAGCCGAAATGATTGGGCAGCTCGCAATAAAAAGCAGCGAGTAAAAAATAAAATAAACAGCCGAAATGATTGGGAACCGCGAAAAATAGCCAAAATGATTGGGCAATCGCGACCTTCGCGATATAAAAGCTGAAATAATAGAGCATCGCGGAGATAAAACAAAAAAAATGATGATAAAACTTTGGCCCTACAGTGAAGATCACATCGATCCCTGTATACAATCCAAGGGCGTAAACAAAGAGGGAACCATACTTTCCCAACAGGCTCCGCCAGAAGACGAAGCCAAATTCCGACGGTTCATCCCAACGCTTGGGAAACAAATAATCCCTAGCAAACTCTTCGACTCACAGATACAAACACTCTTTGACGAGAGCCTCCTGATCCGCGTCGACTCGCAGAGCCACCAGTGCCTCCGTGGGAAATTCTCGACTCGTTTCAAATCCCAAGGAAACAAATAATCCTTGGCGCTTGGGAAACAAATAATCCCTAGCAAACTCCTCGACTCACGGATACAAACACTCCTTGACGAGAGCCTCCTGATCCGCGTCGACTCGTAGAGCCACCAGTGCCTCCGTGGGAAATCCTCGACTCGTTTCAAATCCCAAGGAAACAAATAATCCTTGGCGCTTGGGAAACAAATAATCCCTAGCAAACTCCTCGACTCACGGATACAAACACTCCTTGACGAGAGCCTCCTGATCCGCGTCGATTCGCAGAGCCACCAGTGCCTCCGTGGGAAATCCTCGACTCGTTTCAAATCCTAAGGAAACAAATAATCCTTAGCACTTGGGAAACAAATAATCCCTAGCAAACTCCCCGACTCACGGATACAAACACTCCTTGACGAGAGCCTCCTGATCCGCGTCGACTCGCAGAGCCACCAGTGCCTCCGTCGGAAATCCTCGACTTATTTCAAACCCCAAGGAAACAAATAATCCTTGGCGCTTGGGAAATAAATAATCCCTAGCAAACTCCTCGACTCACGGATACAAACACTCCTTGACGAGAGCCTCTTGATCCGCGTCGACTCGCAGAGCCACCAGTGCCTCTGTGGGAAATCCTCGACTCGTTTCAAACCCCAAGGAAACAAATAATCCTTGGCGCTTGGGGAATAAATAATCCCTAGCAAACTCCTCGACTCACAGATACAAACACTCATTGACGAGAGCCTCCAGATTCGCGTCGGCTCGCAGAGAAACCAGTGTCTCCGCGGGAAATTCCCGATTCGTCTCAAACTGCAAATGAAGCCTCAGGCAGCAGGGACTAAAAAAAAAACTTGCTTCCTGAACAATGGGACCCTGCAAGTCGATCCAAAAAGGTCTCTTGCATACTATTCACGGGTCTCACTCTCCAAAGTCGAATCTCGACGAGTAGGGAAACAACCGCTTACGAGTTCTCTCGACTCGTAAGAGGGAAAAATTCTCTTGTAGGATCCTTACGACTTGTAAGAGAAAATCACACTTAGGAATCCTCACGATTCCTAAGGAGGAAAACCCACCTACGAGATCCTTTCGATCCGTAGGGAGAAAAATCTCTACGAAACCCTCACGGCTCATAGAGTTGAAAAGTCTTAGGCAGCAGATCTGAACCTGCGGCCTAAGCCATCGCTATTTCTTAAGAAAGTCAAAATACGTGCTCTATTATCTGTTGACCATGCTTATTAAGGCGGCATGCTGATGATAAAAGAAAGAAAAAGCAAGGAAATAGCACAAGACATTACAAAAAAATGTGTATCTTTTATTCATAAACTTGATTGAGTACAGGATATATTGTGCTAAAGAATAAAAAATATATATATATACATTTTTTTTATTTACAATTACAAACGATACAAAGAGGAATAGCTACTGAAGAGGAAGTGTCTTTAACAAATCCGCTAGCCGCTCTCGCACTTCCTTTAGCGCCTCCTCCTGAGTGGCTGCCGCGGCCACCTCTGCTTCCACCTGGGCTCGCTGCTGCAAGAAGGATGAAAGTTGCTCCTCCGCCGCCTTCTGGGCTGCTTCCTGGCTGGGCGCATCTCGCTCGACAACGTCAAGCTGTTGCCTCAATGATAACCCTTCGGAAAGACATTGCAGAAGGCCCTCAAAGACAACCTTCAGTCGTGCAGCATTGGCCTCCACCCGAGCATGCAGTTGGGCAGACTTGCTCGAAGTCTCACCGCGCTCCTTACACCTTGAAATGACTTCTTGTTCGAGATGGCGGAAGTAAGAAGCGCTCTGCTCAATCCACGCTGCTCTTTGTCTGCTGACGGCCAAAGTCTCGGGAGCGAGACACAGCGACTCCAACTGATGCAGGCGGACCTCGATCTCCCTGCAATGGTTAACCCAAGATGCGATGATACCCTCTTCATGAAAGTTCACGAGTATCACCAGCATCGGGTTAACCGCTGTAGCAAAATCCGCAGCAGAAGTAGGGGTCTCGACGTCGAGCTCCTCAATGTAGTCGCTCAACATACGCAAGCTGTTCATGGCGCCTTTCGAAGATGGACGTCTCAGGTAAGGACCTGCTGGCATTATGATGCGAGATTCGAAGGGCGCCGAGACCGGAACGACGGCTGAAAAGAAACAGGATGTGATCAGATAACAGTTCAGAAAATAAAAAAGGGGGGATTTATCAATGTGATAGTCGCTGTACCAGCTGAGGCAGGTGGCAGGGCCAGAAGGGTCGGCGGCACAGCCGATCTTTCATCCCCTCCTTTGATTTGTAACACTGCAATCGAGATGAGAAAAAAGGGTTTAAAAGTAATTCCATCAATGAAGAAAGAAGGATATCAATGGAAATCATACTCACCAACGCCACCAGAGGAAGAAGCGAGTTCGGATGGGAAGGAGAAGTGTGGGAGCAACATCTGATAAAGATGGTCAAAAAGCACTCCTGAAAAACATAACAGTATGACTTTAGTACACTAGTTATACGTCTGAAAAGTGAGATCAATAAGTTGCAAACCCATACCTTCCAACATCTTAGATGGTATGAGAGAGGGTTGAGAGGCGACCACCACCAAGGCAGTCGTTGAAGGCGCTCCCTCAAGCAGTGGGGCATCGTCGCTGGCTGCACCTGCGTTACAAGAAGGGTGAACTTGTCAGAACAGATTGTAAAGTAACGAAAAACAGCAACTTGGGGTTTACCTGAGGAGCTCCCGGCTGAAACGGAGGCGACTCCCTCCTCTATCGACATGAGGCCACCGCCCGTGGCCTCATCACCCGACTCGATAGGGACCGTCATCGTGCTCGCACGACCAGGAGACGGCAGGAGATCATAGGCAGGGAGGGCAATGATTAGAGCGTTGCCGGATTCTTGGAAGGAAGCGTCTGACTCTTCCCCAAGAGTCGTGCCCATCTCATCCACTACTTTTTCGGGCTCTGCCATCTCCATCGGCTCATCCACCGTCACCACGAGGTTTCTAGCCTCAAGCACCTCGCCCACCACTACCCTCGGCTCGGTTATGATGATCATTTCATCTGCCGCCACTTCAGGCTCGGCATCAATGACCTTCTCGGCTACAGACCCCCCAACCTCCACCTCAGGCTCCAAAGCCTCAGCAACATTGCCCACTGTTAGCTCGGGTTCGGTAGGTGCCGCCTCCTCTGCTTCCTTGGGTTCAACGGTCTCCGCCTCCCCCTCAGTTGGATTTGGCCCTGCAAGATAAAATATAAGAACCAACAACTTTATGAGTTTTATGATGAAATTCTGAAAGAAGTATTAACTGAGGTAGACTTGTTGTTAGCCTCTCTATTGGCATGGATCGTTTGTCTATGAGCCGTAGATAGGGCGACCGGGGACTCTTCTGACGGAGTATCGGCTCGAAGAACGGTGCTGGGGACCGCTCCCATAGCCAAGGCAACCCTGTGCGCCTTCGCCTCACGCCTCGACCGTTTCCTCTCCTCCCGGGCCGTCACGATAGACCTCTTTGACGCTTCCTCTATCGCAGCATCGTCGACCTCATTTAAAGATGCCTCCAGATCCTTTAAGGCATCTCTCATCGGCTCTCCAAGACAAACCTCCTGAGATGGCCCAGAGGAAGCGGGAACATCGGCAACTGGTAGAACATCCGTGTCACTTGGAGGGAGCGGCATTGAGGTTCCTGTGATTAAAAGGGAAAGGTTAGATCGACCATAACACAAAGGAAATGAAAACTTGATAAATCGAAACTTACTAAGGCCTATAGATGCTCTAAGACGTTCCTCCTCCTGGAAGGTCTTGAGTGAAGCGGCAATGGCTTCTTCATCAGTGATGCCTGTTGAAAGAAAAGAAAGAAAAGCGTTAGTCAAAGGTAATGAAGAGGATATGTTACAATAATGAAAAGGCGACTGGTAGTTACCTGATTGCGCAAGCTTAGCTAGCCACGCGTCACGCCTCGCCAACCACGCTGAAGCTTCGAGAGCAGCCTCCAGGTCTGTATCGTCCGGCGGCGGCATCACTAATCCTTCATTAGTCCCGTATTCGATCAGGCCCTCGGCATAGGGAGCATGGGGTTCCTGACCGAACACGACATCTGCAGCGAAGAGCGATTTCTTTTTCTTCTGCCCTCCGCCCTTAGGCTCACGTGGGATCGACTTCCGCTTAGCAGCCACCTTGGGACGACGAGTCCCGATGTCCGCACCCACGCCAGACTCCGGTGAGGATACAACCACTGTCTCCACTGGAGCACAGGGTGCGGGAGGTGCATCCGTGACATCAGGGAGCGACAATCCACGTGGAGAACTTTGTGCACGCGATGGCCCGGTTCTAACCTCTTTTAGAGGAGCAACTACTGGAGTCCTAGGAACCAAAGGAGCGATGCGATCGGTACCTGGAGGTGCACCCTTACGATCGACCAACAGTCGCCTTTCCTCCTTTATAACTGCTCCTGTTGCATGATTGTACCAGTCTTTGTACACATTGAGGAGTCTCGGAGCGTAAGCCGGCGCATTGATAAAAAAATGAGAGCTCGTATTCAGGCGCATGAAATGGTGCAGTGCGTTCTCCATCCCTTCTTCAGTGGCAGTGGGTTCCAGCAAGAAGGCCTCCAAGGGGACCCCTTGATCGTAGCCCAGTTGTTGAGCAAAATGATGCGGGTTATACCTCATAAAAATTGCCACACCATTCTGCCTAAAAACTAGGAAACTCGGTCTAATGGAATATAAGTGAAGGGTCTCCCGAGCCGTCAAAACTGAGGCTCCATCCTTAAAGACATCTTGTAATGGCCGCGTCGCAGTGGTAGACACCTTTCCAATGGTCAATACCTTATCGACAAAGGACATCCCGGCTCCAACGGTATGAGGGCGGAGGAGTAAGCCTCTGGCGTTCCGCGGTGATGGGGTTACAATTGATGCGCCGATCAGCTGTATAATGCGAGGAAAACCGCACTTGTCAAAGAACGAGGGCCTTTTATGCATGCCGAAGACACCCGCCGTGTGTAGCTCAAGCCACGATGCAAAGTAATGCATCGGGAAGACCACGTGCAGTACCCCGGGCTCATTAGCATCCGCTGCTCGACTGAGGCCATGGTATAAGTGCGCCAAGCCAGCGACACCAACAGCCACCTTTACCCCGATGGCCATCCGGTGGGCTGGGTAAAAGACAGAGGGCCGCATCCGATGAGAGTGCATTGGGATCGCAAACCAGCTCAGCCACAATCCAAGAAATCCTAAGAAAAAGGCCTCCTCATCCATTCCAGGGGCCGCAATTTCTGCAAATGACATGGTACGGAAGTCCGGAAGGAAAAAACCCTTTTGATCTATATCCTTCTCCGGCAGGTTGTCCACACCTAGACCGAAAGGGTCATCCAGGACGGAAAACTTGGCAGCTTCTAATGAGATGACGCTTGGACGAAGGAAACGAGCAATGAAGTCCTCAAAGTTAACTCCCCGACTCCCATGTTCGACGAAGAGGGACTCATATATGTTCAACACTTTAATCAAGCTTGGGAACTGGTGCTGAACAGCATTCTCCGGCGTGACCCCCCTTACCATCGGCCTAGCACCAAAAACGTACACATCTGTCGGGAGCAGCTCCTCATAATGTTCTCCCATGACTGGTAGACCGGATACCTCCGTGAACTCCTACAAAGAGATGGACACTTCCCGATCCATGGCAAGGAAAGTGTGGGTAGGAATGTTCCATTGCTCCAGGAAAGCCTTAAACCACCAGGTCGGGAGCGTGGGATATTGAAACAGAGAGACGTACACTGCGGTGTACAGTCCTAACCTTATCAACTGCGACTTTTTCGTCGACAGGATGTACCGGGCCCAAGGTAGATAGCCAATCGGGTGGCGGGGGATCAGACCAATGTTATATGATTGCCCTCAGGGTCTCGCCTCGCCCTGACAGATACGGCGTCCTAGGATATCCAAGACCATAGGACGCTGGACCGGGATGGCATCTATAGCCGGATGAAGAAAACCCTTCGATGTCCAATCCGCCATCTCCATGGCATACTGCACCGAGGGGGGGTAGCATAGTGAATCGCCGTGATGGGTTCCGACGGCACCGCGCATGTGAAGCTCCGGCGGCCTATGATGATCTGATTATACCACGACCCCGAAAGGTGGAGACTTTTGTATTCCGGGCCGTATTCCTTAATCATGGCCAGGACCTCACGGTCCAAAGGCGCCTCGGGAAATCCCTCCTCTGAACGAACAAACGGGAACGAGGTGTCGAGAGACATGATCGCTGCAAGTGAACAGAAATTAGCCGTTAGTGTTACAATTCCAACGCTTAGCGTTTAAGAAAAAATGCATTAATCAATCAATTAAAAATTAATTTAATTAAAATTAATTAATTACACCACACAGCAGTGCAGTGAGTAGGAGACCGAAGGGGGACCCACAAAATCTGGATGACAATACGTCAATTAATAAGACAACCTCATCATTGGATGAGATTGTCAGTTGGTCCCCAGGAAAACATTCCCATTAAAAAAAGGGGGAAGAATCCCTAGAGACAAAGAGAAAATCTCCTCTTTCAGAGCAAAGCCCTGTCACAGAGTGACACTTGTCAAACTCTGGTCCCAGGGAAATAAGATTCCTTAAAAGAGCACAGCTCTATGGTAATAATGGAAAGGTCCATCAGAAAATGTCTACACCTAAAAGAATTAAAAAATTTGGAATCTTGAAAAATCCATGAAAAACTTATGAAAATTTCTTCATTTTTCAGATCTAAAAGATCTACGGATGATTCAAAGAGCAAAGCTCTATCCATGGGTTAGAACCCATGAACAAGATCTCTGTAGATCTATAAGTTTTTGATAGCAAAGCTCTGTTTATGAAATCCCAATGGGGATCTCTTTAGATCAAAAGATCTGTAAGAGCAAACCTCTATTAGTTAATTAAAATATTTAACTTAAGATTAATTTTACCTAAAATTTTCTAACTTGAAAAATGAGAGCAAAGCTCTAAAGTTCTGGAAACGAGAGCAAAGCTCTGGAATTCTAAGCAAGAGCAAAGCTCTGGAAATCAAAATCTAGAAAATGGTGAGATTTTTCTAAGGGCCAGAGGTCCTATTTATAAGGCGCTTGCGCCCCTTGAGCTCACCCCTTGATCCAACGATCAGGAGTTTGCCACCGCTGCACTCACGTGTGCGCCACGTGAGCGCAACGGTGGGGGGGGGCATTTGTTTCGCCCAATCAGAGCAAAGCTCTGTTGAAATTCAAAATTCAAAATTTTTGAAGCAACGCTTCAAATCTCGGGCGCAACGCGCCACATGTCAGGCGCTGATACGTCAGCGCAGCGCCCAAGAAGGCGCGCCCAATCAGAGCAAAGCTCTATTTTAAGCAAAATTAAAGGAAGCAACGCTTCAGTTGCGCAAGCACTGCGCTGCGCGATACGTGTCAGCGCAGATGCGCTAGCGCAGTTGCGCTGCGCTGTGCGACACGTGTCAGCGCAGTTGCGCTGCGCTGTGCGCTGCGCGACACGTGTCACGCGCTGGAGCATTTGCGCCAAAACAGAATAAAGATTTTAAAGAAATCTTTCTGTTCTTGTTAAAACAAGAATATTTTCTTCTGTAAAACAGAAGCCCTTGGATTAAAGATCCAACGGTGGGGAAAATTCCCTAAATCACTCAGAAAAAGATCTCTTTAACAAATTTAACTAATTTATGGGCACTATAAAAAGGACCCCAAGCCTCAATTCATAGGCATCAACATTTTTCTTGAAAAAATTCAAGAGCTTCAAACAGAGAGAGAACTCTGAGAAAGTTCCAAAGAAAAAGGTAAAAACCTTCACGAGAGAGAAGAAGTCTCTTTTAATAAATCATTGATCTAAAAACCAGATCAATGATCTTCACATAATAAACAGTGCTTTGCACTTCTTATGAACCACTGGTTCTTTAAAACAAGAAAACAACAAAAATAAAAAAAATAGTGCTTTGCACTTTTACTAACCTCTGGTTCTTGAAATAAAAAGAAAAAACTTATTTTTCTTTGATCTAAATTAGATCAAGAAATCAAATAGTGCTTTGCACTTCTGTTCTTGAATCTAAAAGATTCTTAGTGCTCTGCACTTCCAAACTGCGCTATTGCGCTCTTGGGAGAGCGCCACGTGTCAGCTACAGAACAACTTGCGCTACGCGCTTTTGAAATAGAGCTTTGCACTCTGTAATTGGCGCAACTCACCAGAGCGCACCACGTGTCAGCAGCGCAACAGCGCAGCGCACTAGCGCAGCGCGCGCTGTTACGCTTGCGCTTACCAGAGCATGACACGTGTCCTCACCACAAGCGCTTGCGCTCAGTGATTGGCGCAAAGCCCTGACAAATGCAAAGCATTTCTTTTACTGAAGGGCCAGGCCCAAATCAGAGGGGCCTAGTAGGCCAAAATAAATTGCAAAGCAATAAAAAGGGGACAGAGCCCAAGTGAAATTGATGCTCTGCATCTTTTATGGGCAGAGCCCAAACAAAAAAAATAGAAGTAATGCAATGCATTATTTAAGTGTGGACAAAGCCCTAGCACAGGTCTAATAGACCAAAAATAAATAAGGGTGTTGAACATTTTCAACTGGACTTAGCCTAATTTTGGCCGTAAGTTCTCAAATTAAATTGACTGAGCACAGCTGTTCTCTTAAATTAATTTATATCCGGTTCGAGGGTACATCTCCGAATTCCTCTGACACCCATCGTTGTAATCCTTCAATGACATCAGAGAGGTGACGGGTCCCGATGACCACACATCAATATGGACTGCGGGGTCCTTAAACTCGTGGACCGGAACGTCCTTAAACTAATGTTGGACCGAAACGTCCTTAAACTAATGTCGGACCACCACGTCCTTAAACTGGAATATGGACCACCACGTCCCTAAACTGGAACACGGACCACAACGTCCCTAAACTCCCTATGGACCACTACGTCCCTAAACTGGAACAATAGAGCCTCCAAATGCTCTTTTGCCTGATCTAAACGATCCCGTTTAAGTTGATCTTAGCCCCTAAACACGGCTAACGTATCCTTAAACATTCAAACGGACTATAAAACTCCAAATCAACCTTGGTTCAAGGGTGCATCTCTGAACTCCTCTGACATCTGCCGTTGTAATTCTCCAACGACATTAGAGAGGTGACGAGTCCCGATGGCCAGATATTAAATGGATTATCACGTTAAGTTGATCTTAGTCTCAAACAGGACTATCGTATCCTTAACGAACGTTTAAGTTGATCTTAGCCGCAACGCGACTAATGCATCCTTAAACTAAAAACACCAAACCCAAATCTAAGTAAATACGGATTTGGACTAATCCACGTCCTACGGGCGACGGCATTACTCAGTCTCCGTATACAATCCACGGGCAACCACAAACAAAACAAACACACACGACACGAAGTGAAATTCTGGAGAAGGAGAAAGTTGTTACCGCGATGCGGTAGCGTAATTAACTGCAGGGGCTTGCGCCTACAGGGAAGAGCGTCCCCACAATCAAAAACCCCTCAAGCGAGGGGGAATCTGACGAAGTCTGTTACATCGGCCGCATCCGTCTAAACCTCCGATACACGGTGCCATAAATCAACTTGGCATCTTCGGAGAGGTGGACGGATAAAACCAAATAGCATCTGCCCCGAATCTCAGCATCAGGACATCGCAGTCTTGTGCGCCGTCTTTCGGAGGGGAACATCTGCCACGGTGCCCTCACGCTGTGTTGGCCTAGGAGCTGTTGCCCTCTCATTTGCTGTAACCACAGACCGCTGGACCGTCCTCAGACCCTCTTGAAAAACCTCGGCCTGCCGCTGATTCATCTCAGTTTGATACTTCTGGTTTTCTAACATACCATGTATAACCCCAAGTAATGCGGCGTTATATACACGCCTATGGTATGACCGCAAATCTCTATCTGCCATGATTCTGAAGCCAAAGGCACTGAAAAGGATTAGTAACAACAAACATGATTCAATAAACAAGATATTGATAATTATAGGTTCAAGACTGGTAAGATAGTAATGTGGCATGACATGTTCCTAATTTCGGATTTTTTGGTTAGTGTATTGGGTTCAATACCCAACTACAAAAGAACCAAACCCAACTAACCCTAATTCTTAAGGCTCTGATACCAAACAAACTCTGTCACGTCCCGCTTCCCAAAATACGTAAATACAGCACGTGACAGAGCCAACCATGATACCTATGGTTAGAAAAGATCCTCCATAGTTACATTACGGCTGTCAATCAGATATCAAGAACAGTAAATAAAATCTAACTAACACATGTCCATCTGCCACAGTAGATAAAAGTCAAGAAATGTATATAGCGGAAACGAATAAAGATCCAATAAATAATAATATCTGAAACACGTCCCTTATAGGATCACATCGATAAATTTAAACTACGGAAATAAAATAAACTAAGCATCTTTAAAACTAATCATCAAGCTCCTCACTGCTCAGTTTGCTTGTTAAAATACTCTTGATCTTCCCGCGACAAGGTCAAAGGAACTGGGTTATGTAAAACCCAGATGTCAGTGCGTCATACATATCGAAATAATAATAATAACCAGAATAGGATGCTATAATTAAACATTATTGTAAATCATAAACACAAGTATAAAACAATGAGGTATAGGTATGTGATGTGTATCCTAAAATCTGTGCTTCTAGGTTATCTATTCTACAAGTCTTTAAAATCAATTAATGGAATCGTCGATATAACTCAATAGTATTCCGTGCATGCCCGGGACCACGGTCAAGACCCTCGAGACTGAATCCGAGACGTGCCGCTAAGTAGTAAAAAACATGGTATCATGTATAGACAAATGATATCAGCATCATCATTCCGGGGCCGAAGCCCGTATCGACTGATCAGTCTCTGGAAAGTATCAAACTGTTGAGTTACAAATCAGGTTTCATTATTGATTTCCCCTTTCCCCCCAGGTTTTGTGTTCAAGTCAGGTATTGATGGTATCTACCTAATACCAACATAGGATCAAGCAAGTACTGGTCCTGTTTATCTAGATAACAAGTCACGTTCATCAGGACAACAAGTCAGGATTGTCGGCATTAGTAATAATCCAAGCAACTGGTCTGGTAATGTGTCGCGAACATGTCAAGCAATGTATAATAACAGGACGAATACTAGGTGGGAAAACAGTAACCAGTTATATAAATATGGTAGAAAAGACTAGCACATATTATCTATATGGTAAGGTGTAACCAATCTATTCATATATCTATCTGTAATAATCATTTTACGTATGCTATAAGGTATACGGCAATCTAGATAAAGGATACTGAACTGAAATAAAATTATAATAATATTATAATGAACTAACATGCAACTAGATAAAACAGTTATTGATATAAATAAGGATTGATGCCGTAAAATCTGTAAATTGAAAATAACATACTAACTATTAACATACACATAGTGATAAATAACTATATACAATGAGCTACGTAATGTAGCATGTTGCAAGTTTAGAAACTTTCCTAATCGAAAACCCACGATGAAAATACGGATATCACACGATGACGCGATCAAGAAAACACGGCGCATGACGTACAATCGAACAAACCTCGGCCAGGCAAACGCGATGATGAGTTTTGGGTTTAAGAAGTGGTGACTGGAGATGGAGTCTGGGTTGTGCTCGTCGGCGGTCACCAACTCCAGCGAAGTAAGAAAAGAGAATAGAAGAAGAAGGAAAAGAAAGAAGAAGACAAAGAAGATGGGGCTGTTGGGTTCTGGGGTTTTAACGTAGACAAGGAGGAAGAGGAGGATGGTCGGCAACAAGGTGATAGGGACTGAGGTCGACGATGAGGTGTCGTGGGCGGTGAGGGGTTTTGCTGGTAATCGGGGAAAATAGAAGAAGAAGAAGATGAGATGGTGGTGTGGGGTGCTCTAGTGATGACAACGAGAAGAGGAAGTGATGAGGATCCTTGGTGGTGGTCGGATTCGATCGGCGACGTCGGGAGATGGAGGTGGGTTCTCGGGTGTGGTATCGGACTTAGGTAAGGCCTCGGGAATGGATGAGGAAGGTGAATACGGTGGTGCTGATGAGGAGGTGAGGGACAAAAGGCTGTGTTGGCGATGAGGTGGGGACAACGACGAGGGGGTCTGCGCTGGTTAGGGTTTGGTGCGACAAGGAAGAAGAGAATGCGACGAGAGAGAGACAGAGAGAGAGAGAGAGTTATGAATAATTATATTAATAATATATATATATATATATATATATATATATATATATAACAGTTAGAGTATATGTATAAGAATATTAAGTAATATATTATATATTTTTGTAGGATTTTACAGATAATACCAGATCACTCCAAATATTACCCGTACCTAGTAAAAAATATTGTTTTTAAATATAAAGAATATACGTAAGAATTTTAACTATAATGCAACAGTATATTATTAGATACATATACCCCCAATAAAATCTTAGTAAATATACATAAAGATTTCTAAATATTTTGCTGTCTATATTTTACGATATGAACATGCTAGGTAGGCGCAACAATCAGATATGGGGTGATATGCCATGCAAGGTTAGGTAGCAAAAGATATTATTTATACATAATTTGTACTATAAATAGATATGTAAAGATTTAAAAATATATTAAGTATATATAGTACTTGATTCACATAGATATACTGTACTAGTAAATATTGGATACAACTTTGCATCATGTTGGGTTTTAATCATGCGGGTCGGGTCGGATAATGACCACTACTACTGCTTGAATCATTCGCAACCTAATAGCAACAATAATAAAAGAATTTTACCGCAAAATTTAAAATACCAAATTATATAGTATAAATGTACTAGGGTGTTACAGTACCTCCAGCAAGTACGAAAACATATCCTGAATTAGACTTTCTCGTATCCTCGCAACCGGCCCAATCTGAATCCGAATATCCAACCAATTCCAGATGATCAGAATAACCGTAAGCGAGCCTATAATATTTAGTCCCTTTTAAGTATCTTATTTTCCTTTTTGCTGCTTTCCAGTTAGCCAACCCAGGATTATTTTGATACCTACCCAACATCCCTACTGCAAAAGCAAGTTCTGGTCTTGTGCAAACAACCGCATACATAAGACTTACAACCGCAGAAGTATATGGAATATTTTTCATATCTTTTATTTCCGAAACACTCTTTGGACATTGATCCAAATTTAATTTATCACTTTTTGATATAGGTTTAGGTGCGCAATCTTGCATTCGGAATCTATCCAAAACCTTTTCAATGTATGCATTTTGACATAGTCCCAAGGTCATATGAGATTTGTCTCTATGGATCTCTATACCAATAACATAAGAGATTTCACCCATATCCTTCATCTCAAAGTTCTGCGATAGATAATCCTCAGTCTTATGTAATAATTCAATATCGTTATATGCAAGTAAAATATTATCCACATACAAGACTAACAAAATAAACTTTCTCCCACTCACCTTGATATATATATATTCATCCATAATATTCTCAATAAAACCATATAAAAGAATAGTATTGTGAAATTTAATATGCTATTGGCGTGAGGCATGTTTAAGCCCATATAGTGATTTATTTAACTTGCAATATAACTGATTATTTTGCCCAAGTGAAAATCCTTCAGGTTGTTTCATATATACATCCTCTTCAAGATCTCCATTTAGAAAAGCCGTCTTCACATCCATTTGATGTAACTTTAAATCTATATGAGCTACTAATGCCATAATAATTCTCAGTGAATTTTTAGTTGAAACTGGAGAAAATGTTTCATGAAAATCGATTTCTTCATTTGGAGTAAACCCTTTGGCTACAAGTCTGGCCTTATATCTCTCGATATTACCATATAAGTCTCGTTTAGTTTTGAAAACCCATTTACAACCAACAACCGAGGCCCCTCTAGGAAACTCAACAAGATCACATACTTGATTCTTTGCCATAGACTCCATTTCTTCTTTCATGGCATCATACCATAAACTAGAATTGTCTCCATTTACGGCTTGTGAAAATGACTTTGAATCATCTTTAGGTCGGACATCAATGTCAAATTCTTGAAGGTGATATACAAGGAAATCACCAGAAATTGCTGATTTTCTTAACCTTGAAGATCTTCTAGGTCCAACTTGTTCATCTAAATTTTCTTGATTTTGGATAATAAGTTCCTCATTAACTGCTTCCTCATAAGATGGTTCATCATGCTGCAGTTCATTCTGAATTAGTTGTTTCTCAACTTGATTAGGTAAGCCTTCTTGAATAGGCATAACCAATTTTGGAATAAATAATTCATTAATTATAGATGACGAGCCAGGATCCTGTATTCCCTCAATTCTTATCTTGTGAGGAAATTCACTATAATTCGAATCCTCAAGAAACTTAGCATTTCTAGCTTCTACAATTCTTGGCGTGTACGATGGACAATAAAACCTGTAACCTTTAGAATTTATTGCATACCCAATAAAGAAGCCACTTTCTATTCTTGGGTCAAACTTCTTTATGTGAGGATTGTAAATCCTCACCTCCACTTGACAATCCCATACATGCATATGAATTAGACCCGGTTTCTATTCTTTCCAAATCTCGAAAGGAGTTTTTGGAACTGCTTTAGACGGAACTCGATTAAGTATATACACCGCTGTTTTAAGCGCTTCACTATAAAGATACGATGGTAGATTAATATTACTGGTCATACTTTTAACCATGTCCATTAATGTTCTATTCTTTTTTCAGTCACACCATTTTGTTATGGTGTATCCGGTATTGTATATTGGGCAACAATACCATCACTTTTAAGGAATCGAGCAAATGGACTAGGCATTTGTCCTTTTTCAGTGTGCCTCCTATAGTACTTTCTACCCCTATCCGATCTCACAACTTTTATCTTCTTGTCCTTTTGTTTCTCTACCTCAGCTTTGTAAATTTTAAAAGCATCAAGTGCTTCAGCCTTATCATTTAGGAGGTATAAATACATGAACCTAGAATAATCATAAATAAATGAGATGAAATATTTTTGACCATTGAGACAAGTGATTGGAGAAGAACCCCAAATGTCTGTATGAATAATTTCAAGACATTATGTACTCCTCTTAGAACCTTATTATTAGTTTGCTTTCCCTTTATGCAATCCACGCAAATACCAAGATCAGTAAAATCTAAATGATGAAGAATCCTTTCATTTACCAATCTTTTTATTCCGTTAACTGAAATATGGCTGAATCTCTTGCGCCATAATTTAGAGGATTTTTCCTTAATTATACATTTTTTGTTGCCAATGGTTTCAACATTTAGTGAAAGCAAATTATTTTCAAAAATAGGATCTAAATCAAGCTTGAAAAGATTTTCAATCAATTTTCCAGAACCAAAGCAAACATCATTTTTATACAAATAAAATCCATTAGTATTGAACTTTATGACATAATTACAAAGACTTAGTTTTGATACAGAAATCAAATTTCTAGAAAATGAAAGTACATAAAATACATTTTTTAAATCAATCACAAAGCCAGAGTTTAAAACAAGTCGATAAGTTCTCACGACCTCAACAGGTGACCGCATCCCATTTTCTAAATAAATGCTGGACTCATTTTCCACTGGCCTCCGCCGGGTTAGGAAATCCTACATGGTATTGGCAACATGAATCGATGAACCAGAATCAATCCACCAAGTATTATTAAGGATATGACTAAAATTAGATTCATACAAACATATGAAATGAGATTACCTTTCTTAGCGGGCCATTTCTTATATTTGAGGCAATCTTTCTTTATATGCCTCTTTTTCCTACAAAAAAGCACTTCGGCATCTTGTCCTTATTCTGCATAGGCTGCTTATTCTTCACCTTGGACTGATCAAATCCTCTCTTGACTTTGAATGCATTTCTTTTAGCATGAGTTGTTATATTAACACTTTGTATAATCTCATGTTTAAGTCTTTCTTTCTCTTGAACACACATAGTTAGGAGTTCATTTACTGACCAAATCTCCTTATGTGTATTGTAAGAGATCTTAAATGGTCCAAATTTTTATGGAAGAGAAGACAATATGAAATGCACCAAAATTGATTCAGACGTCTCTATCTTTAGGGATTTTAGTTGGGAAGCTATATCCCTAAGTTGCATTATATGCAACCGCACTCTTTTAGAGCGGTCATACTTTGCACTTGTTAGCTTCTGAATTAAGATCGTTGCTAAAACCTTATCACAAGTGATGAATTTTTTCTCAATCTTCTTCATGGAATCCTTTACTTTATCGCATTCGGGAATTGATCCCCTAATGCTCCTACTTATATAGAATTTCATGAGCATCATGCTTAGACGATTTGCACGCTCCCATTTTTCAACTTCAGCCTTTTTGATTGGCTCCGTTGTCTTTGTGGGAATAGGGGACATTCCCCATGAAGAGCCAAATCTAAGTCTAAATAACCAAACTTTAGAAGGATTTTATCCATCCAGTCCGAAAAGTTATCATCACACAATAAAAGAACATTATTAAGTACAGGGACAGGAACAACTGCATAGTTAAATAAAACAAAATTAATGCTACGAGTGATCCACTTTAGTTTAAAAAAATAATGACTTAAAATTTTCTTGTGGGTAGAGCTCCTATATTTACAATAGATTCATTATTTTAGAATTTAGTAAAAACCAATAAAGTTCAATTTTAATGAAAGAGGCTCTTCACTTGTGGATATAAGATGTTTCTTCCATTAAAATCTATTTTATTGTCTTAACCTAATTAGTACACATATATAACTACTTCCCTATAGGGTATAGTAGGCATACATGTATATTAATTGCAATACTAGATGTTTAAAAAATAATGTTAACAAAAAGGTCACATGTTCATTACAAAACTCATGAATGTTGTGGCTATTTCACAAGTTTTAATAAAATTGTTACAATTAAAACATTAACATTTACATCTAGTGGTCTTTTATCATGCATAACACATAGGATTGTAATTTATACTTTAGCATGTAATTTACTTCATATAAATTGATATAATTTTGATTGAGTTGCTAATGAAAATTGGGGGTGGGGATAGGGGTGGGGGGAGGAATAAGGCTAATCTCTATTGAGTAGAGTATAAAAGCTAATCTCAAATAAAGTAGAGCAAACAAATTTATTTTAAGAAAATTCTCTTATTTTAATAGCAACCCAAACCAATAAAATAGAGTATATGAAGAAAGAAGAAGAAGAAAAAATACAAGCTAGTCTTTATAGAGTAGAGCTTAGAAACCAATCTCTTATAAAGTAGAGCGCGTAAGTGTAGACTATTCTCTATAGAATAGAGCTTAGAATCCAATCTCATATGGAGTAGAGCGCATATACTAATCAATTGCATAACACTCTTTTCTCACACATAAACTCTTGACTCTTCGAGAAAAAGCAAAAAATAACATTTTTCCTTAAACATCAAGGGTAAAAAGATGGGAATTTATGCATGGAAAATAATAAAACATGGCCTCATAGAATTAACTACAATACAAAGAATCTTACAAGTCAAAGCTTACAAGTTCTTCAGGATAATTCATATAAGAGCCATGTTGGATCTCAATCCAAAAAAAAATTAATCAACGCATATAAAAATTCTATTTTTAATAGAGAGAAAAATCGGAACTCATCTCCCTTGGGAATCTAGTTAATAGACAGAGAATTAGAATTTAAATTCCATTCTCTCAATCAACAAATCAACATGTTAAACCCCCCAAAAAAAATCAAATTCCATGCTCTGATACCGATTCAAAGACTTAAAAGTATGATTAACTTATTTAATAATGTCATGAACATGCAATACATGAACTTACCTTCAGCCATGATCGGAAATAGAATCTATAATTCTCCTTTTTGATCCTTTCTTCTTACCTATTTCATTATCTTAATGTTTATCTTTTGATGGAAAATAAACTAATCTGAATTCATAGGGATTGAAATGCGTAGGCAATAACTCTTTTATATAACGCTTCCATCAAGGAGTTATGCAACTACCAAGTAGTTATAGAAACTACTTTATTTTATGCTCAAAACTTAGTTTAATAAGATATAGAGTCATTATATCTTACAAGAGAGATGATGTCAAGTTTAGAATTTTATCAAATCTCTCAAGGAGCATTGGTTCATAGTTGGACTCCATGATGGAAGGCTGATGATGATGCTCTCAGAACTTCTAAGCTGTCTATCAAATGATCCCTTTTCTCCTATTATATATAATCGTTCGTTTTGCAAGTATGCGGTCATAGGCTGAAATTCTTCAAACACCAAACTTTCTACCATTCTCATGAAAAATGCCTCCTTTCGTTTGTAAGTTTCATGAAATGTAGGTGGAGATAATTAGATAAATGATGTGATTATCAACATGAATATCCAACTATTTATTTCTGTAGATGATGATAACTGAGTTTACTGCAAAGAAACAAGAAAATTGGTACAGTTCGAGCCTGATTATCCCTAAACCCAATGAATAGTGGCCCCCTTACGTGACTGCTGACTACTAATAACGTTGGCTTAAAATCTTCAAAAAATAAAAAATTGACCAAACAATATGGTTTGCATAGTTATGCATAATCTACGTTCCGTAACATGGCCGGGTATGTGATTAGAATAATGAACACTAATAACCATCAATCAGGTGGAAGTATATGGTGCGTGGATTTGATAACATAAAAGAGCTGAAGTTTCAAAGTATGGATCATGATTCATAATGAAGGAAGCAATTTTAGAATAAGTGTAACTTGAAAGTTTTGTGATCAACCTGTAAAGTATTTTTTTTTTTTTTTTAAATAACATTGCAAATAAGGAGATAGGGTGGCTACACTATAAAAGCTTGTAGAAAGGGCCCGTTTTAGTAAAATAGAAATAAGGAATCAAAAATGTGTTGTTAATCCAGTGTTTGATATTTGACTAGAATATGGGACTCCCAACAAATGCACATGTGAGTACTGGGATCTCAATCACAAATTATTGTTTCGTTTATTTGATATTAGCAAGTTTTATTGTATTTCATACCGCCCACTCCTATTGGTTTTGGTATATAAATAAGTGCTACTGAGCTCCATCTGTTACATAATACAGGTTATAGGGATTCCAGGGACTTGAGATGGAATCAAACAAAAAGGATACACATTCGTGGCTAAACCAGACGACTCAGATACACACACGAGTGCAACGAACATTTCACGAAGATCCGAAGACCCATAAAAATACATCTTGGATTCAAAATGACATAAATCAACCAAGAAAGTGGGTCCCCAAACCAGGGGACCCAATTCAATGTTTTAGCCGCCGGCGGTGATGTGAGCCCTATTTGGGCCCAAGTTTCTTATGTCCAAAGATGGGGTCAATTGGATTTAGTTTGACCGCGGATCCGCGGTCAATCTAATTCTTTTGGCCGCGGATTGACGCTCAAACCGCTTCGATCATGGTCATCTTTCAGGGCAGCTTCGGCTTTTGGAAATAGGCCCAAACTAATACAGAGAACCGACATCTAGAGGCTATAAATACAGCATATCCTCAAGGCAAAATCAACACTCAATTCCTAGGAGTAAATAAAATAGCTTAGATTCTTTTCTTGTATCAGGGATAGCTTGGGATTAGAGTAGCAACTATCATCCTCTTCTTTAGCTTAGATTAGGGTTTCTTCCAAGTGTAATTTTCTCTTTTCTTTTGTAATTTCTTTATGATGTAAACTTCTCTTTGTAATAAAATCTTCTCTTGTAATAAAAGCTTCTCTTGTAATAATTAGATTGTGTTTTCATTGACCTCTCCTCTCTTCTTCTCTTTGTAAAGGAATGAAATGATGCATGATGGATGTGTTGCTCCTTTGTAAGGAATACCAATTGCTAGCAACCAATTCTTTGTGATTCTTTCTCTTTCTCTTTGTGTTTCTTTTCGTTTCATTTTGCAATGGTTTGTAGTGAGTGGTTTTTCATCTTGCTTGTGATGAGGAAAGGGTATTGATGGATGGTTTTTCCTCTTTAGCCTCTTCTTTGATCCAATTATAGAATTGAACCTCAATTCAATTATCAACAACCTTCTAAGTTGGACGTCTCATCCTCGCTAGATCTCATTGTGAAGCTAGCATGTTGACTTGATCTGATGATGAGAATAAGTGTTGATTGATTGAGTTGAGGGTTAGCAATAATGTTAGGGAATGGAAGGATAGAGTAGTAGCGTCGCGATGTAACTTGTAGTATGGTAGGCTATACCTCCTCTCAAACCATTTCTCCATTGCGCTCTCATTCCACATCCGCTCATATTAGTGTTAGCACAATTCACACAAGTTAATTATTAGTTTTGGTGTAGAATGTGATGGTTTGACAATTCATACACATAACACTAGACTAGTAGCTAGCTAGGGTCATCAACCTTGCGAGATGCGAATGAGTATGTGATTTGCCGGTTTATACTCCCTAGCCTACCCGCTTGGAAAGTTATTCCGTACTCTTCACAATCATTTCGTAATTAGCAAGGGAAAGGATCGAAGGAGTTAGGGTGGTTTTGACGTTTGCCTCTATCCAATCCGAGTCCGAGCAAGTATATCTTTATTTTACACTTACCTACTTTGTAGCAACAAACTATAACTCAACCCCCTTTCTACTAAGATCATATTAATCATTTCCCATTAGAAGACATCTTCCTCGTGGTATCGACCTGTATTCATCGGCTAGCTTCATTACGACACCGTTCTTGATTGCGGTCTAGGGTTAGGATAATACATATTTTCATATTAATCAAATGACATCGTTGTCAGGGAAGATAACTTTCTAAGAGATTCGATTATTCCATGCTATTTTTCTTATTCAAAACTTATAAAAATTTGTAAACTGAAAAAAACATAAAAACATTTTGTTATTTTTTATGGTTTTTTCTTAGTTGCTTCCACCGGATTTATTCAACATACTTGAGCTTCAAATCTAGAACCGGGGATACATTGAAGCATTTTTCAAGAGGAGGAAAATTAGTGCCAAAGGTCGGGGGAAGTTTGACCCCAAAGTACTATTTTTCAAGAGGCAAATCCCATTCAAATTTCCGCTACCCGAAAATTTGATTATGAATTTGGAGCGGAAATTTTGAGCACTCTCTCCCTCTCATTCTAAAAATCCAATATGCTTGTGTTTTGTGCAGGTTTCTTTGCTTGTGCCGCTATAAAGAAAGTGTTGCTTTATTTATGTTATTTTAGATTTTTTTGTGTTGCATTCATAATAATACGGATTTAAGGGCAAATCATCCAAAATAAAGATAAGGTGGGGATTTCATCGTCCTCCCTTAGCCCACAAATCACAAACTCCTTATCTTGCATAACCCAAGTTTTAATATAAAAAATACTAGACTTTAGGCATAAGGATTCATGTTCAATAGGACAAGGAAAATTGAAGGAGTCTCACTTTCATAACTTGCCATCTTTATCGATGTCTGGAAAAGTGTTCCGCAGTTACGCCTCTAAAGAAAAGTGGTTACTTAATTAAGATAGTTGCAAAAGCTTCTATAACCTCCCACTTATTCTTGCACTTACCTGGTCGACGAAATAGTTAGTTGTGGCTTTGATTATCTTTGACACTCTACTTAGAAGTTAGGAGCGGGTCTGGTCGGACTTAAGTTTATATAGAGCTAGGTTTACTTGATCTTGTTTGATTTGTGATTGTGGGTGTCCGTTGTAGTTAGTTTTTCTTTTCATAAAACTCCAAAAATTTATAAAAACTTTTTCAATCCCCTTCTTTTCATTTCAATTTCTTTCACTTCTCTTATCATGGGTGACCCAAAACGATCATCTTTTTATGAGCTTAGTACTCCGGACTATTCATCATCATATTGTTCTTACGTACACAAAACCAAATGAGTGGTAGAAATTATAATGATGTATACATAGCCACCACTTCTTTGAGAAATAGGATAGAAACTTTTGAAAATGACAATGGGACACCACCGACTACTCAATATACCTTTTGTATCAATTGCCAAAATTCGGATCGTATTTATCTAAATTGTCCGAGGAACCAACCAAATATTTTGAATCAAGGCACGCATTCGGAAGGTCCTCATCCCGGTATAGGCCAACAATTCCCATCATACCCTTCCTATAATGTTGGTCTTCTATTCAATTCAATTCCAAATCACCCGGCATTCACTACTCAAAATTTCATAGAACAACAATTTCAATCATTTCCATATCAAAATGTTGATCCTAATTCCAATTCTATCTATGATGCTGGTCCACCATCCAATCTTATTCCACCTTCATATTTCCTTTATGATTTCCGTTTGGTAACCTTGATCCTGGTACTCATATTTAGACTTATGAAGGAGTTATATTGTAAATTTCCTCTTGTAAATATGTAAGTAATTTTTCCTCTTTACCTTTTTCTCTTTTCTACTCATGCATTGCATATTTCCACATCTCGAATATCACTTCATATGACAGTGAGGATATTTTCAAATTTAGGTTTGGAGGTATGCCCGGTGAGTTTTTCATTTTTTGCATCCTTGCATTGCACGTTTTATTCCGTATGTCGCATTTACGCGTTTACTTCCTTTATCTTTTATTTTTGCAATTTTTTTCTTTTCTTTGCACGTTTAATTCTGTTTTGCATCATTCTCCATTGCATATAGAACTAAACATATTTTCAAAACATAAAAACTTTGAATCAAGTTAGTTAGTAGGTCTCTTTTAGTTCGAAGCCAAAAAAATGAAGTCGATATAATAGAAATGATTGAGCCCTAGTTGTAGATAACTATTTTCCGAAAGATAACACTTCTAGAGTTTGGTCATAGTGAATATACACCTTATCTTACACTTATCTTAGGTTTTGGGATGCAGATATTTTTTTGCTTGATATATCTCCGTATATATATGAAAATAAAATTAAAAAAATTAAAAATTGAAAGAAAATATATAGTAAGTCTTTGTTTTGAGGCCTTGGTTATTTGAGCAAATAATCTTTTAGGGTATTTCCTCACTTGATGCCCTAAGACCATCTCATTATTGTTAGTTATATGTATGCCCTAGAGGCCATTACTGTACATACGATGTATATTTTAGTGGATGCTTGGACATATATAGTGAGGACTTTCTTACTTGACATGATAGTATGCTATCTGGTTGATCTTTATCTTAACATGTACTCTGATTATCTCTATGATACATGTTGATAAAGCCCTTAAGATGAGTACTTGACTACCAGGACTATGATGCAGATCATACTAGTGGGGACAGTATAGTCGCTAAGTACATCCTTCAAATGTTCTTAGTCGTAGGTGTATCGAGACAGGGTATCGATATACCAGAGTAGACTAGCGTATAGCTTCTCGACCCATGTAGATGGGCGATGGATGATCCCATATCCATTGGTGTTTGATGTCAGAGACAGTATACGGGTGCTCAGTGGAGAATGGGTACACTGGACGGACTCGCCGAGAACTCCCAGATGGTATTATACCTCACGTCAGATGGCGGTTCTCTGGTGACACTGGTACAGGTTAGTCTGTAGACCCGAGATCGTCATAGAGTCTTGTGTGATTCCCACTGTGATTTGATTTCCACCTTACCATGTTCAAGAAAACGTGAAAAACGGTGGCTTTTGGGTACAGTCCCGAATCACATGGAGGCAATGAGCGATAGGAGGGGTTTCGTCTCTCCTGGTATTGGGAGTTGATGTTGCGCTGTGTTCGATTGGCTATAACTGGAAATCCCTGGCCAGGGTTGCTGAGATATGCTGATAAGTGTTATCAATAGTTTCTCTAACTGTTATGGACCTCATATCGACACGACTTATCGGTTACTGGGGTCTGACGTTTACCACCCCTAGACTGGATATGCGACATATCAGACGAAGAGACCGGACTATACGAGAGTATTACTGATTGGATTCACAGGAGAATGTACAGGCTTGCTTGTTGATCTTCTGATCGCTCAATACCTGGGTGGCTGTTACATTTAGCTGACCGCTTGCAGCTTATGGGTGTTTGATATGATCATCACTTACTGCCGGCGTATTGACGATTCCTTAGAGTCCTACACAGAGGTTTCCTGACTCAGGAAAAACGGAGTAGGAGCACATATGCGATATGTGCGGGACCGAGAATAATACGAGTATGTGATACCGTATTAGATTCTCGCGATATGTGATATCGGCCCGGGTATATGTGATATAGTCGGGTCATCGGATCAAGTGTTGATTCGATGAACTGATACAGATTATATTAGTCGGTTATTTGATAATAGCCGGATTATCGGATCAAGTGTTGATTCGATAATTTAATGTATAATTATATATTTGATATATTACATTATATTAACTAATATAAGCTCACTTAAAGATTCTTTTTCTTACTTGGATAATACATTGATATATATGCGATATATGTTAATTGTATTATTTTATTTTGTTACATTATATATTATATATGTGATATATAATATTGTAATATGTTAGGGTTACAAATGCAACTAGGGTTTTGAGACTTAACCATATTAGGGTTTGGATTAGGGTTATTGTTTTGGATGAGCTTTATGGAAACTTCTTGAAGCTTTGACTTTGTCCATTTTTCTTTGATATTTTGGAGAGATATTTATTAACCCAACCCAAACCTTAACCCATGGTAAAGTCTCTACAAGGGTTAAACATGTCATGCTTAACCCTAGATTGCATTTCTAACCTCAACAACAATTTATTATTCATCACAAAAGAATTTCTTCTTCTTCTTCCTCTCTTGAAAGCTTTCTAGCTTTTCATAAGTGATGGATATTATGTGAGAAATTGAAAATAAAAGAGAGCAAAATTCCTACTTCATCATCCTCATCTATTCTAGCCACTTAGATTAGGGTGTTTGCTTTACTAATATATGATTAGTGAAGCAAGAGCTTGTGTTAGTGTTTCTTCAAGGTAGATCATCTTAGTTTTTGATGATTGGAAGTAAGGTTGCATCTTTCTCTTCATGGAGCCTCTCTAGAGTCCGGGTACTTGATGATCGCAGCGAAGAGACCTCAACACGGAGCTTATGAAGTGAAGGAACGGACTACAAAGGTTGCAATCCCTAACTCTTAGATGTTAAAGTGTTAACATGCTACTTTTGTTTAATTCTCTAGTTAATGATCTAGGTTTAGGGTTATCTATAATGGCAAATTTTTGAAATTAGCATGTGTGATGCCACCCGAAACCTTGCTGCCGTTGTAGGTATCCCAACAGTGGTATCAGAGTCTAGCTAGAGAATTAAATGGATAAGTGTAGGATTAGGAAACCGAAACAACTCTGAAACACCCGATGCAAAACCCTAGTTTCCGTCGAATTATTTCTGGAGTCAAAATTTTTTTCAAACATGTGAAGAAGATTGTATGTGATAATTTATGAACATGGACCAAACCCCACCCCCTGCTTGGATTTTGGCCGAGCATATGGCCATGAAATCCGAGTAGGCCGGCCCCTCAGTATATTCTGGGTTCCTGGTTTGGGTCATGTTCAAGTCTCTGGGGTTTGGTATTTTTGGTGTTGTTTATTTTTGGTAAATTTGCATGAGATGTTTATTTACTCAAAAGATAATTCGGAGTGTTTCGTATTCGCAATTCTAGCTTTGTTTCGGTTTTTTAGACAATGTTAAAAAGTTTGAACGGATATCAATAACTCACTTTTTCCCCTGCCGGAAAGAACATTCAAAGTCGTGCAAGTAAAACGGTGGACCCTCTAGAAGAACAAAAACCTTAACTCGATTATGCGACCTTCTGAATTCCCTCTAAACCTTAGGGTTTGTGGTAGTTCGGTGTTGCCACATGTGAGGCGTTGGTTTGACCCTTCTACGGTTGGACCATTGGTACTGTGGCATGTGATGGATGCTTTTAAACTAAGTTCAAGTGTTGAGCAAATAGGGAAATTTTGGGTGTTTGTTGATTCGATCAGAATGTTTAATATCGTCTAACTTTTTCTGTAATATGATACAATATTTGGAATCCACAAATGTAGTTATGAGATAACTAATTTGAATGTTATAAATCTAGAAGTTTAGTCTCATTTGATCGGTTGCCACGGGATTTTGATGCGATCAAAAGTTCGTCGCAATCACGTAGCGTATGCAGAAACTCGTCGAGTAAACTTAATAGATAGACACGCCCCATAGCCCCGACCAAGTGACTGTAGGAGAACCCCGTCGCCAAAAGCATCCGTTCGGGTGCTCGCGGCAGCGGTGTTCCGCCTTAATGTACTTCGTCGACGGCACCAGAGGGTGCGTCCGTCTACTAAAGTTTCCGACGAGCATTCGATCAGGATGTTGGGAATCTTTTTGAATTGTCCAACTAGATATTGAAAAGTGTTTTCGATATTGAGACTAAAATGCGGGGTTTATAATTGTTAGGCATGCGATGTCTAGGGAATTCATTTGGTTAGGCATGCGATGTCTAAGGTGGTTGCGGATTCCAACTGTTGTAGTTTTTCACTTTCTTTTCTGCGACCATAAGTGTAATATGTGGTGTATCGCCGGTTTCGTTGCTATACATCAACGACAATTGGGATACGCATATTTACTTACGTTGATGACATGTGATGTTATGTGTTGCAGTGATATGTTATATTGGATTGTCGTGTTTTGAATAGCCGGGGTTTTTATGTGAGATGAGAGTTTTTAATTTTCATTCATGTAAAATTCATCGTATATTATATTCTTTTATTAGGGCACTTCCGGGTTGAGGATGATGTCACCATTGTATATTATTTACTTTTCCGCATTAGGATAGACCCAAGGCGGGGAGCACAAGTAACCGGGTTCTAGGGTCCAGAGGGAGACCATCTCGAGGGGTCGAGACCGGGTGTCCTAACTCTAAAATTGGTAGGGTTACTTGCCGCTCTTGTAGGGTTCTAGGGGTGTGGGATTGGCTATTCATCACGACCGTAGAATCCGTGTTTTATACAGGCTCGCAACAAAACACGGACCTCCTAGTATATCCAATATTTCATATGTTTCTTCTACTGCGATATCTGTGATGTGATCATTTGATATGTTGAGATAGATACTGGATATAGTATATGTGATATATTATATAGACGTTGCTTATGTTTTACACCCACGCTAGCACTGGCCCGCTCTGCCTTTAGTTACCTAACCTAACGGTGCACGAGGGGACATCGAGGCGAATGCGGATGGCATAAGCGTATGTTGTATTTATCTGTGATGTTTAGGTAAACTTATATTATGGGACATCATTAATGAGATTAATGAAATAAAAGAAACCTAAAGATGTTGTGGAATTGAATTTTCAAAAACGGGTAGCTCTAGTTGTTGCTTTGCATAGCGGTGTTCCTTATAGAACATCCGACACCTTATTCGATAAGGAAAGAGCCGAGATCCCTTCACCGGGAGAGACCTCTTTAGCAATAACTGGCAGATGCTACAACCCTCAGTTTGTCTTTTGATCGCTTCTATAGTTCTTGCTTTGCATAGTGGTATTGTGAATATCCTGCACCTCATTCGACTAGGAAAGAGCCGAGATCCTTTCACCGGGAGTGACCACTTTGGCAAAACTAGCAAAGGCCTTAAAAAAACTCCATTTTAAAATCATTTGATTTTACAACGATATCAAGTTCATTACGCAAAGGGTTTTCATAAAAACCTGTCGTAGCCCTCTGTCATTTCAGATAAGTACTTCATAGTATTCATGTTGCGTTTGTTGACCTTGTCAAGGTGCAGTGTGCGGTAGCTATTTATACTTGTATGCATAAGCATATGATGCGATTGAGTTAGGGTAGTCGTGCGACCTTGTTGACCTTATCAAAGGTCATGCGGGTGGGTTTAATTCAATCAAGAAATGACGGGTTGAACATGACTTGCGGTCTATGGTTTGTTGACCTTATCAAGGTCATAGATCGCTCGGGGCAAAATATTATTGGGAATTTCAAGTGTTCAAATTTGCAATGAGATTGCATACCTCCTATGAGATAGTTGGATCCCGATACCCACTGCGAGTAAGAGTTACTCCTGGGAGAGTTTTACACATTATAATTAGCCGATTAAGTAGGTGTCTAGAAAGGTGTTAACGGGGTTACGCCCCTGGGAAAACGAGGTTTATCTTAATTAGGTCCGTGCAAAAGCACGGGGAACCTCCTTCAAAGTACCGGCACTGGCCTGGCTGAAAGATTGGCGAAATTGTAGAGTGTAATTAATCCCGTCTAGTCTTTCCTTTTAGGGTTTGAAGGAGGATTTAACAAAGACAGTGGGAGCCATCCTGATTAGATATATTAAGAACCAATCTAATCATGCAAGAGCATACACTGAGTGTTTTCTTCTCTCTCTCTCTCTAGGTAGCGACCATGTCACGCCTTAATTAAGATAATAATACGGATGTATTGACTGAACCCGCTTGTTATACTGTGTTAGGGAACGTTGGTCCCGCTCCAACTTATAATTATTATAAGACCGAGAAGGAAATAGGGGATTACCAGGATTCCCGTGCCGCCCAAACGAAGAAAGTTTATGATGATGCATCTTCTTTGGGTGTGTTTATTACAAGAGAACTGTTTCTCAGTATCCTTTACGTCCTGGGTATGTGATACCGGATCAGGATCCCGCATATGTAATATGTTACATGGGCTATATACAGGTAGAGAACTGAGAACGGGTGATAAGTTTTAAGAGTTAGAAATGGTGCAATTGTTGTAACCAAGTATGCTGGCAGTTATCACCCTGTATTACCAAAATACATTGATTCTGAACGAATGTTATTAGATACCGAACCTGATATACAACATCATATCAGTATCTTTATTTAATAAAGAAGGATATAATTTTGTATTATTGGACAATATTTTGAACATTTTCCTATATCAAAAGTTGATCGCTTCAGGCACGTTATCTAAAAGCATAGACGTTCTAAATCAAACTATAGTTCTTAACGTACAGAACACACACAAGAGAAAGAGTTAAGAAATGAACAAATTCTTCTTGAGGTATTGTAGAATAGGTCATATCAATGTGACCCGACTAGCTGAAGTTACATAAAGATGCATATTTAAATCAGATTGAATTTACATTTTGTGAAACTTGTCAGTCATGTCACAAAGATAAGATGACCATAGCTCCGTTTATTGAAAACAAAGAAAGAGTTAGTGAACTCTTGGGATTGATACATGATGATGTATGTAAGGTCCCCTGTCTACACATACCAGGATCGGTTCTTTGTACTTCATTACATTCACTGATTATCTCTCAAGATTCGGACATATGTTCCTGTTGAAACACAAGTCTGAACCTTTTGATAAATTCAATGAATATAAGTCAGAAGTAGAGAACCAAAATGGGTATAAGTATTATGTCCTTTGATGTGATCAGGGAGGAGACTACTTGAGCACGGAATTCTTGGACTATTCTAAAGGAGAATGAGATTCTCTCTCAGTATTACTCCTCCGTATACACCACAGCACAATGGTACATCGGGGCAGAGCAATCGCGCCCTATATGATATGGTGTGCTCTATGATGAGTACTACTGAGTTGCCTATTTCCTTTTAGGGGTTATGCACTTGTGAAGTTGCATACCTATTGAATAGGGTTCCAACCAAATCAGGTGCCTACCACTCCATATGTGATATGGAATAGGAAGAGCCCATGTCTTAAGTATGTTAAGATTTAGGGTTGTTCGGCCTATGTCAAAAGCATGATCCGGACAAACTCGAGGCAAGGTCAGTTCTGTGGAAATTTGTTGGATATCCCAAGCATTTGCAAGGGAATATCTTCTGTCGAACCGAGGAACAAAAGGTGTTTTATTTCTTGGCATGCCACATTTTTGAGAAAAAGGGAATTTCTTGTGAAGAAATTAGTGGTCATGAGGTAGAACTGGAAGGAGTTCCATCTATACAAATTGCAGCTGATGATTTGGTAGAACCGGAGGATTCAATAGTTTCCAACGAACCTCAGCCTCTCCGCCGATCTAGTAGGGTTCCTCATCCACTTAAGAGATACTTCGGTTTTCTCTATGACAGTGGGAGCGAGGATTGTATCATGAGATGATGACCCAACTAGTTTCAAGCTGGCCATCAAGAGTGGGGACTCTGTAAGAATGGCTGGATGCTTAGCGATCTGAGATGGAATCCATATAGACCAACAAAGTATGGACTTTGGTTGCTTTATCTGAAGGGTTAAATCCCCATCAGGAGCAAGTATATCTTGAGAAGATTACTTGGTATAAATGGAAAAGTTGAGACTTTCAAAGCAATGCTTAAGTCCATCCAGATCCTACTTGCCACTGCTACATACCATAACTACGATATCTGGCGGTTGGGTGTCAGGACTGCTTTTCTAAATAGTGATTTGGAAGAGAGCGTCTATAAATACACAGCCAGAGGGCTTCGTAGACAGTGGGAGCAGCGGAAACGTATGCAAGTTGCTTTATGGGTGTTCTCGGCCGAAAAGACGCGACCGGGATGTTAGGACGTCAGAGCCTGAATTTCGGGGGCAGATGCTAATTGGTGCTATCCGTCCACCTCTCCGAAGATGCCAAGTTGATTTATGACACCATGTATCGAAGGTTTAAACGGATGCGGCCGATGTAGCAGACTTCGTCAGATTCCCCCTCATTTGAGGGGTTTTGATTGTGGGGACGCTTGCGCAAGCCCCTGCAGTTAATTACGCTACCGCATCGCGGCAACCATTTTCTCTTTCTCCAGATGGTCACTTCGTGTCGTGGGTGTTTGTTTTATTTTTTGGTTGCCTGTGGATTGTATACGGAGACTAATTTATGTTGTCTCCCGTAGGGCGTGGATTAGTCCAAATCCATATTTTCATAGATTTGGGTTTGGGGGTTGGGTTTAAGAATACATTAGTCTCATTTGAAACTAAGATCAACTTAAACGTTCGTTGATGATACGTTAGTCTAATTTTAGACTAAGATCAACTCAACGGGATCATTTAGATCCAATAAGAGAGCATTTTGGCTCTATTGTTTAGTTTAGGGACATTGCGGTCGATTAGTTTCCATGGGTTTAAGGGCCCCACAGACCGAGGTTAAGGACATCATAGTCCATAGGTTTAAAGGGACCCCACAATCCGAGATTAAGGACATCATAGTCCATGGGTTTAAAGGGACCCCACAGTCCGAGGTTAAGGACATCATAGTCCATGGGTTTAAGGACCCCACAGTCCAGTTTAAAGATGTCATATTCTATGAAATGTATGGTTGTCGGGACCCGTCACCTCTCTGAAGACGTTGAAGGATTACAACAAAAAATATCGGAAGAGTAAAGAGATATACCCTTGAACCAATTTTGGTTGAGAGATCTGTAGTCTAATTTGAGACTAAGATCAAAAGATTTGTGAGCATATGGGCTCAGTTAATCTGAATTGAGGACTTATGGCCAATCTTGGGCTAAGTCCAATCAAGTTAAAATGTTTAACATTTATTTTGGGCCGTTGAGCATTTATTTGGGCTTGGCCCTTTTAACAATACTGAGCATTGACTTGAATTCTGACAATATTTTTTCTTTTATTGAATGTTGAGCATTCATCATAGCTCTGGGCTTATTAAAGAACAATTTATATTATGTCAACGCAGCACATGGTGCGCTTGGCGCTTTGCGCCAATCAAAGAGCGCAGTGCGCTTCTGCCGAGTAGCGCACACGTGGTGCGCTTGGCGCCGAGCACTAGTCTATGAGCGCATTGTGCTGATTTATAAGCGTAAAGTGCTATTTTATGAGCACCAAGCGCTATCTGTTTAGTGGCGCATACGTGAGGAGCACGCGGTGCGCTTGGCGCTGAGCGCCAGTCCAAGAGCGCAAAGCGCTAGTTCAAGTGCGCAGAGCGCTAGCTGTTAAGTGGCGCACACGTGGTGTGCTTGGCGCTGAGCGCCAGATAATGAGCGCTGTACGCTATGTTTGGAGCGCTAAGGCTCTTCAAAATTAAGAGCGCCAAGGCTATGCAGCGCTTTGCGCTAGATGTGGAGCGCTGAGGCTCTTTTTTGATTAGGAACGCCAAGGCTCTTCTTTTATGCAACTTAAATCAGTTTGCGCCCTGAGAATTAAATTCTCTTTTATAAGAGATTTTGTCTCAAGGTTCTAAGAGCAAAGTTCTTATTTTGTAGGAGATGTTTCAATCTCTTATATTGATGAAAGGCTTTGCCTTTATGGATCTGTGATCCTTAAGAGAATTGAATTATTCTCCCGTCCTTTTTTATAGTGAGATGTTCATGTTCTCCTTATATAAAAGACCTTAGTCTTATAGATATATGATCTGTGAGAAGAATTATGTTCTTCTTTTTATTTTGTCATGAGATCTTTTGATCTCTTTGTGAAAGACCTTTGGTCTTATAGATTTATGATCTTAAAGAAAGAAGTGAATTCTTCTTTTTAATTATGAGATGATTTCATCTCTCTGTTCTTTTACCTTGAAGAAAAGAATTTCTTCTATCGAGAGCTTGGCTCTTCTTTCTGAGATTTTCTCAAAGCTTATGGGGGGTTCCTCTATATGCTTCTGTATATCCTGAGACTTGAAGTCTGGGGGCCCTTATATAGGGCAAGCTGATTTTTTCAATCAGTTAAGGAGATCTTTTCTCCAATTGATTTGGGGATTTCCCCACCGTTGGATCTTTGATCCAAGGGCTTCTGATTTACAGAAGGCAATCTTCTTGTTTTTAACATGATTGAGAAATCTTTTCCATACAGAATTTATTCTGTATTTTGGTGATTTTTAATCACCATTGGATCATTGATCCAACGGTGCTCTGATTTACAGAGTACAATCTTGTTGTTTGGAAAGATTTTGAAGAATCTTTCCTTAACAGAATTTAATTCTGATTAGTTAATGATTTATCATTATTATTGGATCTCTGACGGTGGGGAGCTTTTAGTTCCAACGCCAGCGCACCCGTGCTTTGCACGTGGTGCGCTGCTTAGAGCGCAGCGCACGTGGTGCGCTGCTTAGAGCGCAGCGCACTTAGCGCTAGCGCACCCGTGCTTTGCACGTGGTGCGCTGCTTAGAGCGCAGCGCACTTAGCGCTAGCGCACCCGTGCTTTGCACGTGGTGCACTACTTAGAGCGCAACGCACCCAGTGCTAGTGTACACGTTCTTTGCACGTGGTGAGTTACTTAGGGCGCAGCGCACTTGGCGCTGCATTTGAAGCGTTGCTTTATTTCAAAATTTGAATTTTAAATAGAGTTTTGCTCTGATTGGGGGAAGCAAATGCCCCCCACCGTTACGCTCACGTGGCCCACACGTGAGTGCAGCGGTGGCAGCATCTGCGCCCTTGGATCAACTAAGAAGTAGAAACGGCATCTCAGTGCCTATAAATAGGACTCTTGGCTCTTGAGATGATTTCTGTTCATCTTCTTCCTTCTGAGAATTTTATTCTATTGCAGAGCATAGCTCTTTGTCTTAAGAACTTTCTTAAGGACAGAACTATATCAAAATCTTAGGTAAAGATTAAATATTTTAAAGGACCTTTTAATAATCCAAGGTTTCATCCATTAACAGAGCTTTGCTCTTCACAGATCTTTGATCTAAAGAAAAAACCCTTTTAGGGTTTCATCAACGGAGCTTTGCTCTCATGAACCCATAGATCTACAGAGATCTTTTCTTGGGGTTTCTTAGCCCATGAACAGAGCTTTGCTCATAAAGAACTCTTAGAGTTTGTTCATAGATCTTGAAGATCTCAGAATTTTTAATTCATTAAAACTCTTATTTTAAATTTTCTGATGGTTATTCCATCGTTTTTACAGAGCAAGGCTTTTAGAGTTTTCTTGAGGAATTTTATTCCTTCATCATTAGAGTTTGACAGATGTCACTCTGTCACAGAGCACTGCTCTCAAGGGGAGATTTACTCCTTAGCCCAAGGGGTTCTCATTAAATGAGAATCAATTGAGGATTTCCTCATTTAATTGACAGTCTCATCAAATGATGAGTCTGTTTTATTAATGATGCAATGTCATCTGGATTATGTGGGTCCCTTTGGTCCCTTTTCACTGCATTGCTGTGTGGTATGAATTTTAAAGTACCAAGTGTCAGAATTTAAATTATAGCACTGACGGTTGACTTTTGTTCTTTTTCGCACAGGTACATGTCTTTCGACACTTCCTTCCCGTTCGTCCGCTCAGAAGGCGGATTCCCCGAAGCGCCCGTAGACCGAGAGGTTCTTGCGCTGATCAAAGACCATGACTCGAAGCATAAGAATCTTCATTTATGGGGTAGATGGTATGATAAATTATCAGAGGCTGCCGGAGCTTTTCTTGTGCAACACCCTCGGAGCCTATCTCTGCGATCCCTTATGCAGATGCACCCCCGATAAGCTATACTGTGGAGGAGGTGAATTGGACTTCAGAAGGTCTCCTTTGGCCTTCTATTGCCGCAGTACCCGTGCAGCCGTCGATAGCTTTAGACACTCTAGGGCGGCGCATATGTCAGGGCGAGTCAGGCCCTTAGGGACATCCCTACAACATAGGACTAACTCCCCGTCACCCGGCCGGATAATAATAGTAGGCCCGATATATTTTATCAGCGAAGAAGTTGCAACTGTTGAAGCTTGGAATGTACCCCCTGCGATTTACGCTTCCTTGTTCCAGTATTCTGCACCTCCTACATGGTGGATCAAGGCGTTTCTAGAGCAATGGAACATTCCAACCCACACCTTCCACTTATTGGATTGAGAAGTCTCCATTTCCTTAGAGGAATTTTCCGAGGTCTCTGGTTTACCCGTTAGGGGAGAGCATTATGAGGAGATGCTTCCTCCGGATGAGTATATTTTTGCCACCAAATCAGTGGTAATGGGTCTTACCCCAGAGAACGCCATTCAACACCAGTTCCCAAGTTTGATAAAGGTGTTGAATATGTATGAGAGCCTCTTTCTCGAATCCGGAGGCCGTGGGGTTACCTTTACGGATTTTATCGCTCGTTTTCTCCGTGCGGAAGTTTTATCGCGATAAGGTGAAAAGTTTGCCAAACTTGATGATCCTTTCGGCTTTGGCTTGGATCGCCGGCCAATATTGGAAGCCGATCAAAAGGATTTCTTTCTTCCAAACGTCGCGATTGTCCCCTTTTCAGAAATTGCCGCTCCAGGCATCGATGAGGAAGCGTTCTTTCTAGGGTTCCTGGGTTTGTGGTTAAGTTGGTACGCGCTTCCCATGCACCCTCGCTATATGAGGCCGTCTGTCTTCTACCCCGCGCATCGAATGGTTTCCAGGATATAAGTGGCCATCGGGATTGCTGGGTTAGCCCACCTGTATCACGACCTCAGCTTGGCGGCGGATACTACTGAGCCAGGGGTGCATCCTGCCAACTTCTCAATGCATTATTTCACCCCATGGCTCGAGTTGCACGTACTTAGGGTCTTCGGTATCCACATAAGACCTTCTTTTTATGACAGATGTAAGTTCCCTCGGATAATGCGGCTAGTCGACGCATCCATCGTAAGTCCGACACCGTGGGAAGCTAGGGGTTTGCTCCTTCATCATGCACGGTTGGAGATGGTATGTCTTTTACCGATAAAATTTTGACCGTCGGCCAGGAATCCGCGAAGACGGTGCTGCCATTGCAGGACATCTTTAAAGACGGGGCCTCTGTGTTGAAAGCTCGGGAGATTCTTCATCTGTACTCCATCAGGCCGGGCTTTCTCGTATTTAGGAAGAATGATGCGGCGTTGTTCATAAGATACAATCCGCATCGTTTCGCCCAGCAGCTAAGCTATAATCAGGGCGTCCCGCTTGAGGCTTTCCTGGAAGAACCTGCTGCTACCGAAGAAGGTATACGAAGCGCGCTGCATCATTTTATGCGCCTGAACACGGGATCCAACTTCTTCATTAGTGAACCGAGATGTGTTCCGAAGGCCCTGAATGTGTATGTGGTGTGGTATCAACATTCGATGGGCGCCGTCATTAGGGAGGAGAAGCGATTGCTGCTTGATCGCAAGGGCACCGCTCCGGCTGGTAATCCAAACGTCCCTCTGAAGCGACGGACCATTGTCCGTCCTCCCTTAAGAGAGGTTGCTGCGGTCGAGGTCCCGCATGATAGGCCTGAGCTACCGATACCCCGTGCTCCCGTGGAAACGGTGACTGTGGCGTCTCCCGAGTCTGGCGTGGGTTCAGATATCGGGACTCGTCATCCTAAGGTGCTCACCAAGTGTAAGGTTGTGCTAGCGGCGACCGGTACTCGACCACAGAAGAAGAAGAAGTCGATTCTTTCTGTCGATGTTGTACTCGGCCAGGAGCCTCATGCTCTTTATAGAGAGGGCCTGAGCGAGTATGGGACCAACGAAGGCCTATTCATAGTGCCGGATGATACCGAACTCGAGGCTGCTATTGCATCTTCTGAGCGATTAGCAAGCTAAAAAGTGGGACTAGCCATCCTCGCACAATCAAGTAAATCTCAGTCGTATCTTTTGTAATTGCATTACATTTTTATTATCATGTTTTGACTGACACTTTTCCTTCTTCAACAAGCATTTCCACTGAAGAGGCTCTCGCGGCTTCCCTCAAGACTTTTGAGGAGGAGGAGAGGATTCGCGCTTCGCTGGGGTTGATATATTTCGGGTCATTGTGCCTTCGTTCGCCTTTCTTATGGATAATCTGACCCCTTTTTCATCTGATCGCAGGGATTACCTCGATTCAGGTTATGCCCAGTATAGTGCCAATCCCGCGGGGTGATGTGGAGATGCTTCCAGGGCCAGCTATCGAATTCCCGGCCTCCTCAGCATTGCCAAAGGAGGTTTTACTTAAGCAACCGATGACGGACGCTATAACGGCTCCAGAGGTAGCTCCTGGCATGGGCGATGACATCCCCTTGACGGAGGTCTTGAGAAGATCAGCTTTCACGGCCCGGGCGGAAAGGAAACGCAGGAGGCATGCAGCAAGGGAACGTAACGCCGCCTTGGCCGCGGGTGCAGGCTCGAGCGCTGCTTCTCCTGTCCCTGCTTCTTCAGAAGGTGCTCCGGTTGCCCTGTCTATCGCTCATAGACAGGCGATACACGCGACTCGGGAGGCAGCTGAAAGGCCATCTCAAGGTGTCACGACCCGAAAGTACGGAACGCGACTGGCACTTAGATTACGAGACGTCTAGAGGCGTACCGTAACCTAAGTCAGCCAAAGCCCAGAAGAATCTAAACCAAAATCAAAAGAGAGTGAAGGAAAACCTTTAATGAAAATGGTTTGTAAATCAATTAAGTTGCATAGAATCCCTTTTTAAAACATCAAAAATTTCTGAAAATTTCGGCAGAGTCTCCCCTGTATTTTCTATCCCCCAAAATGGGTACAACAAGATAATAAACCTGTAATCATAAAAATGGCATCCCCAAGCGGGAGCTAGCTCTTCGCCCAAGGTGGATCACAACCACATGCAATATAATAGTAATATCAAGAAAAGAGCATAAAGAAACGCAAAATACCAGAAAACACATGTCGGCTCAAGTGAGCTCGACCCAGAAGAAACCACAAATATACATATCTCTCAGTCTCATCACTAGGTCGCATATACAATATAAAGTGGTAGATGGAGAATACTAGATACAATGATAAAGCAAAAAGAAATAAAGTATACTCGCAACCCACCTACGGGCGATGTCGCGAGTCTGAGCAAAAGGAACTGATGATAAGATAGCCCGCCGCTACAAAACTGACGGGTCCGACCTGCAAGACACTGTGGCACAACGGGGGTGAGTTGCCAGCTCGTGAGTAAATATAACATCTAATAAGGCAATCGTAAGAATGCACGCAATGCACCACAACATGCATGTCCATATGTGATATAATATCTCTAATATGCGTGCACAGGTATGCAATGTCATTATTAAGTCTTTAAGTATTTTAAATGCTAAGGGTATTGAATTCCTAACTTTTTAAAACAAGAATATCTGTATAATGGCTAAGTACCATCAAGAAATCATCTGAAAACCCGTGTCAAGCATCGACACCAAATAGGAATCATATCTGTCTCAATATCGGGCTCCGTCAGTCCGGATCGGCCCATATCATAAATCTCACGACAACGGTCGGTATCCTCCGGATATCCGCCGCGCCAGACATCACCGGTAGGTAGTCTTCCCCTGCCAGGCTCATCGTCTACAACTCGATCTTCTTGCCCCGGGGTACCATACCGGGCCCACCATGTACCCGAGACGGTTCATCCACTCCTCGAATCGGGTCTCGAAATCCAACAGAAAACATGAAAACTAATGGTGGACGACACATACATCACGAGAAAACCGCAACTTTGTTTTGAAGATGATAAATATAAGGTTTTGTTAAATTTTTGCGGTTTTCCCCAAAAATCCAGAAATCGCAGCAATACTGAAATCATCAAGAAAATCATAATGTCCACATGTTATATATGATAAATGTCTATGATATCAATGCATACGATGTGAATTTTGCTAGAAATCTATATAAATATGATGATGATGCGAGGTATACGTATGCTATGCAATTTCATATATCAAGTATGAATGCAAGTGGCGATATTATGATAAACAGGTTCTATAGTGCACATGGCATGGCAATTACCAAAGGCGTGTGTGTCACATGAATAGTGCGCGTGCAACAGATGCCAATGGTAATGGTGTTCGTGTCCTACAAAGTGATATCGCATAAGTATGGATGAATGTCCATGCAATCTAATATACTGTTCGCTATAAGGGTATGCAGTGTACATGAATGGATAAGCTAGCTAACAATATGAATCTTGCACAAAGTAGGGTAATCCTAACTAGGGGGCGCATCGCGCCATCGACGATTCCCCCATAGATGAATACATCTACTCACCTGAAATCTCCGCTAATCTGATCCGGCCACCGCCTTGCCTTTTCGCGCCGTGTCCGATATTTCCCCGATCGATCCTATATTTGCACAATATCAAGCATAAGATTACAAAACCTAACACAATGCAAGTCACAACATACAATTATCCACGCCCTCGTATTAATCATAGCATGCACTCGGTGCGCGGAAAAACGCACGAAAATCGCTAACCTTTAACTAGAATTGTCATTTCGGGAAAATCGACTAAACTACAATCCGACTAGACGAAACCCCGCATTCGCGCACTCTAATAGTCTTATACGAAGCTAATTATATCGCTAACATAACGCAATTTGGTCGCATTCCACTTTTCGTAAAAATCTAGTAAGCAATTTTCTAGCCGATTCGATACAAACATCGCAATTTGTCGATTTAGCAAGCGTATCATTACACAATTAACCATTCTAATCAATTATATAACCAAAACCCTAACTTAATTTTTACAACCATGCTTCAAACCCTAACTCAACATCAAAACCCATTCTTGAATTTTCAAGACAACCCATTATAATGAAATTAACACTTTAAACATCTAATTTAGCATAAACAAACTACAAATTAGCAACTAGTTTAGGATTTTACCTCACCAATTGAATCCTAGCATAATCAAGTCACCAAGAAAGCCTCCTTTCATCAAGTTTTTGAACTAATTTGGGTTGAGAGAGATTGGATTAGGGTTTTGGTTTGAATGGAGATGGAAATTTGTTGATTTTTATGAATTTTTGCTATGAATTTGAAGCAAGAATGAAGTGAAGAAATGGGGAGAGCTGCTGTTGAGGCTCGTCCAGCAGTAGGAGGAGGGGGTTTGTGGATTTTTGGAGAAGTTTCTAGGTCTATAAACATCATATGTTATCATTTAATGCTTTCATGTCAACCTTTTTACAAAAAAAACCCATTTTTACTTCATTTTTTCACAAATTTTCCCACCCTAAAACCAAAAGTTTGCAAGACATGATATAATTTTATTAACACCATATTTTAGCTTATAAAGACTCCTAATTATGAAATTTACCTAATTAAATTTGTATTTATCACTAATTTAATGTATTTAAAAAGGCTTAAAATAATAAAAAAATAATTAATTACGATTTTTTTTTATTTAACTAGATAATTATAAGTGACATTTTAGTGACAAAATTATAGTAATATCTTATCTAAATTTTGTATAATTAGGTCTACAATGAAAAATACCTAATTTGACTTTTTACGGAAAAAGCCGAAAAATTAGCCGATTACCGAAAAACTGCCTAAACGATTTTCGAAGGGTTACAATCTTCCCCCCTTAAAGAAATTCGGTCCCCGAATTTAGAATTTAACTACGCGTACCTTCAAAAAGATGGGGATATCTCTTCCTCATCTCGACCTCGGTCTCCCAGGTGACCTCCTCGCTGTTCGGGCCACGCCAAAGGACCTTGACGGACGGTATGACCTTCGACCTCAATTTCTTCACCTGCCGATCCAAAATGACCATCGGCTGCTCGGTGAAAGAAAGATCACGCTCTAGCTGGATCGTCTGGTGCTGAATCGCCTGGGAAGGATCATGAAGGTACTTGCGGAGCATCGAGACATGGAATACGGGGTGAACATCGGGGAAACTGGGCGGAAGAGCTAACTGATAAGCGACTGGACCAACACGCTCTAGGATCTCGAAAGGACCAACATATCTAGGACTCAGTTTCCCTTTCCGCCCAAATCTCATCACACCTTTCATCGGAGAGACCTTCAGGAAAACATGATCGCCAACAGCGAACTCGAGTCGGCGACGGCGCCTGTCAGCATATGATTTCTGCCTGCTCTGTGCCGCTCTCATTCTGTCCCGAATCAGCTGTATCTTCTCGGTCGTCTCCTGTACAATCTGCGGCCCTAAAATACTGCTCTCCCTGAGCTCTGTCCAACATACAGGCGATCGGCATCTCCTCCCATATAAAGCCTCAAAAGGTGCCATCTGAATCGTCTCCTGGAAGCTATTATTGTAGGAAAACTCGATCAAAGGTAAATGACGATCCCAGCTACCACCGAAATCTAAAACACAAGCTCTGAGCATGTCCTCAAGAGTCTGAATCGTACGCTCCGACTGACCGTCAGTCTGAGGATGAAAGGCTGTGCTAAAACTCAATCGGGTGCCCAAAGCTTCCTGGAGTCTCTGCCACAATCGGCTGGTAAACTGGGTGCCACGGTCGGACACGATGCAAGTTGGAACGCCATGCAGTCGCACTATCTCATCAATATAAACCTGGGCATACTGAGAAAATTCAAAAGTGGTCTTCACTGGCAGGAAGTGAGCCGCTTTCGTCAGTCGATCCACAATCACCCAAATAGAGTCGTACCCTCGACTGGTCCTGGGTAGACCCACAACGAAGTCCATGGAGACCTGCTCCCACTTCCACTCAGGGATGGGCAAAGGCTGTAACTCGCCGGCTGGCCTCTGGTGCTCGGCCTTGACTTGCTGACAAGTCAGGCATCTGGACACAAAGTCTGTAACATCCTTCTTCATCCCGTCCCACCAGTAAACCTCTCTCAAATCACGGTACATATTGGTGGAACCTGGGTGAACACTGTATACTGATCTATGTGCCTCCTCGAGAATATCACGCCTCAGTCCTTCTGAATCTGGCACGCACAGTCGAGTCCCAAATCGAAGTATCCCCTGATCATCAATCACGAACTCAGAAACTCTGCCCTGCCGAATCTGCTCAATAGTCTCTAAGATACGGGCATCGCCGGACAGTGCCTCGCGGATACGGTCAAGTAACTGTGGGCGTGCTCTGAAATGGGCCAGCTGTCCCCCTGTAGGAGTAAACTCGAACTGCACTCTGCTATCACATAACACCTGCCAATCCGCCGTCGACTGCATCTGCACTGCGCTCAAACAAGATAAGCTACCTTCAGGCCTCCTACTCAAAGCATCTGCCACCACATTCGCCTTGCCCGGATGGTATAGAATCTCGCAGTCATAATCCTTCACCAACTCCATCCAACGGCGCTGTCTCAGGTTTAGATCTCGCTGCTGGAAGATATACTTCAAACTCTTGTGGTCAGTAAATATCTGGCACGACTCACCGTATAGGTAATGTCTCCAGATCTTAAGTGCAAATACCACTGCAGCCATCTCTAAATCATGGGTGGGGTAGTTCTGCTCGTGTTTCCTCAGCTGCCGAGAAGCATACGCGATAACTCTATCGTGCTGCATCAACACACATCCCAGCCCCACTCTAGAAGCATCACAATATGCCACGAACCCGCCTGATCCTGAAGGCAATGCTAACACTGGAGCAGTAGTCAGACGAGTCTTCAACTGCTGGAAACTATCCTCACATGCCTGGGTCCAATCAAAAGGAGCCCCCTTCCGGGTCAACCCGGTCAGTGGTGCAGCAATGCGGGAGAAATCCTGGACGAAACGTCGATAATAGCCGGCCAGACCTAGAAAACTGCGAACCTCTGTAACTGATACTGGTCTAGGCCAACGCTGAACTGCCTCGATCTTCTTTGGGTCCACACAAATACCATCTCTCGTCACCACATGACCCAAGAAATCGACACTGTCTAGCCAGAATGCGCACTTGGAGAATTTGGCGAATAGCTGATGCTCCCTCAAAGTCTGCAATGTGATACGTAAGTGCTGCTCATGCTCCTCCCGGCTCCGAGAATAAACCAAGATGTCGTCAATGAACACAATGATGAACTGATCGAGATACGGCCTGAATACGCGGTTCATCAAATCCATAAATGCTGCCGGGGCATTGGTGAGCCCGAACGACATCACCAAGAACTCATAATGACCATATCGAGTACGGAAAGCTGTCTTCGGAATATCCTCCTTCCGAACCCGCAACTGGTGATAACCTGACCATAAATCAACCTTCGAGAAAAACCCTGCACCCTGGAGCTGATCAAATAAGTCATCAATGCGGGGTAGGGGATACCTGTTCCGCATAGTAACCCGGTTCAGCTGACGATAATCAATGCATAAGCGCATACTTCCGTCCTTCTTCTTAACAAATAAGACGGGAGCACCCTAAGGTGACACACTCGGTCGAATAAGCCCTTTATCCAGCAAGTCCTGTAACTGATCCTTTAGCTCTCTCAGCTCCGCCGGGGCCATCCGATAAGGCGGTATAGAGATAGGCCCCGTGCCGGGGATCAAGTCAATACAGAACTCAATCTCGCGCTCTGGTGGAAGACCAGGCATCTCGTCAGGAAATACATCAGGAAACTCTCTCATAACAGGGACCTGGTCCAACGGAACCTCTGTGGAGCTAGTATCACAAACATAAGCTAAGAATCCCTGACACCCTTTCCTTAAGAGCTGACCAGCGCGAAGAGAAGAAATCAAGCTGGGAAGGGTAGCGCTACGATCTCCCTGAATAATAAGTACCCGGCTCACCAGGAAAACTGAATCTGACTGCTTTTTCACGGCAGTCCACGGATGCATAACAGGTGGCTAGCCAGTCCATACCAAGAAGAACGTCAAAGTCTAGCATATCGAGGAGAATCAAATCAACTGAAGAATCTCTCTCCCCGATACGAATGGAACATGATCGGTATACGAAACGGGCAACAAAAGACTCGCCTACCGGGGTAATAACGACAAGCGGTTGATCTAACGGAGAAGACTCTCGGCCCAACCTCGGTGCAAAGTACGTGGATACATAGGAATGTGTGGAGCCTGGATCAAATAATACCCGTGCATCAAAAGAACATACTGGCACAGTACCTGTCACGACGGCATTGGATGCCTGTGCATCCTGAGGAGTCAACGCGAACACTCGGGCATGTCCACCACTAATAGCTGGCTGTGCTCTGCCTCTACCTCGGCCTCTGCCTCTGTCGCCTCGTCCTCTTGGAACTGGACCGCCACGCCCACGGCCTCTAGAAGCATCTGACTGACGTGGAGTATCGTCAGGAGTAGGAAGTAAAGCTCTCTGAGAAGGTGGTGAGGGTGGTAAAGTCACATGCGGGACTGTCGCCGCTCCCTGGCGTCCCATGGTACAGTCTCTGACACGGTGATATTGACTCCCACACCGAAAACATCCTGGAGACGACTGCTGGGTCTGTGGATATGAACCAAATAACTGACCTCGTCTCAATCCTCTGCCTCCACCATCTCCCGGAAATAATCTATCACGATGTCTGCCCATCTGCCACTGAACTGGCGTATCAGTACGAATCCTCTTCGGCCCAGAAACGACCGGAGTCTCAGAAATACGCTCCTCCAAAAGTAAGGCTGCATCCATCGCGGCTGCGTATGTATCAAAGTGCTGGGTGCCGATGGCAAGGAATAGCTATGTATCAAGCCCTCGTACAAACCTCTTTATTCTCTTCTCTTCTGTGTCGACTAGGTACGGAGCATATCGAGACAACTGGGTAAACTGTATATCATACTCCGACACTGTCATCCCAGGAGTCTTGCGCAAAGACTCAAAACTACGGGCTCGAGCATCTCGGACACTCTCCGGAAGAAAACGGGCAAGAAATGCAGATGTAAACTCATCCCAGGTCATAGAAGGCAGACCTGCAGCTCGGCCTCTCTCTACTGAGTCGTACCATGTCTGGGAAAGACCCTCCAGACGAAAACTCGCAAACTCCACCAATCTATCATCAGAACACCTCAACGAACGGCAAATCCGAGCCATCCTATCAAGAAATGCCTGTGGGTCCTCTGTCGCATCTGTACCGGTAAAAGCTGGAGGTCTCAATCTCATGAACTCCTGTAGTGAAACAGGGATAGTCTCCATAGTAGCAGCAGGAGTGACCATCTGTGCAGCAGGTACGATCGTGGTCTGTGCGGTGGAAGGAACATCCTCGCATCTCTGTGCCCGGCTGGACTCAACTAAAGATTCCATCATCTGCCGCAACTCTTGCATGCCGGCCTCTAATCTGGCAATACGGTCAGGATAAGGCGGATCAGTATGACCCTGAGGGGTAGGTGTATCATCCCGCTCGATCCTCGCCTCAGACGGGCCCGCCCGAATCTCATCCCTAGCGGCAGCCCGCTGAGCTCTCGTAGTCTTTGGCGGCATCGAAGCTGGAATAAGAAACAGGACTGATAAGATCATTGCAATTGAATCAAGGAATGCAAGGAATCAAGAAAGGAAATACAAGCAATTATGTCCTAAGGTCACTTAGGCGGAGTACCGTATCGTAAGTATGCCGCGGATCATACCCACGCTACGCCACTCTGCTTAAGTCACCTACTCCATCTACCAAGGCCGTCCTACACTCAGAAAGGTAAAACCTACGCTCTGATACCAACTTTGTCACGACCCGAAAGTACGGAACGCGACTGGCACTTAGATTACGAAACGTCTAGAGGCGTACCGTAACCTAAGTCAGCCAAAGCCCAGAAGAATCTAAACCAAAATCAAAAGAGAGTGAAGGAAAACCTTTAATGAAAATGGTTTGTAAATCAATTAAGTTGCATAGAATCCCTTTTTAAAACATCAAAAATTTCTGAAAATTTCGGCAGAGTCTCCCCTGTATTTTCTATCCCCCAAAATGGGTACAACAAGATAATAAACTTGTAATCATAAAAATGGCATCCCCAAGCGGGAGCTAGCTCTTCGCCCAAGGTGGATCACAACCACATGCAATATAATAGTAATATCAAGAAAAGAGCATAAAGAAACGCAAAATACCAGAAAACACATGTCGGCTCAAGTGAGCTCGACCCAGAAGAAACCACAAATATACATATCTCTCAGTCTCATCACTAGGTCGCATATACAATATAAAGTGGTAGATGGAGAATACTAGATACAATGATAAAGCAAAAAGAAATAAAGTATACTCGCAACCCACCTACGGGCGATGTCGCGAGTCTGAGCAAAAGGAACTGATGATAAGATAGCCCGCCGCTACAAAACTGACGGGTCCGACCTGCAAGACACTGTGGCACAACGGGGGTGAGTTGCCAGCTCGTGAGTAAATATAACATCTAATAAGGCAATCGTAAGAATGCACGCAATGCACCACAACATGCATGTCCATATGTGATATAATATCTCTAATATGCGTGCACAGGTATGCAATGTCATTATTAAGTCTTTAAGTATTTTAAATGCTAAGGGTATTGAATTCCTAACTTTTTAAAACAAGAATATCTGTATAATGGCTAAGTACCATCAAGAAATCATCTGAAAACCCGTGTCAAGCATCGACACCAAATAGGAATCATATCTGTCTCAATATCGGGCTCCGTCAGTCCGGATCGGCCCATATCATAAATCTCACGACAACGGTCGGTATCCTCCGGATATCCGCCGCGCCAGACATCACCGGTAGGTAGTCTTCCCCTGCCAGGCTCATCGTCTACAACTCGATCTTCTTGCCCCGGGGTACCATACCGGGCCCACCATGTACCCGAGACGGTTCATCCACTCCTCGAATCGGGTCTCGAAATCCAACAGAAAACATGAAAACTAATGGTGGACGACACATACATCACGAGAAAACCGCAACTTTGTTTTGAAGGTGATAAATATAAGGTTTTGTTAAATTTTTGCGGTTTTCCCCAAAAATCCAGAAATCGCAGCAATACTGAAATCATCAAGAAAATCATAATGTCCACATGTTATATATGATAAATGTCTATGATATCAATGCATACGATGTGAATTTTGCTAGAAATCTATATAAATATGATGATGATGCGAGGTATACGTATGCTATGCAATTTCATATATCAAGTATGAATGCAAGTGGCGATATTATGATAAACAGGTTCTATAGTGCACGTGGCATGGCAATTACCAAAGGCGTGTGTGTCGCGTGCAACAGATGCCAATGGTAATGGTGTTCGTGTCCTACAAAGTGATATCGCATAAGTATGGATGAATGTCCATGCAATCTAATATACTGTTCGCTATAAGGGTATGCAGTGTACATGAATGGATAAGCTAGCTAACAATATGAATCTTGCACAAAGTAGGGTAATCCTAACTAGGGGGCGCATCGCGCCATCTAGACGATTCTCCTATAGATGAATACATCTACTCACCTGAAATCTCCGCTAATCTGATCCGGCCACCGCCTTGCCTTTTCGCGCCGTGTCCGATATTTCCCCGATCGATCCTATATTTGCACAATATCAAGCATAAGATTACAAAACCTAACACAATGCAAGTCACAACATACAATTATCCACGCCCTCGTATTAATCATAGCATGCACTCGGTGCGCGGAAAAACGCACGAAAATCGCTAACCTTTAACTAGAATTGTCATTTCGGGAAAATCGACTAAACTACAATCCGACTAGACGAAACCCCGCATTCGCGCACTCTAATAGTCTTATACGAAGCTAATTATATCGCTAACATAACGCAATTTGGTCGCATTCCACTTTTCGTAAAAATCTAGTAAGCAATTTTCTAGCCGATTCGATACAAACATCGCAATTTGTCGATTTAGCAAGCGTATTATTACACAATTAACCATTCTAATCAATTATATAACCAAAACCCTAACTTAATTTTTACAACCATGCTTCAAACCCTAACTCAACATCAAAACCCATTCTTGAATTTTCAAGACAACCCATTATAATGAAATTAACACTTTAAACATCTAATTTAGCATAAACAAACTACAAATTAGCAACTAGTTTAGGATTTTACCTCACCAATTGAATCCTAGCATAATCAAGTCACCAAGAAAGCCTCCTTTCATCAAGTTTTTGAACTAATTTGGGTTGAGAGAGATTGGATTAGGGTTTTGGTTTGAATGGAGATGGAAATTTGTTGATTTTTATGAATTTTTGCTATGAATTTGAAGCAAGAATGAAGTGAAGAAATGGGGAGAGCTGCTGTTGAGGCTCGGCCAGCAGTAGGAGGAGGGGGTTTGTGGATTTTTGGAGAAGTTTCTAGGTCTATAAACATCATATGTTATCATTTAATGCTTTCATGTCAACCTTTTTACAAAAAAAAACCCATTTTTACTTCATTTTTTCACAAATTTTCCCACCCTAAAACCAAAAGTTTGCAAGACATGATATAATTTTATTAACACCATATTTTAGCTTATAAAGACTCCTAATTATGAAATTTACCTAATTAAATTTGTATTTATCACTAATTTAATGTATTTAAAAAGGCTTAAAATAATAAAAAAATAATTAATTACGATTTTTTTTTATTTAACTAGATAATTATAAGTGACATTTTAGTGACAAAATTATAGTAATATCTTATCTAAATTTTGTATAATTAGGTCTACAATGAAAAATAGCTAATTTGACTTTTTACGGAAAAAGCCGAAAAATTAGCCGATTACCGAAAAACTGCCTAAACGATTTTCGAAGGGTTACAATCTTCCCCCCTTAAAGAAATTCGGTCCCCGAATTTAGAATTTAACTATGCGTACCTTCAAAAAGATGGGGATATCTCTTCCTCATCTCGACCTCGGTCTCCCAGGTGACCTCCTCGCTGTTCGGGCCACGCCAAAGGACCTTGACGGACGGTATGACCTTCGACCTCAATTTCTTCACCTGCCGATCCAAAATGACCATCGGCTGCTCGGTGAAAGAAAGATCACGCTCTAGCTGGATCGTCTGGTGCTGAATCGCCTGGGAAGGATCATGAAGGTACTTGCGGAGCATCGAGACATGGAATACGGGGTGAACATCGGGGAAACTTGGCGGAAGAGCTAACCGATAAGCTACTGGACCAACACGCTCTAGGATCTCGAAAGGACCAACATATCTAGGACTCAGTTTCCCTTTCCGCCCAAATCTCATCACACCTTTCATCGGAGAGACCTTCAGGAAAACATGATCGCCAACAGCGAACTCGAGTCGGCGACGGCGCCTGTCAGCATATGATTTCTGCCTGCTCTGTGCCGCTCTCATTCTGTCCCGAATCAGCTGTATCTTCTCGGTCGTCTCCTGTACAATCTGCGGACCCAAAATACTGCTCTCCCTGAGCTCTGTCCAACATACAGGCGATCGGCATCTCCTCCCATATAAAGCCTCAAAAGGTGCCATCTGAATCGTCTCCTGGAAGCTATTATTGTAGGAAAACTCGATCAAAGGCAAATGACGATCCCAGCTACCACCGAAATCTAAAACACAAGCTCTGAGCATGTCCTCAAGAGTCTGAATCGTACGCTCCGACTGACCGTCAGTCTGAGGATGAAAGGCTGTGCTAAAACTCAATCGGGTGCCCAAAGCTTCCTGGAGTCTCTGCCACAATCGGCTGGTAAATTGGGTGCCACGGTCGGACACGATGCAAGTTGGAATGCCATGCAGTCGCACTATCTCATCAATATAAACCTGGGCGTACTGAGAAAATCCAAAAGTGGTCTTCACTGGCAGGAAGTGAGCCGCTTTCGTCAGTCGATCCACAATCACCCAAATAGAGTCGTACCCTCGACTAGTCCTGGGTAGACCCACAACGAAGTCCATGGAGACCTGCTCCCACTTCCACTCAGGGATGGGCAAAGGCTGTAACTCGCCGGCTGGCCTCTGGTGCTTGGCCTTGACTTGCTGACAAGTCAGGCATCTGGACACAAAGTCTGTAACATCCTTCTTCATCCCGTCCCACCAGTAAACCTCTCTCAAATCACGGTACATCTTGGTGGAACCTGGGTGAACACTGTATACTGATCTATGTGCCTCCTCGAGAATATCACGCCTCAGTCCTTCTGAATCTGGCATGCACAGTCGAGTCCTAAATCGAAGTATCCCCTGATCATCAATCACGAACTCAGAAACTCTGCCCTGCCGAATCTGCTCAATAGTCTCTAAGATACGGGCATCGCCGGACTGTGCCTCGCGGATACGGTCAAGTAACTGTGGGCGTGCTCTGAAATGGGCCAGCTGTCCCCCTGTAGGAGTAAACTCGAACTGCACTCTGCTATCACATAACACCTGCCAATCCACCGTCGACTGCATCTGCACTGCGCTCAAACAAGATAAGCTACCTCCAGGCCTCCTACTCAAAGCATCTGCCACCACATTCGCCTTGCCCGGATGGTATAGAATCTCGCAGTCATAATCCTTCACCAACTCCATCCAACGGCGCTGTCTCAGGTTTAGATCTCGCTGCTGGAAGATATACTTCAAACTCTTGTGGTCAGTAAATATCTGGCATGACTCACCGTATAGGTAATGTCTCCAGATCTTAAGTGCAAATACCACTGCAGCCATCTCTAAATCATGGGTGGGGTAGTTCTGCTCGTGTTTCCTCAGCTGCCGAGAAGCATACGCGATAACTCTGTCGTGCTGCATCAACACACATCCCAGCCCCACTCTAGAAGCATCACAATATACCACGAACCCGCCTGATCCTGAAGGCAATGCTAACACTGGAGCAGTAGTCAGACGAGTCTTCAACTGCTGGAAACTATCCTCACATGCCTGGGTCCAATCAAAAGGAGCCCCCTTCCGGGTTAACCCGGTCAGTGGTGCAGCAATGCGGGAGAAATCCTGGACGAAACGTCGATAATAGCCGGCCAGACCTAGAAAACCGCGAACCTCTGTAACTGATACTGGTCTAGGCCAACGCTGAACTGCCTCGATCTTCTTTGGGTCCACACAAATACCATCTCTCGTCACCACATGACCCAAGAAATCGACACTGTCTAGCCAGAATGCGCACTTGGAGAATTTGGCGAACAGCTGATGCTCCCTCAAAGTCTGCAATGTGATACGTAAGTGCTGCTCATGCTCCTCCCGGCTCCGAGAATAAACCAAGATGTCGTCAATGAACACAATGATGAACTGATAGAGATACGGCCTGAATACGCGGTTCATCAAATCCATAAATGCTGCCGGGGCATTGGTGAGCCCGAACGACATCACCAAGAACTCATAATGACCATATCGAGTATGGAAAGCTGTCTTCGGAATATCCTCCTTCCGAACCCGCAACTGGTGATAACCTGACCATAAATCAACCTTCGAGAAAAACCCTGCACCGTGGAGCTGATCAAATAAGTCATCAATGTGGGGTAGGGGATACCTGTTCCGCACAGTAACCCGGTTCAGCTGACGATAATCAATGCATAAGCGCATACTTCCGTCCTTCTTCTTAACAAATAAGACGGGAGCACCCTTAGGTGACACACTCGGTCGAATAAGCCCTTTGTCCAGCAAGTCCTGTAACTGATCCTTTAGCTCTCTCAGCTCCGCCGGGGCCATCCGATAAGGCGGTATAGAGATAGGCCCCGTGCCGGGGATCAAGTCAATACAGAACTCAATCTCGCGCTCTGGTGGCAGACCAGGCAGCTCGTCAGGAAATACATCAGGAAACTCTCTCACAACAGGGACCTGGTCCAACGGAACCTCTGTGGAGCTAGTATCACAAACATAAGCTAAGAATCCCTGACACCCTTTCCTTAAGAGCTGACCAGCGCGAAGAGAAGAAATCAAGCTGGGAAGGGTAGCGCTACGATCTCCCTGAATAATAAGTACCGGCTTACTAGGAAAACTGAATCTGACTGCTTTTTCACGGCAGTCCACGGATGCATAACAGGTGGCTAGCCAGTCCATACCAAGAAGAACGTCAAAGTCTAGCATATCGAGGAGAATCAAATCAACTGAAGAATCTCTCTCCCCGATACGAATGGAACATGATCGGTATACGAAACGGGCAACAAAAGACTCGCCTACCGGGGTAATAATGACAAGCGGCTGATCTAACGGAGAAGACTCTCGGCCCAACCTCGGTGCAAAGTACGTGGATACATAGGAATGTGTGGAGCCTGGATCAAATAATACCCGTGCATCAAAAGAACATACTGGCAGAGTACCTGTTACGACGACATTGGATGCCTGTGCATCCTGAGGAGTCAACGCGAACACTCGGGCCTGTCCACCACTAATAGCTGGCTGTGCTCTGCCTCTACCTCGGCCTCTGCCTCTGCCTCTGTCGCCTTGTCCTCTTGGAACTGGACCGCCACGCCCACGGCCTCTAGAAGCATCTGACTGACGTGGAGCATCGTCAGGAGTAGGAAGTAAAGCTCTCTGAGAAGGTGGTGAGGGTGGTAAAGTCACATGCGGGACTGTCGCCGCTCCCTGGCGTCCCATGGTACAGTCTCTGACACGGTGATATTGACTCCCACACCGAAAACATCCTGGAGACGACTGCTGGGTCTGTGGATATGAACCAAATAACTGACCTCATCTCAATCCTCTGCCTCCACCATCTCCCGGAAATAATCTATCACGATGTCTGCCCATCTGCCGCTGAACTGGCGTATCAGTACGGATCCTCTTCGGCCCAGAAACGACCGGAGTCTCAGAAATACGCTCCTCCAAAAGTAAGGCTGCATCCATCGCGGCTGCGTATGTATCAAAGTGCTGGGTGCCGATGGCAAGGAATAGCTATGTATCAAGCCCTCGTACAAACCTCTTTATTCTCTTCTCTTCTGTGTCAACTAGGTACGGAGCATATCGAGACAACTGGGTAAACTGTATATCATACTCCAACACTGTCATCCCAGGAGTCTTGCGCAAAGACTCAAAACTACGGGCTCGAGCATCTCGGACACTCTCCGGAAGAAAACGGGCAAGAAATGCAGATGTAAACTCATCCCAGGTCATAGAAGGCAGACCTGCAGCTCGGCCTCTCTCTACTGAGTCGTACCATGTCTGGGCAAGACCCTCCAGACGAAAACTCGCAAACTCCACCAATCTATCATCAGAACACCTCAACGAACGGCAAATCCGAGCCATCCTATCAAGAAATGCCTGTGGGTCCTCTGTCGCATCTGTACCGGTAAAAGCTGGAGGTCTCAATCTCATGAACTCCTGTAGTGAAACAGGGATAGTCTCCGTAGTAGCAGCAGGAGTGACCATCTGTGCAGCAGGTACGATCGTGGTCTGTGCGGTGGAAGGAACGTCCTCGGATCTCTGTGCCCGGCTGGACTCAACTAAAGATCCCATCATCTGCCGCAACTCTTGCATGCCGGCCTCTAATCTGGCAATACGGTCAGGATAAGGCGGATCAGTATGACCCTGAGGGGTAGGTGTATCATCCCGCTCGATCCTCGCCTCAGACGGGCCCGCCCGAATCTCATCCCTAGCGGCAGCCCGCTGAGCTCTCGTAGTCTTTGGCGGCATCGAAGCTGGAATAAGAAACAGGACTGATAAGATCATTGCAATTGAATCAAGGAATGCAAGGAATCAAGAAAGGAAATACAAGCAATTATGTCCTAAGGTCACTTAGGCGGAGTACCGTATCGTAAGTATGCCGCGGATCATACCCACGCTACGCCACTCTGCTTAAGTCACCTACTCCATCTACCAAGGCCGTCCTACACTCAGAAAGGTAAAACCTACGCTCTGATACCAACTTTGTCACGACCCGAAAGTACGGAACGCGACTGGCACTTAGATTACGAAACGTCTAGAGGCGTACCGTAACCTAAGTCAGCCAAAGCCCAGAAGAATCTAAACCAAAATCAAAAGAGAGTGAAGGAAAACCTTTAATGAAAATGGTTTGTAAATCAATTAAGTTGCATAGAATCCCTTTTTAAAACATCAAAAATTTCTGAAAATTTCGGCAGAGTCTCCCCTGTATTTTCTATCCCCCAAAATGGGTACAACAAGATAATAAACCTGTAATCATAAAAATAGCATCCCCAAGCGGGAGCTAGCTCTTCGCCCAAGGTGGATCACAACCACATGCAATATAATAGTAATATCAAGAAAAGAGCATAAAGAAACGCAAAATACCAGAAAACACATGTCGGCTCAAGTGAGCTCGACCCAGAAGAAACCACAAATATACATATCTCTCAGTCTCATCACTAGGTCGCATATACAATATAAAGTGGTAGATGGAGAATACTAGATACAATGATAAAGCAAAAAGAAATAAAGTATACTCGCAACCCACCTACGGGCGATGTCGCGAGTCTGAGCAAAAGGAACTGATGATAAGATAGCCCGCCGCTACAAAACTGACGGGTCCGACCTGCAAGACACTGTGGCACAACGGGGGTGAGTTGCCAGCTCGTGAGTAAATATAACATCTAATAAGGCAATCGTAAGAATGCACGCAATGCACCACAACATGCATGTCCATATGTGATATAATATCTCTAATATGCGTGCACAGGTATGCAATGTCATTATTAAGTCTTTAAGTATTTTAAATGCTAAGGGTATTGAATTCCTAACTTTTTAAAACATGAATATCTGTATAATGGCTAAGTACCATCAAGAAATCATCTGAAAACCCGTGTCAAGCATCGACACCAAATAGGAATCATATCTGTCTCAATATCGGGCTCCGTCAGTCCGGATCGGCCCATATCATAAATCTCACGACAACGGTCGGTATCCTCCGGATATCCGCCGCGCCAGACATCACCGGTAGGTAGTCTTCCCCTGCCAGGCTCATCGTCTACAACTCGATCTTCTTGCCCCGGGGTACCATACCGGGCCCACCATGTACCCGAGACGGTTCATCCACTCCTCGAATCGGGTCTCGAAATCCAACAAAAAACATGAAAACTCATGGTGGACGACACATACATCACGAGAAAACCGCAACTTTGTTTTGAAGATGATAAATATAAGGTTTTGTTAAATTTTTGCGGTTTTCCCCAAAAATCCAGAAATCGCAGCAATACTGAAATCATCAAGAAAATCATAATGTCCACATGTTATATATGATAAATGTCTATGATATCAATGCATACGATGTGAATTTTGCTAGAAATCTATATAAATATGATGATGATGCGAGGTATACGTATGCTATGCAATTTCATATATCAAGTATGAATGCAAGTGGCGATATTATGATAAACAGGTTCTATAGTGCACGTGGCATGGCAATTACCAAAGGCGTGTGTGTCACATGAATAGTGCACGTGCAACAGATGCCAATGGTAATGGTGTTCGTGTCCTACAAAGTGATATCCAATAAGTATGGATGAATGTCCATGCAATCTAATATACTGTTCGCTATAAGGGTATGCAGTGTACATGAATGGATAAGCTAGCTAACAATATGAATCTTGCACAAAGTAGGGTAATCCTAACTAGGGAGGCGTATCGCGCCATCCAGACGATTCCCCCATAGATGAATACGTCTACTCACCTGAAATCTCCGCTAATCTGATCCGGCCACCGCCTTGCCTTTTCGCGCCGTGTCCAATGTTTCCTCGATCGATCCTATATTTGCACAATATCAAGCATAAGATTACAAAACCTAACACAATGCAAGTCACAACATACAATTATCCACGCCCTCGTATTAATCATAGCACGCACTCGGTGCGCGGAAAAACGCACGAAAATCGCTAACCTTTAACTAGAATTGTCATTTCGGGAAAATCGACTAAACTACAACCCGACTAGACGAAACCCCGCGTTCGCGCACTCTAATAGTCCTATACGAAGCTAATTATATCGCTAACATAACGCAATTTGGTCGCATTCCACTTTTCGTAAAAATCTAGTAAGCAATTTTCTAGCCGATTCGATACAAACATCGCAATTTGTCGATTTAGCAAACGTATCATTACACAATTAACCATTCTAATCAATTATATAACCAAAACCCTAACTTAATTTTTATAACCATGCTTCAAACCCTAACTCAACATCAAAACCCATTCTTGAATTTTCAAGACAACCCATTATAATGAAATTAACACTTTAAACATCTAATTTAGCATAAACAAACTACAAATTAGCAACTAGTTTAGGATTTTACCTCACCAATTGAATCCTAGCATAATCAAGTCACCAAGAAAGCCTCCTTTCATCAAGTTTTTGAACTAATTTGGGTTGAGAGAGATTGGATTAGGGTTTTGGTTTGAATGGAGATGGAAATTTGTTGATTTTTATGAATTTTTGCTATGAATTTGAAGCAAGAATGAAGTGAAGAAATGGGGAGAGCTGCTGTTGAGGCTCGTCCAGCAGTAGGAGGAGGGGGTTTGTGGATTTTTGGAGAAGTTTCTAGGTCTATAAACATCATATGTTATCATTTAATGTTTTGATGTCAACCTTTTTACAAAAAAAACCCATTTTTACTTCATTTTTTCACAAATTTTCCCACCCTAAAACCAAAAGTTTGCAAGACATGATATAATTTTATTAACACCATATTTTAGCTTATAAAGACTCCTAATTATGAAATTTACCTAATTAAATTTGTATTTATCACTAATTTAATGTATTTAAAAAGGCTTAAAATAATAAAAAAATAATTAATTACGATTTTTTTTTTATTTAACTAGATAATTATAAGTGACATTTTAGTTACAAAATTATAGTAATATCTTATCTAAATTTTGTATAATTAGGTCTACAATGAAAAATACCTAATTTGACTTTTTACGGAAAAAGCCGAAAAATTAGCCGATTACCGAAAAACTGCCTAAACGATTTTCGAAGGGTTACACAAGGTAACATAACATTGTGTCCTTTTGTGAAAGTTTTAATCTTCAGATCCTCATATATCCTATCCTTCAGGGTCGAGTCTTGATGAGGAAGTGGTAGGTGAGCCAGCGACAGCCACTGAGCCTGAAGTGGTTACACTTTCTCAAGAGTCTGGAACTGCCCCAATTGCCACTCTTTCCCCTTGCGGTTCCTTGCCGTTGCCGGGTGCTGCGAGTATCACGACGATTCTCGTGGAGTCGGGGGATGAAGCTACGGGCGGCGAAACCATTCCGATGGAAGAGGGTGAAGCAGTCGCTGCACCCAGTGATGCCCTTATCGCGGTTTCGACCGGCGACTCACCAGGTAGATTTTGGGTCATTGTTTTCATTTTTATTCTGCAATCTTTTTCAATCTCTTCTGACAGTATTTTGATCGTTTCTAATGCAGGTGCGGCGAGCGTTGCGGTTGTGCCATCCGAGAAAGCATCACCGGTTGCTGCTTTGACGGTTGCCGCCCCTTTTCCTTCTTTCGTGTCCTCCCAAATGCTGGAAGGTACAAGTTTGTGACTTATCGCTTTCATTATAGGCAATATACTTTATGTACTGACATTGCATTATTACACCTTTGCAGGAGTCCTTTTTGATCATCTGTATCAGGTGCTGCACCCACATTTCTCCTTCCAGTCGGAGATTGCTTCATCCAGTGGCGTTGGTGAGTACGGTCTCTAGCTAGTATCTTCTCTTTTCTTTTATGGGTGGCCAAGTCGTTGCTAATTCTTCTTTGTTTTGCCTGCAGCACTACCGATTGAAGCAGGGAATGAAAGAATAATTGCGCCACCGGTACTCCCGGCCTTGCCACCTGCCGCAGCCGGTATAGTATACTTCATCACTCATGTGATTTATTTTGCGAGTTAGCTTTTAACCGTAATTCATTTTGCATCAGTCACACCGGTCCCTGCTCCCTTTGAATCTGGTATATTAATGCCAGTAGGACCATTTTCTAGACGTCCATCTTCTAAGGGCGCTGCGACCAGCCTTTGTATGTTAAGTGAATCCATTGAAGAGCTTGACGCGGAGGCCCCTGCCTTCGCTGCAGATTTTGCTGCTGAGGTTAACCGCATGCTGGCGACGCTCGTGAACTTCCATAGCGAAGGCGTCGTTAAGTCTAGGGTTAATCACTGCAAGAAAATTGAGGCCTGCCTACATGAGCTTGAGCTTGGACATCCTGCTCCAGAGGTCCTAGCTGTGAACTCTCAACGGGCTGCGTGGGTCGAGCAGAGCACTCGCTACATCCGCCATCTCGAACAAGAAGCGGCCTTAAAGAGTAAGGAGCTCGAAGAGACTTCGAGTGAATCTTCCCGGCTGCATGCTCAGGTTGACGCAAATGCTGTACAGCTGAAAACTATCTTTGAGGGCCTTCTACGATATATTTCTGATGGGCTAACGCTGAGGCAGAAGCTCGACCTCACCTCACCGAGTGAAATGCACAGAGTCGTAAGGAAGCTCAGCGGGTCGTCGATGAGCAACTTTCATCTTATCTGCAGCAACGGGCTCAGGTTAAAGCGGAGTTGGCCGCGGCAGCTGACCGTGAAAAGGGGCTGAAGGGAGTGCGTGAACAACTGATTGGTTTATTGAAAACGCTCCCCTCCCAATAGTTGTTTTTTGTACCGATTAACATTTGTAATTTTTGAATAAAATGTATTCAATTTATGATTCTTTCTTATGATGTATCTTGCACCCAATTGAACTTATAAATAAAAGATACATTTCTTTCGTACTATCTTGTGTCATCTCTTGCTTTCTTCTCTTTTCTTTCTTGCCGTCATGTTACTTTAGTGAGCGTAGCTTGTAGTTGATAGAGAGCATTCCGTCTTGAACTCTTTGAGAGGTAGTGATGGCTTAGGAAGTAGGTTCAGATCTGTCGCCCAAGGCTTTTCAACTTTATGAGTCGTGAGGGTCTCATAAAGACTTTCTCCCTACGAGTCGAAAGGATCTCGTAGGTGTATTTTCTTCTTAGGAATCGTGAGGATTCCTAAGTGTGTGTTCTCTTAAAGTCGTAAGGATCTTACAAGAGAGTTTTCTTCCTTACGGGTCGAGAGGACCCGTAAGTGATTGATGGGGTTGACATTATCCGCATTTCACGGAGTCAGGGGTTGCTCTGGGTGTTTCCCACGGGGTCAGGATTGACTTTAGCCATGTTCCACTTGACCAGGATTTGCTCCGGATGCTTCACACGGGGTCAGGATTGACATTAGCCGTGTTCCGCAAGGACCAGGATCCGCTCTGGATGCTTCCCATGGTGTCAAGATTGACATTAGCCATGTTCCACAAGGACCAGGATCCGCTCTGGACGCTTCCCACGGGGTCAGAATTGACAATAGTTGTGTTCCACTAGACCAGGATTTGCTCTGGATGCTTTCCACGGGGTCAGGATTGACATTAGCCATGTTCCGCAAGGACCAGGATCCGCTCTGGATGCTTCCCATGGGTCAGAACTGACATTAGCCGTGTTCCACTAGACCAGGATTTGCTCTGGACGCTTCCCATGGGGTCAGGATTGACATTAGTCGTGTTCCACTAGACCAGGATTTGCTCTGGATGCTTCCCACGGGGTCAGGATTGACATTAGCCGTGTTCCGCAAGGACTAGGATCCGCTCTGGACGCTTCCCATGGGGTCAGGATTGACATTAGCCGTGTTCCACTAGACCAGGATTTGCTCTGGACGCTTCCCACGGGGTCAGGATTGACATTAGCCGTGTTCCACTAGACAAGGATTTGCTCTGGACGCTTCCCACGGGGTCAGGATTGACATTAGCCGTGTTCCGCAAGGACCATGATCTGTTCTGGATGCTTCCCACAGAGTCAGGATTGATATTAGCCATGTTCCACTAGACCAGGATTTGCTCTGGACGCTTCCCATGGGGTCAGGATTGACATTAGCCATGTTCCACTAGACCAGAATTTGCTCTGGACGCTTCCCATAGGGTCAGGATTAACATTAGCCGTGTTCCGCAAGGACCAGGATCCGCTTTGGACGCTTCCCACGGGGTCAGGATTGACATTAGTCATGTTCCACTAGACCAGGATTTTCTCTGGACGCTTCCCACGGGGTCAGGATTGACATTAGCCGTGTTCCACTAGACCAGGATTTGCTCTGGACGCTTCCCACGGGGTCAGGATTGACATTAGTCGTGTTCTTCAAGGACTAGGATTTGCTCTGGACGCTTCCCACGGGGTCAGGATTGATATTAGCTGTGTTCCGCAAGGACCGGGATCCGCTCTGGACGCTTCCCACAGTGTCAGGATTGCCATTAGTCGTGTTCCGCAAGGACCAGGATCCGCTCTGGATGTTTCCCACGGGGTCAGAATTGACATTAGCCGTGTTCCACTGGACTAGGTTTTTCTCTGGACGCTTCCCACGGGGTCAGGATTGACATTAGCCTTGTTCTACAAGACCAGGGTTTGCTCTGGACGCTTCCCACGAGGTCAGGATTGACATTAGCCGTGTTCCACTAGACCAGCATTTTCTCTGGACGCTTTCCACGGGGTCAGGATTGACATTAGCCATGTTCCACTAGACCAGGATTTGCTCTGGACGCTTCCCACGGGGTCAGGATTGACATTAACCGTGTTCCGCAAGGACCAGGATCCGCTCTGAATGCTTACCACGGGGTCAGGATTGACATTAGCCGTGTTCCGAAAGGACCAGGATCCGCTCTGGACGCTTCCCACGGGGTCAGGATTGACAATGGCCGTGTTCCACTAGACCAGAATTTGCTCTGGACGCTTCCCATGGGGTCAGGATTGACATTAGCCGTGTTCCGCAAGGACCAGGATCCGCTCTGGACGTTTCCCACGGGGTCAGGATTGACATTAGCTGTCACGCCCCGCTTCTCGAAATACGGAATACGGAGAGCGACGAAGGCCAGCCGTGCTACCTACGGTAAGGAAAGATCCTTCCATAGTCACATAAGGCTGTCTAGATTAACCTGTCAAAAATAAAATCCAATACCAAAAAGAATAATATTGATAATCATGCTGCAATGAAAGCACAAGGAATACTAAAAATGGGTCCACTAGATAATTGATGCAATTAAAGATCTGATACAATATGTTCGAAATAAAATAAGATCCAAAAGAGATACATAAGTCCTAATGTCCCATAAGGGCACACATACAAAATACTATCAGAAAAGGAAAATAAACCTACGGGTTACTGATCTTCGGCAAACTTCTGATAGTCGTTGCGATCCTGCTCGGCCTGAAAATCTGTCTCTAAACCTGAGATGGTAAATCTCAGGGATGTCAGAACACCCCAGCAAGTACTCAACGTATAAGGCGTGTGCATAGTATGATATCATGAATATATGAATGTAGTGAAGCTCGTGTGCGCAAGTAAAAAAGATATATATAAATATATGCATTAATACTATGAAACCAACATATAAAGAGGTCAAGTCATAACCTAACTGGTCACTAAAAGGTAAACTACCCTATCGTAAGCTCGAGTGTGTGCGTCAACCTCTGCAGGAGTATTCCTAACCCAAGAGTGGTGCCCCAGGGGCTAGGAAACACGGGCCCAACTGTGAAATGAACAAGCGACCGATATAGCCCGGTACGAGCTGTAAACATGAGGCCGATATAGCTCGGTACGAGCTGTAAACATGAGACCGATATAGCCCGGTACGAGCTGCCGACATGGGACTCCTGAGATCCTGTTGTACGAACGCACACTCAAACTACCCCAACACCCGCGTATTTATAGCTACTATGGTAATGTCTGGATCAATAATTACGAATGCTGAAAAGACTGGAACTTATAATATCATGTTAATTGTATAAAAAAGAAACTTGTAAACAGTATAGATTGTGTCGTGTCATGTAATTCAGCATTCAAATTAGAGAACTCTTTTTAATATGAGTAGTCTGGAACAATGAGTAGTCATGGCATGTCAAGTACAACAGTTATAAAATGATAGTGTCCATAAACAAGAATAGCATGTTAAGGTTTCTTAAGCATGCCGACAATGATAGTCTCAAGTAAAATGTTAAATATAGACGATAGGATATGATAAGATCAAAAATGTAAACAAGACTCAACATAAATATGCAAGCATCTGTATTTAACATCCGGGTTTATTTATTGAAAAGAATAATAAACTGAAATATGGTTTTAAAGGGTTAATATAGTTAAATAGGAATGACAAATTACAGATGCATAAAGCAGATAGTGGTAATAGTATAATTATGAGATAATAGTAAGGAAGATAAAATAAATGACAGTTTGACTAGTCATCATGTAAGTTCTAATAATAAGTTTTATAATCATGTAATAATAGAAAATACTAATACAAATTATAGTATCAAAATAATTTATATAACTAGGGCACATAGAGTGCAGCGATATTATAAAGAGTGATAGTGTAGAAAGTTTAATTTATATATATAAAATATTAAGCCCAAAGCGTTTATTGATTAACAATAATAATAGTATATTTTTATATTTTAGATTAGGATATAAGTGTTGACATTTTGCATGCTAGCGTATACCAATATTGTTGCAACAGAAACATATAATTACTTATAAAGCTTTTTATATATTAATCCATATTTACATGTTAATAGTTATTTTATTACGCTTGCACTTTTACAGTTGTTCACTTGATTAAAGGATTAATAGGTATTCTAGATCCTAGGGTTTTCATCATATGTACAAGTATTATAAGATATATTAATAAAGCGGCAAAATATAATAATTTTATTTAAATATTGTAAGTTAATAATTTATTTAGAGAATTGCCGATGTTGCATCGACTAAAAAAAATAAAAGAATAAGAGTACTTGCCTCGGAGACAGATAAACACGACGACATGAAGAATAACTCCAAGGTTTGATTGCTCGGCTAAATTTGAAGAAGAAGAAAATATTGTGATGGGAAAAAGAGAAGGTTGATTTATATGAGAAGGGGAGAGATGATAATAATTAGGTTGTTATTTATAGGGAAGAAAGATGTTAAAAATTGGAGAGATTATTATAATTGGAGAGAGAAATATTCTGATGAGATGAGATTTGGATTTGATTTTATAAAATAGAGATATGATGGGTTGTTATATACTTCTATAAAACATTAGAAAAGTTGTATATATACATATTAGTTTGTATATAGTTAGAATAATAGAAAAGTTTATGTATATATACATATCAGTATATAGTGAAAATATATGTAGATATGTATATGGTTATGGGTTAATGAACATAAATACAATTAGTTATATATATAGGATTTTATGATATCAAACAACTAAAATATATTTTCAGTTAAACTATCATAACAAAATATCTTCAATTATATATATGTATGTATGTATATATGTTTATAAAAAAATAATTAAAGAGAGTAGATTTGATAAAAAGAATCTGCTGAGAGAGATTAGATTAGATTGGAGAGAGAGAGATTTTGTTAGGGAATATATATAGAAAGAGAGCGGGGGTTTGGTGAAATATAGTTAGTGATATAGAAAAATATATATAGATAGAATAGAATATGGAGAGAAAGAAATCTGTTAGAAAAGATATTTGTTTGGAGAGAGAGAATAATATTTGTTTTAAAAGAATAAAGTCATCAGGTGAGATATATATGGTGATTGGAGAGAGAAAATTGAGTTGTTAGTTTAGTAAAAATATTTATATGGTTAAAAGATTTAACAGGGGCTCTCATGACTTTTCAAAATTAAATATTTTAACCAAATAAATATCGTAAGACAAAATATCTTATAAATAGAATTTGAAAAGGGGTAAAATCTTATGTATATGTATTGTTTAAAGAAATACCAAATAAAATATCTTTTGTTTAAACTATGATACTAAAATATAAATATGGTTATAAAATAGTGTTAGACAAATAAATATTTAAATACTAATAATATGCAGATTTAACAAACTTGAAAAACCATAATTGTATGTATATATCTTGATTAAAAGTATTAAACTCCAAGTTATAATAATAAAAATAAAACAAAACCCAATATATCCAAAAGAAAAAGAAACGTATGATCGAACTAGGATGTTACATCCTACCCACCTTACAAAAATTTCGTCCTCGAAATTTGAAGAACGAAAATACAAGATCGTGAACTAATTATAAGGATCAATGAAAATAGATGGGTATGAAAAATTAAGGATCAAGGAAGTAAATGAGGGTATTAAGAGTCACGGTTTGGGCTCGAAAAATCGGCATGTGAAAGGAAATCAAATTAGGTAGAACTCTAAGTTACTCAAATAGAATAACGTATTGTAACCATGCCGCGGTACATGGGTACAATAATGTAATTCTATCTCAGTCGCCCGAATCCTACAATTAGTGTCAAAGGAATATACAACATGACACACTGGGGAGAACCTATACATGTGATTCTAACCTAAAAGGTCGGTAGAACCAAGACTAACTTTGATGTCATCCTGGGCTCTGATACCAACAAAATCTTGTCACGCCCCGCTTCCCGAAAAACGGAATACGGAGAGCAACGAAGGCCAGCCGTGCTACCTACGGTAAGAAAAGATCCTTCCATAGTCACATAAGGCTGTCTAGATTAACCTGCAAAAATAAAATCCAATACCAAAAGGAATAATACTGATAATCATGCTGCAATGAAACCACAAGGAATACTAAAAATGGGTCCACTAGATAATTGATGCAATTAAAGATCTGATACAATAGGTTCAAAATAAAATAAGATCCAAAAGAGATACATAAGTCCTAATGTCCCATAAGGACGCACATACTAAATACTAGCAGAAAAGGAAAATAAACTTACGGGTTGCTGATCTTCGGCAAAGTTTTGATAGTCGCTGCGATCCTGCTGGGCCTTAAAATTTGTCTCTAAACCTGAGGTGGTAAATCTCAGGGATGTCAGAACACCCCAGCAAGTACTCAACGTATAAGGTGTGTATATAGTATGATATCATGAATATATGAATGTAGTGAAGCCCGTGTGCGCAAGAAAACAGATATATTTAAATAGATGCATTAATACTATGAAACCAACATATAAAGAGGTCAAGTCATAACCTAACTGGTCACTAAAAGGTAAACTACCCTATCGTAAGCTCGAGTGTGTGCTTCAACCTCTGCAGGAGTATTCCTAACCTAAGAGTGGTGCTACAAGGGCTAGGAAACACGGGCCCAACTGTGGAATGAACAAGCGACCGATATAGCCTGGTACGAGCTGTAAACATGAGACCGATATAGCCCGGTACGAGCTGTAAACATGAGACCGATATAGCCTACTAGCTGTAAACATGTGACCGATATAGCCCGGTACGAGCTGTAAACATGAGACCGATATAGCCTACGAGCTGTAAACATGTGACCGATATAGCCCGGTACGAGCTGTAAACATGAGACCGATATAGCTCGGTATGAGTTGTAAACATGTCACGACCTAAAATATTAGCTCATACCGGCACTTAAGTCACGCGACGTCAACAGGCGTAACGTAATTCAAGTAAGCTGAAACCCAGAAATCTAAACCTTTTTAAGAAATAAAGAGGTGAAGTTTTGAAATAAAGGTATAGTAAATCATGTTTTGTCTTTTGAAAATTTTGGGCAGCACCTCCCTTGTAAAAACTGACCCCGAAAACAGGTACAACACAGAATATAAATAAAGCATCCCAAACGGGAGCAAATCACGCCCAACGGCGGAAGCCACCACCATAAGTATAAATAACAAGTATACGACGCCCAATGGCGAAGATCCACATAAGGAAATAAAGTAAAGCAAGACATCAACTCCAAAAGCGAACATAAAACCCATCGCTCAAGTCTCGCAACTACAAGTCCTCTAAGTCTGCAACATATACAATTACTAGTTTCTGATTTGATGGAGTGACTAGATACAATATGAATAATGAATACAAGAGGGGCATGATCCAATATGTACCACCTACCAAAAGCAAGTCACCCGAAAACAGCTGTGTGCCAGCGATGCCGCAACTGATCCATGCAGTCAATCTGCAAGAACTGTGGCACAACGGGGGTGAGTTGCCAACCCGTGAATAGAAAAACATCACCAGGTAGAAATCGAAATAAACAACGATTCCTAGGTCAACTATATCATAAAGGTAATACTATGATATCTAGGGTGACCGTATCTGCAAATGTGCCAACACATAAAAAAACTGCCTAACAGCAAGTGGATATCATCCAACAATAAAATCAATGCATGTATGCAAATGGATCCCGTCCAACAATATAATCAATGCATGTATGCAAGTGGATCTCGTCCACGTGTCAACCACTGACACAACAACTCCTGCATGTAAATATCGTAAAAACATATGCAGGTAAATATGAGGATATAAAACAACGTGTGTCCCTCACGACACAACAAAATCATGGAAAACTGAGTGTCTAACCTCGACACTCGAAACATCATGAAACCCGTGTCTAGCATCGACAAGTAAATCCTCATAACTCAGGCGCCGTCCCCACGACTGGACCTGGTGTCATGTCTGTACATCACTCTGGTTGATATCCCCACGATAACCGCCGAGTCTAAATACTATCACCGGTAGGTAGTGGTCCCTCTGTCAGGCTTATCGTCTACACCACGAAATCACCACTCGCCCCGGGTACCATACCGGGTCCACCATGTATCCGCAGACGGTGTCTCCCGCTCCTCGAATCGGATATCACAAGCCAAATCTCAGAACCGAGAAATCACATGGTGGATGCACTGAAATATCATATCAAGAGAAACCGGGTTTTCAAACAATACATAGTTTTCTTGAAATACCCCCACGGTTCTCAAATCCATAAATCACATGAAATCCATATCTCAATGTGTAAATCCATGAAAACTGATATAGGCAACATAAAACAACAATATGAGCATATTAAGGGAAAGCCGCTCTTTTAAATGAATCCAGCTTTAAAATATATCATGTGGTTCCCAAATCCTCCGAAATCAAGTGCAGCATCATATGAGGTGTGCATGTAACTATAGCAAGATATAAGTATCCACATGTAAGCAAGTATGTATGATGCATTTCATAAGCGCAATAGCACAATAATCAACGTCCCAATATAACCTGTCAATACAATACCACTTAAGGGTATACGCAACTAGCATAGTGATGTGAACGGGCAGTATATCATACAACTAGCATAGTGATGTGAACAGGGCAGTATATCACAGCATGATGTAGCAATTCTACTGTGTAAGTGGCATAGCAATTATCGATGATGAAGTGTGTGAGCCAGCAATCTGTGTAAGTGTAACATATGCATCATCGATAATGGTGTATGTGTACTAGCATGGGCATAAGAAATGCAATGAGAATAGCATGAATGCAGCACAGTGCATATAGTGAATCAAATGCTATAAGGTATACATATCAACAAGACCGAGTCGGTGAATATATCAATCGGCATCCAGCCTCACAACCTCACGTACAGTACAATGCATCGTACGGCATCCTCTAATCAGGGGTATGGATAACTTAACAAGTAAAACTCCTCGCGTACGGTAATCTAACGTACGGCGGCATTAACCAAATAGGGATTCTATCAACCTATACAATATCGGGGGTACGGATCTAAGTCTTGTACGGCATATCACTCATTATGCAATTATTATCCATATAAATATATATACCTATCTCTCAGGACACATCCATGTCAAACTAGTAACAGGAGACCTACAAAGGTATCAACAATCTCATATCGACTCGAATCCATAAAATGGCATATCACACCAAGTCATCATATCACTTCGTATGCTCGTTCATCACATTAATATCTCGCATCACATTAAATAAACGTCACACTTGTTCTCTTTTAAATCGTACTTATCATGATTCACTTATCATTTCATTTTCTCCTAAGTCAAATGTTCATTAGCATCAACTTCAAACATATTATCGTTTGCAAATCCTACAATCATGTCCGTCGCATATCATTATCAAGATATAATAATCAAATGATAATCCATATCAATGGTTGCGGGGGTGCTATACGCCATCCACTCGACTTTCCCCGTAGATATAAACCTACTCACCTGCTAAACTCCTCGCTTAGCCATAGTCGATGCGCTTCGTCATCTCGAAATCCACGCGGAGGTACCTACAATCAATATGAAATCGCAATGCTATTAACATCAAATTCCGAAATCCAAATACGGCACGTGGTGCGCTCATAGGTTAGAACCTATAGCCTACACATGCAAAACCAACCAAACAACCCTCGTCGTTGACGTATAAACATCCAACGACCAAATACAAAACCATAACTCAAAACCAAGAAATCCAAATACTGGAAAACATAGCCAAAACCCTCACTAGGTTTGCTATACTAGAAAACTGCCACGCCAAAAATCCAATCGCACCAATTCTTATTCACAATACACATAATTTTCGTAGATAATAATATATACATCATCTCCACATATCCATTAAAACTCACTTCTACGTTTTACCGAAAACCTAGTAAGCATTTTATATCATTTTAGCATAAAGCTAAAAGTTTACATAAATTCTAGCGATCACAATTATCATAAAGTGGCCTAATTAAGTGTTCCAACCCAATTCCATATTTTTATTCTAATCCAAAACATGATTTAGTAAAACTTAATTTGCTAATTATCTCAATTAGACAAATAGAAACTTAACAAATATCATTTCCCACTAGGTTAAGTGTTCCAAATCTACACTTCATGATTAACCATTTAACACATCAAAACCCTAACTAGTAAACTGTAAGGTGGTATAATAAATTATACCGATCGATCCGTGTCTTTCGGTCTTTAGCTATCATTCCACGCTCCTCGCGGCCTCTCCGATCTCCTCGTCGAAGTAGTACCACGTCAACGAATATTTATACGGGCTCCCGCTTCAAATTGAATCAACTCGGACATGAATTTTGCTAACCGACATGTCCAAAATTGAAGTAGAAAGAGTGTAGAATATTTTGTCTCAAGACACCCAATGAATTGGGTGAAGGTAAATGAAGTTGCCTAAAGTGAGATGAGATGAAAAGAGCATGAGATTTGAAATGAAGAAAATTCCTTACCCAAAACAATTGGGCTCGGCCAAATCTCACAGCACACAAGTGCTCGGCTAATAATTAAAGGGAAAATGGGGCTCTTTGAATTTTTAGTGCTCTGGGGATTTCATGTCAAAGGAGATGTGAGGATTGATGATTAATTAATCAACACCCAAAAAAAGAACACCAGGTCACCCATTCCCTCACAATCAATACACTGCCACCTCCCCAAATACCTTCACAAAAATCCTAAGGATGACAAAACTAATTAATACAAAGGCCACCTCATGAAAACCTCATGCCACATCAAATTCCCAATAAAATGACTCACCCATCTAGAAGCCCACTACCGATCAATTTCGGCCACAATGCAAATGATGAAGGAAAATGTGGCCAAAAATGATACACTCACTAGAAACAATAATTAACACATTAAAATAATATTTTAATTAGGGAAAAATTCTATATGAACCAAAACTTCCAATCGACCCCCAAAGCCCGCGTACTAGCTTTATTTTAGCTAAAGTAGGTGCCGGCAAGTTTATACGGAAGTTCGATTAAAATCAGTTAAAACGGAAAATACCGACTATTTTATCCTAAAACGGAAAAAAAATCGTATAACGATTTCAGAAATGTTACAATCTTTCCCCCTTAAAGAAATTCAGTCCCCGAATTTAAATTTAAATTTAAACCCCCAAATGCTAAAACATTGCAATAAACAGCTAAATCAACGGGGCTCCGAAATAACGGAAGAAACAGAAAACCACAGCGCATCCTGCGCGCCGGAAAAATGAGTACTAAACTCAAAACCGATCTCCGTCAAGCATCACGCAAATCAACGGACTTGCACGCATATCATCGGAGTCACAAAGGAGATACATATCTCAAATCCACTACCGAAATACCATATGCACTAATCGAATACCATAATACATATATAGTACGCATCCTGTTTGGAAAAAAATCTCCAAAAACCGAATAAATCATATGCATAATCTTTTCTGAATTGCCGCGTAATGCGTAACTCACTGCACAAGTGGCGGACGCTCATTGTTAAAGTAATAATATACTAGCATACATGTTTTTCCAAAATATGCGCCCCGCCTTTGTGAAATATCCCAAAAGGCTTTATTTGTAAACTTTCGTGTCACACGCAGACACGTAAGAAATAGCGAGACTATAGCTCCTTTTTGAAAAACCACTTGGTAACTTTTTATGCATGCAAAGTACACAGGTACTGTCCTCGGATCAGTCCTGTTAGGGTACTATAAAGTATAGGGCCTCATCATGAAAACAAAGTGCTCAAAAGCAAAAGTCAGCCTCAAAAGGCATATCCAACAATCACGTACGTCTGGTGCGCATGGAAATCAAACCCAAATACAAGTGCCAATATGCACGAAAGAAAATCTAAGTGCAACGGGTGTGCACGAAAGCATCTGTCTAGTGCAACAGGTGTGTACGACAACATCTAGTGCATCTATAGTGCACGAAAATCTCAACCAGTGCAACTGTCATGCACGAACGAAAATCTCAATCGAGTGCATCCGGTGTGCACCAATCACATCTCATATCATGCGCTCAACATGCGTGAAAATCCAACTCAAGTGCATCCGTCATGCACAAATAAAATCTGAATCAAGCGCATCCCACATGCACGAATAAAAAAAATCTAAATCAAGCGCCTAATATGCGCAAAATCCGACCTTAAAGAGTGAAGCTCGGGAAATCCCCGGCACAAGCGCGTCCGGTCCGTAATAAGCATCAAGTGCAGTAGCATGCACGAAAACGAACATCAATAACTCAAATGCATATGAAAACTACACGAGCGTACCCAGGTGTATAAAGCTCATAAAAGTGTGCAACTGTGTGCACAAAACACGTATCAATGCACTGTAAGCACATATGAGCTATACCGAGTGCAAAAATCAAAACGAGCGCGTACCACACGCACATATCAAATCAACTGTATGAAATTCACGAAATCATAAACATGTGCAGCCAAGGCACAAAATCAATATCAAGTGCAAATAGATATGCACAAATCATAACCCGATACAACAGTGTGTAAAACGTATATCCAGTAGGTGCAACCATGGTGCACGAAAAAAATACCATGAAACTCAATCATCAAAACTCAAGTCTAAGCGATATAAGCGTGATACTCGGATCATAAACGCAAATCGCAACAAATGACATTGAGGTACACCTCCTACAATGTCGAAGAAAAGTCGGTGCGCCCAAAACTGGCAGAGCAAGAACATCCGCTTGCCTCCTGCCCACGGTCTGGCGTCCTCTGTCTCTGGGTCCTCAGAAGACACGTGACACATCTGATCCTCGGTGCAATCTCATCGCAGAAGTGTCCTGGAAGGAGCCTGATCAGGGTCTTTTCCGATCTCGCCTATACCGAACTGTACGGAGGCTGGTACTCTCACATAATATTTTCTCGTTCTTTGGACATTTGCGTTCTCAGCACAACATTTTTTCTTGGGAAACTGGTCGTATCACAACGCCTCTGTACATATATCCGATCCCTAATCTCGACGGGGACTAACAACAGCTCGTTAACATATCGCACGAACCTCTTGCTCTACTCGTCTTTATTATCGCCCACCAGACATCGCATCATGCTATCTGCGTACCGCAAATATTTTCGGCTACAGTCAATCCAGAATCTCTCACACGGACTCAAAATCATAAACTCGGTATCTTCATCACTCTGTCGAAGATATCTAGCCGAACACGTCCTAGGGAACCCGTCCCAACAATCGGAGGAATACTCAATACTCGTCCGTTCTCGATCAACTCACAACGCATCTGTGTGAGTTGCTCTATCCGAAGCTGGTCATGTTGCTGATCTCCTATCACAGGATATCCGGACGACGTTAAACTTTTCGATCGAGTCATCAAAAGTCCCAAAATTTTCCCGAGAGCTCAACACCTGAGCACGGTTTTAATAATATTCGGTATATACCACAGTACCTATGGACCGACCGTAGAAGGGCAGACCTAAGCCTCACTGATGGCACCGCTAAACTGCCGCAAACCCTAAGGTTCAAAAGCGGTTTCATGGTCATCGCATCGAGTTAGGGTTTCATTCTTCTAGAGGGTCCACAGAAGCACTTGCATATCCTTCCGAATACTTTAAACTTGGAAAAAATGGGTTTTCTGACATTCGTTCGAACCTTTCAACTCCGTCCAGACGACATGTGAACACCCTTCGTCCGCATGGTAAACAATGCCCCCAATCCTCAAGAATAGATGTAACGACCATGTTTTCTAATACCTAATAAAATATATTTTATTTAAATTTCTACTATCAAATAATTATTTACGTGTTTCTTTTATAAAAGAATGATTTTTAAAGCAATGTTAATAATTTTCAAAGCATTAAATATGATTAAAGGAAATTTCTAAAATCTATTTATTATTTTTAAAGGTTTAAAATGTTTTAGAAAGATTTTATAACGCCTTAAAATAATCTACATATTTTTATTATCAATAAAAGTAATTAATTCGTAATTAAAAATATTTTAAACGATAAACTAGATATTCTATAATTTTAATAACTAGCTAAAACCATAGAAACAGTTATATTACTTAGTTTTAGCCCAAAACTATTTTTATATTAAAGATAATAATAAAATATATTTTCTGGAATTTTCCCATAATTTTTCCGTATTTTTAAACATTTTTACCAAAATTTTCAATGCCAAATCAATATTTTAAATAATCTGCTGTTTTATTTACTTTTATTAATTTTTATTTTAATTTTTTTAAAGCCTTTTTACCTGGACCGTTGGATCCAAGATCCAACGGCCCAGAGAACGCTGACGGCGCCCACGTGGTGGGGACCACGCGAAAGCGCGTGATCCCCACACACGGCTGTTGGCGAATCGTAGGGCGACACGTGGCGCGGCGGCGGCGCGTTCTGGGCCGTTGGATGCAGATCCAACGGCCACGAATTAATGGCGGTTGGAGCAATCATCATCTGATGATTAGGGTGGCGCGATCTCAGCCGTTGATCTCAATCCAACGGCTGAGATAAAAGGCGGCGGCAGCTGATCATTAACGAATGATTTGCAAATGATTAGGGTGCAGATTTTCGTGTATATTTTAACAGAAATTTTGGATTTTTATGGTTGGTGAAAATGCTATAAATAGACACCTTCAAACCTAAATTTCTCACACCACCGAACTCCAAAAATTCTGAAAAAAATACCGGTGCCTTTGTATCGAAGACGCTGACGCTACGGCTCCATCCAATTGCAGAGGAAAAATCGGGATGCGGAGCTATTGAGGATTTAGTACGAGACTACGTTTCCAACCTTTCGACATCCGGCTCAAACAAAAGGTAGGATCCGCCTCTCTCTCCTTTTCCTGTCACCTTCTTATTTCTCAATAACCTAGTTCCAACTTATAATCATCAACCCTATTTAAAAGTTGTCATTATATTTATGCATACTTATTCCTTGTGCCCTCAATAATGATAATGTTAACCCATATTTTTAAAACGGTGTTTAAATTTCCTCTGTACACAAAATTATATTGCGCACCCATAATACCTGGAATTTGTCATAACCCATGAATTGTCATTTCCCCTCTGTCATACCCATACCATAAAAAATGATCTCGAAATAGGTTACTTCCACAAGATACTCTCGTTTAATTTAAATATTATATTTGTTTAAATAACCATAAGAAATAAAGATATGTAAAATAAATATTTTAGATACTGTATACGTATATTTTACTTACAAATATTTTTAAAAACCCCTCAACTTTTCAAGAAAGAAAATATTAAATTTAAATAACGATATATTTTCAAAAGGGAATTTTTAGTATCTTATTAAAAGGTAATTTTAAAATAACACCAATCTAGGACAAAGGAAAGGTTGTAGGCATCGATCGTTTATCTAAACCAGACTTTGTGGTGTCTTGGCAAGTGTGTCTAAGGCGGGTGGTTACTTAATTAGGACCACTACTTGTAGTGGAGAGCCTCCCACTCACCTGGAACTTATCTGGCCGCAATTGGCGGTGAAGAGGCAATTTGAGGACCTCATAACTTGTCCTTTTGGAATATTAGGAGCAGTCCAGATTTTCAAATAAAAACCTCTTGCAAAAGATTTTCAAATAAACACCACAACCTTTTATCAAAAGGATATTTTCCGTAAAATATTATGCTTTTCCAAAATAATAAATATCCTAAATATCATGGTTTTACTTAGAAGTAATAAAAGATATTTAAACCTTATTATTTTAACTAAGTTTTCTCTAAAGGACACGGGGTACTTTATAAATTCTAGAATATAAAACGAGTGGTTGTGGAAGGCCATATTAAACGAGATCAATACTTTTTAATTTCCTAGTTTATGACAACATGACATATACAAAACATGATACGGTTAGGGTTAGAATGCGCGGACCTAGGTACGGAATACTTTATGAAGATCCCTGCAGGCAGGGTGAACAGTCCAAAGTGTGGACGACTATACAAATATGAAGATCCCGATATTCCGGGTGAACAGTCCAAAGTGTGGACGACTAAACAAGGCTCAACATAAATATGCAAGCATCTGTATTTAACATCCGGGTTTATTTATTGAAAAGAATAATAAACTGAAATATGGTTTTAAAGGGTTAATATAGTTAAATAGGAATGAAAAATTACAGATGCATAAATCGGATAGTGGTAATAGTATAATTACGAGATAATAGTAAGGAAGATAAAATAAATGACAGTTTGACTAGTCATCATGTAAGTGCTAATAATAAGTTTTATAATCATGTGATGATAGAAAATACTAATATAAATTATAGTATCAAAATAATTTATATGACTAGGGAACATAGAGTGCAGCGATATTATAAGGAGTGATAGTGTAGAAAGTTTAATTTATATATATAAAATATTAAGCCCAAAGCGTTTATTGATTAACAGTAATAATGGTATATTTTTATGTTTTAGATTAGGATATAAGTGTTGACATTTTGCATGCTAGCGTATACCAATATTGTTGAAACAGAAACATATAATTACTTAGAAAGCTTTTTATATATTAATCCACATTTACATGTTAATAGTTATTTTATTACGCTTGCACTTTTACAGTTGTTCACTTGATGAAAGGATTAATAGGTATTCTAGATTCTAGGGTTTTCATCATATGTATAAGTATTATAAGATATATTAATAAAGCGGCAAAATATTACAATTTTATTTAAATTTTGTAAATTAATAATTTATTTAGAGAATTGCCGATGTTGCATCGACTAAAAAAAAGAGAAAGAGTACTTGCCTCGGAGACAGATAAACACGACGACACGGAGAACAACTCCAAGGTTTGATTGCTCGGCTAAATTTGAAGAAGAAGAAAATATTGTGATGGAAAAAAAAGAAGGTTGATTTATATGAGAAGGGGAGAGATGATAATAATTAGGTTGTTATTTATAAGGAAGAGAGATGTTAAAGATTGGAGAGATTATTATAATTGGAGAGAGAAATATTCTGATGAGATGAGATTTTGATTTGATTTTATAAAAGAAAGATATGATGGGTTGTTATATACTTCTATAAGATATTAGAAAAGTTATATATATATATATATATATATATATATATATATTAGTTTTTATATTGGTAGAATAATAGAAAAGTATATGTATATATACATATTAGTATATAGTAAAAATATATGTAGATATGTATATGGTTATGGGTTAATGAAAATAAATACAATTAGTTATATATATAGGATTTTATGATATCAAACAACTAAAATATATTTTCAGTTAAACTATGATAACAAAATATCTTCAATTATATATATGTATGTATGTATATAGGTTTGTAAAAAAATAATTAAAGAGAGTAGATTTGATAAAGAGAATCTGCTGAGAGAGATTAGATTAGATTGGAGCGAGAGAGATTTTGTTAGGGAATATATATAGAAAGAGAGCGGGGATTTGGTGAAATATAGTTAGTGATATAGAAAAATATATATATATAGAATAGAATATGGAGAGAAAGAAATCTGTTGGAAAAGATATTTGTTTGAAGAGAGAGAATAATATTTGTTTTAAAAGAATAAAGTTATCAGGTGAGACATATATGGTGATTGGAGAGAGAAAATTGAGTTGTTAGTTTAGTAAAAATATTTATATGGTTAAAAGATTTAACAGGGGCTCTCATGACTTTTTAAAATTAAATATTTTAACCAAATAAATATCGTAAGACAAAATATCTTATAAATAGAATTTAAAAAGGGGTAAAATCTTATGTATATGTATTGTTTAAAGAAATACCAAATAAAATATCTTTTGTTTAAGCTATGATACTAAAATATAAATATGGTTATAAAATAGTGTTAGACAAATAAATATTTAAATACTAATAATATGCATATTTAACAAACTTGAAAAACCATAATTATATGTATATATCTTGATTAAAAGTATTAAACTCCAAGTTATAATAATAAAAATAAAACAAAACCCAATATATCCAAAAGAAAAAGAAACGTATGATCGAACTAGGATGTTACATTAGCCGTGTTCCACTGGACTAGGATTTGCTCTGGACGCTTCCCACGGGGTCAGGATTGACTTTATCCGTGTTTCACTAGACCAGGATTTGCTCTGGACGCTTCCCACGGGGTCAGAATTGACATTAGTCGTGTTCCACTAGAACCAGGAGGGGTTGACTCTCGGTTGTCTGTGCATCTTCGAGTCATGAAACTGGGAGCTTTGTCGCGGCTCCGATTTGCTGATGTTGCGTCTGTTGTAATGAGACGAACGCTAAGATGACCTCCAGGCTGCTTGTGAACCTTCGAGACTTGGCTCTCTTTCGGATGGAGCCTGGGGGGAAGGTATGATTCATTCTTTGTTTGTGCCCCTGGATTGTATACATGGATCGCTGTGATCTTACCTGTAGAGCAAAGAGTTAAGTTTTATATATTTTTCTTTCTGCGATGCTCTATCATTTCAGCTTTTTATATCGCGAAAGTCGCGATTGCCTAATCATTTCGGCTATTTTTCGCGGTGCCCAATCATTTCGGCTATTTGTTTTATTTACTCGCTGCTTTTTATTGCGAGTTGTCCAACCATTTCGGCTATTTTGTATGCATACATTTTTACTTGCTGGTTTAGTTGCAAGTTGCCCTATCATTTCGGCTATTTCGTATGCATTTGGCTCGCTCGCTTTTCGCTGCGAGTTTATGATTGGACATCGATTTAGGCATCAGCATCGCTACAACTGGGATATTGCCAGGAGCGAATCATCATTTGCCTTTGTCGATGTCGAACAAAGGTGGCTTAGTAAACAGGGTTAGGATCCTGTCGACTAAGGCTTTTGACTTCATGAGCCGTAAGGGTCTCATAAAAGTATTTCTCCCTACAAGTCGTGAGGATCTCGTAGGTGCATTTTCTCCTTAGGAATCATGAGGATTCCTAAGTGTATGGTCTCTTAAAAGTCGTAAGGATCTTACAAGAGTGTTTTCTCCTTATAAGTCAAGAGGACTTACAGGGGTTGTTCGCCATATGAGCATATCCCCAGTCGCAGGTGGGACTTTGTCAGGGAGATATTTATTCGCGCCCAAGGATTGTATACAAGGGTCGAGACGCTTGTAGGGCAACACTGGAGGTTGTGATGGCTTAAGAACAGGATTAGATCCCTGTAGCTTAAGGCTTTTGAATCCTATGAGCCGTGAGGGTCTCAAAGGGGAATTCTCCTTACGAGTCATGAGGATATTGTAAGTGTAATTTCTCCTTAGGAATCGTGGGGATCCCTAAGTATGCTAGTCCCTTGTGAGTCGTAAGGATCTCACGCAGGTGGTTTCTCCTTTCAAGGTCGAGAGGGCCTTGCAAGTGTCTTTTAACGTGATTGCGCCCTTTCGGGTTTTCACAAAACTCGACGGTAGCCCTGCTGTTTTTACTCACGGAGCCCTTTCGGGTTTTCATCCGTGCCCATTTTTCTTATGGACATACCGTTTTCTTATTCTTCTTCTTTTTTTATTTTTATTTATTTATTATTATTTTTTTTTTGTGTCAGCCTTGGGATGCTGCGGTCCGTAGTAGTTTATCGACATCTCGGTCAACAGCCAGTTTTAGGACATAGTGGTCCATTATTAGTTTAAGGACGTTTTGGTCCGTAGCCGGTTACTACTTATAGAGTTTGGGCTTAGGAAGATAGCGAGCGGACATAGGCGTCGTCATCTATCGTTGACCTAGGCCGTGACTCGTCAGGCGTAGTATTTTTCAGGAATCGACCGTTTATTGGCCGGAAAGGTCTTTCACCATGCATGTCCATGAGTAGATAGGCTCCACCCTGGTAAACTTTGTCTATGATGTACGAGCCTTCATAGTTCGGCTCGAATTTCCCCCGCTTGGCACGATTGGGGATCATAGGTCTCTTGACCACTAGCATGAGTTCGCCTTGGCGGAATGTTCTCGGCCTAGTCGATCTCTCGTATGAGAGCGACATCTTCGCTTTGTAAGCCTCCAGATTTTTTTGCGCCATGAGACGGGTTTCATCAAGGGCGTCGAGCTCCTCAAGGCGAAGGTGAGTATTTTCTTCGTCTGTTAGCTCGTAGTGAACGACCACTCGTAGAGAGGGTAACTCTATCTCGAGGGGGAGTACCGCTTCTGTGCCGAATACCAATGCATACAGCGTTGTGTTCGTGGATGTCTTGAACGTAGTTCGATACGCCCAGAGAGCTTCATGCAGTCTCTCGTGCCAGTCTTTTTTATTCTTGGACACCGTCTTTTTCACGATCTTCATCAAGGTCTTGTTGAAAGCCTCAGCTAGACCATTAGCTCGGGGATTATAGACCGAAGAGTATCTCCAGTCTATATTATGTTGTTGTGCGAAGCGGCTGATCTTGTGGCTTCTATAGGCTGGCCCGTTATCGAAGATAATCCATCGTGGAGTGCCGAACCGATAAATGACGTGTGTCTTGAAGAAATGGAGGATATTCGCCGTCTTCACTTCTCTTAGTGGTATTGCTTCTGCCCACTTGGAGAAGTAGTTCGTTGTCGCCAATATGAATCGATGTCCCCTGGACGATGCTGGTTCGATGGGTCCGATTATGTCAGTTCCCCACATTTCGAATGACCAGCTAGCCACTTTCGGGTGTAGCGGATTTGGATGCTGGTGAACGAAGTCTCCATGAATCTAGCACGAATGGCATTGCTTCGCGTATTTGAGGCAGTCTTGGATCATTGTGGGCCAATAGTAGCCCATCATTTTGATCTTCAGTTTCATCTTCGGCCCGGCTTGGTGAGAACCACAGAGTTCGTCGTGAGTTTCTTGGATGACTCTTTTTGCTTCTTCAGGTCCCAGGCATCTTAGCCACAAATAATCAAATGATCTCTTATACAGCGTATCATTGATGAAGGTAAAAGATAGAGCTCGTTTCATGAGCTGATGTCTTAACGACGCATCTTCAGGTGTTCGACAGGATTTGAAGTAGTCTATAAAGACTTCTCTCCAATCCTTATCCTTTTCTTATTCTTTTATTTGTAGGGCCGTTTTCTCGGTCGCTCCCTTTTCTTCGAAAGATTCCGGAGATATTTCTGCTTGTGCGAGAACCCGACGGCTTTGTACCACGATCCTTACATCATCGAGGTTTTCGTCTGCCAGTTCTTTAGCGAGTTTGGCTAATGCATCCGCTTTGCTATTTTCTACACACGGTATGCTTTCCAGGGTATAGGAAGGAATTTGAGTCAGCAGTTGCTACACTCTTTCGCCGTACTTCATCAACTCTGGCTTGCACGTCTGATAGACACCGTTTACTTGACTAATGACCAGTTGGGAGTCTCCATATATGAGAAGGTTTTCAATTCCCATGTCGACAGCGATCTCAAGACCTGCTATTAAAGCTTCATATTCGGCTTCATTGTTCGTCCTCGGCTCTGTTAAGGAGAAGGCAAAGCGCATTATCCCTCCTTGTGGAGTCACGAAGATGAGGCCCACCCCGGATTTGATTATGGGGGTGCTTTGTTTGCGCTTCTTCATGGAAGATGCCCCATCGAAATAGAGTTCCCACCGGGTATCATTTCCTCTTCTCTCTCCGTCGATCGTGTCAAACGCGGGCTCATCGGGCAATTAGCAATTCAAAGGGGAATCAGCAAGTGTCAGATGCTCAGCAAGGAAATCGGCGATAGCCTGGCCTTTTACCGCCTTGAGGGGACAATAAGTTATCGAGAACTCCATCAAGAGCAGGCCCCATTTAGCGAGACGTCCTGTTAATATGGCCTTAGACATCAAATATTTGAGAGGATCTATCTTTGATATGAGATGGACTTCGTGTGCCAACGCATAGTGTCTGAGCTTCATTGTTGCGAAGATCAATGCTAGACAGTGTTTTTCGATGGGGGAGTAATTGCTTTCTGCCCCCAGTAGAACTCGACTCAAGTAGTAGAGGGCTCTCTCTTTCCCTTGGTCATTTTCTTATGCCCACAGCGCGCCTAAAGAACCTTCGAGGGCAGTTATATACAGAATGGGGGATTTTCCTTTGACTGGAGCGGTTAGAACCGGAGGATTCTGTAGGTATTGCTTGATTTCGTCCAGTGCGCCTTGGAATTTGCGATCCCAAACGAGCGGGTTTCCCTTCTTCATCAAGTGAGTGTAGGGGCGGCACTTGCCAGAGAGGTTAGCTATGAACCGCCGGATATACGCGAGCTTTCCTTGGAGAGACTGCAGTTGCTTAAGAGTCCTTGGCTGAGGCATTTCCATGATCTCCTTGATCTTCGACGGGTCCATCTCGATGCCTCGGTGTTGTACAATGAATCCCAGGAACTTGCCTGAGGACACTCCGAATGCGCATTTGAGAGGGTTCATCTTCAAGTTGTATTTCCGAAGGCGTTGAAACACGATCTTCAGATGCTCTAAATGTTCCTCGTATGATTTGCTTTTAACTACGAGGTCGTCGATATAGCATTCGATGATTTCATGTATGAGGTCATCGAAAATCTTCGTCATGGCCCTCTGATAGGTGGCAACGGCGTTCTTTAGACCGAAAGGCATCACCTTGTAGCAGAATATGCCTAAAGGGGTCCAGAAAGCAATATGCTTCTGGTTCTCGGGATGCATCTTTATCTGATTATACTCAGATGATCCGTCGATGAAGGAGAAGACTTCGTGAGTGGATGTGTTATTTATCATCAGCTCAGTAACCGATACCAGAAAATTGTCCTTCGGGCAAGCTTTATTGAGATCCCGAAAGTCCATACATATGCGCACCATCCTATTTTTCTTCATTACTGGGTCAATGTTGGCGATCCAGTCAGGATACTGAACCTCTTGGATGAAGCCGAAGTCGATTAGCTTCTTGACTTCGGCGTTGATGCTCATCTCAAGCTTGAGCATCATTCTTCTCGGTGCTTGTTTGACTTGCTTGATGTCCGGAGATATCGCCAATTTGTGCACAGCAATCTCTGGATCTAGTCCCGGCATCTCGGAATAGTTCCACGCGAAGCAGTCTTTATATTGCATGATCACGCCTTTTAGCGTAGCCACTCTTTCTTCAGACAACAGTTCACTGACGAATGTCGGCCTTGGGTCATTTGTCATCCCCAAGTCAATTTTCTTGAGGTTATCTGCAGCAGTATGTATTCCATCTTCCAGCTCTTTTGGCGCCGGTGGAAACTCTGAGATCACCTCATCATCATTGTTTTCGAAGCACCAGGGGAGGTCATCCATATCTTCGCATGTTCCTTCTTCTGACAGCATTATCACATGACAGGTATAAGATCGTTTCCAAGACCGACGTTGATCCGGCTGTGCTCTCATGGCTTTCAGTTCATGCTTCTGCGGCGGGGTTACCCTCAAACTGCTGGATAAAGCAAACTTGCCTTGCTCATACTGGTCTTCTACCCAGTCTTTGAATGTGAAGCAGTCTTCGAGAGGATGTCCTATCGCTCGGTGATAGAAGCAATAGTCCGGGTGAGAGACCTCGCCTGCTTGCTCGGGGTGTTTGGACTCCGGAAGGGTAATCATCTGATGTTTTATGACAAGATCGAGTATCTTCCTTGTCTTGTCTTGGGAAAAAGAATAAGCTCGACCCATCTTCTTTATAAGAGACGAATCTTGGTTGCTCGATTCTCGATCGCGTGGTTTCTTGGACCCGCTTTGTCGCTGTTGAACGCTTTTTCCATTCTTGGGTTTATTTTTGCCTCTGTGCCTGGTCTTATTTGTGACGGGTTGGCGACGAAGGGCATCATCGTTCTTTGTAGTTTGCTGAAGGAGGCACTGCGTCCTGGCTTTCTCGTAGATGGCCATTTCGCGATTATGGTCGTCTCGGACCTTTTGACCCGCTTCCCTTATTAGCTTGTCCATTTGTTCTTCGAACGACGGGCTTTGCATTTTCACGATGGGAGCTTTTTTTGGTTCAGGGTTAACATCTTCCCACAGAGCATCTCCTTCTTCATCAAAGTCATGTATGACGTAGCAGCTGCGGAATCGCTCCTGTTTCTTGGATTGAACATATCCAAGCCCGATCGTTTCCATTCTTCCGTTGGGCAACTTTCGTTGAGTTCCGGGGACGTTCCAGATCCTGTTATAGAACTGGGCTTGTCGAGCAGTCTGTTTGAAGGGTATGCCTTGGCGTCTCAACAGTCTTTTTAATCCGTCTGTGTAGTATCTGGGCAAACGGATGGGCTGGAGCCTGTCAAGTGTAGAATCCGCACCATTCCAAATTTCTTTTTCCACTTTGGTCTCCGTTGATCGGTAAAAGAGGATCGCCTTTTCACCTTTTCGCCTGGGAGGGACGTAGAACGTCTGCAGTTCTTGCACACTGTAGGTGTCAAGTGCGTCGAGCTCTTTGTAATGCTCTCGCGGAACCCTGGCGATCTGCAAACTCTGATCATCTCCGACGAAGGCTTGCACTGATGGACGAGCCGAGAATACTCCGTTGACCTCTTCTTCAGAGTCACTACCAAAGATCAGAATAGGAGTTGACGGTCCCGGTTTGTTGTATTGGGGCGGTACCGATTAGACTATCTCTTCTTCCTCCTCGGCATCACTCCCGAAGAACGGAATAGTGGTGATAGCTTTGTTCTTATCCTCCGGTTTGCGACATCTTTCTGTGTCTTCGAAATCTGGCAGGAAGTACTTGGCATCCTCATATTTGCGGACTTCATTTATGGAGAATGGGTTTAGTTCCCCTGTCACAGTGTACTCGAGACCATCTTTGAAGTACTTCATACACTGATGTTGTGTAGAAGGGATGATGTTGTACTCGTGTAACCAAGTCCTGCCAAGAAAAGCATTGTAGCAAGTATTGGCGTCAATGATATGAAACTTGATGTCCGTGATGAGCAGCCCAAAGCGTAGCGTCAATATTACAGACCCGAGCGTCCGTGATGACTGAGAGTCAAGCCCGGAGATGGTGATTTTGTCACGAGCGAGATGCTGAACGTTCATGCAGATTTCCTTTAACACTTTTACATTGAGAAGGTTGACGGAGGACCCATTATCGACCAGGATTTTTCCTATCTTGATATCATGACAGTATCCAGAGACATAAAGGGGACGGTTATGTTCACACGTCCCGAGGAGGAGATTTTCATCGCCGAAAGTGATATCGGCCGTGTGCATTTCTTCCAGCTCGTCCTTCATCTTTTCTTCGGCGAGGAAAGCTTGGAATTGCTCGGGCTCTTGCAGTGCCTTGATCAAAGAATCTCTCGCCTCTTTGGATAGCAGAAGGGCGTCGAGAATGCTTAGCTGCGAAGGTAGCTTCCTCAAGTGTGCCAGAAAATTGTAATCCACCTTGTTTTTCTTTGGCGGGTCCTTGGCTGTCAGCTCTTTGACAACTTGATCATCTAGGGCGATGTCCTCAGGGATTTTTTCTTTCCCCTTTTCTTTTCTATTCGACCCACTATTCGCGGCCCCGAGATTCTTTTCGGGCAGCGTACGATTGCGCATCAGAATTTTCTCACAGGTCTTCATTTCTTCCGTTTCGGATGTGGGTTCTTTGAAGAGAGGGCCAAGAGCTATTTCTTCATCAAAATCGCTCCCAAAGGTGAGAACTTGCGATCCCTTGCTATCAACCATGTGACAGTTGTCGGTAGTTCTTTTGCGCTCCTCGGTCGTATTTCTTTGTTCCCGACGAGTTTTGCGTTTCATCCTCCTGAAATGTTGTCGGTGAGCAACATATCCCTGCTACCAGCTTTTAAAAGCGTTGCACTCTTCGGTGGGGTGCGCAATCTTTCGATGATATAAGCAGTAGCTAGGATGTATATCCACTTCATCATGAGTGTTTCCTTCGGAGGATGGCAGCTTCATTCCCATCGATATGGCTTTGGCGAACCTTTTCCTTGTCTTGAATCTGCTTTTATTTGCGGCTGATGCACTTTGATCTGGCATGACTGTCTTGACCCTTTTGTCCAGTCGCCGGCGTTTGGCCTTTTCAAATGTGGTCATCTCGCGCTCTCGATCAGATTTTCTTTTAAGAAGAGCTTCATTCAGGAATATATCAATCATTTCGTCTGATGGTCCTAAAAATCCCGGCTCAGGATTTGCCCCCAGTTTCTCTGCGTTAGGAGCTTCTTCACCGTCTATCGACAAGTGAGAGATCACATAGCAACTTGCCACATGATCTTCAGGCTCATCCGACGAGTCTTCTCCATTGTCATCATCTCCGTCCTCAAGGACGTGGCTGAGAAATTCTTAGAGTGTGACTGGGGTTCGCGCCTTCTGCTTATATTCTTCCAGCGCGTCGATATATTTTTTCAGTTCCATGCGCTTGTCATCAGGCTTCACGGGCTTTTTGGTCTTCTTCTTCTTCTTCGAAGACTTTGACGGATGGGTGCGAGCGCTTTGACTATCACCACCAATTTTTGGAGTTGGGCGCGGTTTCAGCATTCCCTCGATGATCTCGGGTTCCAGTGGATTCTTCTACCTGATTGCCGGGCATGTTTGGAGATCCTTCAGCATTCTTTTCGTTTTGGCTGAAAGAGCGACCTCCCATGGAGCTTCTTCGACAAAAGAGCACGATGTCCCCGGTGTGTCCCCCGTTTTAAGAGCGTGTGGCTGAGGCGGGTTTACTTTCCAATTCTCAGCCAATGCGAATTTGCCCTGTTGGTACTGGTCCTCAATCCAGCCCTTGAAGACGAAGCAATTCTCAATTGGATGGCCTATCACTTGATGATAGGGACAATAGTTGGGATTATTAGCCTCACCAGGTTGTAGTGGGCATTTTGGATCTGGCAAGGTGATGAGCATGTTGCGTACTGCCAGCTCAAATAGTCTTTTCGTTTTATCCCGCGGAAACGAATAAGGACGCTTCAGCTTCTCGTTAAAGAATCGCTGCCTATCCTCCTGGTGAGAAATTAACCTTGAACCACCGGGTTGCTGCTGAGCATTGGCGACAAAGGTCTCTTTCGCTTTTCCCTTTTCATTTCGAGGTTCCGCCTTTAAAGAAGAAGGTCTGTGACCCATCTGGTCCATTTGGGCCAGTTTGTCAATCAAGGCTTGGAAGGTGGTGGGCTTGAAAACATCATAAATTGGGAGATGGTCGCCTGCGGATCAAGAGTACCCACGAACATGCCCACTGCTGGCGCTTCTTTAATGCGCTGCTCACATTTCGACCATAGATTCCGCCATCGTATTCCATATTGAACCCATGTCTCGCCTAGCTTCACCCTGGCGTTAATTAGTGTGGTAATCGGAGTACGCTTACTAGAGCTTGCGAATCTTTGTGTGAACAGTAGCTCCATTTCTGCAAATGTCTTGACAGAGTCGTTCGGGAGTTCGGAATACCATTTGAACGCTGTCTCCGACAAGTTGCCGACGAACAGGCGAAGTAGCAGTTTATCGTCACCTACAGTGTTGCCACACAAGAATCTGAATTGAGCGATGTGTTGATGCGGATTTCTCGTCCCCTTATATACGTGGAATTTGGGGATTGTATATCCCGGCGGGTATTTTATTTGGTCATACCAACCCGGATAGGGTCGTCCAGTTTTAAAAATATGCCCAGACGCTTCATTCGCCTGGTAAACTCGTATCTGCTGAGCGATGTAATCATCCAGGGAAACTTTGGAGATGGTCTCCTCCTTGGCTGCTGAAAGAGCCGGAGGAGGGTTCGATGTCTCCCTTCCGTCGTCTTCAATGATAATCGGGGGGTCTTCAGCTGGAGGTTCTGGCTGTAATATCATCCCGGCCATGTATTGGAATAAAAGAGCCATTCGTTTTATGTTGGCCGCCTGTTCTGCGGCCTCTTTTTCTTTCCTCTCGAGCATTCTTCGAAGGAATTCAGCATCAGTATCATGTTCCTGACACTCCTCTGAGGTCTCTGGATTTTCTTTCAGCCCAGTGAGTGCGGCCATTGCAGTCAGCATCTCCTGAAGTTTTTGCTGCTGTTGCTCCTGAGCCTTTGTTATCGATCGGGTAAGCGGTCGAGGACCCATAGAAGCGTGGCTTTCCTCTTTTCCGAAAGCCAAATAAACGGTATGTGTTACCATGCCCCCAGACTTGGGGCGTTTAGATTCAGCGTCCTTGCGGTTTGCCATGGTCACAGGGGCTTTCTCCGGCCTCCTTCTCTTATGAGCGGTTGAAGTCGAGGGAGCCGTTGCAGCGGGCACCCAGACGGATGGCATCTTCTGTGGTACCACGAGATGGCTCTTTTCTTTCCGAGCTTTAATCTTCTTTGGTCGGTGAGAGTGGTCCTGGTCAATAACCGATTTCTGGACCTGTCGCCAGACTTTGTAAATTTTGGAGTACAGCCGCTGAGGGGGCTGTTCCGGCTTCTTTTCTGTAGCATTCTCCACAGGTGGAGGAGACCTTTTCAGCATGGCAGTTGGAGAGTTCTTGCGGACCCTCCTAAGAGGTTCGAAGCTGTTCCCAGTCCGAACAGCAGCATCGATTTCCACCATGGGAGCTGGCGGAGTCAGTCCAGAAGGGGAGCTACTTCCAGCCTTCTTTACTCGGCGCCAGTGACGACGGCGAGCATGTCGTGCGGATGGAGTTGGTTCAGCTATAGGGGTGACTTCATCATGCCCCCAGTTTTGGCGAAGGGTTGTCGCCGGCGTCAACCTCTTAAAGACCGATGTCTGTTGAGAAGCAATGTCTAATCTGTCAAAGACAGACCTCTGGGCAGGGGAAGCAGCTTTGAGGACTTCGCCTGGAGCTGGAGCCGGAATGACCAGCCTTGTGAAGACTGACTTCTTGGCAGAAGAAGCCTCTCCGATGATTTCGTCCACTTGAGCCGGGATGGCTATCCGCTTTGGGATGACTGCTTCAGATATCGCGGGCTTGTTGGCGTTCTGGCACAGTCTGTTGAAAACTGAGGCATTGGATTTAGGCAACCCATTGAGAGGGACCGTGGCAGTGGTAAGTCGATCAAAGACCGACTTCTTCGGGGCTTCTTACGACAGCAGCGGGGAATTGAAGCTCATCGGTAGGATCATGGTCCCAAAGAACAACCCAGTGGTGGCCTGAGTTACTTGCTCCACTGGCATCTTGAAAAGGGAGGCCGCTTGAGGTCCGTAGGTTACACCTTCAGATGAGGCGGAACGGGAGTCGCAGTTGCAGCTGGAGTAGTTAGAGGCCATTGATGTTCTGTTTTTTGCACGGGAGCAAAACCAAATCTTAGTACCTCGAATCCAAGGGCAACCATATTAAACTGCGATTCGTTCGCGAACACGACACATGAAGTGTGGAGCGGAAAGAGGAAGAGGTCCCACCGGGCGTGCCAGAATCTGTTCTCCGCTGAAAAGACGTGACCGGGACGTTGGGACGTCAGGGACTGAATTTCGGGGGTAGATGCTAATTGGTACTATCCGTCCACCTCTCCGAAAATGCCAAGTTGATTTATGATACCATGTATCGAAGGTTTAAACGGATGTGGCCGATGTAGCAGACTTCATCAGATTCCCCCTCATTTGAGGGGTTTTTGATTGTGGGGACGCTCTTCCCTGCAGGCGCAAGCCTCTGCAGTTAATTACACTACTGCATCGCGGAAACCACTTTCTCCATCTCCAGATGGTCACTTCGTGTCGTGGGTGTTTGTTTGTTTTTTGGTTGCCCGTGGATTGTATACGGAGACTAATTTATGTTGTCGCCCGTAGGGCGTGGATTAGTCCAAATCCATATTTTCTTAGATTTGGGTTTGGGGGTTGTGTTTAAGGATACATTAGTCTCATTTGAAACTAAGATCAACTTAAATGTTCGTTGAGGATACATTAGTCTAATTTTAGACTAAGCTCAACTCAACGGGATCATTTAGATCCAATAAGAGAGCATTTGAACTCTATTGTTTAGTTTAGGGACATTGCGGTCGATTAGTTTAAGGACATTACGGTCCATGGGTTTAAGGACCCCATAGTCCGAGGTTAAGGACATCATAGTGTATGGGTTTAAAGGGACCCCACAGTCCGAGGTTAAGGATATCATAGTCCATGGGTTTAAAGGGACCCCACAGTCCGAGGTTAAGGACATCATAGTCCATGGGTTTAAAGGGACCCCACAGTCTAAGGTTAAGGACATCATAGTCCATGGGTTTAAGGACCCCACAGTCTAGTTTAAAGACGTCATAGTCTATGAAATGTATGGTCGTCGGGACCCGTCACCTCTCTGAAGACGTTGAAGGATTACAACGACAAATATCGGAGGAGTAAACAGATGCACCCTTGAACCAATTTTGGTTGAGAGATCTGTAGTCCAATTTGAGGTTAAGATCAAAAGATTTGTGAGCACATGGGCTCAGTTAATCTGAATTGAGGACTTATGGCCAATCTTGGGCTAAGTCCAATCAAGTTAAAATGTTTAACATTTATTTTGGGCTGTTGAGCATTTATTTGGGCTTGACCCTTTTAACAATGCTGAGCATTGACTTGAATTCTGACAATATTTTGTCTTTTATTAAATGCTGAGCATTCATCATAGCTCTAGGCTTATTAAAGAACAATTTATGTTCTGTCAACGCAGCACATGGTGCGCTTGGCACTTGGCGCCAATCAAAGAGCGCAGGGCGCTTCTGCCGAGTAGCGCACACGTGAGGGATACGTGGTGCGCTTGGCGCTGAGCGCCAGTCTATGAGCACATTGAGCTGATTTATAAGCGCAAAGCGCTATTTTATGAGCGCCATGTGCTATCTGTTTAGTGGTGCACACGTGAGGAGCACGTGGTGCGCTTGGCGCTGAGCGTCAGTGCAAGAGCGCAAAGCACTAGTTCAAGAGCGAAGAGCGCTATCTGTTAAGTGGCGCACACGTGAGGAGCACGTGGCGCGCTTGGCGCTGAGCGCCAGATAATGAGTGCAGTGAGCTATGTTTGGAGCGCTAAGGCTCTTCAAAATTAAGAGCGCCAAGGCTTTGCAGCGTTTTGCGCTAGATGTGGAGCGCTGAGGCTCTTTTTTTATTAGGAGTGCCAAGGCTCTTCTTTTATGCAACTTAAATCAGTTTGCGCCCTGAGAATTAAATTCTCTTTTATAAGAGACTTTGTCTCAAGGTTCTAAAAGCAAAGTTCTTATTTTGTAGGAGATGTTTCAATCTCTTATATTGATAAAAGGCTTTGCCTTTATAGATCTTTGATCCTTAAGAGAATTGAATTATTCTCCCTTCCTTTTTTATAGTGAGATATTCATGATCTTCTTGTATAAAAGACCTTAGTCTTATAGATCTATGATCTGTGAGAAGAATTATGTTCTTCTTTTTATTTTGTGACGAGATCTTTTGATCTCTTTGCGAAAGACCTTTGGTCTTATAGATTTATGATCTTAAAGAAAGAAGTGAATTCTTCTTTTTAATTATGAGATGATTTCTTCTCTCTGTTCTTTTACCTTGAAGTAAAGAAGTTCTTCTATCGAGAGCTTGGGTCTTCTTTCTGTGATTTTCTCAAAGCTTATGGGGGGTTCCTATATATGCTTCTGTATATCCTGAGACTTGAAGTCTGGGGACTTTTATATAGGGCAAACTGATTTGTTCAATCAGTTAAGGAGATCATTTCTCCAATTGATTTAGGGATTTCCCCACCGTTGGATTTTTGATCTAAGGGCATCTGATTTACAGAAGGCAATCTTCTTGTTTTTAACAAGATTAGGAAATCTTTTCCATACAGAATTTATTATGTATTTTGGTGATTTTTAATCACCATTGGATCATTGATCCAACGGTGCTCTGATTTACAGAACACAATCTTATTGTTTGAAAATATTTTGTAATACCCAGTTCCTTTAAAAGAAATTTCGTATTTTAAATAAATAATTTCTATTTTTCCCAATTAAAATATTTCTATTTTCTTTTCCTAACACTACCCAAACCCAAACCTCAACCCAAATCCCTTCTCTCTATCATTTCCTTTATTTTTTCCTCTTCTTTTTTCTCCAATTCCCTCAGCCCAAGCCCCAACTCCCTTTTTTATTTTTCTCCCCGAGCAGGCCCGGCCCATGAAACCGCCCCCTCCCCTTCCCCGAACCCGACCCGACCCAAACTCCCTTCTCCCTTCTTCTTCCTCCCTCATTTCCCTTTTTCCCGCTCATTTCCTCTGCCCCGCGACCGCTTATCGCGCGCGCACCTACGCCTCGCACCCATGCCGTGCGATGTGCACCTCCTTCAACAACCCTAACGGTCGCTTCCCCACGACCCGCTCACCCTCGACTCCCATCTCCCTCGCCCACGTCTCGCCCCTTTCCCGCGAGACTCGCTCCCCTCAATAACCGCGACCCCATCGCCTCCTCTAATACTCCCTCTCGCAATCTCCCCCTCTCTCTTCTCAATCCCCCCTCACTCACTGCCTCACCTCTCTCCCTCATCACCATCATCATCCCCACTTACCTCTTACATGCACACCCGAGCCCCTATAGCCCTTTCGCCGGCGACCCCTTACCGTCGCCCTAGTACCCTCTCCTCACCTCGACTCTGCCTCCGTACTCTCATCCTCTACCACCTCCTTACCATCATCTCTTCTCCCGTGCGGCCTCTCCTCCACAACCTCATACCCATTGCCTCGCAGTCGTCGCCTCATGCTGACGACCTCCACCATCTTCTTCTTTGGTCGAGCTTCCCACCTCTCCAGAGCAACCGGAGCCACCTTCGACCACAGTAAACCACCAGCACCTTCTCATCACCAACACCACGACCTTCTCCAGCTCCATCCTCCATCAAGCAACCATGTCTTTCCCCATCGCAACACCACAGCGCCACTACTGCCTCCTCCTTCGACCACTCCTCAACACCCTCCGCTGACGAGCTTCAACCGCCGGCTACCCCATCGACCTAAGTCTTCTCATTTCTCCCCCTTGTCACCAAGTTCGTACCCAAGCGCTTAAGCCTAAGCCGAGCCCGCACCGCACCCACCAGTTCACCGCACCGGAGCCGACCACCACCACCACCACTACTGGCCGCCTCCTTCCTGCAGCCGAGACCCTGCACCCAGCACCTCCAGCCGCCTGTTCAGACCATAATATTGCATTTTTCATTCCCCTATTCTTATCCGTTTAATAAATAAACAGGTACTCTTGATGCACGTTTGTTGCATATTACAGGATACAGGTTTCTGGAGCAAATACAGTGAAAAAGACACAAAACAACAGAAAAAGGGACTTTTGACCAACAATTAGACGGATCCTAGTCAAGCCTAGACGAAGAACAATGCAAGGTCCAAAATGTCAAGACAAACAGTTAAAAGATCCTTACAAGTTTTCACTGAAGATCTGGAAAAGACCAAGAACCCAAATAGAGAAAAGTACTGAAGAAACAGAGAGGAAAAGACACCCTAAAGCATACCCTGAAGTTTGGTGAGCTAAGCTCACCAAAGGTCCGCGGAACCGCGGCCTAAGCGCCCAATTGCCGCGGTTCCGCGGCCATTTAATGCCCGTGTCGGCGCCGACTTCTTGTGTCGGTGCGTCGGTGCGGGTGTTGGGATTTTTCGAGGGCAAATCCGTAATTGCACATCTGCGAGAGTCTGTAACCCTAGTTTCCTTGTTTGCTTATAAATTGTAATCAAAAATTGTAAAACCCGATGCCTCTTTTCAATCAATAAAATTCAGACTTTCTGGGAGTTATTTTCAGATCTGTTCTTCTTGTTTGGAGGGAGCCGTCAACCTAGTAAGGTAAATTATGTTTTTTTCTTCTTTTAATTAAAATGTTTTCTCATCCCGTAATGAGCGAGTAATCTCCTCGCTTGTTAGGGTTAGCCTTAGGAAAATGGTTGAGAGATGAGATCTCTCACCCCTTTCAATGCCACTTTCACCTAATGAATTAGAACTCTACGCATACGAGCACAACCGCTCCCTGCGGCATCTTACCATTCGAGGTAGCGATGAACCGTAGTATAAAGGGCCGGTTGCGCGCGTTTTCTGTGGGGGTTAGGGTAATTATCAACAAAGGAAAGATACAAATCTAGAGGAAGAAACATCTTCCCAAAAGATTTGGATCCACTTTATTAATAATTACCTTAACATCTAATAGATCTAAAAAAGAAGGCATTGAAAGCGGTGAAGAAAACGTTAATCTCCAAAACTTCCCCTAAACCTAACCCTAGCAAGACTTTTAATTAGATTAATTAGATCCAGTTTTTATAGATTTTAGAAATCAACCAAAACGACACTTTGAATCAACTCGTTAAAACACATAAAAGGAATTTACCCATCTCTGTGGATCGACCCGTACTCACCGGCTAGCTGCGAAGCTACGCCGTTTCTGATTGCGGTAAACTTATATATTTGACACTAATCAAATGGCGCCGTTGCCGGGGATGGCGTAATTTTTCTTTTTGTGAATTTTCGGGTTGATATAAATTTTAAAAATTATAAAAATCTGAAAATATAAAAAATACAAAAATTATCAATTTTGATCTGTTTGAAGGGTTTATTGTTTGAATCTTGCAAGAACAGCGAAGGATTGCAAATCAGGAAATTTACAGAAGAACAAAATAGAAGTTGGTGCAGAAGAACAGAGGAGAATTTGGACAGAGAAGCAGTACAATTTTTTTCAGAACCTGAAACCCTAATCCTGCCGCGTTTCCGCCGCATATACAGGGATCCCGCCGCGGTTCCGCGCTCTGACTGCCACGTCAGCAGTCCAAAATTAGTGGGTTTGTTCTCTCCTTCTCCCCTCTGTAACCTACAATATATCCACTGTAAAAATTTTCTGCAGGGTTCTTTGCGCTAAAAAAATCTTTCTCCCCCTTCTAAATAACAGATTTTCTGCAGGTTTCTTTGCGCCGCGCTAAAAAAAATTGATTGCAAGTGAAATTTTACTGTTTTGCATAATTTAACCGGACTCTAAGGGGCTATTTGACCAAACTCAGATTGGGTGGGGATTTCATCACCCTTCCCAGGACCCCAGAAAACACCTAAAAGCATTTTGCATCGACCACAATTAATTAAAAAAGATTAGACTCAGACCTAAGGACATCGAGCTCAATAGGAAAAGGACTAGTATAGGCATCGGCCGTTTATCCTAACCGACATTGCGGTGTCTAGGCTAGTGGTTATTAATTAGGCCCACTGTAGTGGTGGTTCCTTCCCACTTACCTGGCCGTACTTGTCCGTGAAGAGGCGGTTTGAGGTCCTATTTCTAACCCTAGTTAGGAGCTGTCTAGCAGACCTAGGTGACCCTAGATCTAGGCTTGATTGTGCATGTGTGGTTGATACATTTGTGTCACGTGTCCCATTTTCAAAAACCTCTTTGCAAAACTCAAACAAAAATAAAAATAAAAAAAATATAAATTTTTTCAAAAACTTGCAACTTGCCACTAAAAAACTTGCAACTCACTTCCATCACTTCCCTTCACTGACGTTATCTTACCCCCACATTCTGTTTTTCTATTTTTTCTGACTACACTACTCCTTTAGTGTATGTCACTTTGGACTAGGGGTACTAACGCCCGATTAGTCCGTGTTTCGTTGGTACCGACCGACGAACCCTTCGACGAACCCTTCGTCGAAATCCCCTCCATTTCCTTACCTCCACCTTCAAATTCTTCTTTCGAAGGTATGTCGGGATTCAACTCCAACGATACCTTACCGATGGGAATGATTCCACCTCCGCCAGGTGCGAATAACCCGAATCTTCCGCCTGTTGCAGCGCCCGCACGAGTTGCGCTCCAGGATCTCTTCTACCCCGTCCGCACTTCTTTACCTACATGTCTTTCACCCCCACCGGCAAATGGGGATAATTTTGAAATAAAACCATATTTCATCAATATGCTGCCAAAATTTCATGGTTTGGAATCTGAAGATGCATATATTTTTATTAATAAATTCCAAAATGTGTGCGCTATGATGAAAACAACCCAATTAAGTGATGACGCGATAAGGCTAAGGGTCATTCCTTTCACCTTATGTGACCTAGCCGAGAAGTGGCTATACAGCACCGCATCACATTCTATTAGAAATTGGGACAAGTTTGTAAGAGCTTTTCTGAAAAAGTTCTATCCTCATCACAAAACTGCTAGAATCAGTAACGAGATTATACAATTTTCACAGCTTCCTTCCGAACCATTTTGGAAGTGCTTCGAAAGATTTAAAGACCTACTTGTTCAATGCCCTCACCATGGGATCGAAAGTTGGCAACTTTGCCAAACATTATACGAGGGATTGAACGCAGCAACGAAGCAGTTGCTAGAAACGATATGTCAAGGTCATTTTCTCTCCAAGTCTAGCGACGAAGCGTGGCAGTTTCTTGAGGATCTTAGTGAGCAAACAATTCAGTGGGAGAGTACCAAGACCACAGAATCTTCTTCTGTTGGTCAATCTAGGGCAGGCATACATCAAATAGATATGTCGATTGCTATGAAGGCCGAGATGGCCTCACTTATGAAAAAGCTAGAAGCCATTGAGACCAAAATCTCTTCGTCTTCTCCTGCCCCTACTTTACCCACACGAACTGTTTGTGCTTGTTGTGCGAATCCATCGCATCTAACCGAAGAGTGTCCTTACAATGCACCTATTCAAGGACAGGATCAAGTCAATGCTGCATTTCAGCAACGACAAAGAAATAATCCGTACTCTTCGACATACAATCAGGGGTGGAGGAGTCACCCAAATTTCGCTTGGAACCAAAATCAACAAGTCCAAGGAAATAATAATTTTCAAAGACCTCCTCCTCCACAACAACAACAAGCACCCTTACAAACTCAAAACCAGCAACCTTTCCAACAACAACCTTATGCAAATCAAACGAACAATTTAGTTTAACCAAATGATGATAAGGTTAGCTCGCTCGAGAAAAGTCTAGATGCATTTCTCAAGCAATCTACAGAATCCGCAGCAAGATTTAAAAATTATGTTCAATCTTTAATGAATAACAATGCCTCACACGATCAAAGTATCAAATCTATTGAGGCACAAATTGCACAATTAACTGCTGCGTTGAGCGAGAGGGAAAAGGGAAAGCTTCCATCTCAACCATTGCCTAATCCCGGTCACCCACAAAACGCATATCACAATCACAATGTTAATGCAGTGACCACGTTGAGATCCGGAAGAGAGTTGCAAAATAATGTGGGAACTAGTGATGACATCCCCGCCGGTGGTTCTTCTTCTTCTTCTTCTCCATCGTCACCTTCCCCTTCTTCATTTTCTTCACTTTCTTCTTCACCTTTTTCTTTAGAGCCTATTCTCCACCCTTCACATGGCTCTACTTCTTCTAGCTCGAACGGACCCATTGCTCACAACATGAACACGTCTACACTGGGATCCGTTCCTACTCCACATTCTACTCCACAAACATGTGACTCAACTAATTTTCAAAATGCACCATTTCCAAACAGGTTGAGTCCCAATAAACCAACTGCACAAGTGGAAAAGATTGTGGAATTGTTTAAGTAGGTTAGCATAAATATACCTCTCTTGGATGCTATCCAACAAGTCCCTTCATACGCGAAAATCTTAAAGGGCTTATGCACCTCGAAGAGAAAGGCATCTCAAGTACCCAAGAAAGTGCTAGTGGCTAGTGCAGTGAGCAATGCTATTAACCACCATCAAACCTTACCCCAAAAACGAAAGGACCCCGGCTGTCCTACGATTTCCATCACAATTGGGGATAAGAAAATTAATCGAGCACTTTTAGATCTTGGGTCTAGTGTTAACCTGATTCCCTACTCCGTGTACGAACAATTAGGGGTTGGAGAGTTGAAACCCACTCGTTGCACTCTCTAAATGGCTGATCGATCAATCATTCATCCAAGGAGTCAACTAGAGGATGTGTTGATCAAAGTTGGGGAGTTCATATTCCCCGTTGATTTTATCGTTATGGATACACAACCTGTTGCTAACCCAAGAAACTAAATTCCGGTGATTCTCGGTCGACCATTTTTGGCCACTTCCAATGCTGTAATAAACTGTCGCAATGGCTCCATGACTCTATCCTTTGGGAAAATGTCTAGTGAGTTCAATATTTATAAGATGGGAAGTCTGCCCCCCGTGCCTAAAACTAGTACACGGAAGTTTGCTCTATTCACGAAATCACGCAGGAGGACTGGGAGCTTGAAAGATTTCTATTTGATGAAAACAGTGTTGACGCCACTAGTGCGTCCCTCCTTGAGCCTACCACCGTTGACACAACCGATATTGATTATGAATGTTTCACTTTTTCGGATGATGACGACTCACAGCCCGAATATGAGGCTTTTGAATTTTTGGATGAGTTAGTCGAGCCTTCCGAATCGGTTGTCTGCAGTGATTTCGAACCTGAGCTGGAGTCCTTTGAGTTCGAGGTAGATTCCGCAATGATTCTTTCGCCTCCGAAACTCGAACTCATGCCCTTGCCGTCTCACCTTAGATTTGCTTACATAGGTGAGAATGAGACCTTTCCCATTATCATATCGGCTTCTCTAGCCCTTGAGCAAGAGAACGCTATTTTAAAAGTCTTACAAGAGAGGCGGCAAGTTTTCGGTTGGACTATGGCGGACATCGAGGAAATCAGTTCCCTTATAATTGAATATCATATGAAATTGATGGATGATGCCAAGTCAATAGAGGACCCACAGGAACATTTTGGGGATATTGTGGTTAGTCAACCTCCTCTTTTAGAAGTTGAACCACCCCCATTTCTTTTAATAAGCTACGAGAATGCCAATATTCCACTGATTGCTGATCATTCGCATTCTCGTTTTGATTCATCACCACCTCCTGTCTATTCCCCTCCATACCTTCCATACCACCACTTCTATCTTCCCCAATTCTTTTTGAACCGCCACAACTTATTCTTCCACCAACCAATACTCTTTACTGATAAACTTTTCAACTGGTTGGTATTAACTTTTGGTCTATGCAAAGTTTGGCAGTAATGTCTAACATAGTTTAAATGAAGTTTGGGGGAGGGCCTTTTTGTATATATTTTTGTTTTTCTTAACAATAAAAAAAAATTATAAATAAATAAACAGGGAAGTGCCGATATTTTGACCCTCTTGGTTTAGCATGACAGTGAGGACACTGTCAAGTTTAAGTTTGGGGATATACTCGGTACGTCTTCTTCCTTCGCGGTCATTTGTACATATTTTTGCAAATCTTATTTGAAAACCCGTAAAAATTGAAAAATTTCAAAAACTATTGTATTCAACTTTGGCTAATTGACTTGAGTTTGACAAATAGGTTAACTAGTTAGGAACAACTAGATCTTAGACTCAATAAATTAAAAACCCTAAAAATAACATTCCTTAAAGTTTAACGGTAGAAAGTATATGCCTTGTAGTTTATTTAGAATTAGGCAAATTTTAGGGTTCACTTCTTGGACTAAGTCGAAACAAGGGAAGAGTATTGATGTTCTTATTAGAGTATAAGTTTGAAAAATAGTTCCTAGCTTAAGTCTAATTTCTGAAAATGTATACCCTACAACTTGCACAATCACGCACCTTGAAACTTGGAATAGTAAAAGAGACCTTGAAATGCTCTTGTCTAAAGTCCTTAGTACAATGGAAAAAAAAAGTGAATAAAAAAATGGACACTGGTTTTTTGTGATTACTTAAGGCTGTAAAAATAGAAAAATCTTTAGCGAGGGTGCCTTATCACCTAGTGCCTTAGACCAACTGGTTTGGGAGTCACTGCTAAAGCCTTGGGTGTTGCAAAAACTAGGAAGTACGCTTTAAAGTGCTAACACATCTTGTAATCGGTTGTTGGTACCTCAAGAAGTATTAACAGTCGCATGAAGGATGTGTAAGCGAAATTCAAAATTCACGAATTAATAAGTGCTTTGGACAATGGACGAGAGTACGATTGCTTGATCTGAATTTCCAAGTGTAGGGGTGATCTATACACACACGTGGGGATATGTGATTAGAGTTTAGATAAGAAAAAGGAATGAAAGATAGAACTTGTATCTTTAGTAGAGTTGATAGAAATTCCTAAATAGAGATGAAACCCTAGAAGGAAGACTTAAGCGATGCCGAAAGCTAAATAAGTCTATAGAACATATATAATCTTAAGTTAAATGATGAGGAAGTGTGAAGAATATGGGTGGATAATTTACAAGTATAAGATAATAGAATTCCTTATTAGAAAACCTAATTGGAGAACAAAAGTCAATGGGCCAAGTTGATAGGATTTTGTGGGTGTAATCCGCTGAAAACCCTCAGGAGACAACACTCCTCCTACTAGGGACACCTAGAGGTTTAACGGCTTGTTGCACGTGCTCGGTGCAATCGCGTTTCCCTGCGAAAGTGTGGTTAGGATTTTAGTGAATAAAATAATAAGTTTGCTCGAGGACGAGCAAAAGATAAGTTTGGGGGTATTTGTTCAGACCATAATATTGCATTTTTCATTCCCCTATTCTTATCCGTTTTATAAATAAACAGGTACTCTTGACGCACGTTTGTTGCATATTACAGGATACAGGTTTCTGGAGCAAATACAGTGAAAAAGACACAAAACAACAGAAAAAAGGGACTTTTGACCAACAATTAGACGGATCCTAGTCAAGCCTAGACGAAGAACAATGCAAGGTCCAAAATGTCAAGACAAACAGTTAAAAGATCCTTACAAGTTTTTACTGAAGATCTGGAAAAGACCAAGAACCCAAATAGAGAAAAGTACTGAAGAAACAGAGAGGAAAAGACACCCTAAAGCATACCCTGAAGTTTGGTGAGCTAAGCTCACCAAAGGGCCGCGGAACCGCGGCCTAAGCGCCCAATTGCCGCGGTTCCGCGGCCATTTAATGCCCGTGTCGGCGCCGACTTCTTGTGTCGGTGCGTCGGTGCGGGTGTTGGGATTTTTCGAGAGCAAATCCGTAATTGCACATCTGCGAGAGTCTGTAACCCTAGTTTCCTTGTTTGCTTATAAATTGTAATCAAAAATTGTAAAACCCGATGCCACTTTTCAATCAATAAAATTCAGACTTTCTGGGAGTTATTTTTAGATTTGTTCTTCTTGTTTGGAGGGAGCCGTCAACCTAGTAAGGTAAATTATGTTTTTTTCTTCTTTTAATTAAAATGTTTTCTCATCCCCTAATGAGCGAGTAATCTCCTCGCTTGTTAGGGTTAGCCTTAGGAAAAAGGGTTGAGAGATGAGATCTCTCACCCCTTTCAATGCCACTTTCACCTAATGAATTAGAACTCTACGCATACGAGCACAACCGCTCCCTGCGGCATCCTACCCTTCGAGGTAACGATGAACCGTAGTATAAAGGGCCGGTTGCGCGCGTTTTCCGTGGGGGTTAGGGTAATTATCAACAAAGGAAGGATACAAATCTAGAGGAAGAAACATCTTCCCAAAAGATTTGGATCCACTTTATTAATAATTACCTTAACATCTAATAGATCTAAAAAAGAAGGCATTGAAAGCGGTGAAGAAAACGTTAATCTCCAAAACTTCCCCTAAACCTAACCCTAGCAAGACTTTTAATTAGATTAATTAGATCCAGTTTTTATAGATTTTAGAAATCAACCAAAACGACACTTTGAATCAACTCGTTAAAACACATAAAAGGAATTTACCCATCTCTGTGGATCGACCCGTACTCACCGGCTAGCTGCGAAGCGACGCCGTTTCTGATTGCGGTAAACTTATATATTTGACACTAATCACCTCCGCCCGAGCTCGCTGCCGTCGCCATTGCCTGTGCTGGGTCGTGCTTGTAGTCGTGCCTCCGCCGTGTTCGTGTCACCGATCGTCGTCGTCCTCAGGCAAGTTTTGGAACTTGCTTATCATGCTAAAAATATTTATATATGCATTATTGGAATTCTTAATTTAATACCTAGCTCAAGCAAGACAAAGAATTCTTCCTTGACGATTGGAAATGCTAGAACCTAACAGAATACAATCGCGGGATAATGATTATACCTAAACTTCATTGCATCAAACCCATCGTAGTTGGGTCTCGGACGATTAAGTTACTAATGCAAGTGATTTTTCACAGGCTACTTATGCTAATTATGTATAACCATAATTATATGTCAACGTTGTGATTTTATTGACAAAATTTAATACATATAACGTATCATATTGGATTGTACCAAATCGAACCCAAATTCGTGTCTAATATCCCGTAGCAATATTGTGTAAAATTTTTAGGATTTTAATCTTGTTTAATCAGTGATTAATATAAGCATTTCGATTGGAACCTAGATGTTCGACACGAAACCCTAAATGTAAACAATATTTGAAATGATGGGATTTATGACAATAAGTCCCTTTACTGATAACGAATATCATGTAGAAATTTGGGTTGAAAATATTGACGTTTACAATATGAAATGACATCCCGATAACCGACACGAAATCTGGAATTTGCTGCATACACTGCCGTATTAAATTCATAGTAAATCGTACATAACTCGTTTCATGACTTGCTCCGGCTCGTTACGAAGAAGACTGGATAACATGTAAACCCCTGATTATTCTTACTGAATATTGTTCTGTTATGATATTGAATACTGAGACGTTTCGCGGCCCTGAACTGCAGTCTGGGGCAGCGTTCGTTTGAATACCTGGCCTTGGGAACACCTGTACACCCCTTCCTTAAACTGAAAATGCATGGATCCCCATATGATCGCGTAGATAATTTAGTTATCTAACCCCTGAATCTAGTCCCGTGTCGTTTCACTTTCATTTGATATTTAATTTGTATTTTATAATACCATGGTGTTCTGCAGTTTCGGCAGTGATCCCTCCTACACCAGCACCTTGTCATAACCTAACTTCTAATACAGGAATCCTATTGATGATCCGTTTAATGCGTTGGAAAGATAATAGAAAATCTACAATTATTTGAACTGTAGCGTCGCCTAATTATGCTCCCAACTAGGAGTGAAACGTGTTACGAAAAGGACTTCCAGCAGTGAACACTTAAATTGAAATGGCCATAACTAGAAAACCTGAAACCCGATTGACGCGAAACCAATTTTGATGGATAGATAATTAAACATACTTCTTACCCTTTTTACATTGTTTCGCTTAATTCTGCATGATGATTTATAGTAAATTAGGTAAGTGGAAGGACACTGGCTGATGATATTTTATTCATATCATAATTAGTGCATTCTCATCATATCATGTAGAGGTCATATACACTGGTAACCTAGTGATCGTGTACATTACCCAGTGATAGATATTAGTGCTTGGATTGTGGCAAGTACGTTAGTATTAAACCATGAACGAATAAGTGAAGTGACACGTACTTGTACACAATCAACGGACCCAGTTAATTTATTGCATTGTCGACGCCTATGGGGCATATGTAGGTGTAACTATAACTGGTATGGGACGGTTATGGAAGCACTTATATTAGTTTTATATGTAAGGCATCAAACGCTGTCCATTTATCTCGGGTACCAGTCGAGACATGCTTGATGGAGATCCTGTCTCCAGTTCTCGCGTAGACTTGTCATGGACCGACTAGTATTTGGATTCATGGTTGGTGTTTGATATAGACCATGGGGTGTGGGGTAGTTTGAGTGTGAGTTCAATAGAATCTCGGGAGTCCCATTGCCGGCATATACAGCGATTCTTGGAGTCATATGGGTGATATTACTGATTATTAGCGAGCGTTTTGGGCCCGTGTTCCTTTGCCCCTGGGGCTCTACCCTTGGGTTGGGGATACTCCTGCGTGGTTGACTCTCACACTTGGACTGACGATAGGTTTAGCGACCTGGACAGTGAGACTTAGGGACTGATAGGATTAGTGACATTGACAAGCATTACTTACTGATTTGATATACCTACTTTACTACTTACTTGTCCCGATTATTTCATGTGCGTCATCATTCTATATTTACTGCTTCATGTTCATCATCATTGCACATGTTTACTTTTGCATTTATATATATTGCTATTGTGTCGCTCTGACGACCTGCGTATGCATGCTCAGAGCGAGAAGTGGACTTAGCTTGGATCAGCACCTGGCGTACCTTGAGGATATTGCGGACATCTAGATCAGCGACGTCAGCGCTATCTTTCCTTTGACTCCATCTGGTTAGTTTATATCTGTTTGATTTAGTGACTGCATTTCTCATTACATGTGCATTGATTACTGATTACCACATAAAACTAGAAGCCGAAGTGTGACTACGGCAGGATATTTCCTTGACCGTAGGAGCATGGCTGGCCTTGTCAACCTCTCGTATTCCGTATTTTGGGAAGCGGGGCATGACATGGTTTTGTTGGTATCAGAACCGGGTTGGTTTGGATTGAGATTGCAATTTCCGACTAGAGCTTGACAATTTAAGCCACCCTCCCAATTTAGATTGTAAACTTGTTATCCTTGATCTTGATTCATATAGTGTGTTCTGCTACATATTTTGATCCACCCGCTAGAGTTTTGGGTGACTTAATAGAGTTATGTGATTGTAATTATGAACTGCAGCATAGTTACTATACTGTACTCTATTTGAGTGACTTGGAGTTCTACACTTGATTATCGCTCGATTGAGTTTCACTCACCGCTTATTCTTGCTTCGTTTTATATCTTATTCTGATTCTTATATCTTGTACCTTATATCGTCCAAAAATTGTTGTTTCAGGACCATGTCTTCCAACGACTCTTCTTCTATCTCCACTCCCCAGAGTCAGACCGTCGAGATTTTGAGTGTGCTGCAAGGCTTGACGGAAGCCTAGGAGCGAACAAACGATCTCTTAGCTGAAGGACTAAGAAGGCAAACAGCTCGAACACCAGCGGGAGCCTCCAATCGTAAGGGAATCCCTGCTAGACAAAGAAAAGATGTGAAGATAAAGCGCCCATTTATTCCTCAGCAACAGAAGCAGCAGAGAACTCAACGTTGTGGATACTGTAAGAGACCAGGACACCTCCAGAGAGACTGTCGCAGCGCCAAAGGGTAGTGCTTGATTTGTGGATCTGACGAACATCTTATCAATGGTTGCCCTCGAAGGAAAGAGCTACAAGGAGGAGATTCACCAACACCTTCCACATCTACTTGAGCGACTTGGCTATTTCGTAGTTCGAGTTCGGGGATGATATGGACCCAACACAAGATTCAGACTCGTCTTACGAGATTGCAGAGATAGATATCGACACAGAGTTATCACCTTTTCTGTTTCCAATAAAAATATTGTCGCTCTTTAGTAAATGTTTCCTTTCGTTTAAAATCTTGTACCCGTTGAACTTCTTGGTTTGAATGCAATAAAAAATGGTGAGTTGTGATTTATGTATCGCTCCCTTGTCACTCATTTTCTTTATACTGCTTACTGCATCATTATTCAAAATTTTGATTTTTCAGTCCCTACCTACCGTATATTTTCCATGTGCTCCATATCCTTAGTTATTTTCTTTGTTTGTTCCTCCATCTGATCATGACTCTCTCTTTTCAAGCCATGGCCAATCCTGGAGCAGCGCCGCCTATCGATGAGGACACTCGGTCCTGCGTTTCCTTGGACTGCAAGCTGGTGAGTTCAGATGACGAGATCGACGACCCACAGGTTATCTTCGGCAACAGCAATTCCGAGGACGAGAGAGTCGCAGCCCCAGAAGTCGACATGATTAGCGACTTTGACGACGAAGAAGAGGACCCCGAAGAGGACCCGATGGAGGAAGATCCTGAGGAAAACCCGGTTGAAGAAAATTCAGAAGAGGAAGACCCTGAGGAGGATCCAGTGGAAAAAGATCCAGAAGAGGTGAATCATATGTAAGCAAACCACGATGAAGAAGCTCCAGCCAAGGAAGAAGGACCAGGAGAAGAAAACTCCGTGGGGGAAGAACCCAAAAATGAGGCCCCAGCCGAGGAAAAGTCGGAGCATGAAATTTCGAGTGAGGAGGAATTTGAGGCGGAAGAACCTCCAGTGGCAATCCCTGCGAGGCGCTATGGAAATGGATGCCCCTATCTTAGCGCACGAGCTTACTGCAACCTGTTGAACTTGTATAATCACGACTGACGCGATTTATCTTTGTTTCTTCTGGCCAAATAAATCTATGTATAGTTTATGGCCACTTTTATCTTTCGAGTATGCCTTGTTGAAATTTTTCTGGAAAATAAATAATAATAAAGTTTCTGAGTGCGCAAATCTTTGAGTATAGATTTGCATGATGCATTGACTGGTTTCTCCTCGCCAATAACTTCCTTCCCTCCTGAGATTCATTACTCTTCAGTCTTGCACCTTGTAGTGACCTGACCCCAGTCTCTTCAACATTCAGATTTAAGTACCGCACTATGACCATTTTGAATGGGCCATACTCCATTGTAATCCATACCCTGACTAGCCATTATACATTATTAGTGCTAGCTTTTCTTACTATAATTACATTCAGTGACGTTATTCGAAATATAATTTTCGTTATTTTGTGTATATTGAAAAATTACGTGTTATTAACTACTCCCGTTTTACTTATTCTAAATATCTTGCTATTCTTCACATTTTCAATAGCGCAAACATATATCGCACATACAATTTCGTTTTATTTTTCTTATTTCACCATGTAGGTTTCCTCAAGTTATTTTAAATGGCTTGATCGATATATTTATTCTAAAATATTTTGGCCTATCGGCAAATCATTCACTATTGTTTGTTATTGTTATTTTATTTTCTGGTATTGTGCATATAGTTTATCATTATAGACAGTTCTGCCTTGTGCTTACTTATGTCTATTCTTTTAGTTGCGTTATTTTTTATACATATATAGACCTTGGATTTTCATCTAGCTGCTCTTGCGTAAATCGCTATATAATAGTATTTGATTTTGTTGCCTTTCGCATTACATTTTATAGCTTATTGTTTATTTTGAATTTCGTGGATGAAATTTTATATAAGTGGGGTATGATGTAAAACCCAGTTCCTTTAAAAGAAATTTCGTATTTATAAATAAATATTTTCTATTTTTCCCAATTAAAATATTTCTATTTTCTTTTCCTAACACTACCCAAACCCAAACCCCAACCCAAATCCCTTCTCTTTCTCATTTCCTTTATTTTTTCCTCTTCTTTTTTCCCCAATTCCCTCAGCCCAAGTCCCAACTCCCTTTTTTTATTTTTCTCCACGAGCAGGCCCGGCCCATGAAACCGTCCCCTCCCCTTCCCCGAACCCGACCCGACCCAACTCCCTTCTCCCTTCTTCTTCCTCCCTCATCTCCCTTTTTCCCGCTCATTTCCTCTGCCCCGCGACCGATTCTCGCGTGGCCACCCACGCCTCATACCCACGCCCTGCAACGTACGCCTCCTTCAACAACCCCAACGGTCGCTTCCCCACGATCCGCTCACCCTCGACTCCTATCTCCCTCGCCCACGTCTTGCCCCTCTCCCGCGAGACTCGCTCCCCTCAACAACCGCGACCCCATCGCCTCCTCTACCACTCGCTCTCGCAATCTCCCCCTCTCCCCTCTCAATCCCCCTTCACTCAATACTTCACCTCTCTCCCTCGTCACCATCATCATCCCTACGTACCTCTTCCCTGCACACCCGAGCCCCCATCGCCCCTTCGCCGGCAACCCCTCACCGTCACCCCAGTACCCTCGCCTCACCTCGACGCCGCCTCCGTACTCTCATCCTCGACCACCTCCTCACCATCATCTCTTCTCCCGTGCGGCCTTTCCCCCGCAACCTCATACCCATTGCCTCGCAGTCGTCGCCTCACGCCGACGACCTCTGCCATCTTCTTCTTTGGCCGAGCTTCCCACCCCGCCAGAGCAACCGGAGCCACCTTCGACCACAGTAAACCACCAGCACCTTCCCATCACCAACACCATGACCTCCCCCAGCTCCATCCTCCATCAAGCAACCAAGTCTTTCCCCATCGCAACACCATAGCCCCATTACTGCCTCCGCCTTCGACCACTCCTCAACACCCTCCGCTGACGAGCTTCAACCGCCGGCCACCCCATCGGCCTAAGTCTCCTCGTTTCTCCCCCTTGTCACCAAGTTCATACCCAAGCGCTTAAGCCTAAGCCGAGCCCGCACACACTAGAGGTCTCACAAAGCATCAACCATGCCAAATTCAAATTTTTCATGTGCCTACAAACCCTAATGCGGATCGTTAACTAGAGATTAGGCGAAAACAAATGCGGGCAAACAACTTTACACTAAGTGGACGGAAAATACAACCTTTGTAGATCCGGTCCTCCACCTCCATAGTTCCGTGACGATGTCCCTTCGCTGCGATCATCGGATCTCGGACTCTAGTGTTGATTTCATCGGAGAAATGATCGGGCTAGGTCATCGACTTCGATGCCGAAGATGATCTACGTCGAGGCAACTCAAGATCAAGCTCCAACTTCACCTAGTCATGAAACTTGTGAAGATAACACACTCTACTACATGGCAAGTGGTAGAGGATGAAGAAATAGGAAGTGGGTTCACTTTGGATTTGGATTTCTCACTTGATTTCATCACTTAAGAATTTTCAAGAATGGTTTTCTTTTTCTTCATTTTTAAGAAGAAGATGAAGAAGAAGAAAAATAATAATCCTAGTCAAAAAGGAAAAAGAAGTGATATCTATCATCTTGCAACCATGGGTTAGCTAAACACATGTAGGGAATAAACTAGGGTTAAGTAAATGGTTAGGGTTAAGGAAAGAAACAAAATGGTCAAGCTTTCAAACCTTCATGAAGTTTCAACAAAAGAACAAAACAAGCCACCATTTCATTTATCTTTCCAAAAGAATAAATAAATAAATAAATAAAAACCTAACCATTTACTTAAACATGGTTTAATCAACACAAACCCAAGTTTGCATGTATCATCAAACATGATACAAACTAGTGCACAAATATATATCATATATACAATGTGCACATTCAAGTGAGATAATCAATCTTAAGTGAACAAATACTAGTTAATGCAAAGTAATATATCAAATATATAATTATACATTAAATCATTAAATCAACACTTGATTTAACGATCCGGTCATATCGTATATGACCGACTAATATCCAATGTATCGACTTATCGAATCAATCCTTGATTCGATAACTAGGTTATATCGCATACAACCAATCGATACATTCATCGCGAGAATAGAATACGGTATCACATACACGCATTATTCTCGGTCCCGCACATATCTCATATGCGCTCCTATTTCGTTTCGCTTGAGCCAGGAAATCTCTGTGTAGGACTCTAAAGACTCGTCAATACGCCGGCAGCAGGTGATGATCATATCAAACACCCACAAGCCGCAAGCGGTCTGCTAAACGTAACGGCCACCCGGGTATTGAGCGATCAGAAGATTGACGAGCAAGCCCGCTCACACTCCTGTGAATCCAACCAATAACACTTACCGTACAGTCCGGTCTCGTCGTCTGATATGTCGCATATCTTGCCATGGGGGTAAACGTCAGACCCCAATAGCTCGATAAGTCGTGTCGATATGAGGTCTATAACAGTTCGAGAAACTACTGGTAACACTTACCAGTAAATCTCAGCAACCCTGGCCAGGGATTTCCGGTTATAGCCAATCGAACACAGCGCAACATCAACTCCCTATACCGGGAGAGACGAATCCCCTCCTATCGCTCATTGCCTCCATGTGATTCGGGACTGTACCCAAAAACCACCGTTTTGCATGCCCTCTTGGACGTGGTAAGGTGGAAATCAAAGCACAGTGGGAATCACACAAGACTCTATGACGATCTCGGGTCTACAAACTAACCTGTACCAGTGTCACCAGAGAACTGCCATCTGACGTAAGGTATAATACCATCTGGGAGTTCTCGGCGAGTCCGTCCAGTGTACCCAGTCTCCACTGAGCACCCGTATATCATCTCTGATGTCAAACACCAATGGATATAGGATCATCCATCGCCCATCTGTATGGGTCGAGAAGGTATACGCTACTCTACTCTGGTATATCGATGCCCCGTCTCGATACACCCACGACTAGGGATTTTGAAAGATGTACTTAAGGACTACCATATCCCCACTAGTATGATCCGCATCATAGTCCAGGTAGTCAAGTACACATCCTAAGGGCTTTACCAACATGTAACAGAGAGACAATCAGTGTACACGTTAAGGTAAAGAGCAACCAGATAGCATACTATCATGTCGAGCAAGAAAGTCCTCCCTATATATGTCCAAGTATCCACTACAATATACATCCTATGTATAGCAATGGCCACTAGGGCATACATATAACTAACAATCTCCCACTTGCACTAGGGCCATCTGATAGCAGTGGTTGTAGTATCTCATACTCAACCATCCCTTAAAAGTCTCTTTCTGGGAAAAGGCCTTTGTGAGTGGATCCGCCGTGTTGTCCTCTGAGTCTACTCTCCTGACCTCGATCTCTTGGAGATCAACCATCTCCATGATCAGGTGATACTGCCTTAGAATATGTCTGGATCACTGATGGGACAGACGTTCCTTGGCATAAGCCACAACTCCATTGTCACACAATGGGAGGAACTAAGTTCATCTCATGAACAAATATACATCCAGACTGCCTCTTTGGTAGCATCTTAAGTAGCGATGTATCCAGCCTTTATCGTCTAGTATGCCACGGTATCTAGCTTGGAACTCTTCCAACATACCGTACCTTTACCAAGGGTAAAGACAATGCCTGTGACTGACATTCAGTCGTTCTCATCACCCTGGAACACTTCCAGTGATTCTCCCCAGGATCAATTGAAACCATCTCACTTCAACTAGTGAGAATCCTAACATCCATTTAGATCTATCTCATAGATCCAAAACCCAGGATTTAGTAGGTATCACTTTGATCCTATGTGGAGAATCATTGTGATAAGCGGAGATTGATCGAGCGTAGCATAGGAAACTCCTTCCCTATCAAGAGTATGTCATCCACGTACTCTACGAGGATCGCCACCATACTCCCTACTACCTTTTTGTATATACAAGGTTCATCTACCATTTTGATGAAGTCAAACTCTTTGACTACTGCATCAAAACAGATGTTCCAACTCCGCGATGCCTGTTTTATCACATAAAACATCTTGCTAACGTTTCCGCTGCTCCCACTGTTTACGAAGCCCTCTGGCTGTGTACTTATAGACGCCCTCTTCTAAAACATCATTTAGAAAAGCTGTCATGACACCCAACCACCAGATATCGTAGTCATGGTATGTAGCCGTGGCAAGTAGGATCTGGAAGGACTTAAGCATAGGCCCCAGAAAAGGTTTCATCATTATCCACGCATGGTCGATGACGAAAAGCCTTTAACAAGTCTAGCTTTGAAAGTCTCAACTTTTCCATCTACACCAAGTAATCTTCTCAAGATATACTTGCTCCTGATGGGGATTTAACCCTTCAGATATAGCAACCAAAGTCCATACTTTGTTGGTGTACATGGATTCCATCTCAGATCGCTAAGCATCCAGCCATTCTTACAGAGTCCCACTCCTGATGGCCAGCTCGAAACTAGTTGGGTCATCATCTCATGATGCAATCCTCGCTCCCACTGTCATAGAGAAACCGAAGTAACTCTTAGGTGGGTGAGGAACCCTACTAGATCGGCGGAGAGGCAGAGGTTCGTTGGAATCTACTGAATCCTTTGGTTCTATCAAATCATCAGCTGCAGTTTGTATAGCTGAAACATTTCCAGTTTTACATAACAGATCTTGCCTCGAGCTTGTCCGGATTTTGCTTTTCAGACATAGGCTAGACAACCCCAAATCTTAACTAACTTAAGATATGGGCTCTTCCCTTTCCATATCACATATGAAGTGGTAGGCAACTGATTTGATTTGAACCCTTTTCAATAGGTATGCAGCTTTTCAAGTGCATAACTCCCAAAAGGAAATAGGTAACTCAGTAGTACTCATCATAGAGCGCACCATATCGAATAGGGTGCAATTGCTCCACCCCGATATACCATCGTGCTATGGTGTATATGGAGGAGTAATGCTGAGAGAGAATCTCATTCTCCTTTAGAAAAGTCCAGGAATTCTATGCACAAGTATTCTCCTCCTTGATCACATCAAAGGACATAATACTTATACCCATATTTTGGTTCTCTACTTCTAACTTATATTCTGTGAATATCTCAAAAGGTTCGGACTTATGTTTCAACAGGAACATATGTCTGAATCTTGAGAGACTATCAGAGAATGTAATGAAATACAAAGAACCGGTCTTGGCATGTGTAGACAGGGGACCTTTCATACATCACTATGTATCAGTCTAAAGTGTTCACTAACTCTTTCTCTGTTTCCAATAAACAGAGCTATGGTCATCTTATCTCTGTGACATGATTGGCAAGTTTCACAAGATGTAAATTCAAACTGATTTAAATATGCATCTAAAATGTAACTTAAGCTAGTCGGGTCACATTGATATGACCTAGTCTACAATACCTCAAGAAGGAATCGTTCATTTCTAAACTCTTCCTCTTGTGTGTGTTCTGTATACTAAGAACTGTAGTTTGATTTAGAACATCAATGCTTTTAGATAACGCGCCTGAACCGATCAACTTTTGATATAGGAAATGTTCAAAACATTATCCAACAATACAAAATTTTATCATTTCTTTACTAATAAAGAGACTGATATGATTTTGTATATCAGGTTCGGTATCTAACAACATTCGTTCAGAATCAATGTATTTGGAATACAGGGTGACAGTGACCAACAGACTTGGCTGCAACACTTGCACCGTTTTCTGTCTCATGAAACTTATCACCCGTTATCAGTTCTCTACCTTTCTGTAGCCCTATGTAACAGATTACATATCTGGGATCCTAATCCGGTATCAAATACCCAGGACGTAGAGGATACAGATAAACAATTCTTTGTAATGAACACACCCGAAGATGATGCATCAACATGCACTTTCTTCGTTTGGGTGGCACGGGAAATCTGGTATTCCCCAATTCCTGCTCTTTCTTATAACAATTATAAGTTGGAGCGGGACCAACGTTCTCCAGCTCAGCATAACAAGCGGGTTCGGTCAATATTCCGTATTATTATCTTGATTAAGGCGTGATATGGTCGCTACCTGGAGAGAGAGAGAAGAAAACACTCAGCGTGCGCTCTTGCAAGAATAGATTGGTTATTATTTTATCTAATCAGGATGGCTCCCACTGTTTTTATCAAATCTTCCTTCAAACCCTAAAAGGAAAGACTAGCCGGGATTAATTACACACTACAAGTTCGCCAATCTTTCAGCTAGGCCAGTGTCGGTACTTTGAGGGAGGTCCCCCGTGCTTTCGCACGAACCTAATTAATGTAAACCTCGTTTTCCCAGAGGCGTAACCTCGTTAACACCTTTCTAGACACCTACTTGATCGGCTAATTGTAATGTGTAAAACTCTCCCAGAAGTAACTCTTACTCGCAGCGGGTATCGGGATCCAACTATCTCATAAAAGGTATGCAATCTCATTGCAAATTTCAACACTTGAAATTCCCGATAATATTTTGCCCCTAGCAGCTATATGACCTTAACATAGTCAACAAATCATAAGTGCTAGTCAAGTTCAACCCGTCATTTCCCGATTGAATTAAACCCACCCGCACGACCCTTAACATAGTCAACAAAGTCGCACGACTACCCTAATCCAATCGCATCATATGCTTATACAGATAAGCACTAATTAGCTACCGCACACTACGCCTTAACATAGTCAACAAACGTAGCACGGATACTAACTAGTACTTATCTGAAATGACGGAGGGCTACGACAGGTTTTTCTGAAAACCTATTGCGTAATGAACTTGATATCGTTGTAGAATCAAATGATTTTGAAATGGAGTGTTTTCGAGGCTTTTCTAGTTTTGCTAAAGGGGTCACTCCCGGTGAAGGGATCGTCGGCCCTTTCCTCGTCGAATGAGGTGCGGGATATATCATATATATCACTGTGCAAAGCAAGAACTATAGAAGCAATCAAAAGACAAACCGAGGGGTGTAGCATCTGCCAATTATTGCTAAAGGGGTCACTCCCGGTGAAGGGATCGTCGGCCCTTTCCTCGTCGAATGAGGTGCGGGATATATCATATACATCACTGTGCAAAGCAAGAACTGTAGCTACCTGTTTTAATTTTGAAATTCGATTCCACAACATCTTTAGGTTTCTTTTTATTTTCATTAATCATATTAATGAAGTCCCATTATTTAAGTACCTAAACATCACAGATAAATACGACGTACACTTATGCCATCCGCATTCGCCTCGATGTCCCCTCGTGCACCGTTAGGTTAGGTAACTAACGGCAGAGCGGGGCAGGGCTAGCGCGGGTGTAAAACATAAGTAACGTCTATATAATATATCATATATACTATATACAGTATTTATCATAGAACATATCACATGATCACATCACAGATAACGCAGCAGAAAATATCATATGAAATATTCGATATACTAGGACGTCTGTGTTTTTAATACGAGCCAGTATAAAACACGGATTCCACGGTCGCGATGAATAGCCAAACCCACACCCCTAGACCCCTACGAGAGCGGCAAGCAACCCTACCAATTCTAGAGTTAGGAGACCCGGACTCGACTCCTCGAGTTGGTCTCCCACTGGACTCCAGAACCCGGTTACTTGTGCCCTCCTCCTTGGGTCTATCCTAGTGCGGAAAAGTAAATAATATACAAAAGGTGACAACATCTGCAACCTGGAAGTGCCCCAATAAAAGAATATTACATACAAGTTTATACATGAATGAAAATGAAAAACACTCATCTCACATAAAAAAAAACCCGGCTATTCAAACACGACGATCCAATATAACATATCCAGCAACACATAACATCACATGTCATCAACGTAAGTAAATATGCGCATCCCAATTGTCGTTGACATATAGCAACGAAACCGGCGATATTACATATTACACTTACGGTCACAGAAAAGAAAGTGTAAAACTACAACAGTTGGAATCCGCAAACTCTTTAGACATCGTATGCCTAATCAAATGAATTCCTTAGACATCGCATGCCTAACAATTATAAACCCCGCATTTTAGTCTCATTATCGAAAACTCTTTTCAATATCAAGTCGGGCAATTCAACAGGATTCCCGACATTCTGATCGAATGCTCGTCGCAAACTTTAGTAGACGGCCGCACCCCCGATACCGTCGACGAAGTGAACCAAGGCGGAACACCGCTGCCGCGAGCACCCGAACGGATGCTTTCGGCGACGGGGTTCTCCTACAGTCACTTGGTCGGGGCTATGGGGCGTAGCTGTCTATTAAGTTTACCCGGCGAGTATCCGCGTACGCTACGTGATTGCGACGGACTTTTGATCACATCAAAATTCCGTGGCAACCGATCAAGTGAGACTAAAGTGCTATGTTTATAACATTCAAATCAGTTATTTCGTAACTAATTGTGGATTCCAATTATTGTATCACATTCCAGATAAATAGAAAATGTTAAACTTTCCGATCGAACAACCAAACACCCAAGTTTTCCCGATACAGCTCAACACATGAAATAGGTTTAAAAACATCTAGTTCATGCCTCAGTACCAACGGTCCAGCCGTAGAAAGGTCAAGCCAACGCCTCACATGTGGCACGCCGTACTGCCCCAAACCCGAAGGTTCAAAGGGCAGTTCAAGACGGTCACATAATCGAGTTAAGGTTTGTTGTCTTCTAGAGAGACCATCGCGTTACTTGCACTACTTAGAACGTCATTAACCTACGGAAAATCCAACAATTGGAAATTTCCTAGCAGGGGAAAAAGTGGGTATTTATATCCGGTCGAACTTTTTAACATATTCTAAAAATACCCGGAAAAACACAGTAAACAAAGTTAAATAATCCGATCGAATCATCGAGTCCCTAATACAACCCCAGATAACACAACAGTGGAATATAAATTAAAAATTCCCAGAAAACTCAGGAATAAAATAGTGACATTACTGTGCAAAATTTACTGAAAGAGCTGACCGTACGGCCGCGGAACCGCCGCACAAGCCTACTTGTGCCGCGGTTCCGCGGCGCTTTGATCGACTTAAGGCCACGTTTTGCACAATAATTCATATAAAACCCTGTTTATTTTTCTGCATATTTTTAATTCACAAAAATCCACAAATTAAAAAATGTACAAAGAAGGGTTCCGTTTAGGGTTTCGGGGTTCGATCGGACTTCTAACATCGTCTACACTTCGCCTAAGGCTCTAGTTAGGCTCTGATACCAATGTAGGGTTCCTAGGTACACACTAGAGGTCTCACAAGGCATCAACCATGCTAAATTCAAATTTTTCATGTGCTTACAAACCCTAATGCGGATCGTTAACTAGAGATTAGGCGAAAACAAATGCGGGCAAACAACTTTACACTAAGTGAACGGAAAATACAACCTTTGTAGATCCGGTCCTCCACCTCCATAGCTCCGTAACGATGTCCCTTCGCTGCGATCATCGGATCTCGGACACTAGTGTTGATTTCATCGGAGAAATGATCGGGCTAGGTCGTCGACTTCGATGCCGAAGATGATCTATGTCGAGGCAACTCAAGATCAAGCTCCAACTTCACCAAGTCATGAAACTTATGAAGATAACACACTCTACTACATGGCAAGTGGTATAGGATGAAGAAATAGGAAGTGGGTTCACTTTGGATTTAGATTTCTCACTTGATTTCATCACTTAAGAATTTTCAAGAATGGTTTTCTTTTTCTTCATTTTTAAGAAGAAGATGAAGAAGAAGAAAAATAATAATCCTAGTCAAAAAGGAAAAAGAAGTGATATCTATCATCTTGCAACCATGGGTTAGCTAAACACATGTAGAGAATAAACTAGGGTTAAGTAAATGGTTAGGGTTAAGGAAAGAAACAAAATGGTCAAGCTTTCAAACCTTCATGAAGTTTCAACAAAAGAACAAAACAAGCCACCATTTCATTTATCTTTCCAAAAGAATAAATAAATAAATAAATAAAAACCTAACCATTTACTTAAACAAGGTTTAATCAACACAAACCCAAGTTTGCATGTATCATCAAACATGATACAAACTAGTGCACAAACATATATCATATATACAATGTGCACATTCAAGTGAGATAATCAATCTTAAGTGAACAAATACTAGTTAATGCAAAGTAATATATCAAATATATAATTATACATTAAATCATTAAATCAACACTTGATTTAACGATCCGGTCATATCGCATATGACCGACTAATATCTAATGTATCGACTTATCGAATCAATCCTTGATTCGATAACTAGGTTATATCGCATACAACCAATCGATACATTCATCGCGAGAATAGAATACGGTATCACATACACGCATTATTCTCGGTCCCGCACATATCTCATATGCGCTCCTATTTCGTTTCGCTTGAGCCGGGAAACCTCTGTGTAGGACTCTAAAGACTCGTCAATACGCCGGCAGCAGGTGATGATCATATCAAACACCCACAAGCCGCAAGCGGTCTGCTAAACGTAACGGCCACCCGGGTATTGAGTGATCAGAAGATCGACGAGCAAGCCCGCTCACACTCCTGTGAATCCAACCAGTAACACTTAGCGTACAGTCCGGTCTCGTCGTCTGATATGTCGCATATCTTGCCTAGGGGTGGTAAACGTTAGACCCCAATAGCTCGATAAGTCGTGTCGATATGAGGTCTATAACAGTTCGAGAAACTACTGATAACACTTACCAGTAAATCTCAGCAACCCTGGCCAGGGATTTCCGGTTATAACCAATCGAACACAGCGCAACATCAACTCCCTATACCGGGAGAGACGAATCCCCTCCTATCGCTCATTGCCTCCATGTGATTCGGGACTGTACCCAAAAACCACCGTTTTGCACGCCCTCTTGGACATGGTAAGGTGGAAATCAAAGCATAGTGGGAATCACACAAGACTCTATGACGATCTCGGGTCTACAGACTAACCTGTACCAGTGTCACTAGAGAACTGCCATCTGACGTAAGGTATAATACCATCTGGAAGTTCTCGGCGAGTCCGTACAGTGTACCCAGTCTCCACTGAGCACCCGTATATCATCTCTGATGTCAAACACCAATGGATATGGGATCATCCATCGCCCATCTGTATGGGTCGAGAAGGTATACGCTAGTCTACTCTGGTATATCGATGCCCCGTCTCGATACACCCACGACTATGGACTTTGAAGGATGTACTTATGGACTACCATGTCCCCACTAGTATGATCTGCATCATAGTCCAGGTAGTCAAGTACACATCCTAAGGGCTTTACCAACATGTAACAAAGAGACAATCAGTGTACTCGTTAAGGTAAAGAGCAACCAGATAGCATACTATCATGTCGAGCAAGAAAGTCCTCCCTATATATGTCCAAGCATCCACTACAATATACATCCTATGTATAGCAATGGCCTCTAGGGCATACATATAACCAACACGTGTCACCGATTGTCGTCGTCCTTAGGCAAGTTTTAGAACTTGCTTATCATGCTAAAAATATTTATATATGCATTGTTGGAATTCTTAATTTAATACCTAGCTCAAGCAAGACAAAGAATTCTTCCTTGACGATTGGAAATGCCAGAACCTAACAGAATACAATCGCGGGATAATGATTATACCTAAACTTGATTGCATCAAACCCATCGTAGTTGGGTCTCGGACGATTAAGTTACTAATGCAAGTGATTTCGCACTGACTACTTATGCTAATTATGTATAACCATAATTATATGTCAACGTCGTGATTTTATTGACGAAATTTAATACATATAACGTATCATATTGGATTGTACCGAACCGAACCCAAATTCTTGTCTAATATCCCGTAGCAATATTGTGTAAAATTTATAGGATTTTAATCTTGTTTAATCAGTGATTAATATATGCATTTCGATTGGAACCTAGATGTTCGACACGAAACCCTAAATGTAAACCATATTTGAAATGACGGGATTTATGACAATAAGTCTCTTTACTGATAATGAATATCACATAGAAATTTGGGTTGAAAATATTGACGTTTACAATATGAAATGACATCCCCGATAACCGACACGAAATCTGGAATTTGCTGTATACACCGCCATATTAAATTCATAGTAAATCGTACATAACTCGTTTTGTGACTTGCTTGGGCTCTTTATGAATCAGACTGGATGACCTGTAAACCCCTAATGATTCTTACTGAATATTGTTCTGTTATGATATTGAATACTGAGACGATTCGCGGCCCTGAACTGCAGTCCGGGGCAGCGTTCGTTTGAATACCTGGCCTTGGAAACTCCTGTACACCCCTTCCTTAAACTGAAAATGCATGGATTCCCATATGTTCGCGTAGATAATTTAGGTAGATAACCTCTGAATCTGTTCCCGCGTCGTTTCACTGTCATTTGATATTTAATTTGTATTTTAGAATACCATGGTGTTCTGCAGTTTCGACAGTGATCCCTCCTACACCAGCACCTTGTACATAACCTAACTTCTAATACAGGAATCCTATTGATGATCCGTTTAATGCGTTGGAAAGATAACAGAAAATATACAATTATTTGAACTATAGAGTCACCTAATTATGCTCCCAACTAGGAGTAAAACGTGTTACGAAAGGACTTCCAGTTCAGGAATTTGATTTCCAGCAATGAACACTTAAATTGAAATGGCCATAACTAGCAAACCTGAAACTCGATTGACGCGAAACCAATTTTGATGGATATATAATTAAACATACTACTTATCCCTTTTACATTATTTTGCGTAATTCTGTATGTATGATTTATAGTAAATTAGGTAAGTGGTAGGACACTGGATGATGATATTTTATTCATATCATAATTAATGCATTCTCATCATATCATGTAAAGGTCATATACATTGGTAACCTAGTGATCGTGTACATTACTCAGTGATAGATATTAGTGCTTGGATTGTGGCAAGTACGTTAATATTAAAGCATGAACGAATAAGTGAAGTGACACGTACTTGTACACAATCAGCGGACCCAGTTAATTTATTGCATTGTCGATGCCTATGGGGCATATGTAAGTGTAACTATAACTGGTATGGGACGGTTATGGAAGAACTTATATTAGTTTCATAGGTAAGACGTCAAACGCTGTCCATTTATCTCGGGTACCAGTCGAGACATGCTTGATAGAGATCCTGTCTCCTGTTCTCGCGTAGACTTGTCATGGACCGACTAGTATTTGGATTCATGGTTGGTGTTTGATGTAGACCTCGGGGGGGTGGGGTAGTTTGAGTGTGAGTTCAACAGAATCTCGGGAGTCCCATTGCCGGCATATACAGCGATTCTGGGAGTCATATGGGTGATATTACTGATTATTAGCGAGCGTTTCGTGCCCGTGTTCCCTTGCCCCTTGGGCCCTACCCTTGGGTTGGGAATACTCCTGCGTGGTTGACTCTCACACTTGGACTGACGATAGGTTTAGCGATCTGGACAGTGAGACTTAAAGACTGATAGGATTAGTGATATTGACATGCATTGCTTACTTATTTGATATACCTATTTTACTGCTTACCTATACCGATTATATCGTGTGCGTCATAATTCTATATTTACTGCTTCATGTTCATCATCATTGTACATGTTTACTTTTGCATTTATATATATTGCTATTGTGTCGCTCTGATGACCTGTGTATGCATGCTCAGAGCGAGAAGTGGACTTAGCTCGGATCAGCACCTGTCGTACCTTGAGGATATTGCGGACATCTAGATCAGCGACGTCAACGCTATCTTTCCTTTGACTCCATCTGGTTAGTTTATATCTGTTTGATTTAGTGACTGCATTTCTTATTACCTGTGCATTGATTACTGATTACCACGTAAAGCTAAAAGCGGAAGTGTGACTACGGCAGGATATTTCCTTGACCGTAGGAGCATGGCTGGCCTTGTCAACCTCTCGTATTCCGTATTTTGGGAAGCGGGGCGTGACAGATTTTGTGGAATCTTTCCTTAAAAGAATTTAATTCTGATTAATTAATGATCTATCATTATTATTGGATCTCTAACGGTGGGGATCTTTTAGTTCCAGCACTAGCGCACCCGTGCTTTGCACGTGGTGCGCTGCTTAGAGCGCAGCGCACCCAGCGCTAGCGCCCCCATGCTTTGCACATGGTGCGCTGCTTAGAGCGCAGCGCACCCAGCGCTAGCGTACACGTGCTTTGCACGTGGTGCGTTGCTTAGAGTGCAGCGCACCCAGCTCTAGAGCACATGTGCTTTGCACGTGGTGCGTTGCTTAGGGCACAGCGCACTTGGCGCTGCATCTTAAGCGTTGCTTTATTTCAAAATTTGAATTTTAAACAGAGTTTTGCTCTGATTGGGGGAAACAATGGGTTAAAGCAAGTATCGTGGAGTTGGAACATCTGTTTTGATGTGGTAATCAAAGAGTTTGACTTCATCAAAATGGTAGATGGACCTAGTATATACAAAAAGGTAGTAGGGAGTATGGTGGTGATCCTCGTATAGTACATGGATGACATACTCTTGATAGGAAAGGAGTTTCCTATGCTGTGCTCGGTCAATCTCCTCTTATCACAAGGATTCTCAATAGGATCAAGGTGATACATCCTAAATCCTGGGTTTTTGATCTATGAGATAGATCTAAATTGGATGTTAGGATTCTCACTAGGTGTAGTGAGATGGTATCAATCAATCCCAGGGAGAAGCACTGGAAAGCGTCCAGGGTAGTAAGGTCGACTAAATGTCAGTCACAGGCATTGTCTTTACCCTTAGTGGAGGGACGGTATGTTGGAAGAGTTCCAAGCTAGATACCGTGGCAAACTAGACGATTAAAGGCTAGATACATCATTACCAAGGATGCTACCAAAGAGGCGGTCTGTATATATATATATATATATATATATATATATATATATATATAAGTTCATGAGATGAACTTCGTTCCTACCATTGTGTGACAATGGAGTTGTGGCTTATGCCTAGGAACCCCCGTCCCATCAGAGATCCAGACATATTCTTATGCAGTATCACCTGATCATGGAGATGGTTGATTTCCAGGGAGATCGAGGATAGGAGAGTAGATACAGAGGACAACCGCGCGAATCCACTCACAAATGCCTATTTCCCAGTAGAGACTTTTATAGGATGGTTGAGTATGAGATACTTCAACTACAACTGATTGTTGGGTATGAGATACTACAACAGATGGCCCTAGAGCAAGTGAGAGATTGTTAGTTATATGTATACCCTAGAGGCCATTACTGTACATACGATGTATATTGTAGTGGATGCTTGGACATATATAATGAGGACTTTCTTGCTCGACATGATATTATGCTATCTGGTTAATCTTTATCTTAACATGTACTCTGATTGTCTCTATGATACATGTTGATAAATCCCTTAGGATGAGTACTTGACTACCAGGACTATGATGCAGATCATACTAGTGGGGACAGTGTAGTCGCTAAGTACATCCTTCAAATGTTCCTAGTCGTAGGTGTATCGAGACAGAGCATCGATATACCAGAGTAGACTAGCGTATATCTTCTCGACCCATGTAGATGGGCGATGGATGATCCCATCCATTGGTGTTTGACATCAGAGACAGTATACGGGTGCTCAGTGGAGACTGGGTACACTGGACGGACTCGCCGAGAACTCCCAGATGGTATTATACCTCATGTCAGATGGCAGTTCTCTGGTGACATTGGTACAGGTTAATCTATAGACCCGAGATCGTCATAGAGTCTTGTGTGATTCCCACTGTGCTTTGATTTCCACCTTACCACGTTCAAGAGAACGTGCAAAATGGTGGCTTTTGGGTACAGTCCCGAATCACATGGAGGCAATGAGCGATAGGAGGGGTTTAGTCTCTCCCGGTATTGGAAGTTGATGTTGCGCTGTGTTCGATTGGCTATAACTGGAAATCCATAGCCAGGGTTGCTGAGATTTGCTGATAAGTGTTATCAGTAGTTTCTCGAACTGTTGTGGACCTCATATCGACACGACTTATCGGTTACTGGGGTCTGACGTTTACCACCCCTAGACTGGATATGCGACATATCAGACGAAGTGACCGGACTGTACGGGAGAGTTACTGATTGGATTCACAGAAGAATGTACAGGCTTGCTTTTTGATCTTCTGATCGCTCAATACCTGGGTGGCTGTTACATTTAGCTGACCGCTTGCAGCTTGTGGGTGTTTGATATGATCATCACCTACTGCTGGTGTATTGACGATTCTTTAGAGTCCTACACAGAGGTTTCCTGGCTCAGGCAAAATAGAGTAGGAGCACATATGTGATATATGAGGGACCGAGAATAATACGAGTATGTGATACCGTATTAGATTCTTGCGATATGTGATATCGGCCGGGTATATGTGATATAGCCGGGTCGTCAGATCAAGTGTTGATTCGATGAACCGATACAGATTATATTAGTCGGTTATTTGATAATAGCCGGATTATCGGATCAAGTGTTGATTCGATAATTTAATGTATAATTATATATTTGATATATTACATTACATTAACTAATATAAACTCACTTAAAGATTCTTTTTCTCACTTGGATAATACATATGCGATATATGTTAATTGTATTATTTTATTTTGTTACATTATATATTATATATATGATATATAATATTGTAACATGTTAGGGTTACAAATGCAACTAGGGTTTTGAGACTTAACCATATTAAGGTTTGGATTAGGGTTATTGTTTTGGATGAGCTTCGTGGAAGCTTCTTGAAGCTTTGACTTTGTCCATTTTTCTTTGATATTTTGGAGAGATATTTATTAACCCAACCCAAACCTTAACAACAATTCATTATTCATCACAAAAGAATTTCTTCTTCTTCTTCCTCTCTTGAAAGCTTTCTAGCTTTTCATAAGTGATGGATATTATGTGAGAAATTGAAAACAAAAGAGAGCAAAATTCCTACTTCATAATCTTCATCTATTCTAGCCACTTAGATTAGGGTGTTTGCTTTACTAATACATGATTAGTGAAGCAAGAGCTTGGGTTAGTGTTTCTTCAAGGTAGATCATCTTAGTTTTTGAAGATTGGAAGTAAGGTTGCATCTTTCTCTTCATGGAGCCTCTCTAGAGTCCGGGTACTTGATGATCTCAGCAAAGGGACCTCAACACGGAGCTTATGAAGCGAAGGAACGGACTACAAAGGTTGTAATCCCTAACTCTTAGATGTTAAAGTGTTAACATGCTACTTTATTTGATTCTCTAGTTAATGATCTAGGTTTAGGGTTATCTATAATGGCAAATTTTTGAAATTGGCATGTGTAATGCCACCCGAAACCTTTCTGCCATTGTAGGTATCCCAACAATTATACGGGTATCCAAGAAGCCTAATAAAAGAAAAGACATGTATGTTAATAAATGCACCAAGTAATCGGTTGATATTGGCCTAAGTAAACTAGGGTGATCGCAGTGAACGGTCGTGGTTATATGTATATATGTATATGTATGTGTATATATGTATATGTATGTGAATACACACACACACACACACACATGTATGGGAATGTGTATATGTATGTGTATGTATGTACACACACACTCACACACACACACATATATATATAGACACACACACACACACACACACACACACACACATATATATAACAACACACCAAGTAATCGGTTGATCTTGACCTAAGCAAGTTAAGGTGATCGCATTGAAAGGTGGTGTTTATATATGTTTATAAACGGGGATATAATGGTTTTAATCGAAATCCCTTAACCAAAAAATAATTGCACTTACATAAGGTATAGAGGATCGAAGTCCAAACGATAATGAGTGAAAATAAGGATCGAAGTTTCTATCCTATGTGGATTGACTTTCTTGACTTGAAAACTTTACTCTAGGACTAGAACTCTTATGCACTTACAACCTAACTTGATTCCGAATTTTGTGGATAGTATTCGCTGAAAATCCTCATGAGACAACACTCGTCCATTAGGGCAACCTAGGAGTTTAACAGCTTAGTGCACATGCTGAGTGTGACCGCAATTCCTGCGAAAGCGAGTTAGGATTTTTTTCTTTCTTTAAAATAAGGTTTTGTAAGGGACGAGCAAAAGATAGGTTTGGGGGTATTTGTTCAACACATTTTATTGCATTTCATACTGTTCATTCCTATTGGTTTTTGTATATAAATAAGTGCTATTGAGCCCCGTCTGTTACGTAATATAGGTTACAGGATTCCAGGGACTTGAGACGGAACCAAACACAAAGTATATGCATTCACGACTAAACTAGAAGACTTAGATACACGCCCGAGTGCAACGACCATCTCACGAAGACCCGAAGACCCATAAAATACATCTTGGATCCGAAATGACATAAATCAACCAAGAAAGTAGGTCCCCAAACCAGGGGAACCAATTCAATGTTTTAGCCGTCGGGGCGGCCAATTAGCCGTCGGCGGCGGCGATGTGGGCCACATTTAAGCCCAAGTTTCTTGTGGCCAGAGATGGGGTCAAGTGGACTTAGTTTGACCGTGGATCCATGGTCAATCTAGTTCATTTGGCCGTGGATTGGCGATCAAAATCGTGATCGGAGTCATCTTTTAGGACAGCTTCGTCTTTTGGAAATAGGCCCAACCCAATATAGCTAACCGACATCCAGAAGCTATAAATAAACGAATCTGTTGGGTTTCGGTGCCCGCACCGCGGAAGCCGTGGCAGAGGCGGAAACGAAAACAAAATTTTTTGTGAGCATCAAACACCCGTAAAACCCAAGATACAATCCAAAAACTTAAGCTAGCTAACTAGAAATACAAGGGTTGAGAAACTACAACTTTTGTCGCGTGTCCACCCAATTGTGGAAGACCCCTCCAAGCTCGTAGCCATCGGGATCGTGCTTGAAAATCGACTACCCTCTCCGAAGACGATCCACCTGAGGGAAACCGGAGAAGACTCTAACCGATGATCCAAACTCGCTAGGTGTGGATGATCGGTGATGTAGGAATATATTACTAAACCTTTTCTCTCTTTTTCTCAAGCTCAAGTGAGCAAGAGAAAGAAGAAGGAGAAGAGGTGAGGATGATGGTTGCTAGCTCTTGCAACCATGGAGCATGAAGCAACTCAAGAAGAAGAAAAATCATCAAGTCACTCATGTGGAAAAGAATGGCTGCTATATAAACCAACCATGGTGCAATAGTGCATCCAAATCATTTTATCAATATAAAAACCCAAGCCATGCTTTCCTACATGTCCATAACCATGATTCTTGTCTCGTTACTTTACACCTCATTTCCTTTTATTTTTCTAAATAGAAAAATAAATATGAGGTGTCCTTCTTCTAGAAGCATTCCCGTATAAATACGGAATACTTCACCCCGATATATGTATCGCTACATATACGCGTATCCGTATAAAAATATGGATAGAACCAAAGAGAGAAAATGAATAGTGAACAATAATACTAAAATATATGTATTAAAATACATATATAAATTATTAAATCAAATCCTGATTTAATAATCCGGCATAATTCTAAGCCGGCTAGTATTATCAACCGCCCGATTAAAGTCCGTGTATCCCTTACACGTATTTAATCAGACCCCTGCACGTACCAACGTACGGCTTCTACATCTATCGCCTGAACCGGGAAAACCCTCAGTATGGGACTCTAAAGACTAGACAATACGCCGGCAGTGGGTTTAACCACAAGCACGTTGCAGCACTAGTTGTACGTAATGGTTGCCCAGGTACTTGTTGAAATGGGGGTCGACAATCAAGTGCGTCCTTACTCTACTGAGCCTGAATGTGATAATCTCCATACAGTCCGGTCTCTTCATCAAGGAGTATCGCATATCGGGTTTAGGTGGTGGATAACGTCAGACCCCTACTAACCCGATAAGTTATGTCTGAGTCAAGCTCATCACCAACAGAGAAACCACTGATCAGCTATCAGTAAATCTCATCCACCGTGGCCATGGATTTCTAGTGATAGCCAACTGAACACAGCGCGACATCGACTCCTAATACCAGGAGAGACGAATCCCTGATAATCGACCACTGCCTCCATGTAGCTCGGGACTGTACCCAACTAAAGCCTGTTTGCACGACTCCTTCGAGCCGTGGTAGGGTAGTTGTTACGACCCGAAGTTCGACCCGTGACCGGCACTTAACCACGTAACGTCTACAGGCGTAACGCAACTAAGTAAGCCGAAACCCAGAAATCAAAACCATTAAAAGTAGTGAGTGTTGAAAACATATGTTTAAAAACATTTGGAAAATCTTAAGTAGTTTAGTAACATTATTTAAAGTTCAAGTTATTTTCTTAAAAATTTTGGCAGCATTTCCTTTGTAAAAACTAACCCCGAAATCGGATACAAGACAGGATATGAGAAAAATGACAACAATATAATAAAGCATCCCAAACGGGAGCAATCACGCCCAACGGCGGAAACAATCACCACGAGAGTAATATACGACGCCGTAGCGAAGAAATGAGTAATAAGTGAAAACATCACAAATGATAAAAACTGCATAAGTAAAGTCGGCTCACACGAGCTCGACACTAGAGTACAAATAATATACATCATCGTCCTCACACTGGTCTTAAAGTCAGATACATAAAAAGGTGGATGGAGAATACTAGATACAAAAGTACGTACAATGGAAAATAACCGGATACCACAACCCACCTAACAGCAAAACAGCTCACGCACCAACTGCAGTGGTATCCGTAGCCAAAAAGATACAAGAAGGCAGCCTGCCGCGACTACTCTGAGGGGCAACCTGCAAACACTGTGGCACAACGGGGGTGAGTTGCCAACTCGTGAATAGAGATAACATATAAAGGTAATCACGAGTATGCACGTACTGCGCTACTCTGACACATGCCAGCAGATAATATTTATATGCGATGAGCAGGATGTGCAATAATCATGCAAAAGTACTCTATCAGGTAATATGACTACAGGATGAGATGCAAAATAATGAATGCTGAGCATGGGATAAAATAACATCTATACGGAATGTCAACGCGGAAAATATAATCGGTGTCCATCAATGCACCCAAATCCCAATAAAACTCAGGCGCCGTCATCCTCATCGGCCCTCAAATCCTGTAAATCTTTGAGAATCGCAAATGCTCAACATCGGCACTCAAAATATCATGAAATAATCGTGTCCAGCATCGACACGCAAATCCTCATATATCGGGCTCCGTCTGCGGAATCGGCCCTCGGCCCCAGCAGTACGGATCATCCCGTACCCATCTATCGACTCCGGTCAGAATCCTCCGGATAACCGCCAGGTCCAACCAATCACCGGTAGGTAGTGGTCCTACTGCCAGGCTCATCGCCTACTGCACGACAGATCCGTTCTCGCCCTGGGGTACCATACCGGGTCCACCATGTACCCGCAAACGGCCTCATCCAGCTCCTCGATTCGGGTTCACAAGTCATACGTCTCAGCACCGAGAAAACGCATGGTGGACGCACTGAAATATCATATTAAGAGGAACCGGGTTTTCAAAACAGTGCATCTTTTCTTAAATAACCCCACGGTCCTCGAATCCAGAAATCACATGAAATCCAAAGCCAATGCGTAAATCCATGCGATGTAATATATGCATCATCATAAGTCGTACTATAAGAAAAAGGGAGAAACCGCTCTTTAAGTAGATTCAGTTTTTAAAAGGTATCATGCGGTCCCCAGTTTTTACCAAAAATCAGCTTATCTAGGTAGGTACAGTTTGAATATGCAAAAGTACGGATATGCAAATGAGTAAGTGCACAAGTAACATAATCATGTCGAATCATAAAGGAGGTGAGCTACAATATATTATTCATGGCAATTCTATAGTGTGAGTGTCATAGCAATTACTAACGGTGTGTGTATAACATGCAGATTAGTGCTTGTGCAACATGAACCGTTAGTAACAGTGCGGTGTGTTATTAATTCTAAGCTCATATAGATATAGCAGGGAATGCGGTATGCAACAAATAGTATCCATGAACGGTCAATGTATGTAAATGCAATATGCTACTACAATGTCCTATCAGCCCTGACGCATAACGCCATACGGGCGATTTCCCCGTAGATGTTAAATCTACTCACCGTAGTCTCGTGCTAAGTGTAGCTGACGACTTGTTTTCCCTTCTTCGTGGCGTCCGTCGTACTCGCCTGCGAACCTAGAATTTCACAAGAAATACACATAAGCTTAAATCAACAAAAACGTGACATTAAAGCCAAACGAGAAACCCGCGTCGCGAACCAAACGCGTGTGTGTCCGATACGCTAAAACGTGTGATTACGCACCTGCATCTACCCCGACACGTCGCGGCACGCAGAAAACCCCAAACCCACACACGTATCACACGTGTCGCGAAGGTTAAAAGTATAGGAAATAGGGTAAAAGGGTTCCAGATTTTTCTACAGATAGAATTTTACAAAATTGCATAAACCATAGACCTTAGAAATGTAGCAGACACTAACAGAACAAACCCCAAAACCCAGGTCCCCCATCTGGCCGCAATTTGCGGCCAGAAAGAATATTCCGGCGGCCCACCTGGGGAGTTGTGCTCCCGTGCTTCGTGTGTGTTCTCTAAATCTAATGTACATGCTCCAGCAAATACAATTTTAGCCTGAAGCCATTGGGTCACATGCAGATCACAACAGAACCCAAAACCTAGTTTAAAAGCTATTTTAACACTAAATCGATACATTAGGGTATTTTAGTGAAACCTGAAGCAAATCTTTGGTTAAAACAATACTGATAACACATAACTAAGCTAAATAAGCCATAAAAATGTTAACTTATCACAAGCTTCACTAATTTCCCTTCAATATCACAAAAATGCACAAACATACGATTTTTAGCAAACAAAACTACAAGTTATGAACTAAGCCGCTAAGGGTGAGTTTAATACCTCCAAAAGACCCTAGGAAAACCCAATTTCCAGCCCTTGCCCTCAAAGCCACTGACTTGCTTCCAAACTCCTCAAAAGAGCCATAAATCCTTAGGTTTTGTGAAGGAAAAAGGGATTTTGTGTAGGGTTTGTATTGGGGTCAAAAGAGAAGAAGAGAATGATGATGATGTTGCTGCAGCAGCTGCTTCTCTCTGCTGAGATTCAAAAATGAGAGGGAAAGAGAGAAATGAGAGAGAGAGATGTGGTCAAAAGGTCATGCCCAACTTCACCTGACCCCTATACCTCCCATTCTTCATTTTATTTTAAAAAAAAAGAGGGTTTTGACTTGGTTAATTTGGAGATATTAGAACCATGCAAGAAAATGAAAATGGTTACACTTAACCTATGATAAAAAAAAAAAGATAAGTGTGCATGTTGTTACACTAAACCTAGCTTAGGAAAGTAATTAAGAAAAACTCTAATTAAGGTGGACACAAGCTAAATTATAATTAATAAACCCCATATATATATATAAAACACCTCTCATCACAATTAGAACTAGTTTACAAAAGAAATAAGTTTTATGGGTTTTTATGAAAAACACGCATCATTACCAACTGATTGATGTAGGTTTTTAACGATCACCAAAAATATTTTACCGCAATCAGAAACGGCGTCGTTTTGCAGCTAGCCGGTGAATACGGGTCGGTCCACAGGGATGTGTAATTTTCCTAAGTGTTCTTACGAGCTGATTCCAATGGTTGTTTGGTCATTTAATTGAATCTAAAAAACTAGGTTGTACGATGGTCAAGAAACTTGTTAGGATTAGGTTTAAGGTGAGTTTGATAAGATTAATATTCACACCTCTTTCAATGCCCTCAATTAAATTCTTTTAGAAGTTATAACAATTATTAGTGAAGGGGATTAGGATGATTGGGAAGAAACGAAGTTTCTTCCTCTAGATCTTTGTCCGTCCTTTCCTACTAATTGTTCTAACCTTCATGGAAGTCATACATGTCCGGTCCTTTATACTACGGTTTCACCGTTACCTCGTAGGTAGGGTGCCGTAGGGAGCGGATCATGCATGCGTGCATGAAGTTCTAGTTATTATAAATTATTAGGCTTGAAAGAGATGAGAGATATTCATCTCTCAGTCCCTCCCTTATTCCTAACCCTAACAAGCGAGGAAATTACTCGCTCATTAGGGGATCTTTTAAAAATAACGTTTAAAAAATCACTTACCTACTGCAGTTTAAGAAAGATTACACTAGATTAAACTAGGGCAATGGAAGGATTTATCTAAGGCAAGAATTAAATTAGAAATCTAGGGCAAGAAATTAATTTTAAACTAAGGCAGAAAATTAAATGAACTTATAAGAAATGATGCTCTTCAATCCTCAAAAGAATCTGAATTTTTATTAATTGAAAAGAGGCATCCTTATTACAGTATTTTGATTGCATATTTATAAGGAAATAGGAAAATTTAGGGTTACGGGATTCGCACATGTGCGATTACAAAAATACCCCCGAAAAATCCCAACCTTCGCACCGACGCACCGCCACCCAAAATCTGCACCGACACGTGCATTAAATGGCCGCGGAACCGCGGCATTGTTGGGGGTTGGGCCGCGGTTCCGCTGCCCTATGGTGAGATCACCATATCATATTTTGTGGGCTTCTTATATGCTGATTGGGCTTTTTATTTCTTTATTTCTTTTCTCCTTTTGGCTTCTGGTTATTCTCCAGATCTTCAGTGAAAACTTGTATTGGTCTTTTAACCGTTTCAGTTTGACATTTTTGGACCTTGCGTTGCCTTGTACCTCTGTGAACTGTTATTAGTCTAGGCTTGACTAGGATCCTTTTACTTGTTGGTCAAAAGTCCCTTTTTTGTATCAACTTTTGTCTTTTTCACTGTTTTCGCTCCAAGAACCTGTATCCTGTAATATGTAGCAGACATGCGTCAAAAGCACCTGTTTATTTATAAAACGCATAAGAATGGGAAATATAAAATGCAATATTATGATATGAACAAATACCCCCAAACTTATCTTTTGCTCGTCCTCGAGCAAACTTATTATTTTATTCTCGATAAAACCTAACCGCACTTTCGCAGGGAAACGCGATTGCACTGAGCTCGTGCAACAAGCCGTTAAACCTCTAGATGTCTATAGTAGGAGGAGTGTTGTCTCCTGAGGGTTTTCAGCGGATACTACCCATAAAATCCTATCAACTCGGCCCATTGACTTTTGTTCTCCAATTTGGTTTTCTAACAAAGAATTCTATTATCGTCGACTTGTAAACTATCCACCCATATTTTTCACACTTCCTCATCATTTAACTTAAAATTATATATATTCGATAGACTCATTCAGCCTTCGGCATTTCTTAAGTTTTCCTTCTAAGGTTCCATCTCCATTTAGGAATTTTTCTATCAACTCTACTAAAGATACAAGTTCTATTCTTCATTCCTTTCTCTTATCTCAACTCTAATCATATATCCCCACGTGTGTGTATAAATCACCCCTACACTTGGAAATTCAAATCAAGCAATCATACCCTTGTCCGTTGTCCAAAGTATTAACTGGTGAATTCTTAATGAATTTTTGCTTACACATCCTTCATGCGACTGTTAATACTTCTTGAGGTACCAACAACCGATTACAAGATATGTTTGCACTTTAAAGCGTACTTCCTAGTCTTGTAACACCTAAGGCCTTTTAGCAGTGACTCCCAAACCAGTCGGTCTAAGGCACTAGGTGATGAAGCACCCTCGCTAAATATTTTTTCTATTTTTGCAGCCTTAAGTAATCACAAAGACCAGTGTTCATTTTTTTTTCTTTATTCACACATTTTTTTTTTCATCGTACTAAGGACTTTAGACAAGAGTATTTCAAGGTCTCTTCTACTATTCCAAGTTTCAAGGTGCGTGATTGTGCAATTTGTAGGGTATACATTTTCAGAATCTAGACTTAAGCTGGGAATTATTTTTCAAACTTATACTCTAATAAGAATATGTCACGTCCCGAAGGTACGGAACGTGACCGGCACTTAGATTACGAAGCGTCTAGAGGCGCCACGTAACCTAAGTAAGCCGAAGCCCAGAAATCTAAACCATATGAAAGAAGAAGTAAAAGAAACATGAAGAAAAACAAGTTTAAAAGTATCAGCAAATTTTTCCAAAAATTTCCGCAGAGTCTCCTCTGTAAAAACTGGCCCCCAAACGGGTACAACAAGTATAATATACATAAACAACAATAAAAAGCATCCCCAACGGGAGCTAACTCAACGCCAACAGGCGGAAACAACCACAACAAGCATAATAATATACAACGCCAAAGGGCGAGGCTCAAAACTCAAAAGAAAACAAAACCACCAGATCAGAATAATACATGCGCGACTCTAAGGTCGAAATAAAAGACTGGTCCGATAAACTTATCAAGTAATACAAGTATGGTTGATGGAGCTTACTAGATACAAATGAAAGAATAAAAATACAATGGTGGTTCAGATACAAGTGAACCAACCTACTGTGCAAATCACCCTGAAGAAAAGATGTGCCAGCAAGCTGCCAGGGAAACCTGTACATCGAACATGTAATAAAATTTGGCACAACGGGGGTGAGTTACCAACTCGTGAGTAGAAGACATCTACGAAAAGAAATCGAATGCACGACGCTATCCTAGGTCATAATAATACACTACTAAGTCCCAATCATCTAATAATAGCAGGGTAATACCACGTGGAAGTGCAGATACTCCGTGCTCGTGTCAGTGCCTCATATAGTACTATGTCATATGAATGGATATGCATGCACCATGAATGTAAAATAACCAATCCTGAAATCCAGAAATATCTGTATAAGAAATCTTTAGCTGTTATCAAAGTAAAATGTGTATAGAAATCTGAAATCTCAACAATGAAATCCATGGAAATCCATGTCAAGCATTGACAAAAACATGTAAATCTCAAGTCTCATAGTCTCAATACCTCGGGCTCCGTCAGTCCAGATCGGCCCATATCATCAAATCTCACGACAACGGTCGGTATCCTCCGGATATCCGCCGCGCCAGACATCACCGGTAGGTAGCTTTCCCCTGCCAGGCTCATCGTCTACAACTCGATCTTCTTGCCCCGTGGTACCATACCGGGCCCACCATATACCCGAGACGGTTCATCCACTCCTCGAATCGGGTCTCGAAATCCATCAGAAAACATGAAATATCATGGTGGACGACACATACATCACGAGAAAACCGCATCTTATGTTTTTTTAAAAAGAGAGGAGGAGGAGAGAGAGAGAAGTTTTTACATATTCTTGCGGTTTTCCCCAAAATCCAGAAATCTCATAAAAATCCAAATCTCAAAATCATGAGTAACTATATGATAAGTGTCGGCATATGCCCATAATACTGCATGATAACATGAAAATATGAATGCATGAATGCCTAAGCAATAAATATCATGTCTGTACTAATGTCAAAGAATAATCACAATATTATATCGGTCTAGTTGTTAACTGATTCTATCCATAAAAGACAATATGATCTAAAGTGTACGTGACATAGCAATTACCGATGATGATGTGTGTGAGCCGGCAAATAAGTGTGCGTGGAATATGCGCATCATCGGTAATAGTGCTGGTGTCCTAACAGGTAAAGTTTATACTGATTATAGCAACAAATAAAAGAACATGCACCATGATGATTACAGTATGAATGCAAGACAGATGTGCATTATCCACTCCTCTGCGATATACGAGTACGACTACTACTATATGACTCAAACCTAAACTAGTGTCTATCTAACCTTCTAATGAACTAAACCTAAGAAACTAGTCAATAAGAAACAAGAGTTTACCTAAGGTCTGAATCAATATCTCTAATAGTCGGCGATCCAGCCTCAATTGCGTCACGTACGTAGTACGGCTTCCTCGAATCAAGAGTGCGGATCAATCATCATATCTATGCCCCGTACGGTAAAATCCATCGTACGGCATCCCAATATCGGGGTACGGGTCAAGTATCTCCTAGGTGTCTCATTATTCGTATAATGTCATCACCAACACATCTCATGATCAAGGTGCTAAACTGTAATCGCCTATATCAATCATATATCATTGCCATCATAATAAGCATCATTAGTTTATCCTCAGAAATATCATGTCATATGTATCATATTGTGATTAAGTCATACTGATATCATATCGTCCTCAAGCCACACCTCTATGATATCGACATCAGGTCACACCTATATGATGTCATAATCAAGTCATACATATCCCATATCGTGATCAGTCACAAGTTACAGTTCGGGATCTATTTTAAAGTTCCATGTACCTCAATATCATCACTACCCATTATAATTTATGTATACCTGTTCATTATCTCATTCTCTAATGATCCGCTAACACTTTAATACGACTGTATAGTCAAGAATCACGGCATCAAGCCCAGTTATGCCGTTTCATTCCCGTGTATCATATCACATCAATCAATCCCATATACGTGTTGTATATACATGTATATACCTATACCTAGTTCTATATATATATACACATACCCGTATACACCATGTCGAGTTTCAGTGCGTGCGTGTGTGTTTCTACCTGAAACTTACGAACCTCTTCCAAGATATTCATCCGCTGGTATGGTCTTCCTAAATCTGTCTAGTCCAGCCTAGGGTCATTACTAGGGTCCCGCTCATTTAGAATCTAGGGTTACATTTTGTTCCCTAATGACAATAAGTACTATTCCTATGCTACGTTGCGGGGGTGCTAAACGCCATCCACCCGACTTCCCCCCGTAGATATACATCTACTCACCTGGTCCATGTCTGCCGAAGACAGTATCGCCATCCTCCTCTTCATCGCCCGCAGTCCACATGAGGGTACCTAAACGCAAACATATAAATAGTATCGTAAACTGAATCACATACCAAAGTCAAAACGACGCAAGAAACCAGCATAGGTTAAAACCTATGTCCCGTTCACGCAAAAGAACCGAATATCGCTCGATATCGGCGTACAAACTCCGATGGATCGAGATAAACATCAACAATTAACTCGTAGTTTTAAAACACCTTACTTATATTATAAAACATGATTAAATCCATCAAAACCCTAAAATCAATCAAATCGTCCGATTTCGAAAAACCCGAAAACGCCAATTTACCGTTTTTCTTCAAAACTTGACATTTAAATGAAACCAATGGTTATAAAACTTATTAAATAGCATAACTAGACTTTACAAACCATTACTATATTTTTATTACACAAATTTATATAAATTTGAAATTTCTAGTTTGCAACCTTTAGTTATTTTTAACATTTTCAAGCAAAATACCACAATTCCACAACAAAACATGATTTTGCATGAATTAATGTATTAAACTACAATTCATGATGATAATGATATAATGAAACCATGATTATATTTTTAATTTCATTTATTTAGGAATTTCCAAAATCTAGTTTACAAAATACTAGCACTTTATTACTATTTTCCAATTATCACAAGAAACTAGTGATCAAACTAAGTTTTTCATTCCTTTAATATGCTCATATTCTCATTAAAACTACCATCTAATGATAACCACCTTAATAAGAATTTTATTTTACCCACAAACACATTTTAGAAAAATCTAGTTAGCTAAATAGTTTAATTAAAACAATTTGAATAAACAATTTATTATACAACAACCATGCAAGATTTTTCCACTTCTAAAAATGGTAGACTAGTTATTATAACCCTAATTAATTAATAAAAATCATAACTTGAATTTACAAACCCTAACTTGAATTTTAAAATTTGCAACTAGAATTAATTTAACAAATCTAATTATGCTTTAAAAGAAACATCTAATAGAAATAAAACAAAAGAAGGAAATTTATACCTTCAAAATATGAAATCCAAACATGAAAATGAGCCTCCAAGATGCATGCTTTCCCACTCCAAAATCCATGTAAAGAAGAGCAAAGAACAAAGGGTAGGAATTTATTAGGATTTTGTGCAATTTTTATTGAATTTTGGAGGATTTTTGATGATTTTTGAACAAAAAAATGAAGTGGAAATGGGGGGGGCTTCCATGGGGGTGTTGAGGCCGGCCACAATTAGGAGGAGGGGGTGGAGAATGAGAAAAGTGAAGAAAGATGTAGAAAGTTCCCCAAAAATATCATATCATTATGTCTTTTCATGCTTTTATTAAATTTTCTTTTAATTCTTTACTATAGCAACTCAAGAAAACTCTAGAAAATTGGAAAAATTTGCAAATGAATTTTACATGATACTCACTAAATTATAATATGCCATGGCTCACTTTTACAAATTAAAACCATTCAAATTTGTAATTTACACTAATTTAGTGTAAAAATAAAGCTTATGTTAATATTTAAAATAATTAATTTAGGAAAAATATTTAATTAAACTAAAAATTTATAAGTGGCTAAATAAACACCATTTACTAGTAATTACATAATTAAAATAGGTATTTTTGAAATTATAATGAAAAAAACAATCACGGTTTATTTTTACGAAAAATACATTTTACTTTACCGAAAATCATAAAATTCACTTAAACAATTTTATTCATTTAATTATTTATTTAATTATTTTTAAAACGTTACAGAATATCAATATTTTTCCTTTATTTCAACTTAGCCCCAAAAAGTGAACTCAAAATTTGCCTATTTCTAAATAAACTACAAAGACATATACTTTCTACCGTTAATCTTTAAAGAAGGTTATTTTTAGGGTTTTCAATTTACTAAGTCTAAGATCTAGTTATTCGTAGCCAGTTAACCTATTTGTCAAACTCAAATCAATACTGCCAAAATTGAATACATTAATTTTTATATTTTTTGAAAAATTTCAATTTTTATGGGTTTATGGGTTTTTAAATCATTATGCAAATGCAAAAATATGTACAAATGAATGCGAAGGAAAAAGACGTACCGAGCATACCCCCAAACTTAAACTGGACAGTGTCCTCACTGTCATGCTTCACCAGTAGGTTGATAATGTCGGCACTCCCCTGTTTATTATTTATAATTTTTCTTTTATTTAATTGTTAAGAGAAAAACAAAAATATATACAGAAAGGCCCCCCCAAACTTCAGTGAAACAATGTTAGACATTACTGCCAGACTTTGCACAGACCAAACATCAACACCAACCAGTCGAAAAATTTATCTGTAAAGAGAGTCGGTTGGTGGAAAAACATGTTGTACCGATCCAAAAAGAATTGGGGAAGATAGGAGTGATGGTAGGGAAAGTATGTAAGTGAATAGATATGATGCGGTGATGAATCAAAACGAGAATGAGAATGATCAGCAGTCAGTAGAATATTGGCATTCTCATAGCTTATTAAAAGAAATGGGGGTGGTTCAACTTCTAAAGGAGGAGGTTGACTCACCACAATATCCCCAAAATGTTTCTGTGGGTCCTTTATTGACTTGGCATCATCCATCATTTGCATATGATATTCAATTATGAGGGAACTAATCTCCTCGATGTCCGCCATAGTCCAACCGAAAACTTGCCGCCTATCTTGTAAGACCTTTAAAATAGCGTTCTCTTGCTCGAAGGCTAGAGAGGCTGATATTATAATGGGAAAGGTCTCATTCTCACCTATGTAAGCATATTTAAGGTGAGACGGCAAGGACATAAGTTCGAGTTTCGGAGGCGAAAGAATCATTGCGGAATCTACCTCGAACTCAAAAGACTCCAACACAGGTTCGAAATCACTGCAAACAACCGATTCAGATGGTTCACTTAACTTATCCAAAAATTCAAAAGACTCATATTCGGGCTGTGAGTCGTCATCATCCGAAAAAGTGAAACTTTCATAATCAATATCGGTTGTGTCAACTGTGGTAGGCTCAAGGAGGGACGCACTAGTGGCGTCAAAGCTGTTCTCATCAAACAAAAATCTTTCAAACTCGCAGTCCTCCTGCGTGATTTCGTGAATAGAGCAAACTTCTCGTGTACTAGTTTTAGGCACGGGAGGCAGACTTCCTAACTTGTAAATATTGAACTCACTAGACGTCTTCCCGAAGGATAGAGTCATGGAGCCATTGCGACAATTTATTACAGCATTGGAAGTGGCCAAAAATGGTCGACCGAGGATCACCGGAATTTGGTTCCGTGAGTTGGCAACAGGTTGTGTGTCCATAACAATAAAATCAACGGGGAATATGAACTCCCCAACTTTGATCAACACATCCTCTAGCTCACCCTTGGATGGGTGATTGATCGATCGGCCATTTGGAGAGTACAGTGAGTGGGCTTAAGCTCTCCAATGCCTAATTGCTCGTACACAGAATAAGGTAGCAAATTGACACTAGCACCAAGATCTAGTAGTGCTCTATTGATGTTCTTGTCCCCAATTGTTATCGAAATAGTAGGACAACCGGGGTCCTTGTGCTTTTGGGGTAAAGATTTGATAAGAGCATCGCTAACAGCACTAGCCACGAAAACTTTCTTTGGTACTTGTGACTTCCTCTTTTTGGTGCATAAGTCCTATAAGATTTTTGCATATGAAGGAACTTGTTGGATTGCATCCAAAAGAGAGATATTTATGCTCACTTATTTGAACAACTCGACAATCTTCTCCATTTGTGGAGTTGGTTTATTGGATCTCAACCGGTTTGGAAAAGGAGCATTTTGAAATGTTGTTGAGTCCAATTTTTGCGGATCAGATTGTTGAGTTGGAACGGAACCCCGTGTAGATGTGTTCGTGTTGTGAGAAGTGGGTCCGTTCGAGCTAGAAAGAGTAGAGCCTTGTGAATGATGGAGAACAGGCTCTAACGAAGAAGAAGAAGGTGAAGAAGAACCACCGGCAGGGGTGTCATCGTGAATACCCACATTGTTTTGCAACATTTTTCCCGATCTCAATGTGGTCACAGCGTTTACGTTATGAGTTTGCTGTTGATATGCAGCATGTGCATGACCAGGATTGGGCAGTGGTTGAGATGGGAGCTTTCCTTTTTCTCGCTCGCTCAATGCTGCATTGAGTTGTGCAATTTGTGCCTCAATAGATTTGATGCTTTGATCATGTGAGGCACTATTTTGCACCAAAGAATGAATAGAAGTCTCTAATCTTGCTGTAGATTGTGTAGATTGCTTTAGGAACGCATCTAGACTTCTTTCGAGCAAGCTAACCTTGTCATTGTTAGGTTAAACAAAATTGTTTGGCGCGTAAGAATTGTTAGGCACAAAGTTCACTTGATTAGGGTAAGGTTGCTGTTGGAAAGATTGTTGAAATTGAGTTTGTGGGGGTGCTTGTTGTTGTTGTGGAGGCCCTTGAAAATTGTTATTTCCTTGGAATTGTTGATTTTGATTCCAAGCGAAATTTGGGTGGCTCCTCCAACCCGGATTATATGTAGAAGAGTATGGATCGTTTCTTTGTCGTTGCTGAAAGACAGCATTGACTTGATCATGTCCTTGAGTAGATGCATTGTAAGGACACTCTTCGGTTAAGTGTGATGGAGCCGAACAACAAGCACACACAGTTCGTGGAGGCATAACAGGGGCAGGAGAAGGCGACGAGATTTTGGTCTCAATCGCTTCTAGCTTTTTCGTAAGAGCGGCCATCTCGGCCTTCATAGCAATCGACATCTCTACTTGATGTATGCCTGCCCTAGATTGACCACCAGAAGAAGATGATGTGGTCTTGGAGCTCTCCCACTGAATTGTTTATTCACTAAGATCCTCAAGAAACTGCCACGCTTTCTCACTAGATTTGGAGAGAAAGTGATCTTGAAAGATGGTTTCTAGCAATTGCTTCGTTGCTGAGTTCAATCCCTCATATAATGTTTGGCAAAGTTGCCAACTTTCGATCCCATGATGAGGGCATTGAACGAGTAGGTCTTTAAATCTCTCAAAACACTTCCAAAATGGTTCGGAAGGAAGCTGTGAAAATTGTATAATCTCATTACGGATTCTAGCAGTTTTGTGATGAGGATAGAACTTTTTAAGAAAGGCTTTCACAAACTCGTCCTAATTTCTAATGGAATGTGATGTTGTGCTGTATAGCCACTTCTCGGCTAAGTCACATAAGGTGAAAGGAATGACCCTTAGCCTTATAGCGTCATCACTTAATTGGGTCGTTTTCATCATAGCGCAAACGTTTTGGAATTTATTAATAAAAATATACGCATCTTCTGATTCCAAACCATGAAATTTTGGCAGCATATTGATGAAATGTGGTTTTATTTCAAAATTGTCCCCATTTGCCGGTGGGGGTGAAAGACAGGTAGGTAAAGAGGTGCGGATAGGGTAGAAGAGATCCTGGAGCGCGACTCGTGCGGGCGCTTCAACAGGCGGTTGAATCGGGTTATTCGCACCTAATGGAGGTGGAATCATTCCCGTCGGTAAGGTATTGTTGGGGTTGAATCCCGACATGCCTTCGGAGGAAGAATTTGAAGGTGGAGGTAAGAAAGTGGACGGAATGTCGACTTCGGTGTCGAAGGGTTCGTCGGTCGGTACCAACGAAACACGGACTAATCGGGCACTAGGGTCCCTAGTCCAAAATGACATACACTAAAGGGGTAGTGTAGTCAGAAAAAAAAATAAAAGAGAATGTGGAGGTAAGATAACGTCAATGAGAGGAAGTGGTGTAAGTGAGGTGCAAGTTTTCCTTAGCGACAAGTTGCAAGTGTTGAAAAGATTTTTCTTTTTTTTATTTATGTATGTGAGAGTTTTGCAAAGAGATTTTTGAAAAGAGACTTGTGACGCAAATGCGATCAACCACACAGGCACAATCAGGCCTAGATCTAGGGTCACCTTGGTCAGCTAGACAGCTCCTAACTAGGATTAGAAATAGGACCTCAAACCGCCTCTTCACCGCCAATTGCGGCCAGGTAAGTGCCAAGTAAGTGGGAGGCTCCCCGCTACAAGTAGCGGTCCTAATTAAGTAACCACTTGCCTTGACACACTTGCCTAGACACCGCAAAGTCAGTTAGGATAAACGGTCGATGCCTATGTCTAGTCCTTTGTCCTATTGAGCTCGAAGTCCTTAGGGCTGAGTCTAGTATTTTTTAATTAAAAGTGGTCGATGCAAATGCTTTAAGTGCTTTCTGGGGTCCTGAGAAGGGTGATGAAATCCCCACCCAATCTGAGTTTGGTCAATAGCCGCTTAAAGTTCGATTAAATTATGCAAAACTGTAAATTCACTTGCAATCAATTATTTTTAACGCGGCGCAAAGAAACCTGCAGAAAATCTGTTATTGAGAATGGGGGAAGAAGATTTTTTAGCGCAAATAAATCCTGTAGAAAAATTCACAAAAGATATATGGAGGTTGGCAGAGGGGAGAATGAGGAAACAAACCACAAAATTTCGTGCGCTGAAGACCCAAAACGACCGAGGTTCCGCGGTTTTAAGCGTGCCAAGGCCGCGGTTTCGCGGTTGGGCAGCGGGATCGGCTCCTGAAAAAAATTGTACAGCTCTGTTGTGGCAATCTCCCTCTGTTCTGATGTACCCTTTTCTGTTTCTCCTTCTGTAAATTTCCAAATCCGAGATTCTTCGCTGTTCCTGCAAGATTCAAACAATAAACCCTTCAAACAATGACAAAATTTCAATTTTTTTTTTTACTTTTTATATTTTCAGATTTTTATGATTTTTAAAATTTATATCAACCCGAAATCAAAAAAACAAAATTTTTACGCCATCCCCGGCAACGGCGCCATTTGATTGATGTAGGTTTTTAACGATCACCAAAAATATTTTACCGCAATCAGAAACAGCGTCGCTTTGCAGCTAGCCGGTGAATACGGGTCGGTCCACAGGGATGTGTAATTTTCCTAAGTGTTCTTACGAGCTGATTCCAATGGTTGTTTGGTCTTTTAATTGAATCTAAAAAACTAGGTTGTACGATAGTCAAGAAACTTGTTAGGATTAGGTTTAAGGTGAGTTTGATAAGATTAATATTCACACCTCTTTCAATGCCCTCAATTAAATCCTTTTAGAAGTTATAACAATTATTAGTGAAGGGGATTAGGATGATTGGGAAGAAACGAAGTTTCTTCCTCTAGATCCTTGTCCGTCCTTTCCTACTAATTGTTCTAACCTTCATGGAAGTCATACATGTCCGGTCCTTTATACTACGGTTTCACCGTTACCTCGTGGGTAGGGTGCCGTAAGGAGCGGATCATGCATGCGTGCATGAAGTTCTAGTTATTACAAATTATTGGGCTTGAAAGAGATGAGAGATATTCATCTCTCAGTCCCTCCCTTATTCCTAACCCTAACAAGCGAGGAAATTACTCGCTCATTAGGGGATCTTTTAAAAATAACGTTTAAAAAATCACTTACCTACTGCAGTTTAAGAAAGATTACACTAGATTAAACTAGGGCAATGGAAGGATTTATCTAAGGCAAGAATTAAATTAGAAAGCTAGGGTAAGAAATTAATTTTAAACTAAGGCAGAAAATTAAATGAACTTACAAGAAATGATGCTCTTCAATCCTCAAAAGAATCTGAATTTTATTAATTGAAAAAAGGCATCCTTATTACAGTATTTTGATTACATATTTATAAGGAAATAGGAAAATTTAGGGTTACGGGAATCGCACATGTGCGATTACAAAAATACCCCCGAAAAATCCCAACCTTCGCACCGACGCACCACCACCCAAAATCTGCACCGACACGTGCATTAAATGGCCGCGGAACCGCGGCATTGTTGGGGGTTGGGCCACGGTTCCGCGGCCCTATGGTGAGATCACCATATCATATTTTGTGGGCTTCTTATATGCTGATTGGGCTTTTTATTTCTTTATTTCTTTTCTCCTTTTGGCTTCTGGTTATTCTCCAGATCTTCAGTGAAAACTTGTATTGGTCTTTTAACCGTTTTACTTTGACATTTTTGGACCTTGCGTTGCCTTGTACCTCTGTGAACTGTTATTAGTCTAGGCTTGACTAGGATCCTTTTACTTGTTGGTCAAAAGTCCCTCTTTTGTATCAACTTTTGTCTTTTTCACTGTTTTCGCTCCAAGAACCTGTATCCTGTAATATGTAGCAGACATGCGTCAAAAGCACCTGTTTATTTATAAAACGCATAAGAATGGAAAATATAAAATGCAATATTATGATATGAAGACCAACTAACGCGAAATTAACCTAAACGAATTTCAAAGCGTTACAATCTACCCCCCCTTAAAGAAATTCGGTCCCCGAATTTAAAAATATAGCTACGCGTACCTTCGAAGAGATAGGGATATTTCTTCTTCATCTCGCTCTCGGTCTCCCAAGTGACCTCTTCGCTGCTCGGGCCACGCCAAAGGACCTTAACGGACGGTATATCCTTCGATCTCAATTTCTTCACCTGTCGATCCAAGATGACCACCGGCTGCTTTGCAAAAGAAAGGTCGCGCTCCAGCTAGATCGTCGGGTGCTGAATCGCATGCGAAGGATCATGTAGATACTTGCGGAGCATCGAAACATGAAATACGGGGTGCACATCTGGAAAACTAGGCGGAAGGGCTAACCGATACGCAACAGTACCAACACGCTCGAGGATCTTGAAGGGGCCCACGTATCTGGGACTAAGCTTCCCCTTCTTCCCAAATCTCATCACACCTTTCATTGGGAAGACCCTCAAGAAAACATGATCACCAACAGAAAACTCAAGTCTCCGCCGACGACGGTCCGCATAAGATCTCTGCCTACTCTGGGCTGCTCTCATCCTATCGCGAATCAACTGGATCTTCGCGGTCGTCTCCTCAACAATCTGCGGCCCTAAGACACTGCTCTCGCTGAGCTCTGTCCAACAGACGGACGATCTGCATCTCCTCCCATAAAGAGCCTCGAATGGTGTCATCTGAATAGTCTCCTGGAAACTGTTGTTGTGGGAGAACTCTACTAAGGGTAAATGATGATCCCAGCTACCTCCGAAGTCTAAGACACACGCTCAGAGCATGTCCTCGAGAGTCTGAATAGTCCGCTCTGACTGGCCGTCGGTCTATAGATGAAATGCTGTGCTGAAACTCAAGCGGGTGCCCAAAGCCTCCTGAAGCCTCTGCCATAGTCGGCTGGTAAACTGGGTGCCTCGGTCGGACACGATACATTTTGGAACTCTATGCAGTCGTACAATCTCGTCGATGTATATCTGAGCATACTGAGCAAATCCGAAAGTCGTCTTCACCGGCAGGAAGTAAGCCGCTTTCGTCAGTCGATCCACGATCACCCAAATGGAGTCATACCCTCGACTAGTTCTGGGTAGACCTACAATGAAGTCCATAGAAATCTGCTCCCATTTCCACTCCGGAATAGTTAACGGCTGTAGCTCTCCCACGGGCCTCTGGTGCTCAGCCTTGACTTGCTGACAAGTCAGGCATCTCGACACGAAATCTGCGATGTCCCTCTTCATTCCGTCCCACCAGTAAACATCTCTCGTATCATGGTACATTTTGGTGGAACCCGGATGAACACTGTACACCGATCGATGTGCCTCCTCAAGAATCTCGCGCCGCAGTCCCTCAGCATCTGGTTCGCACAGTCTAGTCCCAAATCGCAGTATCCCCTGATCATCGATCACGAACTCGGAAAATCCGCCCTGTCCAATCTGTGCCATGATCTCTGAAAAACGGTCATCACTGTACTGTGCCTCATGTATACGGTCAAGCAACTGTGGGCGTGCACGAACATGCGCAAGCTGTCCCCCGATCGGCGTGAACTCGAACTGCACTCGGCTGTCGCATAAAATCTGCCAGTCTGCCAACGACTGCCTCTGTACTGCGCTCAAACAAGATAGACTACCCCCGGGTCTCCTACTCAAAGCATCCGCCACTACATTTGCCTTGCCCGGGTGGTAAAGGATCTCACAGTCGTAGTCTTTCACTAACTCCATCCAACGGCGCTGTCTAAGGTTCAGGTCCGCTGCTGAAATATATACTTTAAGCTCTTGTGATCAGTGAATATATGGCACGACTCGCCGTATAGGTAATGTCGCCAAATCTTAAGTGTAAAGACCACTGCAGCCATCTCTAGATCGTGAGTGGGGTAGTTTTGTTCATATTTCTTCAACTGCCGTGAAGCATACGCGATCACCCTGTTATACTGCATCAATACGCACCCTAACCCCACTCGAGAAGCATCACAATAGACCACAAATCCGCCCGATCCTGAAGGCAATGATAACACCGGCGCCGTAGTCAATCGAGTCCGTAGCTGCTGAAAACTGTGCTCGCACTCCTCCGTCCAATCGAAAGGAACTCCCTTCCAGGTCAACCAGGTCAAAGGTGCAACAATACGGGAGAAGTACTGCACAAATCGCCTGTGCCGGCCAGTCCTAGAAAGCTGCGGATCTCCGTAACTGATGCGGGTCTGGGCCAACTCTGAACGGCCTCGATCTTCCTCGGGTCCACACATATACCATCTCGTGTAATCACGTGACTCAAGAAGTCTACGTTGTCAAGCCAGAATGCGCACTTAGAGAATTTTGCGAAAAGCTGGTGCTCCCTCAAAGTCTGCAGTGTGATCCGCAGCTGCTGCTCGTGCTCCTCTCGGCTCCGGGAATACACCAAAATATCGTCAATGAATACGATGTTGAACAAATCAAGATACGGCATGAAAATACAGTTCATCAAGTCCATGAATGCTGCTGGGGCGTTGGTGAGTTCGAACGACATCACCAAAAACTCATAATGGCCGTAGCGCGTGCGGAAAGTTGTCCTCGGTATATCCTCCTGTCGAACCCGCAGCTGATGGTATCCTGATCGCAAGTCGATCCTCGAAAAATATCCTACCCCCTGAAGCTGGTCGAACAAGTCGTCGATGCGTGGCAAAGAATATCTATTCCGCACGGTAACCCTGTTCAGCTGGCGGTAGTCGATACACAAACGCAAACTGCCGTCCTTCTTCTTGACAAACAGGACCGGAGCACCCCAAGGAGAAACACTGGGTCGAATAAGTCCCTTATCCAGCAAATCTTACAACTGACCCTTCAACTCTCTAAGTTCCGTTGGGGCCATCCGATAAGGCGGTATAGAAATAGGCCCCGTGCCGGGAATCAAATCAATACAGAAGGCAATGCCGCGCTCAGGCGGTAGCCCAGGAAGCTCGTCAGGGAACACATCAGGGAACTCACTAACAATCGGAACCTGATCCAACGGAACCTCTGTAGCTTTAGTATCGCAAACACAGGCGAGAAATCCCTGACATCCCTTCCTCAAAAGCTGTCTAGCGCGAAAAAAAGAAATCAAACTGTGAGGGACGACACCACGGCCCCCCTGCACAACAAAAGATGACTCGCCGGGAAAACAAAATCTAACTGTCTTCTCGCGGCAGTCCACAGACGCATAGCACGTGGCTAACCAATCCATGCCCAAAAGAACATCGAAGTCCAACATCTCAAGAAGGATCAAGTCGACATGCAACTCTCTCTCGCCAATACGGAAAACACAGGATCGGAACATGTGTCTAGCAACAAACGACTCTCCCATAGGGGTGGTCACAACAAGCGGATGATCAAGCAAACCGGACTCTCTATCCAGACTCAGCATGAAGTGTGTGGAAACGTACGAGTGCGTGGATCCCGGATCAAACAACACGTGTGCGTCAACCGAACATACGGAAAGGATACCTGAGACCACCGCATTGGACGCCTGCGCGTCCTGATGCGTCAAGGCAAAAACCCGTGCCTACCCTCCACCTGCGACTGACTATCCCCTGCCGGCAGCTGGCTGTCCTCTGCCTCGGTCATCTCGTCCTCTATGAGTAAATCCTCCGCGACCACGACCTCTTTGTGCATGAAACTGGCGCGGAGCAACAGTAGGTACAATAGGCAATGCCTTCTGGGGTGGTGAAGGTGGTAATATGACATGCGGTACTGCTGCCTCCCTCCGGGGTATCTCAGGACAATCTCGAACACGATGATAAGAACTACCGCAGCGGAAACATCCCGACGATGACCGCTGACCCTCCTGGGGATAGGAGCTGAACAACCGGCCTAGCCCTAAATCTCTGCCACCTGCAAGACGTCTATCACGGCGCCGAAATGGCTCTCTGTGCTGATGTATCCGCACGAACTCTCTTCGGCTCTGGAACTACCGAAGTCTCAGCAAGGCGCTCCTCGACTAATAAGGCTGCATCTACAGCTGCTGCATAGGTCTCGCAATGCTGTGCGCTGATCGCCATAAATAACGGGGTAAGCAAGCCTCGAGCAAACCTCTTGACTCGCATCTCCTCAGTAGCCACTAAATATGGGGCATAGACCGACAACTCGGTAAACAGCACGTCGTACTCTGCCACTGTCATCTCCGGAGTCTGACGTAAGGACTCGAACCTGCGCGCTCTAGAATCTCTGACACTCTGTGGAAGGAAGCGGGCAAGGAACACTGTCACGAACTCTGTCCAGGTCATAGGAGGAAGACCTGTTGCTCAACCCTTCTCGACCGATTCGCGCCATTTCTGCGCAAGACCTTCCAGGAGAAAGCTCGTGAACTCTACCCATCTCGCATCTGAGCATCTGAGTGAACGACATATCCGAGCCATCCTATCAATGAAAGACTGTGGGTCCTCGGCTGCATCGGTGCCTGTGAAGACCGGAGGCTTCAACCTCATAAACTCGGATAGCGATACTGTAATGACCTCTGTAGCTGTAGGGGCAACTGTCTGCACCGTAGGTACTATCGCGGTCCCTGCAACGGGTAGAACTACCTCTGATCGCTGCGCTCGAAGTGTCTCAACTAGCGATCCCATCATCTGGCGCATCTCCTGCATACCGGATCCCATCATCAGGCGCATCTCCTGCATACCGACCCCTAGCATAGAGGTCTGGTCTGTCGAAGGAGGAACAGTCTGCTCTGGTGCAACGGGTGTACTACCCAGGTCTGTCCTCGTCTCTGACGAATCAACTCTAATCTCGGCTCTCACGGCCGCTCTCTGCGCCCTCGTAGTCTTTGGCGGCATAATGGCTGAAAAGGAAATAGGATTCGATAAGGATACGGAAATCGAATCGCAAGAATGTATATACTCATGAAGGAATTTAAATCAATAAGTCCTAAGGCCACTTAGGCGGAGTACCGTGTCGTGAGTATGCCGCGGAACATACACACGCTACGCTACTCTGCTTCAGCTACCTACTCCATAATACCAGGGTCATCCTATACTCCGAAAGGTAAAACCTACGCTCTGATACCAACTTTATCATGAACCGAAGTTCGACCCGTGACCGGCACTTAACCACGTAACGTCTACAGGCGTAACGCGAGTAAGTAAGCCGAAACCCAGAAATCAAAACCATTAAAAGTAGTGAGTGTTGAAAACATTTGTTTAAAAACATTTGGAAAACATTAAGTAGTTTAGTAACATTCTTTAAAGTTCAAGTTATTTTCTTAAAAATTTTGGCAGCATTTCCGTTGTAAAAACTAACCCCGAAATCGGGTACAAGACAGGATATGAGTAAAATGACAACTATATAATAAAGCATCCCAAACGAGAGCAATCACCCCCAACGGTGGAAACAATCACCACCGGAGTAATATACGACGCCGTAGCGAAGAAATGAGTAATAAGTGAAAAACATCACAAATGATAAAAACTGCATAAGTAAAGTCGACTCACACGAGCTCGACACCAGAGTACAAATAATATACATCGTCGTCCTCACACTGGTCTCTAAGTCAGATACATACAAAGGTGGATGGAGAATACCAGATACAAAAGTACGTACAATGGAAAATAACCGGATACCACAACCCACCTAACAGCAAAACAACTCACGCACCAACTGCAGTGGTATCCGTAGCTAAAAAGATACAAGAAGGCAGCCTGCCGTGACTACTCTGAGGGACAACCTGCAAACACTGTGGCACAACGGGGGTGAGTTGCCATTGTTAGTTATATGTATGCCCTAGAGGCCATTACTGTACATACGATGTATATTGTAGTGGATGCTAGGACATATATAGGGAGGACTTTCTTGCTCGACATGATAGTATGCTATCTGGTTGTACTTTATCTTAACATGTACTCTGATTGTCTCTAGTATACATGTTGATAAAGCCCTTAGGATATGTACTCGACTACTGGGACTATGATGAGATCATACTAGTGGGGCCACGGTAGTCGACGAGTACATCCTATAACTGTTCCTAGTCAAGGGTGTATCGAGACAGGGCATCGATGCACCAGAGTAGACTAGTGTATACGCATCTTGACCCATATGATGGGCGATGGATGATCCCATATCCATCGGTGTTTGACATCAAGAATGGTGTACGGGTGCTCAGTGGAGACTGGGTACACTGGACGAACTCGCCGAGAACTCCCAGATGGTATTATACCATACGTCAGATGGCAGTTCTCCGGTGACACTGGTACAGAGTAGTCTGTCGACCCGAGATCGTCATAGAGTCTTGTGTGATTCCCACTGTGCTTTGATTTCCATCATACCACGTCCAAGAGGGCGTGCAAAAAGGTGGCTTTTGGGTACAGTCCCGAATCACATGGAGGCAATGAGCGATAGGAGGGGATTCGTCTCTCCCGGTATAGGGAGTTGATGTTGTGCTGTGTTCGATTGGCTATAACCGGAAATCCCTGGCCAGGGTTGCTGAGATTTACTGGTAAGTGTTATCAGTAGTTTCTCAAACTGTTATAGACCTCAAATCGACACGACTTATCAAGCTACTGGGGTCTGACGTTTACCACCCCTAGGCGAGATATGCAACATATCAGACGACGAGACCGGACTTTACGGGAGTGTTATTGTTTGTATTCGCAGGAGAATGTACAGGCTTGCTTGTTGATCTTCTGAGCGCTCAATACCTGGGTAGCTGTTACGTTTAGCTGACCGCTTGCAGCTTGTGGGTGTTTGATATGATCATCACCTACTGCCGGCGTATTGACGATTCTTTAGAGTCCTACACAGAGGTTTCTTGACTCAGGCAAAACGGAGTAGGAGCACATATGTGATATGTGCGGGACCGAGGATAATGCGATATGTGATACCGTATTATATTCTCGCGATATTTGATATCAGCCGGGTCATCGGATCAAGTGTTGATTCGATGAATCGGTATGGATAAATATTAGCCGGTTATATGCGATATAGCCGGATTGTCGGATCAAGTGTAGATTCGATAATTTAATGTATAATAATATATATGATATGTTAAATTGCATTAACTAATATTTGCTCACTAAAAGATTCTTTTTCTCACTCGGGTAATACATTGATATATATGCGATATATGTTAAATGTATTATTTTATTTTGTTACGATAAATATTATATATGTGATATATAATATTGTAACATGATATGATAACTAATGCAACTTGTTTAGTGGAGTTTAAAAATGATTAGGGTTTGGATTAGGGTTAAGCTTTCTAGATGTTTCTAGAAGCTTTTCTTTTTGTCATGATAAAGATATTTTCAAGTGAGTCATTCTTTAACCCAACCCAAACCCTAACCCTAGTTAATTCTCTACAAAGGTTCACTTGACCATGGTTGCATAATTCTATCATATTATTCTTTTCCTATTCATCACAAAAGGGATTCTAACATTATTCATCTTCTTCCTCCTTCATTCTTTCATGAAAAGCTTACTAGTTTTTCAAAAGGTGATGAATAAATATGAGAAAAAGATAAATAAAGAGAGCAAAAATCCTACTTCATCATCCTCATCTTCCCTTACCATTTAGATGAGGGTGTTCACATCATTTCATGAGTGTTAGCTTGTGTTAAAGAAACTTCAAGGTAGATCATCTTAGTATCGAAGATCGGAAGCAAAGGTTGCGTCTTTCTCTTCGTGGAACCTCTCGAGAGTCCGGATCCCGATGATCGCAGCGAAGGGACCACAACACGGAGCATATGAAGTGAAGGACCGGATCTACAAAGGTTGTAATCCCTCTCACTTAGTGTTAAAGTGTTTAGCATGCTTGTTTTCGCCTAATCTCTAGTTTAAAGTTCCGTATTCGGGTTGTTCGGCACGGCTAAAATTTTAATTGGGCATGGTTGATGCCTCGTAGACCCTTGTGCGCATGCCTAGCAACCCTATAGTGGTATCAGAGCCAAGCTAGAGCTTTAGGCGAAGTCTAGACGAAGTTTGAAGTCCGATCGAACCCGGAAAACCCGAACAAACCTCTTCTCTGGAAATTTTCTGAAAGTTTGGATTTTTGCGAATTAAAAATTGCCAAAAAATTCAGCAGGGAATTCTATGAGATACTGTGAAGCACGTGGTTCTAACTCGACAAAGGAGGCGCGGAACCGCGGCCCAACCCTGGGTTTCGCGGCGGTTCCGCGGCCACTTTGGTGAGTTACACCACGTGTCTTGCACAGTAATTCTTGTCTTCAAGTGCTGAGTCTTCTGGAAATTTTTATTTTTTTTTATTCAACTGTTGAATTATCTGGGTTGTATTGGGGACATAAAGATTCGATCGGATATTTTAACTTTGTTTAGTTTTGTCCGGATAATTTTTAGAAACTGTTAAAAAGTTCGAACGGATATCAATAACTCACTTTTTCCCCTGTCGGAAAATTTTTCAAAAGTTGGATTTTTCCTCGTGTTTAAGAACGTTTTAAGTCGTGCAAGTAACGCGGTGGACCCTCTAGAAGACAACAAACCTTAACTCGATTATGTGACCGTCTTGAACTGCCTTTTGAACCTTAGGGTTTGGGGCAGTACGGCGTGCCACATGTGAGGCGTTGGCTTGACCCTTCTACGGCTGGACCATTGCTACTGAGGCATGTAATGGATGTTTTTAAACTGATTTCAAGTGTTGAGATACATTGGGGAAATCTTGGGTGCTTGATGATTCGATCGGAAAGTTTAACTTTTTTCTATTTATCTGGAATGTGATACAATAATTGGAATCCACAGGTAGTTATGAGATAACTAATTTGAATATTATAAACATAGCAGTTTAGTCTCAGATGATTGGTTGCCACGGAATTTTGATGCGATCAAAAGTCCGTCGCAATCACGTAGCGTACGCGGATACTCGTCAGGTAAACTTAATAGACAGCCTCACTCCATAGCCCCGACCAAGTGACTGTAGGAGAACCCCGTCGCCGAAAGCATCCGTTCGGGTGCTCCCGGTAGCGGTGTTCCGCCTTGGTGCACTTCGTCGACGGTATCAGGGGTGCGGCCGTCTACTAAAGTTTGCGACGAGCATTCGATCAGGACAGTCGGGAATCTTGTTGAATTGCCCGACTTGATATTGAAAAGAGTTTTCGATAATGAGACTAAAATGCGGGGTTTATAATTGTTAGGCATGCGATGTCTAAAGGTATTCATTTGGTTAGGCATGCGATGTCTAAGGAGGTTGCGGATTCCAACTGTTGTAGTTTTACACTTTCTTTTCTGTGACCGTAAGCGTAGTATGTGGTGTATCGCCGGCTTCGTTGCTATACATCAACGACAATCGGGATACGCATACTTGCTTACGTTGATGATATGAGATATTATGTGTTGCTGTGATATGTTATATTGGATCGTCGCGTTTTGAATAGCCGGGGGTTTTATGTGAGATGAGAGTTTTTTCTTTTTCATTCATGTAAAATTCATTTGTATGTAATATTCTTTTATTGGGGCACTTCCAGGTAGCGGAAGATGTCACCGTTGTATATTATTTACTCTTCCGCATTAGGTAGACCCAAGGCGGGGAGCACAAGTAACCGGGTTCTAGGGTCCAGTAGGAGACCATCTCGAGGAGTCGAGACCGGGTCTCCTAACCCTAGAATTGGCAGTGTTACTTGCCGCTCTCGTAGGGGTCTAGGGATGTGGGTTTGTCTATTCATCGCGACCGTGGAATCCGTGTTTTATACTGGCTCGTATTGAAAACACGGACGTCCTAGTATATCCAATATTTCATATATGTTCTTCTGCTGCAATGTTCTGTGATGAGATCATATTACTGCCTGTGACGAATGTTTATATTATATATATGAGATATATGTTATATTGCAGATTTCGTTTCAAAAGAGATGCTTGTGAAGCATAATAAAATGGGACTTCATTAATAAGATTAATGAAATAAAATAAACCTAAGATGTTGTGGAATCGAATTTTCAAAAACAGGTAGCTACAGTTCTTGCTTTGCATCGCGGTGTTCCTTATAGAACATCCAGCACCTTATTCGATAAGGAAAGGACCGAGATCTTTTCACCGGGAGTGACTCCTTTAGTAATAACTGGCAGATGCTACAAACTCGGTTTGTCTTTTGATTGCTTCTATAGTTCTTGCTTTGCACAGCGGTATATATGATATATCCTGCACCTTATTCGATGAGGAAAGGGCCGACGATCCCTTCACCGGGAGTGACCCCTTTAGCAAAACTAGAAAAGCCTCCAAAACATTCCATTTAAAATCACTCGATTCTACAACGATATCATGTTCATTACGCAAAGGGTTTTCATAAAAACCTGTCGTAGCCCTCCGTCATTTCAGATAAGTAGTAGTTAGTATTCGTGCTACGTTTGTTGGCCTGCGTCAAGACGTAGTGTGCGGTAGCTAACTAGTATTTATCTGCTTATGCATATGATGCAGATTGAGTTAGGGTAGTCGTGCAACTTTGTTGGCCTGCGTCAAGGGTCGTGCGGGTGGGTTTAATTCAATCAAGAAATGACGGGTTGAACTTGACTAGCGCACTGTGGTTTGTTGGCCTGGGTCAAGGTCATGGGACGCTAGGGGTAAAATATTATTGGGAATTTCAAGTGTTGAAATTTGCAATGAGATTGCATACCTTCTATAAGATAGTTGGATCCCGATACCCGCTGCGAGTAAGAGTTACTCCTGGGAGAGTTTTACACATTACAATTAGCCGATCAAATAGGTGTCTAGAAAGGTGTTAACGGGGTTACGCCTCTGGGAAAACGAGGTTTACTTTAATTAGGTTCGTGCGATAGCACGGGGGACCTCCCTCAAAAGTACCGACACTGGCCTGGCTGAAAGATTGGCGAACTTGTGGCGTGTAATTAATCCCGGCTAGTCTTTCCTTTTAGGGTTTGAAGGAAGATTTGACAAAAACAGTGGGAGACATCCTGATTAGATAAATTAGATAACCAATCTAATCTTGCAAGAGCATACGCTGAGTGTTTTCTTCTCTCTCTCTCCAGATAGCGACCATATCACGCCTTAATCAAGATAATAAAACGGATATATTGACCGAACCCGCTTGTTATACTAAGCTGGGGAACGTTGGTCCCGCTCTAACTTATAATTGTTATAGGACAGAGCAGGAAATTGGGGAATACCAGATTTCCCGTGCCACCCAAACGAAGAAAGTGCATGTTGATGCATCATCTTCGGGTGTGTTCATTACACAGAACTGTTTCTCAGTATCCTTGACGTCCTGGGTATGTGATACCGGATCAGGATCCCGTATATGTAATCTGTTACATGGGCTACTGAAAGGTAGAGAACTGAGAACGGGTGATAAGTTTCATGAGACAGAAAACGGTGCAAGTGTTGCAGCCAAGTCTGTTGGTCACTATCACCCTGTATTACCAGAATACATTGATTCTGAACAAATGTTATTAGATACCGAACCTGATATACAAAATCATATCAGTCTCTTTATTAGTAAAGAAAGGATATAATTTTGTATTGTTGGATAATGTTTTGAACATTTCCTATATCAAGAGTTGATCGGTTCAGGCACGTCATCTAAAAGCATTGTCGTTCTAAATCAAACTACAGTTCTTAGTATACGGAACACACACAAGAGGAAGAGTTCAGAAATGAACGAATCCTTCTTGAGTTATTGTAGACTAGGTCATATCAATGCGACCCGACTAGCTAAGTTACATATAGATGCATATTTAAATTAGTTTGAATTTACATCTTGTGAAACTTGCCGGTCATGTCACAAAGATAAGATGACCACAGCTCTGTTTGTTGGAAACAGAGAAAGAGTTAGTGAACTTTTGGGATTGATACATGCTGATGTATGAAAGGTCCCCTGTCTATACATGCCAAGACCGGTTCTTTGTACTTCATTACATTCTCTGATGATCTCTCAAGATTCAGACATATATTCTAGTTGAAACACAAGTCCGAACCTTTTGAGATATTCACAAAATATAAGTTAGAAGTAGAGAACCAAATACGGGTATAAGTATTATGTCCTTTGATGAGATCAAGGAAGAGAATACTTAAGCACGGAATTCCTGGACTATTCTAAAGGAGAATGAGATTCTCTCTCAGCAATACTCCTCCGTATACACCATAGCACGATGGTATATCGGGGCGGAGCAATAACACCCTATGTGATATGGTGTGCTCTATGATGAGTACTACTGAGTTTCCTATTTCCTTTAGGGAGTTATGCGCTTGAGAAGCTGCATACCTATTGAATAGGGTTCAAATCAAATCAGCTGCCTACCACTTCATATGTGATATGGAATGGGAAGAGCCCATATCTTAAGTTTGTTAAGATTTGGGGTTGTCCGGCCTATGTCTAAAAGCAAAATCCGGAAAAGCTCGAGGCAAGGTCTGTTATGTACAACTGGAAAGGTTCCAGCTATACAAAATGCAGCTGATATTTGGTAGAACCAAAGGATTCAATAGTTTCCAACGAACCTCAGCCACTCCGCCGATCTAGTAGGGTTCCTCACCCACCTGAGAGATACTTCGGTTTCTCTATGACAGTGGGAGCGAGGATTGCATCATGAGATGATGACCCAACTATTTTCGAGCTGGCCATCAGGAGTGGGACTCTGTAAGAATGGCTGGATGCTTATCGATCTGAGATGGAATCCTTATACACCAACAAAGTATGGACTTTGGTTGCTTTATCTGAAGGGTTAAATCCCCATCAGGAGCGAGTATATCTTGAGAAGATTACTTAGTGTACATGGAAAAGTTGAGACTTTCAAAGCTATGCTTAAGTCCATCCAGATCCTACTTGCCACAGCTACATACCATGACTACGATATCTGGTGGTTGGGTGTCATGACTGCTTTTCTAAATGATGTTTTAGAAGATAGCGTCTATAAGTACACAGCCAGAGGGCTTCGCAGACAGTGGGAGCAGCGGAAACGTGTGCAAGATGTTTTATATGATAAAACAGGTATCGCGGAGTTGGAACATCTGTTTTGATGTGGTAGTCAAAGAGTTTGACTTCATCAAAATGGTAGATGAACCTTGTATATACAAAAAGGGTAGTAGAAAGTATGGTGGTTATCCTCGTAGAGTACGTGGATGACATACTCTTGATAGGGAAGGAGTTTCCTATGCTACGCTCGGTCAATCTCCGCTTATCACAAGGATTCTCCATATAGGATCAAAGTGATACCTCCTAAATCCTGGGTTTTTTTTTTTTGGATCTATGAGATAGATCTAATTGGATGTTAGGATACTCACTAGTTGTAGTGATATGGTATCAATCGATCCTGAGAAGAATCACTGGAAAGGTTCCAGGGTGATAAGGACGACTGAATGTCAGTCGTAGGCATTGTCTTTACCCTCAGTGGAGGGACGGTATGTTGGAAGAGTTCCAAGCTAGATACCGTGACATACTAGACGATTAAAGGCAAGATACATCGTTACCAAGGATGCTACCAAAGAGGCAGTCTGGATACAAATAAGTTCATAAGATGAACTTCGTTCCTACTATTGTGTGACAATGGAGTTGTGGCTTCAGCCAAGGAACTACCGTCCCATCTGAAATCCAGATATAATTCTTAGGCAGTATCACCTGATCATGGAGATGGTTGATCTCCAGGAAGATCGAGGTTAGGAGAGTAGACACAGAGGACAACAGCGCGGATCCACTCACAAAGGCCTTTTTCCCAGTAGAGACTTTTACGGGATGGTTGAGTAAGAGATACTTCAACCGCAGCTAATTGTTGGGTATGCGATACCATAACAGATGGCCCTAGTGCAAGTGGGAGATTGTTAGTTATATGTATGCCCTAGAGGCCATTACTGTACATACGATGTATATTGTAGTGGATGCTAGGACATATATAGGGAGGACTTTCTTGCTCGACATGATAGTATGCTATCTGGTTGTACTTTATCTTAACATGTACTCTGATTGTCTCTAGTATACATGTTGATAAAGCCCTTAGGATATGTACTCGACTACTGGGACTATGATGAGATCATACTAGTGGGGCCACGGTAGTCGACGAGTACATCCTATAACTGTTCCTAGTCGAGGGTGTATCGAGATAGGGCATCGATGCACCAGAGTAGACTAGCGTATACGCATCTTGACCCATATGATGGGCGATGGATGATCCCATATCCATCGGTGTTTGACATCAAGGATGGTGTACGGGTGCTCAGTGGAGACTGGGTACACTGGACGGACTCGCCGAGAACTCCCAGATGGTATTATACCATACGTCAGATGGCAGTTCTCCGGTGACACTGGTACAGAGTAGTCTGTCGACCCGAGATCATCATAGAGTCTTGTGTGATTCCCACTGTGCTTTGATTTCCATCATACCACGTCCAAGAGGGCGTGCAAAAAGGTGGCTTTTGGGTACAGTCCCGAATCACATGGAGGCAATGAGCGATAGGAGGGGATTCGTCTCTCCCGGTATAGGGAGTTGATGTTGTGCTGTGTTCGATTGGCTATAACCGGAAATCCCTGGCCAGGGTTGCTGAGATTTACTGGTAAGTGTTATCAGTAGTTTCTCAAACTGTTATAGACCTCAAATCTACACGACTTATCAAGCTACTGGGGTCTGACGTTTACCACCCCTAGGCGAGATATGCAACATATCAGACGACGAGACCGGACTGTACGGGAGTGTTACTGTTTGGATTCGCAGGAGAATGTACAGGCTTGCTTGTTGATCTTCTGAGCGCTCAATACCTGGATAGCTGTTACGTTTAGCTGACCGCTTGCAGCTTGTGGGTGTTTGATATGATCATCACCTACTGCCGGCGTATTGACGATTCTTTAGAGTCCTACACAGAGGTTTCTTGACTCAGGCAAAACGGAGTAGGAGCACATATGTGATATGTGCGGGACCGAGGATAATGCGATATGTGATACCGTATTATATTCTCGCGATATTTGATATCAGCCGGGTCATCGGATCAAGTGTTGATTCGATGAATCGGTACGGATAAATATTAGCCGGTTATATGCGATATAGCCGGATTGTCGGATCAAGTGTTGATTCGATAATTTAATGTATAATAATATATATGATATGTTAAATTGCATTAACTAATAATTGCTCACTAAAAGATTCTTTTTCTCACTCGGGTAATACATTGATATATATGCGATATATGTTAAATGTATTATTTTATTTTGTTACGATAAATATTATATATGTGATATATAATATTGTAACATGATATGATAACTAATGCAACTTGTTTAGTGGAGTTTAAAAATGATTAGGGTTTGGATTAGGGTTAAGCTTTCTAGATGTTTCTAGAAGCTTTTCTTTTTGTCATGATAAAGATATTTTCAAGTGAGTCATGCTTTAACCCAACCCAAACCCTAACCCTAGTTAATTCTCTACAAAGGTTCACTTGACCATGGTTGCATAATTCTATCATATTATTCTTTTCCTATTCATCACAAAAGGGATTCTAACATTATTCATCTTCTTCCTCCTTCATTCTTTCATGAAAAGCTTACTAGTTTTTCAAAAGGTGATGAATAAATATGAGAAAAAGATAAATAAAGAGAGCAAAAATCCTACTTCATCATCCTCATCTTCCCTTTCCATTTAGATGAGGGTGTTCACATCATTTCATGAGTGTTAGCTTGTGTTAAAGAAACTTCAAGGTAGATCATCTTAGTATCGAAGATCGGAAGCAAAGGTTGCGTCTTTCTCTTCGTGGAACCTCTCGAGAGTCCGGATCCCGATGATCGCAGCGAAGGGACTACAACACGGAGCATATGAAGTGAAGGACCGGATCTACAAAGGTTGTAATCCCTCTCACTTAGTGTTAAAGTGTTTAGCATGCTTGTTTTCGCCTAATCTCTAGTTTAAAGTTCCGTATTCGGGTTGTTCGGCAAGGCTAAAATTTTAATTGGGCATGGTTGATGCCTCGTAGACCCTTATGCGCGTGCCTAGCAACCCTACAGCCAACTCGTGAATAGAGATAACATATAAAGGTAATCACGAGTATGCACGTACTGCGCTACTCTGACACATGCCAGCAGATAATATTTATATGCGATGAGCAGGATGTGCAATAATCATGCAAAAGTACTCTATCAGGTAATATGACTACAGGATGGGATGCAAAATAATGAATGCTGAGCATGGGATAAAATAACATCTACACGGAATGTCAACGCGGAAAATATAATCGGTGTCCATCAATGCACCCAAATCCCAATAAAACTCAGGCGCCGTCATCCTCATCGGCCCTCAAATCCTGTAAATCTCTGAGAATCATGAATGCCCAACATCGGCACTCAAAATATCATGAAATAATCGTGTCTAGTATCGACACGCAAATGCTCATATATCGGGTTCCGTCTGTGGAATCGACCCTCGGCCCCAGCAGTACGGATCATCCCGTACCCATCTATCGACTTCGGTCAGTATCTTCCGGATAACCGCCAGGTCCAACCAATCACCGGTAGGTGGTGGTCCCACTGCCAGGCTCATCGCCTACTGCACGACAGATCCGTTCTCGCCCCGGGATACCATACCGGATCCACCATGTACCCGCAATCGGCCTCATCCAGCTCCTCGATTCGGGTTCACAAGTCATACGTCTCAGCACCGAGAAAACGCATGGTGTACGCACTGAAATATCATATCAAGAGGAAACGGGTTTTCAAAACAGTGCATCTTTTCTTAAATAACCCCACGGTCCTCAAATCCAGAAATCACATGAAATTCAAAGCCAATGCGTAAATCCATGCGATGTAATATATGCATCATAAGTCGTACTATAAGAAAAAGGGAGAAACCGCTCTTTAAGTAGATTCAGTTTTTAAAAGGTATCATGCGGTCCCCAGTTTTTACCAAAAATCAGCTTATCTAGGTAGGTACAGTTTGAATATGCAAAAGTACGGATATGCAAATGAGTAAGTGCACAAGTAACATAATCATGTCGAATCATAAAGGAGGTAAGCTACAATATATTATTCATAGCAATTCTATAGTGTGAGTGTCATGGCAATTACTAACGGTGTGTGTGTAACATGCAGATTAGTGCTCGTGCAACATGAACCGTTAGTAACAGTGCAGTGTGTTATTAATTCTAAGCTCATATAGATATAGCAGGGAATGCGGTATGCAACAAATAGTATCCATGAACAGTCAATGTATGTAAATGCAATATGCTACTACAATGCCCTATCAGCCCTGACGCATAACGCCATACGGGCAATTTCCCTGTAGATGTTAAATCTACTCACCGTAGTCTCGTGCTAAGTGTAGCCGACGACTTGTTTCCCCTTCTTCGCGGCGTTCGTCGTACTCACCTGCGAACCTAGAATTTCACAAGAAATACATATAAGCTCAAATCTACAAAAACGCGACATTAAAGCAAAACGAGAAACCCGCGTCGCGAACCAAACACGTGTGTGTCCGATACGCTAAAACGTGTGATTACGCACCTGCATCTACCCCAACACGTCGCGGTACGCAGAAAACCCCAAACCCACACACGTATCACACGTGTCGCGAAGGTTAAAAGTATAGGAAATAGGGTAAAAGGGTTCCATATTTTTCTACAGATAGAATTTTACAAAATTGCATAAACCATAGACCTTAGAAATGTAGTAGACACCAACAGAACAAACCCCAAAACCCAGGTCCCCCATCTGGCCGCAATTTGCGGCCAGAAAGAATATTCCGACGGCCCACCTAGGGAGTTGTGCTACCGTGCTTCGTGTGTGTTCTCTAAATCTAATGTACATGCTCCAACAAATACAATTTTAGCCTGAAGCCATTGGGTTACAAGCAGATCACAACAGAACCCAAAACCTAGTTTAAAAGCTATTTTAACACTAAATCAATACATTTGGGTATTTTAGTGAAACCTGAAGTAAATCTTTGGTTAAAACAATACTAATAACACATAACTAAGCTAAATAAGCCATAAAAATGTTAACTTATCACAAGCTTCACTAATTTCCCTTCAATACCACAAAAATGCACAAACATACGATTTTTAGCAAACAAAACTACAAGTTATGAACTAAGCTGCTAAGGGTGAGTTTAATACCTCCAAAAGACCCTAGGGGAACCCAATTTCCAGCCCTTGCCCTCAAAGCCACTGACTTGCTACCAAACTCCTCAAAAGAGCCATAAATCCTTAGGTTTTGTGAAGGAAAAAAGGATTTTGTGTAGGGTTTGTATTGGGGTCAAAAGAGAAGCAAGAGAAGAAGAGAATGATGATGATGTTGCTGCAGCTGCTGCTTCTCTCTGCTGAGATTCAGAAATGAGAGGGAAAGAGAGAAATGAGAGAGAGAGATGTGGTCAAAAGGTCACGTCCGACTTCACCTAACCCCCATACCTCCCATTCTTCATTTTATTTTAAAAAAAAGAGGGTTTTGACTTGGTTAATTTGGAGATATTAGAACCATGCAAGAAAATGAAAATGGTTACACTTAACCTATGATAAAAAAAAAAGATAAGTGTGCATGTTGTTACACTAAAGCTAGCTTAAGAAAGTAATTAAGAAAAACTCTAATTAAGGTGGACAGAAGCTAAATTATAATTAATAAACCCCGTATATATTTAAAAACACCTCTCATCACAATTAGAACAAGTTTACAAAAGAAATAAGTTTTACGGGTTTTTATGAAAAACACGCATCATTACCAACTAACGCGAAATTAACCTAAACGAATTTCGAAGCGTTACAGTAGTAATCAAAGTATAGTGGGAACTCACACGAGACAAATGACGATTTCAGGTCAAACGACTAACCTGTACTCATGCCACCTGAGAACTTCATTCTGATGATAGATATAATACCATCTAGAAGTTCTCGGCAAGTCCGTCTACTGTACTCACCTCCAGTGAGCACCTGTATACTATCTTAGGTGACACAACATTAATGGCTTATGAGACTAGCCACCGCCCCTCGTCGGGGTCTAGAAACTATACACCAGTCTACTCCGGAATATCGATGCCCAGTCACGATACTCCCACGACTAGGGATATTTAAGGATGTGCTTATGGACAACCCAGCTCTCATATATATGATCACCATCATAATGCTGGTTGTCAAGCAACAATCCTACGGGCTTCATCAACAATGGAGACAAACCAGATAGCATACTACCATCTCAAGTAAGACTGTTATACTTGTATAGGTCCTCCCTCAATTATCATAATCGCCTGCTTGCGATCACAATAATTGCCTTGAGGGCACTATTGTAAGTCGATGTCACGCACCCCGCAGATTCGCGGGGAGGCGGAATACGCAAAAAACAATTTTTACGGGCTTCGTAACACCGACTAAACTCCAGGATCGATACTAAACCCTAACTAACTAAACTACTATAAGGTTTAACTATTATGTAAGAAAGTTATACCTCCGTGTACTAAGTCCTTCGGTTCTTGTACTCCTCCTCCTGTTCTTGAGCTCCTTGAAGAGTGTACGAATCATGCCTCCTCGTCGGCCTCCTCGAGTCAAAGATGATCCACCCGAGAGTGTCTACTTTGAGCTCCTACCTCTAAAATGAGGTAACTAGGGTACCTAGTGTGCTAATCTAAGTAGCCTAGAGAATGTAGAGAGTGATTATGGATTGTTTAGTCTCAAGAACCCTAGGTTTCTCAACACATGAGACAATTAGGGTTTGAAGAAGAAGAAGAGAGCTCTTGAGGAGAGAGAGTGTTGAAGATCATAATGGAATGAAGATAGCTAAGTCTTGTGATGAATGAAGCATACAATAATTCACAAATGAAAATATCAAGCATGCTTCAATAGTCACAAGATGAGTCACCCCATGAGTCACCAAGTAGCCATGCTTCATTTAATGAAAATCCACACCCCATACCTCCACCTCATTAACCATTTAATCTAAATGGTTATACAAGAAATGAGGTGTCTTCTTCTAGAAGCATACTTGAGTAAATTACAAGAATACCCCTCACCGTATATACATACCTGTATCCGTATTCCGAAAAATTCGAATAAAAAAAGAAGAAACTAATCCAATAATCTAATACTAGGATCCAGCTTAAACCAAACCCCACTAGTATTATCCGCCCGAACATGATCCGTGCACAAGTAACGTATATGATCGAACCCTGTCGTAAAATCATTCGACCAATACATCGTTTCGCCCGAAGCAGGGAAACCCACTGTGTAGGACTCTAAAGACTCGACAGTACGCTGGCAGTGGGTTTAACCACAAGCACGTCAGCGGTACTAGCTGCACGCAATGGTTGCCCAGGTATCTGTTGATAAGAAGGCCGATGAGAAACTCATCCGGACTCCTACTGAGCCTACCTGTGACAATCTCCGTACAGTCCGGTCTGTTCGTCTAAGAGTATCTCATATTGGACCTAGGGGCAGTATCCGTCAGACCCCTGATAGCGCAATAAGTCGTGCCGGAGTAAAGCCTAAAACACCCTGAGAAACTACTGGAGTATCTACCAGTAAATTTCGCTTGCCTTAGCCATGAACTTTGTGTAATGGCTTTCCGAACACAGCGCGATATCACCCCCAACACCGGGAGAGACGAATCCTATCTAACCACTACTGCCTCCAAGTGTTTCGGGACTGCACCCAACTACTACCTGTTTGCACGACCCCTATGAGCCGTGGTAGGATAGTAATCTAGGAACAGTGGGAACACGCTCGAAGCGAAGTAGCGATGTCTAGTCAACGGACTATGCTATACTCTGTTCACCGCCGAAAGACGCGACCGAGATGTTGGGACGTCTGGCCTGAATTTTGGGGGCAGATGCTATTTAGTTTTATCCGTCCACCTCTCCGAAGATACCAAGTTTATTTATGGCACCGTGTATCGGAGGTTTAGACGGATGCGGTCGTTGTAGCAGACTTCGTCAGATTCCCCCCTCATTTGAGGGGGTTTTGATTGTGGGGACGCTCTTCCCTACAGGTGCAAGCCCCTGCAGTTAATTATGCTACCGCATCATGGTGACCACTTTCTCCTTCTCCAGATGGTCATTTCGTGTCGTGTATGTTTGTTTTATTTTTGGTTGCCCGTGGATTGTATACGGAGACTAATTTATGTTGTCGCCCGTAGGGCGTGGATTAGTCCAAATCCGTATTTTCTTAGAATTGGGTTTGGGTTAGGTTTAAGGATCGTTAGTCTTGTTTTATACTAAGATCAACTTAAACGTTTGTTGAGGATACATTAGTCTAATTCTAGACTAAGATCTACTCAACAGGATCATTTAGATCCAACAAAAAAGCATTTGGGCTCTATTGTTTTAGTTTAGGGACGTTGCGGTCCATTGGGTTTAAGGACATCATAGTCCATGGGGTTTAAAGACATCATAGTTTATAAAGTTTTTTGGTTGTCGGGACCCACCACCTCTCTGAAGACGTTGAAGAAGTACAACGACACATATCAGAGGTGTGAAGAGATGTACCCTTGAACCAATGTCAGTTGAGAGATCTGTAGTTGGATTGATTTAAGGATCGTTAATCTCATTTGAGACTAAGATCAACTTAAACGTTTGTGAAGGATACGTTAGTCTAATTTTAGACTAAGATCTACTTAACCATTTGTTAAGGATACGTTAGTCTAATTTTAGACTAAGATTTACTTAACTGGATCATTTAGATCCAACAAAAGAGCATTTGGGCTCTATTGTTTTAGTTTAGGGACTTTGCGGTCTATAAGTTTAAGGACATCATAGTCTGTGACAGTTTAAAGACGACATAGTCTATAAAGTTTAAAGACATCATAGTCTATGAGTTTAAGGACCTCACAGTCCATGGTAGTTTAGAGATATCATAGTCTGTAAAGTTTAAGGATACGTTAGTCTAATTTTAGACTAAGATCAACTTAACCATTTGTTAATGATACGTTAGTCTAATTTTAGACTAAGATCTACTTAACAGGATCGTTTAGATCCAACAAAAGAGCATTTGGGTTCTTTTGTTTTAGTTTAGGGACTTTGCGGTCCATTGGGTTTAAGGACATCATAGTCCATGGAGTTTAAAGACATCATAGTCTGTAAAATTTAAAGACATTATATTCTATGAGTTTAAGGACCTCACAGTCCATAAAGTTTAAGGACATCATAGTCCAGTTTAAAGACGTCATAGTCTGTGTGGTTTTGGTTCAAACGTTTGGGGATGCACCAAAAGTTATCGGTTATTAGAACCCTCCATCTCTCTGAAGACCTTGAAGGATTACAACGACATGTATCAGAGGTATGAAGAGATGTACCCTTGAACCAATATCCCGATTTGGGGAATGGGATGAACATCAGTTTAGATGTCATCTGTTAGGAGAACACTAGTCATCTTTAGGACTAGGATTAGTTTGGGGAGACCTGAACATGGGGGCTCGGTTGATTGGTGACAAAAAGGGTCTTGGCTTCGGAAGACTTGGCTAGTTTGAGCTAAGGTTGATTTCCTTTAGTCACCCCATAGTGCTAAGCACTGAATCAGTGTTAAACACTGGACTTTGGAGGAGCTCACGTGTGAACATGTGAGGGGCCCCGAAGTGGGCATTGTTCCTTGAGTTTATTCCCTCATATATATATAAAAGTGCTGAGCACTTGGCTCACGTGTGAGCACGTGAGGCATCCGATGTGAGAACTATTCTCTGGATTTTATTCCTCTTTCATTTATAAGTGCTAAGCACTTTGTTCATCAAATAGACACGTGAGGTGCCTTCAAAATGCGAGCGCTGTCAGAGCTAACTTGGGTTTATTCCATTTTTCCTTTTCTGAGTGCTAAGCACTATTGGGTTACGTGAGATCACGTGAGGCACTCTGAAGAATGAAAATTGCCTTTGCTTTATTCTCCTTTTCTTTTTCTGAGTGCTAAGCACTATCAAGGGATCATGTGAGGTCATGTGAGGTGCCCCCAAATTGAGATGTGTTTTAGATTTACTCCCCTTTTTGAAAAGCTTGTTCGGTGGTGCGCAAAGAGTTATTGGTTATTGAGACCCTCCACCTCTCTAAAGACGTTGAAGAATTACAACGACATGTATCGGAGGTATGGAGAGATGTACCCTTGAACCAAATTCCAGATCGAGAGGAGAGATCATGGTGGAATGAACATCATCTTAGATGCCAGGAGTTCATTAGCTATTTCTGAGACTCAGATCAATTTTGAGAAAACCTGAGTATAATGAGGGCTCGGCTGATTGATGACCAAAAAAAGGGTTTTGGTTTCAGAAGACTTGGTTAATTTGGGCTAATGTTGGCCTCTCATAGTGTTAAACACTAGTATATGATCAGCGCTCACGTGCTCCCACGTGAGGCGCTTGAAATAGTGTTAAACACTAAGAATTTGAGGCGCTCACGTGGGATCACGTGGGGCGCTTGAAGTATTGTTAAACACTAAGAATTTGATGCGCTCACGTGGGGTCACGTGAGACGCTTGAAGTAGTATTAAACACTAAGAATTTAATGCGCTCACGTGGGGTCACGTGAGGCACTTGAAGTTGGCGCTGCTCCTTTGGGTTTTTTCCTTTGTTTCTTTTCTGAATGCTAAGCACTATTGGGTCACGTGAGGCGCCCTAAGAATGGAGACTGCCCTTTGATTTATTCCCCTTATGCTTTATAAGAGTTAAGCACTGCTTGGGGGTCGCGTGGGGCCACGTGAGGCGCCCCAAGAAATAGGGTTTATTCCCTTTCTGCTTTATACAAGTTAAGCACCGCTTGGGGGTCACGTAGGATCACGTGAGGCACCCCAAAAAATAAGGTTTATTCCCTTTCTGCTTTATAAAAGTTAAGCACTTCTTGGGGGTCACGTGGGATCACGTGAGGCACCCCAAAAAATAGGGTTTATTCCCTTTCTGCTTTATAAGTGCTGAGCACTTCTCAGGGGTCACGTAGGGTCACGTGACTAGATCTCATTCTTTCCCTCTTTGTTCCTCAAAGGTTCTCATGTGGGATCACGTGAGATTGTATGTAGCGTTTGAATGCTAATGAATCATCAGGCTGTTTTTCTATGGTTCTGAGGGATCAAGTTCTCCTTTTGTTCTTTGTAGAGATTAAATTCTTTTTAATGGGTTAAACCCTAGTTCTAGAGGAATTAAATTCATATATGTTTTGTAAGAGTTAAAACTCTTTTGGATTCAGTTCTTTCCCCTAGGTTTTGAATCTGCATGACAGAATCTTCCCGATGAGAATTAAATTCTTAACTTGTGGGGAGATCCGCTTCTGCGGATCTTAACCAGAGGAAGAACTAAGTTCTTTTAAAAGAGTTAAACTCTTGGTTTGAGAATTAAATTCTCTTTTTGTGGGAGCTTTTGGAAGGGGTTCCCCTTCTTTAGAGAATTAAATTCTCTCTCTATTTTTCTTCCCCTCTCCCCCCGTCTCTTTTCTCCTTCTTGGCTCCTATTTATAGGAGAAAGAAAAGAATCAGTTTGTTCAGCAAATCTCTCATTGAGAGATTTTTGATTGATTTTATAACCAACATGATCTTTTAGATCACTCGGTGAATTTTATTCACCGTTGGATTTTTAATCCAAAAGTCCTCTGTTTAACAGAGAAGATTTCTTGTTTGTTTAACAAGATTAGGAATATCTTGTTAGTTTTAACAAGATTAGAATTTTATTCTATCATATCTTTTTAGTTTAACAAGATCAGAAATATATTTTTTTAATATGGATATCTTGTTAACATAGAATTTTATTCTTATTATAAGATTAGAAAAATATTTTCCTATGATAGATTTTTATTCTATCAAATGATCACCACTGGATCTTTGATCCAAGGGTCCTCTGTTTAACAGAGATGTTCTTTCTAGTTTAAGGAAGATTAAGAAAATATTTCCCAAAATAGAATTTAATTCTAGAATTTGATAGGAGCATTTTAAATTGGGATGCTCACATGCTTTGCATGTGAAAGGTAAGGGAACTCATGTGTTTAACACGTGACCTCTGCTGTGGGTTTTAGCCTGTTTATGTTCAGCGCTTATATGCTTTGCATATGAGTGCTCACGTGTTTTACATGTGAGGCCTTTTTAGCCATTGGTGATTTATGTTCAGTGCTCATATACTTTGCATATGAGCGCTCACGTGTTTTATACGTGATGCCTATTTTTTTGAGGATTCTCCTCCTTTTTTGTAAGGGAACAAGTAGCTCTTGGACGAAAATTTTGGCGGGAACAAATGCCTCCCACTACTTTGCCCACGTAAGCATGTACATGGGTGAAGTAGTGCAGAGTTATGCATGGCAATAGAATTGACGGCTTAAGGGACAAGTTTAGAGTCCTTGTAGCCTGAGACTTTTTTCATCTTCATGAGCCGTAAGGGTCTCAAGAAGGTTTTTACTCCCTACAAGTCGAGAGGATCTCATAGGTGTAAATTCTCCCTAGAAATCGTGAGGATCTCTAAGTGTTCATCGCCTCCGTGATTCGTAAAGATCTCACTCGGGTAATTTTCCTTACGAATCATGAGGACCCGTAAGTAGCTTCTTTATTTCATTGGCGAATGTGGCTTTGGCAAATGTAGCCCGCAGATGGTCCATCTTGACCTCCTTGTAGAGCAGCAATGGCTTAGGAAACAGGTTCGGATCTGCCGCCTAAGACTTTCTAACTTTATGAGCCGTGAGGGTCTCATAAAGACTTTTCTCCCTACGAGTCATGAGGATCTCGTAGGTGTATTTTCTCCTTAGGAATCGTGAGGATTCCTAAGTGCGTTTTCTCTTGAGAGTCGTAAGGATCTCACAAGAGAATTTTCTTCCTTACAAGTTGAGAGGACTCGTAAGTGGTTGATGAGTTGACTTGCTCCCGAATCAAAGCATTGCTTTGACGGGGAGGTCGAGGGTTGACTTTGGCCGTTTTCCACGGGGTCATGATTGACTTTAGCCGTGTTCCACGGGGTCAGGGGTTGACTTTAGCCATATGGGGTCAAGATTGACTTTAGCCATACGGGGTCAGGATTGACTTTAGCCATACGGGATCAGGATTGAATTTAGCCATACGGGGTCAGGATTGACTTTAGCCATAGGGGGTCAGGATTGACTTTAGCCATACGGGATCAGCCATACGGGGTCAGGATTGACTTTAGCCATAGGGGGTCAGGATTGACTTTAGCCATACGGGGTCAGGATTGACTTTATCCATAGGGGGTCAGGATTGACTTTAGCCATACGGGGTCAGGATTGACTTTAGCCATATGGGGTCAAGATTGACTTTCGGTTGTCTGTGCACCGCCGAGTCCTGGAACTGGGAATTTTTCCGCGGCTCCGCTTTGCTGACGTTGCGTCTACTGTAATGAGACGAATGTCGAGGTGGTCTCTAGGCTGTCTGTGAACCGTCGAGATTTGGAACTATGGACTTTGCCATGGCTCCGCTTTGCTGACGTTGCGTCTGCTGTAATGAGACGAATGTCGAGGTGGTCTCTAGGTTGTCTGTGAACCGCCGAGTCCTGGAACTAGGAACTTTGCCGCGGCTCCGCTTTGCTGACGTTGCGTCTACTGTAACGAGACGAATGTCGAGGTGGTCTCTAGGTTGTCTGTGAACCGTCGAGATTTGAAATTAAGGACTTTGCCATGGCTCCGCTTTGCTAACATTGCGTCTGCTATAATGAGACAAATGTCGAGGTGGTCTCTAGGTTGTCTGTGAACCGTCGAGCTTTAGAACTAGGGACTTTTCCATGGCTCCGAGGTTGATTATCATGTCTGAATCCTGCTGGAATGAGGAAGAAAGCTGTTGTGGGTCTCTAGGCTGTAGATGTGGCCTTCGAGACTTGGAACTAAGGACTCTGTCGTGGCTCCGAGATTGATTGTCGCGTCCAAATCCTGCTGGAATGAGGAGGAACGTTGTTGTGGGTCTCCAGGCTGTAGATGTGGTTGTCGAGACTTGGAACTAGGGACTCTGTCATGGCTCTGAGATTGATTGTCGGGTCCGAATCCTGCTGGAATGAGGAGGAACGCTGTTGTTGGTCTCCAGGCTGTATATGTGGCCGTCAAGACTTGGAACCAGGGAATCTGCCGTGGCTCTGAGATTGATTGTCACGTCCGAATCCTGCTGGAATGAGGAGGAATGCTGTTGGTGATCTCTAGCTGTAGATGTTGCCGTCGAGACTTAGAACTAGGGACTCTGCCGTGGCTCCGAGATTGATTGTCGCATCCTAATCCTGCTAGAATGAGGAGGAATGCTGTTGTGGGTCTTCAGGCTGTAGATGTGGCCGTCGAGACTTGAAACTAAAGACTCTGCCGGCGCTCCGAGATTGATTGTCGCGTCCGAATCCTGCTGGAATGAGGAGGAACGCTGTTGGTGATCTCTAGGCTGTAGATGTTGCCATCAATACTTGGAACTAGGGACTCTGGCGTGGTTCCGAGATTGATTGTCGCGTCCGAATCCTGCTGGAATGAGGAAGAACGCTGTTAGTGATCTCTAGGCTGTAGATATTGCCGTCGAGACTTGGAACTAGGGACTCTGCCATGGCTCCGTTTTACTGACGTAGTATATTCCTGCAGAGACACTGATTTCTCTGCGGGTCGGCGCGAATCGAGATGTTCTCATCAAAGACGCTGATTTCCCTGAATCGAGGTATTTGCCAAGGACACTGATTTCCTCGGAGTTGAGACGAATCGAGGTATTCCTGCAAAGACATTGATTTCCTTGCGGGTCGACACGAATCAAGATGCTCTCGCCAAGGACGCTGATTTCCCTGAATCAAGGTTTTGCCAAGGACACTGATTTCCTCGGAGTTGAGATGAATCGAGGTATTCCTGCAAAGACACTGATTTCCTTGCAGGTCGACGCGAATCGAGATGTTCTCACCAAGGACACTGATTTCCCTGAATCAAGGTTTTGCCAAGGACGTTGATTTCCCTGGGGTTGAGACGAATTGAGGTATTCCTGCAAAGATACTGATTTCTCTGCGGGTCGACGCGAATCGAAGTGCTCTCGTCAAGGACGCTGATTTCCCTGAATCGAGGTTTTGCCAAGAATATTGATTTCCCTGGAGTCAAAACGAATCGAGGTATTCCTGCGAAGACACTGATTTCTCTGCGGGTCGACGCAAATCGAGATGCTCTCGTCAAGGACACTGATTTCCCTGAATCGAGGTTTTTGCCAAGGACGCTGATTTCCTTGGGGGTTGAGACGAATCGAGGTATTCCTGCAAAGACACTGATTTCCTTGCGGGTCAACGCGAATCGAGATGCTCTCGCCAAGGACGCTGATTTCCCTGAATCGAGGTTTTTCCAAGGACGCTGATTTCCCTGGGGTTGGTTGACTTATTTCCGAGACGGAGCGTTGATCCGGTGGGGAGGTCATTGGTTGACTCTAGGTTGTCTGTGGACCGTAGAGTCTTGGAACTAGGGACTTTACCGTGGCTCCGCTTTGTTGACGTTGCGTCCGAATCCTGCTGGAATGAGGAGGAACGCCGTTGTTGTTCTTCTGGGATGCAGATGTTGCCGTCGAGATCTGACTCTCCTTTTGACAAGGTCTGGTGGGGAAATGTGGTTCCCTTTCGTTTATGCCCATGGATTGTGTACAGGGGTCAGTATGGACTTACCTGCAGGGCAGAAATTTCATTTTTTTCATTTTTTTGTTTTCTTTCCGCGATGCTCTATCATTTCAGCTTTTTATATCGCAAAAGTCGCGATTGCCAAATCATTTTGGCTATCTTTCACGGTGCCCAATCATTTCGACTATTTTTCTTTTTACTCGCTTCTTTTTATTGCGATTTGCCCAAGCAATTCGGCTATTTTGTATGCATATTTTTTTTACTTGCTGATTTTGTTGCAAGTTGCCCCATCATTTCGGCTATTTCATATGCATTTTTGGCTCGCTGATTTTTTATCGCGAGTATGGGACTTGGAATCTGATACTGATTTAGGCATCAGCATCGCTACAACTGGGATATTGCCATGAGAGAATCATCATTTGCCTTTGTCGATGTCGAACAGAGGTGGCTTAGCAAACAGAGTTAAGATCCTGCCAACTAAGGTTTTTGACTTCATGAGCCGTAAGGGTCTCATAAAGATATTTCTCCCTATGAGTCGTGAGGATCTTGTAGGTGCATTTTCTCCTTAAGAATCGTGAGGATTCTTAAGTGTATGGTCTCTTATAAGTAGTAAGGATCTCACAAGAGTGCTTTCTCCTTATAAGTCGAGAGGACTTACAAGTATCGTTCGCCATATGAAGATATCCCTCGTCAGTGGTGGGACTCTGTTGGGGAAACGTTTATTTGTGCCCGTAGATTGTATTCAAGGGCCAGTATTGAAACACTTGTAGGGCAATCTGGGGATTGTGATGGCTTAAGAACAGGTTCAGATCCCTGTAGCTTAAGGCTTTTGAATTCGTTACGTCCAACTAGTACCGCTGACGGCTTGTGGGTTACTAATGTGATCTTTACCACTACTAGCATATTACGAGTCTTTAGAATCCCACATAGAGGTTTCTTAGTTCAAGCGAAACGAAGTAGGGCACGTATGTTGATATGTGCGGGAGGCCTGATTAAATACTAGTATGTGATACCGTATTCTAATCTGGCGGCTATTTGATATCGGTTGGGTTGTATGTGATATAACCGGATTATTGAATCAAGTGTTGATTTGATAATGTGATATACAGATAAATGATATTGGTCGGTTATATGTGATATAACCGGATTATTGAATCAAGTGATTGATTTAATAATATGATATATATTTATATTTGATATAATTATATATTAACTAATATTATTGCTCACTAATTATTTTCTACTCTTAATATATATATATATATATATAATGTACCGTGGATGGGTTTTTCTATTTTTTGGAAAATAGAAAAAGAGGTGGAAAATGGGGAGACTTTTGAGGAATGGGTGAAGCATGGCTTTCATTTTTTATTCATTTGTTTGCACTATTGAAGCATGGTTCAGTATATGTATTGTGATATATTGTATGCTTCAATGAGTGAGGAGAAAGGTTAAGCCATTCCACATTTGTTCATTTCCTAAGCTCATTTTTTCTCTCTGGCTCTCTCCATCTTCTTCTTCCTCCCTATCCAAGCCCTAACCCTCACATATAATGTGAACCATAGGGCTTTGGACAAACCTAGTGAGATTAACACCCCTACTTCATCATCCTACACTTGATTAGCACTTGAGTTTATGGTGTTTCCTTCACTAAAGAAAGATTAGTAAAGAGGTAGCTTCGAGTGGATCATCTTCGACACAAAGATCGCATAGAAAGCTCATACCTTCTTCAAGTGGAGCCTAGAGGAGTCGAAGGGACTACTATCTGGAGCTATTGAAGTGAAGGACTCGGTCTTCAAAGGTTGTTGCCTCCTTCACTTAGTGTTAAAGTTTAAATATATCATGTAAACCCTAATTATCTAGTTAGATTCTAGGTTAGTGTTGCTTAGAACCCCGAATTTTTAAAAATAGCATGCTATATGCTGGTATAAATCTCGTGGTGGTGCTAGGGTACACTTTCATAAGCATCGTCGGACTGTGCCTCCCGGATGCGATCAAGTGACAGTGGACGAGCGCGGGCATGAGCAAGCTGTCCTCAGGTCGAAGTAAACTCAAACTGTACTCGGCTGTCGCATAAGATCTACCAATCTGTAGAAGACTGTCTCTAAACTACACTCAAATAGGACTAACTACCACCGGGCCTCCGACTCAAAGCATCAGCTACAACATTCGTCTTGCCCGGATGATAAAGAATCTCACAATCATAGTCGTTCATGAGCTCCATCCAACGGCACTACCTCAAATTCAGATCCCGCTGCTGGAAGATATACTTTAAGCTTTTTTGGTCCGTAAAGATCTAACACGACTCTCTGTATAAGCGGTGTCTCCAAATCTTGAGTGCAAAGACCACCGCGGCCATCTCTAGATCATGAATGGGATAGTTCTGCTCGTGCTTCTTCAACTGCCGAGAAGCATAAGCGACGACACTGCCGTGTTGCATCAACAAGCAACCTTGGCCCACTCGAGAAGCATCACAATAGACAACATAGACGCCTAACCCTGAAGGCAAAGATAGGACTGGTGTAATCGTCAAATGAGTCTTCAACTGTTGAAAACTCTGCTCACATGCCTTGGTCCAAAGAAACGGAACATCCTTCCAAGTCAACCCTGTCAGCGGTGCAGCGATACAAATGAAATCCTGCACAAAATGTCAGTAATAACCGGCTAAGCCGAAGCTGCGAACCTTCATCACTGAAACAGGTCTGGGCTAGTGCTGAATGGCCTCGATCTTCCTCAGGTCCACTCGTATACCATCTCTCGTCACCACATGACCCAAGAAATCAACACTGTCGAGCCAGAAAGCACACTTCAAGAATTTAGCAAACAGTTGGTGCTCTCTCAATGTCTGCAATGTAATTCTCAAGTGCTACTCATGCTCCACTCGACTCTTGGAGTACACCAGAATGTCGTCTATGAAAACAATAATGAACTGGTCTAGAAACGGCCTGAAGATGCGGTTCATCAAATCCATGAACGTTGCTGGGGCATTGGTGAGCCCGAATGATATCACCAAGAACTCGTAATGCCCGTAGCGTGTCCGAAAAGCAGTCTTCGGAATGTCATCATTCCGGACCCGCAACTGATGATAACCTGACCGCAAGTCAATCTTCGAAAAATGTCCCGCACCCTGGAGCTGATCAAACAAATCGTCAATGCGGTAGGGGATATTTATTCCGCACCGTAACTCGATTCAATTGATGATAATCAATGCACAATCTCATACTGCCGTCCTTCTTCTAGACTAACAGGACAGGAGTTCCCCAAGGCAACACACTCGGATGAATAAGTCCCTTGTCGAGAAAATCTTGCAACTGATCCTTAAGCTTGTTGGGGTAAAAATTTACACCCCGGTTGACCGAGTCAAAGTCAAGGTCAACCCCCAAGCTAGGTGAGCCCAAGCCCAGGTCAAGCGGGCCCATGCCCAAATCGAGCCCGCAGCCAGCCTCCCCATGCCAACAACAAAATCATGTAATAAATAATTTTTATGTAATTGTTTATGCATGAATGTGGGCATAAAGCCAATATTTTGTAAGCCCATGGCTTATGTGCAAAAATGAAATGGCACATGTGCCATGGGATGGCTAAAATGCCATTTTTGTAAAGCCCAAGGGGCTATATGTAAATATGTAAGCCTATATAAGGCAAAATGATGATGAATAAACAACTTTTCATTCTCTCCAAAAAAAAAATATTAGAGCTGAGCTCTTTCTTCCTTCTTCAAGGTTCCAAAACCTTCTTCTTTCTCTTGAATTAAATCAAGAGTTTTACTCTTCCTTTTTCAAAACTAAATAGTTTTCCACCACAAAACCCACAAAGGGGAACTTGGATCTGCCATCAGATCTTAAAAAGGAGAGATTTTGAGATTTTACATCTCTTGATCTTCAAGATCCAGCAAGCAACAGGAGGAAGAAGAAGAACCCTTCCATTAACCCAACAAAAAAAAAACACTCAGGAGTCTAACTCCTCTTTGATTTCTCTTCAGAGAAATCTTTTTAGGCTAAAAGCCTGTTGTGTGCGCAAGTCGCCCGCGTGCCGACACGTGGCGCGCGAGCTTGCGCAACTGCGCAAGTGCGCAAGTCGCCCGCGTGCCGACACGTGGCGCGCGCGCTTGCGCAACTGCGCAAGTGCGCAAGTCGCCGGCGTGCCGACACGTGGCGCGCGCGCTTGCGCAACTGCGCATCCCTTGGATGTCTTTTCCCCCTCTTTTGTGTACATATATACACATATACATATGTATACAAATTTATACATACACGTACTCCACGACACTGTCCCTGTTAGAAAAAAATTTCTAACGGGGCGCTGCCCCGCACCCCGCAAGGGGCTGCTAGCCCCCTTGACCCCCAGCCCGCTATCCGGGTAGCGGGACCCCCGTAAAAACTCTGCGTGGCTCCCGATATATCCAAAACCCCCTTTTCAAAACACAACACACGTACACTGCACATTGAGTTCGCATGACCAGTTTAACCCGTTAATCGGAGGTTCCCCCGCCCCAAAGGCGAGGGGTAATTAACGGCAGCTTAGTCCGCGGCCGCCGGAGATTCGGATCCCCACAATCATTAAACCCCCGCCTACCCTAGGCAGAGGGAATCTGTAGTATACGCCTGACAAGCGCGCGCGTATTCCCATCTCACTGGGGTGACGAAAAACACCCTACAGATTCTGGCACGCCCGGTGGGACCAATCTCTCCTCCCATATTTCGGGTTAAGCGTTCATGCGAACTCAATCAATATACATACCTATATTTATACTAAAATAATACTTTTTCATGCAGATTTTCAAGCAATCACCTTTCAACAATGTCTCCGAAGATGAACTCAGCTCCCGTCCCCTACACAATGAAGATAGACTCTAGGACAGTCCTCCCGGCCAGTCTCGGGCGACAATGGGAGGAGCCGCTGCTACCATTCGGCTCTATTATGTTCATGCCAGTTGGCGCCATCCCAGCTCCTCAAGCCCCGGTGGCAGACAAACCGGTCTCGAAAGGCAGGAGACCAAATGTGGTGATCTCAAGGGTGCCCCAACCCAAACGTAAGTCGGTGTCTGAACGATTTTCCTTGGCCCCAGCTGGGGGCAAGGCCATCAACACCAATAAAGCTACAACGCGTCCTGAGCAAGCTCCAGCGGTGCCCTTGACCACTGCTCGATCGGGTGTCTTCTCTAAGCTCCCCTCTGATCAACTCACAATGGCTTCCCGGGTAGCAGATGCCCGCCAAGCCTTCAAAATCGAGAAGCTGAGGGAGAAAAGGCTCAGATATAGAGCCAACAAAAGGGCTAGGGCTACTGCCAGGCTAAACCTCATGAGGTTCGAAGAACAGGGTTACCCCGCCAAAGATGAGGGGATGGCTGAATGTGTTATCCACACTGTCTACGTGGTGGGCACGCGCAGCAAGAGCAAGGACGGGGCCACCACATCTCAAATCCAATCTGGCTTGAATGTGGTTGCCACTTCCCAAGAACAGCCGCCTCCGCTGGATGATGAAAACCCTCTCGATGAGGCTGATAGGCAGAGAGAGCCCTCAATTCATGAGGAGTCGGGCTCGGAAAGAGAAGAAGAGCCGACTTTCCGCCCCAGGACCGCGGAGCAAGAACTGCTTCAAGAGCTCCGAAAGCAGCTCAGAAGCAAAGACAAGGAGATGGCCAAGCTCTACACAAAGATCGACGACTTGACAAATGTCGTCTTACGGCTTACGGCCCAACTTGCCTCTCAGCCGCCCAATCAAGCACAGGGCTCTGCTCATGAACCGGGAAACGTTGACCCGAGACAGCCGGTGCCTATTCCCTCAAATCCAAGGGTGGGCGGACCGCACGAAAGTCAGTCGCATCCTATCTCGGCAAATGTCTTGGCTACCGATGACAATAGCCCGCTAACTCAAGATCAAATCATGGATTTGGTTACCGACAAAGTCAAAACCTTGGTAGCCGAAGCCGAAGCGCAAAAAGATGTCAGCAGTAGTGGGAGACCATATCCTGCTCAGTATGATCTGGTAGAATTTCCTAGCGGCTATGTCATCCCCAAATTCGGAAGATTCAACGGGACGGGAAATGCGAATCAGCACATCGCCCACTTCAAAGCCTCATGCGGGAATACTGGGGGCAATGATGCGCTCCTCCTCCGCCAGTTCGTTAATAGCCTGACCGATGTTGCTTTCGACTGGTATGCGAGCATACCAGATGGCTCCGTCACAACTTTTGTCCAAATTGAGTCTCTGTTTCGGCAGAGGTTCATGAGCGTCAGCGATAAGATTACCATTGCCGAGCTCGTAAGGACCAAGCCCAAGAGCGACGAAAGCAGCACGGATTTTATAACCCGATGGCGTAATCTCTCCGTCAAATGCGAACCGCCGATAGAGCAGGACCAATCTGTCAGTCTCCTTGTCGGAAACCTCAACAACTGGATGGCCCCGTTTCTATGTACCGCGGGTCTCAAAACATTCCAAGAGCTGACCAAAAAGGTCCAAACGTTGGAACGCTCAAAGCCCGAGTCCGCTCAGGATCTTCAGTTCACAAACAGACCGAAACCTTGGAGGGACGACAACCGAAAAGGCGGAAGTTCTAACATCACCGATTCTCCAAATAAGCAGAGAACGGGCGGGGCAAAGACTGACCAGCCTCGAGAGCCAACTTTGGAGGAAAGGAGAAATAAGGTCTACTCATTCCGAAAGGACAAGGTCCACAAAATTTTTAAAGATGCTCTAAAGAATGGCCTGCGGCTACCAGAACCGAGAAGGCTAAGTGAAGCGAACAAGACTGATCATCCCAACTTTTGCCCATACCACCGAGTGCTGGGGCACACTATTGAAGACTGTTGTATCTTCAAGGATTGGGTTGAGAAACAATACAAGGCGGGAGAAATATCATTGTCCCCTGGCGTGTTAACAAACAATCAAGCTGCGACCGCCAATTTCATACAAACGGGGACCGAAGTCCTTCAGGGACCTGATTCTGTCAAACACCCACCTTTCTCTGGAAACAATCGACCACCACGTCATTAAACTGGGAACAATCGACCGCCACGTCATTAAACTGGGAACAATCGACCACCACGTCATTAAACTGGGAACAATCGACCGCCACGTCATTAAACTGGGAACAATCGACCACCACGTCATTAAACTGGGAATAATCGACCTCTAAGTCGTTAAACTGGAAATGTAAAAAAAAAAAAGTGTAAATAAGAAAAAAAAGAATGTGTAAATAAATGAATAAAAAGAAAAGCCGAAATGATGGGGCAACTCGCAATAAAAATCAGCGAGTAAAAAAAAGAATGATGAAAATAAAGCCGAAATGATGGGGCAACTGCGAATAAATAGCCGAAATGATAGGGCAATCGCGATCATCACGATAAGAAAAGCTGAAATGATAGAGCAATCACGGTAAAACAAAAACAAAAGCCAAAAAAAATGATAATAATATAAAACAACGGCGAATGATGAGTCGCTCCTGGTACCATATTCCAGTGCAGCGATGCAGACGCCAACCAAAATCCAATTTCCAAAATTCTTCCAGCCCTACGGCCAGTCCCCAAATTGACTACCGTATACAATCCACGGGCTCAAATGATTCTCAGCATACCCATGCCCCACCGCAACCACCAGTTACGCGGCTGGTCTCCGCCTTTGGAATTACGCTTCATTGGAAAGACCCACTCATGTGTCCTCACGATACATGAGGAGAACAAACCTTCGTGAGATCCTTATGACTCACCAAGGAAAAACACACTTAGGAGTCCTCACGACTCTTAAGGAGAAAACACACCTGCAGGATCCTTACGACTCGCAGGGAGAAAATACCTTTATGGGACCCTCACGGCCCATAAAATTGAAAAGTCTTAGGTGATAGGGATCCAAACCTGTCTCCTAAGCAATCGCTCCCCAATCCCCAAGTGGCGAATGATGAGTCGCTCCTGGTACCATATTCCAGTGCAGCGATGCAGACGCCAACCAAATTCTAAATTCCAATCCCCAAGCGGCGAATGATGAGTCGCTCCTGGTACCATATTCCAGTGCAGCGATGCAGACGCCAACAAAGCCCTAAAATTTTTATGGCCCTACGGTCTGGATCATACATCCTGCAAAACCGTATACAATCCACGGGCGTAAAACGATCCCAATCTCTCCCAAGTCCTCCCGGGCACATGATGAGTTGCTCCTGGCATTATTCCAGTGCAGCAATGCAGATGCCAAACAAAAACCAAATTCAAATCCTCCCCGGGCACATGATGAGTTGCTCCTGGCATTATTCCAGTGCAGCAATGCAGATGCCAAACAAACCAAATCCAAATCCTCTCTGGGCACATGATGAGTTGCTCCTGGCATTATTCCAGTGCAGCAATGCAGATGCCAAACAAAAACCCCAATTCCCAAATCCTCTCAAAGACAGATGATGATTCGCTCCTGGTACCATATTCCAGTATAGCGATGCTAATGTCAACTCAAATCAAACAAATCAAACCAACTAATTCCAACATCGACCTCTGCGTCAACCACAGGCACTCCGTCTCGGGGATACGCCCTACAACAGGCACTCCGTCTCGGGGATACGTCCTACAACAGGCACCCCGTCTCGGGGAAACGTCCTACAACAGACACTCCGTCTCGGGGATACGTCCTACCACAGGCACTCCGTCTCGGGGAAACGTCCTACCACAGGCACTCCGTCTCGGGGATACGTCCTACCACAGGCACTCCGTCTCGGGGATACGTCCTACAGCAGGCACTCCGACTCGGGGAAACGTCCTACCACAGGCACTCCGTCTCGGGGATACGTCCTACAACAGGCACTCCGTCTCGGGGAAACGTCCTACAACAGGCACTCCGTCTCGGGGATACGTCCTACCACAGGCACTCCGACTCGGGGAAACGTCCTACAACAGGCACTCCGACTCGGGGAAACGTCCTACCACAGGCACTCCGTCTCGGGGATACGTCCTACCACAGGCACTCCGTCTCGGGGATACGCCCTACCACAGACACTCCATCCCGGGGATACGTCCTACAACAGGCACTCCGTCCCGGGGATACGTCCTACCACAGGCACTCCGTCTCGGGGAAACGTCCTACCACAGGCACTCCGTCTCGGGGAAACGTCCTACCACAGGCACTCCGTCCCGGGGATACGTCCTACCACAGGCACTCCGTCCCGGGGATACGTCCTACCACAGGCACTCCGTCCCGGGGATACGTCCTACGACAGGCACTCCGTCCCGGGGATACGTCCTACCACAGGCACTCCGTCTCGGGGAAACGTCCTACGACAGGCACTCCGTCTCGGGGATACGTCCTACGACAGGCACTCCGTCTCGGGGAAACGTCCTACCACAGGCACTCCGTCTCGGGGATACGTCCTACAACAGGCACTCCGTCTCGGGGAAACGTCCTACCACAGACACTCCGTGTTGGGGATACGTCAACCAGCGACACTCTGCATCGGGGAAACGTCCAGCACAGACACTCCGCATCAGGGAAACGTCAACCAGCGACACTCTGCATCGGGGACACGTCTACTAAATCGCTTCGGATCAGAGCACCGACCGTCCATGTCGTAAAAAGGGCAGTGCACCCCAAAAAGTGGGAACCAAAGCAAGTCGCCTCCACGCGAAAGAAGATCCATCAATTTCATGCACACGACCTACATATGCTGTGTGCATTTATTGATGGGGGGCAATTTGTTGGGGTAAAAATTTACACCCCGGTTGACCGAGTCAAAGTCAAGGTCAACCCCCAAGCTAGGTGAGCCCAAGCCCAGGTCAAGCGGGCCCATGCCCAAATCGAGCCCGCAGCCAGCCTCCCCATGCCAACAACAAAATCATGTAATAAATAATTTTTATGTAATTGTTTATGCATGAATGTGGGCATAAAGCCAATATTTTGTAAGCCCATGGCTTATGTGCAAAAATGAAATGGCACATGTGCCATGGGATGGCTAAAATGCCATTTTTGTAAAGCCCAAGGGGATATATGTAAATATGTAAGCCTATATAAGGCAAAATGATGATGAATAAACAACTTTTCATTCTCTCCAAAAAAAAAATATTAGAGCTGAGCTCTTTCTTCCTTCTTCAAGGTTCCAAAACCTTCTTCTTTCTCTTGAATTAAATCAAGAGTTTTACTCTTCCTTTTTCAAAACTAAATAGTTTTCCACCACAAAACCCACAAAGGGGAACTTGGATCTGCCATCAGATCTTAAAAAGGAGAGATTTTGAGATTTTACATCTCTTGATCTTCAAGATCCAGCAAGCAACAGGAGGAAGAAGAAGAACCCTTCCATTAACCCAACAAAAAAAAAACACTCAGGAGTCTAACTCCTCTTTGATTTCTCTTCAGAGAAATCTTTTTAGGCTAAAAGCCTGTTGTGTGCGCAAGTCGCCCGCGTGCCGACACGTGGCGCGCGCGCTTGCGCAACTGCGCAAGTGCGCAAGTCGCCCGCGTGCCGACACGTGGCGCGCGCGCTTGCGCAACTGCGCAAGTGCGCAAGGCGCCGGCGTGCCGACACGTGGCGCGCGCGCTTGCGCAACTGCGCAAGTGCGCAAGTCGCCCGCGTGCCGACACGTGGCGCGCGCACTTGCGCACCTGCGCATCCCTTGGATGTCTTTTCCCCCTCTTTTGTGTACATATATACACATATACATATGTATACAAATTTATACATACACGTACTCCACGACACTGTCCCTGTTAGAAAAAAATTTCTAACGGGGCGCTGCCCCGTACCCCGCAAGGGGGCTGCTAGTCCCCTTGACCCCCAGCCCGCTATCCGGGTAGCGGGACCCCCGTAAAAACTCTGCGTGGCTCCCGATATATCCAAAACCCCCCTTTCAAAACACAACACACGTACACTGCACATTGAGTTCGCATGACCAGTTTAACCCGTTAATCGGAGGTTCCCCCGCCCCAAAGGCGAGGGGTAATTAACGGCAGCTTAGTCCGCGGCCGCCGGAGATTCGGATCCCCACAATCATTAAACCCCCGCCTACCCTAGGCAGGGGGAATCTGTAGTATACGCCTGACAAGCGCGCGCGTATTCCCATCTCACTGGGGTGACGAAAAACACACTACAAAGCTCTTTAAGCTCTGCCGAGGCCATCTGATAAGGCGGTATAGAAATAGGCCCTATGCCGGGGATCAAGTCGATGTAGAACTTGATATCGCGCTCTGGCGACAATCCAGGTAACTCATCAAGAAATATATCGGGGAACTCTCTCACAATCAGAATCTGGTCCAATGAGACCTCTGTGGCTCCAACGTCATGAATATATGCCAAGAATCCCCGACATCCTTTTCTCAAGAGCCGACTAGCGCAAAGGGCAAAAATCATACTAGGAAGGGTGGCACTACGGTCTCCCTGAATAACAAGAACTGGCTCACCCGGAAAACTGAATCTGACCGCCTTTTCATGGCAGTCCATGGACGCATAACAAGTGGCTAACCAGTCCATGCCAAGAAGAACGTCGAATTCTAACATGTCGAAGAGGATCAAATTGACCAAAAGGATCCCTATCCCCAATACGAACGGAACATGACTGAAACACATATCGAGCGATAAAAGACTCTCCTACGGGAGTAATCACAATGAGTGGCTGATCTAGAAAAGACGAATCTCGGCCTAACCTCGGCACAAAGTGTGTGGATACATACGAGTGCGTAGAACTTGGGTTAAACAATATGCGCACGTCGAAAGAACACACTAGAAGAGTACCTTTCACAACTGCATTCGATACCTGCGCATCCTGAGGAGTCAAAGCAAAAACTCGGGCATGTCCTCTACCGGTATCCGGTTATCCTCTGCCTCTGCTACCTCTTCCTCTCTGAACCGGCCGCCATGACCACGACCTTTCGGAACATCGGTCTAGCGTGGAAAAACAACGGGCGTAGGAGGTAAAGCTCTCAGAGGAGGGGTGAAGGTGGTAAAGTAATCTGTGGAACTGCTGCCTCGCCCTGGCGTCTCACAGTACAATGTCTAACACGGTGATGCGGACTCCCACATCGAAAACATCCTAGCGGCGGCTGCTGACCCGATAAATAAGAGCTGAATAATTGGCCCCATATCATGCCTCAGCCGCCACCACAGCCTAGAATGAATCCTCCGTGGCCTCTGCCTGCCATATCTCTGCCAAACTACACGGGAGCTGATACACCTGTACAAATCCTCTTCGGTCCTGGAACAGTCATAGTCTCAGTAATACGCTCCTCTACTAATATAGCTGCGTCCATCGTTGCTGCATAGGTGTCGAAGTGCTGGGCGCCAATAGAAAGGAACAACTGTGTGTCAAGTCCCCGCACAAACCTCTTGATGCGCTTCTTTTCGGTGTCCACCAAATAAGGAGCATATCTGGATAGCTGAGTGAACTGGACGTCATACTCGGCCACGGTCATACCAGGAGTCTTTTGCAAAGACTCAAAACTATGAGCTCGAGCATCCCTAACGCTCTACGGAAGGAAACGAGAAAGAAACACCATCGTGAACTCATCCCAGTTCATAGAAGGAAGACCTGCAGCTCGGCCTCTCTCAACGGACTCACACCAAGTCTGGGCAAGACCTTCTAGACGGAAGCTCGCAAGCTCGACCTATCTCACATAGGAATATCTCAGGTAATGGCAAATCCTGGCTATCCTGTCGAGGAACGTCTATGGATCCTCTGTTGCATCTGTGCCGGTGAAAACTGAAGGCTTCAGCCTCATAAACTCATGTAATGATACTGTGATGGTCTCGGTAGCGACAGGTACAGCTGTCTGAGCAGTAGGTATTATCACAGTCCCCGTAGTAGGAGGAACATCATCAGATCTCGGTACTCGGCTGATCTCGACCAAAGATCCAACCATCTGGCGCAAATCCTGAATACTCGCCTCCAACCTAGCAATCCAGCCCGGAGAAGGGGGATAAATCTGTCCCTGAGGGGTAGGTGTACTGCCATGGTCGATCCTTGTCTCAAATGAGCCCGCCCTAACTTCATCTCTGGCGGCGGCCCTCTGGACCCTCGTAGTCTTCGGCGGCATAGTGGCTGGAATAAGAAACAGGATTTGATAAGAATATTGCAATCGAAACAAAGGATATACGGGATCAAGGAAGGAATTACAAACAATTACTTAAGCGGAGTATCATATCGTGAGTATGCCGCGGAACATACACATGCTACGTCACTCTGCTTAAGTCACTTACAAGGGTCATCCTACACTCAGAAAGGTAAAACCTAACGCTCTGATACTAACTTTGTCACAACCCGAGTGTGGAACGTGACTGGCATTTAAATAATGCAACGTCTAGAGGCGTAACGTAATTCAAGTAAGCCAAAATCCCAGAAATCCAAACCGTGAAATAAATTAGAGTGATAAATACTTGTTTAAAAGGTTAACTTAAACATGCAAGAGTTACATCGAAAATCTTTTAGAGGATCAAGTTTTAATATAAAAAATTCCGGCAGCTTCTCCTTTGTAAAAGCTAATCCCAAACCGATACATAACATAAGTATACATAATCAATCATAAAAAGGCATCCCCAAGAGGGAGCTGGCTCTTCATCGAATTAGCAAAACACAATCATAGGCAAGAATATATATTATCATAGTGCAAAACAATAAGGAAAGCAAGAAAAGAAAGCATCGCCCAAAAAGAAAGCATGCCAGTCGGCTCACACGAGCTCGACACCAGATATCGAAATAATACAAGTCTCACAGTCTCGTCTCTAGGTCAAATATACAAGTGGTGGATGGAGTATACTAGATACAAAAGTAGATATACATGGTGGAAGACAAAAGAATATCCTCATAACCCACCTACTAGTATCGCGCCTAAAATTCGAAGCAAAGGTAAAAGCAGAAGAGGTAGCAGTGCACCCGCCGCGACTATGCTGACAGGTCGGTCCTGCAAGACACTGTGGCACAATGGGGGTGAGTTTCCAACTCATGAGCAGTAGATAATATCATATGAGACAATCGCAAGCATACACGTAAATGCGTCATATCCTATGTATAAACTATGATGCGATGTACTAGTATGAATGCGATATGAATAAATGATCAAGCATGAAATTTGGGTACATCTGCTGTGAGAAAACTGAGTTTTATCTTAAATAGACTTTGGGTATGGTAAAATAAAAATATCATCAATAAAAACAACAGAATCCCATGTCAAGCATCGACACTCAATATCTCAATATCTCGGGTGCCATCTCTCAGATCGGCCCTCAATCCATCTGAATCACACGACTCCGGTCGATATCCTCCGGATCTCCGCCGAGCCAATAATCACCGGTAGGTAATGTCCCCTACCAGGCTCAACGTCTCTCTATACGATCTTCTTGCCCCGGGGTACCTCATTGAGTCCACCATGTACCCGCAGACGGTGCCTCCTCTCTCCTCGAATCGGGTATATATATACGTGGCTCAAGAACCGAGAAAACTCATGGTGGACGCCACACATCATATCATGAGAAACCGCATTTTTCTTTTTGAAATGATCATAAGTTTATAAAATCCACTTGCGGTTTCCCAAATCCAGAAATCTCATGAAAAACGGAAATCTCCAAGAAAATCATAATACATGAATATATCGATGATAGCGAATGTACATGATATCAATATGATGCGGCTAGATGAATAACTTGAAGATTATATGTCATAATGATGCACATGCAAGCATGCAAGTTATCAAGTAATTTCTATAGTATACGTGACATAGCAATTACCAATGGCGTGTGTGTACATACAAAATAGTGCACGTGAGGCATGAACCATTGGTAATGGTGCAAGTGTCCTATGGTGATAATATCAATGCGCATGATGATGCATATGCAATATGGTTATGTTATAAGCATATGAATACAAGATTTGTAATTAGATCCTAACTATCGGGTGCTTTAAACCATCCAAACGATTCCCCCATAGATGTTTAAATCTACTCACCGGAAGTCTCGGCTAATCGAATCCGACCACCACCTTTCCTTTCCTAACCACGTCCGACGTCTCCGCAACCGATCCTAGAATCGCACAAACTTAGCACATGAGGCTAGAAATCCGATATATCGCGAAATCAAAACAATACGAAAGAACTAACCCCCATAAGTTAGACACGTGTAAACTAGGTACGCTAAACGTGTGCAACAACGTCTAAGACCACCCCTAAGGGCTGTTTTCCACAGAAAACGCCAAAACTAGAATCGAAACGTCCGTATCGTACATGAAAAAAATGTTTAGTTTAAGGTAAAACAGTCCCAGATTTTGATAGGGGTGCAACTAAAGAAAATTGCACACACCAGAGACCCAAATTATATAGCAGAGAGCTTTCCACAAAAACCCATGACCCAACTCTCTCATTTGACCGAAAATTGTGGCCAGAACCTATAAATCAGCGGCCTTAGTTTAGGGTTAGGGGCTCGTGTTTCGAAGGTGAACTCTGTTAGTTATATGTATACCCTAGAGGATATTATTGTACATGTGATGTATATTATAGTGGACGCTTGGATATATAGAGAGGATTTTCTTGCTCGACATAATAGTATGTTATCTGGTTGCTCTTTGTCTTAACATGTTGACTTGTATTGTGATACTGTCATGCTCTCACGTGTTGATAAAGCCATTAAGATTTGTACTTTACTACCAGGACTATGATGGAGATCATACTAGTGGGGCCAAGGGTAGTCCACAAGTACATCCTATAATTGTTCTTAGTCGAGGGTGTATCGAGACAGGGCATCGATATTCCAGAGTAGACTAGCGTATATGCTTCTTGACCCATATGATGGGCCAGGGATGATCCCACATCCATTGGTGTTTGACATCAAAGATGGTATACGGGTGCTCAGTGGAGACTAGGTACACTGAACACACTCGCCGAGAACTCCTAGTTGGTATTATACCTATCGTTAGATAGCAGTTCTCTGGTGACACTGGTACAGGTTAGTCTGTAGACCCGAGATCATCATAGAGTCTTGTATGATTCCAACTGTGCTTTGATTTCCACCTTACCACGTTCAAAAGGACGTGCAAAACGGTGGATTTTGGGTACAGTCCCGAATCACATGGAGGCAATGAGCGATAGGAGGGGATTCGTCTCTCTCAGTATTGCGAGTTGATGTTGCGCTGTGCTCGATTGGCCATAACAGGAAGTCCCTGGCCAGGGCTGCTACGGAGATTTACTGATAAGTGTTATCAGTATTTTCTCAACCCGTTATGAGCCTTACATCGGCACGACTTATCGGTTACTGGGGTATGACGTTTACTACCCCTAGACTAGATATGCAACATATCAGATGAAGAGACCGGACTGTACGGTAGTATTACTGACAGGCTTTACAGGAGCTAGAGCGGGCTTGCTTGTTGATCTTCTGATCGCTCAATACCCGGGTAGCCGTTACGTCCAGCTAGTACCGCTGATGGCTTGTGGGTGCTCGATATGATCATCACCTACTGCCGGCGTATTGACGAGTCTTTAGAGTCCTACACAGAGGTTTACTGGCTCAGGCAAAACGAAGTAGGAGCACATATGTGATATGTGTAGGAACGAGATTAATACGAGTATGTGATACCGTGTTCTATTCTCGCGATTTAAAGTATCGGTCGGTTATATGAGATATAGCCGGTTATCGAATCAAGTGTTGATACGATAAGTTGATACAAATAATATTAGTCGGTTGTATGTGATATAGCCGGATTATTAAATCAAGTGTTGATTTAATGATTTAATATATAATTATATATTTGATATATTAATTTACATTAACTAATATTTGCTCACTTAAGCATTTCTTTTTCTCACATGTGCACACTTAATATATATGTGATATATATTATTTGTGTTTTCTTTTTTGTGTCATGCTTGATGATACACACTACATGGGTGTATGAGACTTACACCATGCTTATGATAATGTGAGGATTATTTATTTTAAGTAAATCCAAATTAGATGGAAATTAGTCACATGCTTGAAGCTTGTGGAAGCTTGTAGATGCATTGACTTAGTCCACTAATTTTGTTTTACTTAAAATATTTATTAACCTAACCATTATCATTTAGCCATGGTTATGTCTCTACATGAGTTAGTATATGATACAAACTCACCCATGGTTGCCATTCACTTTCTCATCCATTATCTCTTCATCTTCTTCTTCCTCAAGAGCATAGCTCTCTGGCTTTTGAGCAAGTGAAGAAAAATAATGAGAAAAAGAATTCTAAAGTGAGCAAAATTCCTACTTCATCATCCTCTACTAGATTAGCCATTTAGTTTAGGGTGTTAGCTTCACTAATCCCTCATTACTGAAGAAGTAGCTTGGGTTAGTGTTTTCTCGATGTAGATCATCTTCGGCCTCGAAGACTTCGTGCAAGCTCGTTCCTTTTCACCTTGTGGAGCCGTTCTAGAGTCCGCAAGATCACTACTTAGAGTGAAGGGACTATTATATGGAGCTATTAAAATGAAGGACCGGTCTACAAAGATTGTATTCCTAGTTCACTTAGTTGTAAAGTAGCTTAAACTATGTTTCGTCTAAATCTTTAGTTATGATTCTATGGTTAGGGTTAAGTAGCATGGCAATTTTTTAAAATGGCATGGACGATGCCTCCCGAAATCTTGCTGTTGTGCTAAGTAACCCTACAGTGGTATCAGAGCCAAGCTATAGATTTATACGATCATTGTAGAAAAAAAATTTAAGCAACTGCAGAATGTTATATAAGATGTAACATGAACACTGAACAAATACGAACTCAATTGGGAGGATTTGACCCGAGCACATGCCCTGAAAAACCGAGCTGGCCGGCCCTAACACAGCTTATGGAGTTCGTATTTGTCTGGTGTTCTGGTCTCTGGGTTTTGGTGTTTCGAGTGTTGTTTGTTTTTCTACAATTGCATGAGATGTTAATTTTCTATAAAGGCAATTCAGAGTGTTTCATAGTCATAATTCTAAAATATTTTCGGGTTATTTAGACGGTGTTAAAAAGTTCGAACGGATATCAAATACCCACTTTAACCCTCGCCGGAAAATTTTCCAAGAGTTGGATTTTTTCCAAGTTAAAGAACATTCAAAAATCATGCAAGTAATTCGATGGACCCTCTAGAAGAATGAAACCCTAACTCGATTCTATGACCATAAGAACCGTCGCCAAACCCTAGGGTTTGCGGTAGTTCTGCGGCGCCATAGGTGAGGCAGGGGTTGACCCTTCTACGGTTGGTCCATAGGTGTTGTGGCATGTACTGAGTATTTTTAAACTACGCTCAAGTGTTGAGCTTTTTGGGAAATTTTGGGTGTTTGTTGATTCGATCGGAATGTTTAACGCCGTCTACCTATTTGTAGAATGTGATACAATATCTGGAATTCATATAGTTAGGCATGAAATCCGAAGTATGTGATATTTCGGGTTTATGATGTCTAAGGTGATTGTGGATTCCCAATGTTGTAGTTTGAAATTTTCGTTTCTGCGACTGTAATGTAATATGTGGTGTATCACCATTTTCGTTGCTATATGTCAATGACAATTGTGATACGCATATTTACTTACACTGATGACATGTGATGTTATGTGTTGCTGTGATATGTTATATTGGATCGTTTTGTTTTGAATAACCGGGTGTTTTATGTGAGATGAGAGTTTTTATTTTCATTCATGTAAAATTCATTGTATGTAATATTCTTTTATTGGGGCACTTCCGAGTTGAGGATGATGTCACCATTGTTGTATATTATTTACTTTTCCACATTAGGATAGACCCAAGGTGGGGAGCATAAGTAACCGGGTTCTAGAGTCCAGTGGGAGACCATCTCGAGGAGTCGAGTCCGGGTCTCCTAACTCTAGAATTGGTAAGGTTGCTTTCCGATTTCGTAGGGGTCTGGGGATGTTGGTTTGGCTATTCATCGCGACCGTGGAATCCGTGTTTTATACTGGCTTAATTTAAAACACAGAATTCCTAGTTTATCCAATATTTCATATGTTATCTTCTGCTGCTGATATTATGTGATGTGATCACTTTATATGCTTGAGACGAATGCTTTATTATTGTATATATGATATATAATAAACATTGCTTATGTTTTTCACCCGCGCTAGTCCTGCCCCGCTATATAGTTAGTTAAGTAACCTAACGGTGCATAACGGGACACTGTGATGAATGCGGATAGCATAAGCATACGTTGTATTTTCGTTTCTTCTATGATTCTTAGGAAGCATAAATGATGGGACTTCATTAATGAGACTAATTAAAGAAAAAGAAACCTAAAAGATGTTGTAGAATCATATTTTCAAAAAAGGGCAGCTCTAGTTTTTGCTTTGCATAGCGGTATTCCTTGTAGAATATCCAGCACCTTATTCGATAAGGAAAGAGACAAGATCCCTTCACCGGGAGTGACCTCTTTAGCGAAACTAGAAGATGCTACATCCCACTCGTTTTTGTCTTTTGATTGCTTCTTTTAGTTCTTGCTTTGCATAGCGATATTTGTGAAATATTCTGCACCTTATTCGATAAGGAAAGAGCCGAGATCCCTTCACCGGGAGTGACCTCTTTAGAAAAACTAGTAAAAGCCTCAAAAACACTCCTTTTCAAAAATCACTTGATTCTACAACGATATCAAGTTCATTACGCTCATGGTTTTCTTAAAAAACCTGCGTAGCCCTCCGTCATTTCAGATAAGTGTTATTTAGTATTCGTGCTACGATAGTTTGGCTTGCGTCAAGACGTAGTGTACGGTAGCTGATTAGTACTTATCTGCAGCATAAGATACGATTGGATTAGGGTATTCGTACGACGTTGTTTGGCCTGCGTCAAGGGTCGTACGAATGGGTTTAATTCAATCGGGAAATGTACGGGTTGAACTTGACTACCGGACTATGGGTTGTTTAGCCTGCGTCAAGGTCATAGGACGCTAGGGGCAAAAGTATTATCGGGAATTTCAAGTGTTGAAATTTGTAATAAGATTGCATACCTTCTATGAGATAGTTGGATCCCGATACCCACTGCGAGTAAGAGTTACTCCTGAGAGAGTTTTCCACATGACAATTAGCCGATCAAGTAGGTGTCTAGAAAGGTGTTAACGGGGTTACGCCCCTGGGAAAATGAGATTTATTTTTAATTAGGTCCGTGCGAAAGCACGGGGAACCTCCTTCAAAGTACCAACGCTGGCCTGGCTGAAAGATTGGTGAACTTATAAGGTGTAATTAATCCCGGCTAGTCTTACCTTTTAGGGTTTGAAGGAAGATTTGATAAAAACAGTGGGAGCCATCCTGATTAAATAAGATAATAACCAATCTAATCTTTCAAGAGCATACGCTAAAGTGTTTTCTTCTCTCTCTCTCTCCAAGTAGCGACCATGTCAGGCCTTAATCAAGATAATAATATGGATATTTGAATCTGTTCAAATTTTCATCTTATGACACTTTCCAGTCATGTCTCAAAGGCAAGATGACCAAAACTCTGTTTAGTGGACACGGAGAAAGAGTTACAGAACTCTTGGGACTGATACATAGTGATGTATGTGGTCACATGTCTACACATGCCAGAAATGGTTCATCGTACTTCATTATATTCACTAACGATATCTCAAGATACGGACATGTGTTCCTGTTGAAACACAAGTTTGAAGCTTTTGAGAAATTCAAAGATTATAAGCACGAAGTAGAGAACCAAACAGGTAAAAGTATTAAAATCCTACGATCTGATCGAGGAGGAGAATACTTGAGCACGGAATTCCGTGACTATCTAAAAGAGAATGGGATACTCTCTCAGCTTACTCCTCCGTATACACCACAGCACAACGGTGTATCGAAGCGGAGGAATCGCACCCTATTAGATATGGTGCACTCTATGATGAGCACTGCTGAGTTACCTATTTCCTTTTGGGGTTATGCACTGGAGATAGCTGCAGACCTATTGAATATGGTTCCTACCAAATTTGTGCCAACCACTCCATATGAGATATGGAAAGGAAAGAGACCATATGTTAATTATGTTAAGATATGGGGTTGTCCAGCATATTTGAAAATACAAAATCCGGACAAACTCGAGGCAAGGTCAATTCTGTGTAAGTTTATAGGATATCCCAAACATTCATGAGGGTATATCTTCTACCATTCCGAGGAACAAAAGGTGTTTGTTTCTCGACATGCCACCTTTTTAGAAAAAGGTTTTCTTATGAAAGAAATTAGTGGCAAGGAGGTAGAACTGGAAGAAGTTCCAGCTATACAAACTAAGACAGAAGATTTGGTAGAACCAGAGAATTCGATAGTTCCGAACGAACCTCAGCCTCTCCGCCGATCTAGTAGGGTTCCTCATCCACCTGAGAGATACTATGGTTTTCTCGTAGACGGTGGGAGCGAGGATTGCATCATGGAAGATGATGACCCAACTAGCTTCAAGCAGGCCATCACGAGTGGGGACTCTGTGAAATGGCTGGATGCAATGAGATCTAAGATGGAATCCATGTACACCAACAAAGTATGGACTTTGGAAATTGCTCCTGAAGGGGCAAAACCCATCGGGAGCAAATGGATCATTAAGAAGAAACTTGGTGTAGATGGAAAAGTTGAGACTTTCAAAGCTAGACTTGTTGCAAAATGTTTCTGTTAACGACCATGTGTGGACTATGATGAAACCTTTTCTCCAGTGGTTATGCTTAAGTCCATCTAGATCCTGCTTGCCATAGCTGCATACCATGACTATGAAATCTGGCAAATGGATGTTAAAACCGCCTTTCTAAATGGTGATTTAGAAGAGAGCGTGTACATAACTCAGCCAGTGGGCTTCGTAGACAGTGGGAGCAGCGGGAATGTGTGCAAGTTGCTTAAATCCATCTACGGGTTAAAGCAGGCATCGCGGAGTTAGAACATCTGTTTTGATATCGTGGTCAAAGAGTTTGACTTTGTCAAAAATATAGATGAACCTTGTATATACAAGAAGGTGGCAGAGAGTAAGGTGGTCTTCCTCGTATTATACATGGGTGACATACTCTTGATAGGAAATGATATTCCTATGCTGCACTCGGTCAAGCTCTTCTTATCATATAGATTCTCAATGAAAGATCTAGGTGATGCCTCCTACATCTTGGGGATTAAGATCTATAGAGATAGGTCTAAACGGATACTGGGATTGTCCCGATCCAGGTATATTGACACCATACTAAAGAGGTTTAGTATGGAAGAATCCAAGCATGGAAATTTACCCACGATCTCAGTACTCACTCTCTCCAAAGAGATGTCTCCCAAGACTGATTTGGAGAGAGCTCGCATGCAAGGGATACCTTATGCTACGGCAGTAGGCTCTATCATGTACGCGATGCTATATACCAGACCCAATGTATCATACTCACTAAGTGTAGTGAGTAGGTATCAAGCAGATCCAGGAGAGAGTCACTGGACAGCTGTGAAGAACATTCTCAAGTACTTGAGAAGGACTGAAGAGATGTTCTTGGTGTATGGTAATGGAGAAGTCCAAGTGGAGTCCTTTACCGATTCGAGCTTCCAGAGTGATAAGGATGACTCTAAGTCGGTCTCGGGATTTGTCTTTACCCTCAATGGAGGGACGATTTGCTGGAAGAGCTCCAAGCAGGAAACTGTGGCAGACTCGACGATGGAGGCTGAATACATCGCTGTCAATGATGCTGCCAAAGAGGATGTCTGAATTAAGAAGTTCATAACTGAACTTGGAGTGGTTCCATCCATCGAGCATCCAATACCTTTGTATTGCGATAACAATGGAGCGGTGGCTTTGGCCAAGGAACCCAGGTCCCGTCAGCGATCCAGACATATTCTGAGGCGGTATCACCTTGATCCGGAAGATGGTTGATCGCCGGGAGATCAAGGTCAGAAGAGTTGACACGAAGGACAACACAGCGGATCCACTCACAAAGGCCATACCCCAGATACAATTTGAGAGACTCTTCGGGATGTTGGGTATGAGATACTACAACAACCAGCCTTAGTGCAAGTGGGAGATTGTTAGTTATATGAAACCCCTAGAGGCCATTATTGTACATGTGATGTATATTATAGTGGATGCTTGGATATATAGAGAGAGGTCTTTCTTGCTTGACATGATAGTATGCTATCTAGTTGCTCTTTATTTTAACATGTTGACCTGTATTGTGCTACTGTCATGCTCTCACATGTTGATAAAGCCCTTAGGATTTGTAATTGACTACCAGGACTATGATGGAGATCATACTAGTGGGGCCAAGGGTAGTCCACAAGTACATCCTATAATTGTTCCTGGTCAAGGGTGTATCGAGACAGGGCATCGATATTCCAGAGTAGACTAGCATATACGCTTCTTGACCCATATGATGGGCGATGGATGATCCCACATCCATTGGTGTTTGACATCAAAGATGGTATATGGGTGCTCAGTAGAGACTGGGTACACTGAACGGACTCGCCGAGAACTTCTAGTTGGTATTATACCTATCGTCAGATAACAGTTCTCTGGTGACACTGGTACAGGTTAGTCTGTAGACCCGAGATCGTCATAGAGTCTTGTGTGATTCCCACTGTGCTTTGATTTCCACCTTACCACGTTCAAGAGAACGTGCAAAACGGTGGCTTTTGGGTACAGTCCCGAATCACGTGCAGGCAATGAGCAATAGGAGGGGATTCGTCTCTCCCAGTATTAGGGGTTGATGTTGCGCTGTGCTCGATTGACATAACAGGAAGTCCCTGGCCAGGTCTGCTACGGAGATTTACTGATAAGTGTTATCAGTAGTTTCTCAGCCCGTTATGAGCCTTACATCGGTACGACTTATCGGTTACTGGGGTCTGACGTTTACCACCCCTAGACTAGATATGCGACATATCAGACGAAGAGACCGGACTGTACGGTAGTGTTACTGACAAGCTTTACAGGAGATAGAGCGGGCTTTCTTGTTGATCTTCTGATCGCTCAATACCCGGGTAGCCGTTACATCCAGCTAATACCGCTGACGGCTTGTGGGTGCTTGATATGATCATCACCTACTGTCGGCGTATTGACGAGTCTTTTGAGTCCTACACAGAGGTTTACTGGCTCAGGCAAAACGAAGTAGGAGCACATATGTGATATGTGTGGGAATGAGATTAATACGAGTATGTGATATCGTGTTCTATTCTCGCGATTTAAAGTATCGGTCGGTTATATGAGATATAGCCGGGTTATCGAATCAAGTGTTGATTCGATAAGTTGATACAAATAATATTAGTCGGTTGTATGTGATATAGCCTGATTATTAAATCAAGTGTTGATTTAATGATTTAATGTATAATTATATATTTGATATATTAATTTAAGTTAACTAATATTTGCTCACTTAAGCATTTCTTTTTCTCACATGTGCACACTTAATATATATGTGATATATATTATTTGTGTTTTCTTTTTTGTGCCATGCTTGATAATACACGCTACATGGGTATATGAGACTTACACCATGCTTATGATAATGTGAGGATTATTTATTTTAAGTAAATCCAAATTAGATAGAAATTAGTCACATGCATGAAGCTTGTGGAAGCTTGTAGATGCATTGACTTACTCCACTAATTTTGTTTTACTTAAGATATTTATTAACCTAACCATTATCACTTAGCCATGGTTATGTCTCTACATGAGTTAGTATATGATACAAACTCACCCATGGTTGCCATTCACTCTCTCATCCATTATCTCTTCATCTTCTTCTTTCTCAAGAGCTTAACTCTCTAGCTTTTGAGCAGGTGAAGAAAAATAGTGAGAAAAAGAATTTTAAAGTGAGCAAAATTCCTACTTCATCATCATCTACTAGATTAGCCATTTAGTTTAAGGTGTTAGCTTCACTAATCCCTCATTAGTGAAGAAGTAGCTTGGGTTAGTGTCTCCTCGACATAGATCATCTTCGGTCTCGAAGACTTCGTGCAAGCTCGTTCTTTTCACCTTATGGAGCCGTTCTAGAGTCCGCAAGATCACTACTTGGAGCAAAGGGACTCCTACACGGAGCTATTGAAGTGAAGACCGGTCTACAAAGGTTGTATTCCTAGTTCACTTAGTTGTAACGTAGTTTACACTATGTTTCGTCTAAATCTTTAGTTAAGTTTCTAGGGTTACGGTTAAGTAGCATGGCAATTTTTTGAAAATGGTATGAACGATGCCTCCTGAAACCTTGTTGTTGTGCTAAATAACCCTACAAACTCCTAGTCTAATAACAATCTAACAGTAATAGCAACTTTTCTCTGCAACTACGAATTGAACAGCAGATCACATATGAACACTAATCTCAACTAAAAACGGTATTTAAACACTAATTTGAAACATTATGGTGTTTTAGTGCAATTTGGTAGTTTAACAAGTCTATTAGACACTAAACTACTCTTAACTACCCTAATAAGTCATTAAAACTTTAAACTTGACCTAACCCTCTCTTTAAAACTCTAAACTTGCTTAAAACACTACCCAATAAATTAATTAAGACTAATTAAGGCAAGGACTATCAAAACAAGTTAAGACTTGGTTTCATACCTCAAAAGATTATAAGAAGACCCTAACTTGATAAGATTTGCCACCAAGAGAAGAAACTTGCTTGAAGGAAACCCTTGAAGAGGTTTGGATTAGGATTTTGGAAAGGTTTAGTGAAGGGTTTATGGTGATTAGGGGAGGGTTTATGTGAGGTAGATAAAGGTTTTGTTTAAAGAGAAGGAAGAAGAAGAAGAGAGAAGAAAAGAATGAGAGGGAGATGAGATGATGTAAAAAATAACTCAACCATGGCTCTCTCTCTCTCTCTCTCTCTCCACAATTAATGCATCATGCCTCCCATTTTCTTTTTCTTTTTCTTTTTCTTTTCAATAAAAATCTAGAACCATCTACATATTTAAATGAAAAGTGCATGTTAACAAAAAAATAGTTTTAGGTTGTCATAGTTACAAAAACTTGTATTAACCTATACTGCCCTATGATTAACATTAGATTAGTGTGTATGTGCATGTTAAAATAATTTTTAATAATATATAAATAAAGAAATAATTGAGTAAACGAGTAACTAATTAAATACATAATTAATAAGTAATTACATAAGTGAACTAGTATATTTATATCTATGTGGAAAATAATTATAAACTAGGTTTTATGGAAAAACACACGTTATACCACTAATTAATATATAATTATCCTAAAAGATTTTTAAAACGTTACAGTTGTTGACAAGAATTTTCCCTAGCTTGATGTCGTGGCAGTACCCGGTGACGTATAACAGGCGATTATGTTCGCACGTACCGAGGAGTAGATCTTTATCACTAAATGTAATATCAGCCGTGTGGACCTCTTCCAGTTCATCTTTCATCTTCTCTTCCACGAGAAAATCTTGGAACTGATCGGGCTCTTGTAATACCTTGATGAGGGAATACCGTACCTCCTTGGACAGGAGGAGCGCATCCAATATACTTAGCTATGAGGGTATTTTCCTCAGATATACTAGAACGTTGTAATCCACCTTATTTTTCTTAGGCGGGTCCTTTGCGGTGAGTTCTTTTACTGTTTCTTCATCGAGAGTGATTTCTTCGGGCATTTTCCCTTTGTCCTTTTTGTTCTAACCTTTATTTGCAGGTCCGAGATTCCTTTTTGGCAGCGTTCGGTTACGTAGCTGAACATTCTCACAGTTCTTCTCCTCCTCTTCTTTTCCAGAGGTAGAGTTTTCAAAAAGAGATTTGAGGGGTGTTTCGTCCTCAGAATCGCTCTCGAAGGTAAGAACTTGATGTTTTTCCCCTTCCGAGCTAGTACAGACAGTTGCTAATCGTTTCTTCATGCACGTTTGTCTCGCTATTTCGATGTTGACGAGCACGGGCTTCACGCTTCACCTTCTTGAAGTGTTTTCGATGGGCAACATATCCTTACCACCACTTCTTGAGGGCACTGCATTCATCGATGGAGTGGGCGACCCTTCGATGATATAGGCGGTATTCTGGATGTGATTCTCCTCCTTTGGAGTATAGGACTCCAGGAGTGTACTTTATGAGAGGTGTCAGCTTCATCCCCATTGATAGGGCTTTAGCGAACCACTTCTCTGTTTTGATCCTGCTCTTATTTGTTGTAGGTGTGTTTTGTTTTGGTTGGAGCACTTTCCGACTCGTCTTCACCGCAGCTTCCTTATTTAGACGCTGACGCTTAGCCTTTTCATATATGGTTGTCTCGCGTTCTCGGTAAACTTTACTTTTCTTAAAGGCTTCGTTTAGCAGCCTCTCAATCGGGTCTTCTTCTGACAGTTTCGGGGATTTTAGCGCCGATTCTGCACCCGGTTCCTCTACGTTGTTTTCTGACGCTGAAGGAGCTTCTTCATCATATAACGACGAATGGGAGACCATGTAGAAACTTGCTACACGGTCTTCGGTTTTTTCTGATCAGTCATTTCCTTCATCATTGTCACTGTCTTCGCCCTCAAGAATATGCTTAAGGAATTCTTCGAACGTGACTAGTGTCCGCGCCTTCTAGTTATACTCTTCCAGCACATCTATGTATTTTTATAGATCTGTGCACTTGTCGTCATACTCAGCAGGCTGCATAGGTTTCTTGGACTTCTTCTTTTTCTTAGAAGACTTTGAAGGCTTGATTTAGGGGCTTTTCCCTTTGTCAGCGGTTTTCAGAGTGGGATGAGGTTTTAGCATCCCTTCAATAATTTCAGGTTCAAGTGGTCTTTTCCACCTAATTGCCAGACATGCCTGAAGATCTTTCAGCATTCTTTTAGTTTTTGCTGAGAGGGCTACTTCCCATGGAGCTTCTTCCACGAGTGAGCGCGATGCCCCCTGTGCGTTCACCTTTTTGGAAGCGTGCTTTGGGGCAGGTTTACTCTTCAGTTATCAGACAGCGCAAACTTTCCCTGCTGGTATTGGTCTTCAACCCAATTTTTGAAGATATAGCAATCTTCAATTTGGTGACTCACCATTCTGTGATAGGAGCGGTAATTAGGGTTGTTGACGTCGCCGGGTTACGTTAGACTCCGCGGGTCTGGCAATGTGATGAGATTATTACGCATCGCCGGTTCAAACAGTCTCCTCGTCTTGTCATAGGGGAACGAATAAGCACGTCCTAGCCTTTTTTCTAAGGACGGGTGTGGACGTGCATTATTTTGGCGAGTAGCCAGTTTTGGACCACTCGGTTTTTGTTGTGTATTGGCAACTAAGGCCGCATTCCCTTTACCCTTGTTATTTTGTGGGTCTTTATTTGAGGAGGAAGGTCCATGACCCATCTGATCCATTTGGGCCAGCTTATCTATCAACACTTAGAAGATTGTTGGTTTGAAGAATGTCATGAACTGGGACACAGTTGATTGAGGATCGAGGGTCCCGATGAACATGCCCACTGCTGGAAACTTTTCAATACGCTGTTCGCACTTAGACTACAGGTTCCGCCACCGAATCGCGTATTGGACCCAAGTTTCTTCCGGCTTTACCCTGGCGTTGATTAATGCCGTGATCGGAGTGCGTTCGCTCGCGCTGGCGAACCGCTGCGTGAACAGTATTTCTATTTCTGTGAAGGTTTTCACGGAGTCATTTGGGAACAGCGAATACCATTCAAAGGCTGTCTCTCACAAGCTTCCGACAAATTGACGAAGCAACAGTTTGTTGTCACCTCCAGTATTGCCGCATACTGCTCTGAATTGTGCAACATGATAGTGAGGATTTCCCCTTCCTTTATAGACGTGTATAACATTTCAAAAAAATAAAATATTATTTTTAGGAATTTTTATAATTTAATATTATTTTATTGAATATTTTAATATTTCGGTATAATTAAATACCGATAAATAGGAAAAAATTTGGAAAAATTATGGAAAATTCTAAAATAGGGTATTTTATGGAATTATGCCATTTTTAAGTTTTTATGAATTATTTGACACTAATTTAGTGCTAATCGCGATTAAAAATCGCTAATCGGATTTTTAGCATTTTTGTGTAAAACATGCACATATCATTTTTACACTTGTGTTTCATGTGTTTCTTTGTCTTCTCTTCATTTTACCATGGTTTGTTTTGGGTTTACTATTTGTGTGAGAAGGATATAGAGAGAAAAAGAAATGAGAAAAAGAAAAGGGTCAAAGGGGAGACATAATCATTAGGTTAGGTGTACTTTGAAGAGAGAAGAGAGAGTGAGTATTAGTGAGAGAGAGAGGGGAGCTGCTGCCCAAAATGAAATCCCCCACCATTTCCATCACCCTCTTCATCTTCCTCAACTCCTCCACCCTCCACTTAAACCCTAGATCTATCTCCAACCATGCCCCAAAACCCTACACTCCCTTCACAAAACTTAATCCCCATCTCCTCCTCTACACGATGGACCGAGCAAAATGGGATTTTGACACGTTGGGGAGTTAGTGCTGCCTAACTAGATGAGGTATAATTTCTTCCCTTTAGATTAGTATTGTGAGATATCGTGTTTTAGTGTCGTTTTAAGATGTTGCTGACCTGCTGTAACCCCGACCCCTCACTGGGAAAACAAACAGTATCATAGTGTTGTACTGGTAGCCCTAGGTGACCACCTAAAACCCTACCCCTTCCCACCGGTCATGGGCCGGCGACCATTAGACCAATTCCGGCGACCCCGGGTGAATAGGAGAACTAGGGCTTGGGTTTTGTAGGGTAGTTACCTGAAGGTGTTTAGGGGTATTTGGTTCTACTTGATTTTTCTGTAATGGTTATAGGTGAATTCTGGGGACTTTGGTGAGTGTTTGCTTGACCATGGTAACACGATTCATGACCTGAGCCGTAAAGCTGAGCCGTTGCATGAACTCAGGAAATTGACCCATATCAGTTTTGTGACTTGAGTGTGCCTATGGGGTATCTGGAGCAACCCAGGGAATATATGAAACAACCAAACAATACTAGGGGCCTATACATACTACTAGGAGACCACGCTGACCTGATGAACCCAAACTGAGACCCATGGGTCGGCGACATCGAGTATAGGGGCCGGCCACTTGGTGAGGGTAGGAGCCTAGGTTGGTTCAGTAGCTCACCTATACTATATACATTACCCTAAACTTGTTTGCTTGGCTTTATTTGACCTGAGTCAAAATCTGGAAATACTTGTATGTGATTTAGGATATGCTTTCCGTATTTGAAATGATGAGTTTTGATATTTGGATTCGTTTTTGGTTGTCGCATGTTTGTACATCGACAACAAGGGTTGTTTGATTGATTTTTGTACGCATAAGCCTTAGGTTCTAACCTACGAGCAATGCGCATGCCGTTTTGGTTTTCCGCCTTAATTTTTATATCGTTACGATATGTGTTGTTATTGTAGGTACCATTGCGTGGATTCCGAAGCGACGGAGCGAGGCGTCATCGACTTCGGCTAACGAGGACTACGGTGAGTAGATTTATATCTACGGGGAGAAGTCGGGTGGATGGCGTATAGCACCCCCGCAGTTCGTGGTGATGTATACGAATACGTATACACACATATATTTATTATATGTTGATTGAGATTATTGATGATAAAAATGGATTTTTGGTGTTCTTGGATGGGTTTAGTGTTAGTTGCGAAACCCTAGAGTAGGGGTTGCACCCACACAGACACGCACACACATACATGCATACATTCTTTCTTTCACATGTGCGTATATGGGAATATATATTTATGTGTTCACATGGGTATGGGACTTTGTGTTCATATACTGGATTTGAGGATAGTACTTGGGATTTGAGATGAGGCCATGAGATTTGATTTGAGGCCATGAGATCGGTGATATGGCAGGGTTCGTATTTGAGATACGTCATGATGTTATAGCGGATCTTTGGACGACAATACCATGTGAATAATGATTTATATAGAATAGTTGACTTATGATCGAGATTGAGATAAGATATGTTAAGATATTTATAATAGGTCGCATTGGGCGATATATACTTCTTTATGATGATATGTGTTGATGACATCGGTTTGTATGAGACTATAGATCAGTAGTCAGATCATGATTATATTGATGATATCAGTATTGTACTAGACGTAGATCAGTACACCGGATTATGATCTTTAATAAAGAGGATACCAGATGAATAATATGATGAATGTGATATTGACCCGTACCCAGATTTGGGATGCCGTACGACGGATTTACGTACGAGCTACATATTGATGATAGATCCCCACTCTTGACTTGGGAATGTCTGATTATAGATATGGTATCGGATGTGATATTATTGAGGCAGGATCACCGACTAATATATATAAATATATATATATATATATATATATATATATATATATATGTATCGACTCAGATGTTAGGCGGTTTCCTTACCTTTAGTTTTGCCTGTTAGCTCGGCCCTATAGTTTAGGGTAGTTGTTAGAGTAGACTCGATTCCTACCTATTTCAAAACTAACGAATCGTGGGTATTTTAAAAGACAGGCCAAGCGATTCTACGGATATTTCAAAGGACGTATCTTTTCTTAAAAACACCGTAGCCCATATTTTCAAAACACCGCGATTCATGTTATTTCAAAAGGCACTACTGTATGACCTATATTTATATTAATTGCAGATTAGTTATCGTTGTGTTTAGTATTCAGCTCCCGCACATTATTGTTGTTCTCTCCGCATCGCATACTTATTTTGTGATTCATATACCGTTATTGATATCATACTGTTAGGACACCAGCACCATTACCGATGATGCGTATGTTCCACGTACACTTACTTGCCGGCTCACACACATCATCATCGGTAATTGCCATGTCACGTACACTTTAGAAAATACTATTACATTGACATAGCTTGTTAGCTAATAACTTCGACATGATATTAGTGTACTTGCCTTATATACCAGTTTAGACATTGCAGTTATTATTTGCTACTTCATGCATATTGTTATTCACTGTTATGCCGCATTCATAGATTATTATGCCTATATTCACTGTTTACATGCTATTGATGATTTGGATTCGGATTTTCATGAGATTTCCTGGATTTGGGGAAAACCGCAAGAACATATATAAACTTCTTCTCTCTCTCTTTTTAAAATGAAAAGTGTGGTGTTCCCATGATGTATGAGTCGTCCACCATGAGTTTGCTGATGGATTTCGAGACCCGATTCGAGGAGTTGGATGAACCGTCTCGGGTACATGGTGGACCCGGTAAAGTACCCTGGGGCAAGAAGTTCGAGTAGTAGACGATGAGCCTGGCAGGGGCAGACTACCTACCGGTGATTTTACCTGACGCGTCGGATATCCGGAGGATACCATCGTGGTCTTGAGATTGATGGTAGGGGCCGGTCTGGACTAACGGCGCCCTAGATAGTGAGATTGCGACTCTGAGATATTGAGATATTGGGATTTATGTTTTGTGTCGATGCTAGACACTGTTTATGCTGATTTCATTTATGATACCTCGTTTTAAATATACAAAAATCTCACTAAGTTATGAAAGCAGTTTTCTTCATTTTCATGCATTCATACCTCATCCATATGATATATTGCTACTTGAGGAACTGACACAAGCACATGGGATTACACTTGGGTTAGATATTTACCCTTGCCACCTTTTTATGCTTCAGACTTACATTTTGAGGATTATATATATAGTGATCGTATGACCTAGGATTGCGTTGTTCATGCGATTTCTGCTCGTAGATGTTTTCTACTCACGAGTTGGCAACTCACCCCCGTTGTGCCACAGTTTCTTGCAGGTTTCGCCGTACAGGTTTCGTTACGACTTTGCTGGCACTACCTCCATTTCCGGGTGATTTGCTAGTAGGTGGGTTCACTTGTATCGTGACCATCATTATATCTTGTATATTATTATTCAGTTGTATCTAGTGACTCCATCAACCAAACATGTATTTATTTCAGAGATAGAGACCAGTGATGTTTATTCTTTCGACCTTAAAGTCGCGCGTGTATTTCTATGGATTTCATGCTGTTTTGAGTTTCCTTTTCTGTTGTGATCCTCGCCTTTCGGCGTTGTATATTATATTGCTTGCGTGGTTGTGAACGTCGATTGATGAAGAGCTAGCTCCCGCTTGGGGATGCCTTTTTTCATTATATATGCTTTATCAGGTTTTGTACCCGTTTGGGGTCAGTTTTTACAAAGGAAACTCTGCCGAAATTTTTAGAAAAGACTTGTGATTTTAAAATGCATATTTCGGCGTATGTTGCAAACTACTTGATTTAAATTGGTTTTTCCTTCACTCTACTACTTTTATTTGTTTGGATTTCTGGGGTTTCGGCTTACTTAGATTACGTATGCCTCGAGACGTTTCGTAGTTTAAGTGCCGGTCATGTTCCGTACTTTCGGGACGTGACAAAGTTGGTATCAGAGCGTTAGATTTTACCTTCGGAGCGTAGGATGACCCTTGGTTGATGGAGTAGGTAGCTTGAGTAGAGTGACGTACCGTACGTATGTTCCGCGGCATATTTACGATACGCAACTCCACTTAAGAAGCCTTAGGATGAACATTTCTTTGCTCGGTATTATATTCATTCCTGATCTAGCCTCATCGGTACCAGTTATGGTTTTGCCGCCATGATTACGGGCAGGGAGAGCTACGGCTAGAGTTGCGGTCAGCACGAGCTCGTCACGAGCGAGGACTGACCAGGGCGTAATTCCGGCGACACACGATTGCAGAGATGTGTCTTTTTATGGTGTTTTCGCGCCATGAGCGTTTGATGGATCGCTGTATGAGATTACACGGACATACAGATCAGCACTAGAGGATTGGGCCACTGATAAAGACCAGCCATATTTTGATGACCGTTGATGTATTGCGTATTCATGATGATTGAGGCACTGTTCAGCGTGCAGACAAGTGAGCCAGTTATTGCTGCGAACGATGAAATATCGCCCCAGATGTTGGAGCTATTGCAGTACGAGTGGTACTAAGAGATGATAGAAGGTCGCTAGTCATCGAGGATGAATGACTGGGACATGTGGTTCGTTCGCCTACCCGATGCGAGGTCATCAGATCGATTGTTTCCAGCTAGAGACGACTTCACGCGGATACGTTGAGAGTCGATAGAGGCAATCGAATGTCAGAAACCTATTATTCCAAGTTTAAAGTATTTGGAAAGACATGCAGGCAATTCTTTGGACCCTCTAGAAGAATGAAACCCTAACTCGACATAATGACCGTGTGAAATCCTTTGAACCTTAGGGTTTGCGGCAGTTCCGCGGCGCCATTAGTGGGGCTTGGGTTTGCCTTTCTACAGCTGGACCACCGATGCTGTGGTATGCACTCAATACTATTAAACTGTACCCAAGATGTTGAGCTCTTGGGGAATTATGAGGTTTTGATGAATCGATCGGATGGTTCGACTTCATTCGGATGCTAGGTGGTGAGATGCATTTCTTGGGAGACTCCAGATACGAAGAGAGTCGTTGGAGCTCAGTCCATGCAGCCACGATGAGACAAGTCCGAAGCAGTCGACATTAGAGAAAAGTGGAGTAAGAGGTTCGTACCAGATCTAAATGAGATGACGTTCCACTCCGCCGACATCAGTGATGCGGTACGCATGCCGAGGCATTGTACTTAGATATACTTTCCAGAAGGAGTCACGATGAGTATGCAGTCGTTCCGGAACAAGAAACAGATATGGTAAAGGAGGATGACTTCCGGACAGTTCGGCAGAGACGAGATCGGAAGAGACCTTGAGCAGGACTCCTTCCAGGACACTGCTGCAATGAGATTTGCACCCAGGATCAGTTGTGTCACGAGTATTCAGAGAGCCAGAGGCCGACGCCAGCAACTTGCTGCTTTACGAGTGGTCGTGGTGATTGACCGAGAAATGACCAGAGAAGTGCCAGAACGGAATCGTTCCCGTTAGCACACCTGACAGGGCCGATGAGCCGATAGATTGTGAGATTGGTAATCCGAGAAGAAGATGAGTACCCAGAGACCGAGGATGCCAGACCGTGAGCAGGAGGCAAGCGGATGTTCATGTTCTGCCAGTTTCTAGGCGCACTGATTCATTTTTCGACATTGTAGGAGGTGTACCTCAATGTCCTTTATTGCGATTTGCGTTGTGGTATGAGTATCACGCTTATATCGCTTGGATTTGAATTTTAATGACGAGTTTCCTGATTTTGGTTTCATGCACCATGGTTGCACCTACTGAGTATTTACGATTTTTGCACAGTTGTTGCACTTGATATCGTTTTCGTGCCTTGGGTTCACATGTTTTTGATTTTATGGGTTTCATACAGATGAGTTGATTTCGGGAATATGTACGCACACGATTTGGCCTTTGCACTCGGTATAGTCACATATGCTTGCAATGCAGGGATACGCATTTGTGCACCACAGTTGCACTGGACTTCGATTTTGATTGCGATGTTCGATATTTGTTTTGCACACCTTGTGCACCTGATTGGATTTTGCATATGTCCGGCGCTTGATATTGGATTTCATGACTTCGTGCAGGATGGATGCACCTGATTTGGGTTTTCGCGCATGTTGGGCATATGTTATGACATGTGATTTTGGTGCATACCAGATGCACTAAATCGAGATTCTTCGTGCATGTCAGATGCACCAGTTTTTGCTGTGAGGCACACCTGTTGCCCTTGACAGATGTTTCGTGCACACCCGATACACTTAGATATTGTTTCTGTGTGTATGTATGGCACATTCATGGGTTTTAATTTCCGTGCGCACCAGGCGCACATAGTATTCATATGTATATTTTAGGATTGATTTCTTATGGAGCAGTACGTTTTTATGATATTCGCTATGTGTTTTTGTACTGAGCAGGACTAGTCAGAGGACAGTACCTGAATATATTTTGCATGCATTGATAGTTATCGAAGGGATTTCCAAAAGCGAGCTATAGTCTCAGTATTTACCTACGTGTCTGATATGACACGAAACGTTTAAAATAAGGAAATCCTTTTAAATTATTTCCAAAACGGCGGAACATACATATTAAACAAAAGATATATACGTATATGGTTATTTTCTTACGATAGACATCCGCCACTGTGCAGTGTTATGCTCATTGCACAGCGACTTTAAAAGATTTGGCATGCATTTCCTTTAGATATTTACATGTATATATTTGATAATTACATGTATAGTTCTGATTTATATCATATTGGTTTTACTTTGGATTTGGCATTCGTGTCCTTACCATGACTCCGATGATTGCGGGATGCTTGACGGAGTTTCGATTTTGAGTTATCTGCTCATTACCCATGCGCATGTATTGCGCTATGATGCGTTTTATGTATTGATGATTTCGGAGCCCTGACGACTTGGACTTTCATTTGAAATGTTTTAGAATTTGGGGGTTTAAATTTAAATTCGGGGACCGAATTTCTTTAAGGGGGGAAGATTGTAACATTTCAAAAAAATAAAATATTATTTTTGGGAATTTTTATAATTTAATATTATTTTATTGAATATTTTAATATTTCGGTATAATTAAATACCGATAAATGGGAAAAAATTTGGAAAAATTATGGAAAATTCTAAAATAGGGTATTTTATGGAGTTATGCCATTTTTAAGTTTTTATGAATTATTTGACACTAATTTAGTGCTAATCGCGATTAAAAATCGCTAATCGGATTTTTAGCATTTTTGTGCAAAACATGCACATATCATTTTTACACTTGTGTTTCATGTGTTTCTTTGCCTTCTCTTCATTTTACCATGGTTTGTTTTGGGTTTACTATTTGTGTGAGAAGGATGTAGAGAGAAAAAGAAATGAGAAAAAGAAAAGGGTCAAAGGGGAGACATAATCATTAGGTTAGGTGTACTTTGGAGAGAGAAGAGAGAGTAAGTATTAGTGAGAGAGAGGGGGGCTGCTGCCCAAAATGAAATCCCCCACCATTTCCATCACCCTCTTCATCTTCCTCAACTCCTCCACCCTCCACTTAAACCCTAGATCTATCTCCAACCATGCCCCAAAACCCTACACTCCCTTCACAAAACTTAATCCCCATCTCCTCCTCTACACGATGGACCGAGCAAAATGGGATTTTGACGACGTTGGGGAGTTAGTGCTGCCTAGAGTGGACTAGATGAGGTATAATTTCTTCCCTTTAGATTAGTTTTGTGAGATATCGTGTTTTAGTGCCGTTTTAAGATATTGCTGACCTGCTGTAACCCCGACCCCTCACTGGGAAAACAAACAGTATCATAGTGTTGTACTGGTAGCCCTAGGTGACCACCTAAAACCCTACCCCTTCCCACCAGTCATGGGCCGGCGACCATTAGACCAATTCCGGCGACCCCGGGTGAATAGGATAACTAGGGCTTGGGTTTTGTAGGGTAGTTACCTGAAGGTGTTTAGGGGTATTTGGTTCTACTTGAATTTTCTGTAATGACTATAGGTGAATTCTGGGGACTTTGGTGAGTGTTTACTTGACCATGGTAACACGATTCATGACCTAAGCCGTAAAGCTGAGCCGTTGCATGAACTCAGGAAATTGACCCATATCAGTTTTGTGACTTGAGTGTGCCTATGGGGTATCTGGAGCAACCCAGGGAATATATGAAACAACTAAACAATACTAAGGGCCTATACATACTACTAGGAGACCACGCTGACCTGATGAACCCAAACTGAGACCCATGGGCAGGCGACATCGGAATTTTGGGTATAGGGGCCGGCCACTTGGTGAGGGTAGGAGCCTAGGTTGGTTCAGTAGCTCACCTATACTATATATATTACCCTAGACTGGTTTGCTTGGCTTTATTTGACCTGAGTCAAAATCTGGAAATACTGTGTGTGATTTAGGATATGCTTTCCATATTTGAAATGATGAGTTTTGATATTTGGATTCGTTTTTGGTTGTCGCATGTTTTTACATCGACAACAAGGGTTGTTTGATTGATTTTTGTACGCATAAGCATTAGGTTCTAACCTACGAGCAATGCGCGTGCCGTTTTGGTTTTCCGCCTTGATTTTTATATCGTTACGATATGTGTTGTTATTATAGGTATCTTCGCGTGGATTCCGAAGCGACGGAGCGAGGCGTCATCGACTTCGGCGAACGAGGACTATGGTGAGTAGATTTATATCTACGAGGAGAAGTCGGGTGGATGGCGTATAGCACCCCCGCAGTTCGTGGTGATGTATACGAATACGTATACACACATATATTTATTATATGTTGATTGAGATTATTGATGATAAAGATGGATTTTTGGTGTTCTTGGATGGGTTTAGTGTTAGTTGTGAAACCCTAGAGTAGGGGTTGCACCCATACACATACGCACACACATACATGCGTACATTCTTTCTTTCATATGTGCGTATATTGGAATATATATTTATGTGTTCACATGGGTATGGGACTATGTGTTCATATACTGGATTTGAGGATAGTACTTGGGATTTGAGATGAGTCGATGAGATTTGATTTGAGGCCGTGAAATCGGTGATATGGCAGGGTTCCTATTTGAGATACGTCATGATATTATAGCGGATCTTTGGACGACGATACCATGTGAATAGTGATTTACATAGAATAGTTGACTTATGATCGAGATTGAGATAAGATATGTTAAGATATTTATAATAGGTCGCATTGGGCGATATATACTTCTTTATGATGATATGTGTTGATGACATCGGTTTGTATGAGGCTATAGATCAGTAGTCAGATCATGATTATATTGATGATATCAGTATTGTACTAGACGTAGATCAATACCCCGGATTATGATCTTTGATAAAGAGGATACCAGATGAATAATATGATGAATGTGATATTGACCCGTACCCAGATTTGGGATGCCGTATGACGGATTTACGTACGAGCTACATATTGATGATTGATCGGCACTCTTGACTTGGGAATGTCTGATTATAAATATGATATCGGATGTGATATTATTGAGGCGGGATCACCGACTAATATATATATATATATATATATATATATATATATATATATATATATATATATATATATATATATATATATATATATATATCGATTCAGATGTTAGGCGGTTTCCTTACCTTTAGTTTAGCCTGTTAGCTCGGCCCTATAGTTTAGTGTAGTTGTTAGATTAGACTCGATTCCTACCTATTTCAAAACTAATGAATCGTGGGTATTTTAAAAGACAGGCCAAGGAATTCTACGGATATTTCAAAGGACGTATCTTTTCTTAAAAACACCGTAGCCCATATTTTCAAAACACCGTGATTCGTGTTATTTCAAAAAGCACTACTGTATGACCTATATTTATATTAATTGCAGATTAGTTATCGTTGTGTTTAGTATTCAGCTCCCGCACATTATTGTTGTTCGCTCCGCATCGCATACTTATTTTGTGATTCATATACCGTTATTGATATCATACTGTTAGGACACCAGCACCATTACCGATGATGCGTATGTTCCACGTACACTTACTTGCCGGCTCACACACATCATCATCGGTAATTGCCATGTCACGTACACTTTAGAAAATACTATTACATTGACATAGCTTGTTAGCTAATAACTTCAACATGATATTAGTGTACTTGCCTTATATACCAGTTTAAACATTACAGTTATTATTTGCTACTTCATGCATATTGTTATTCACCGGTATGCCGCATTCATGGATTATTATGCCTATATTCACTGTTTACATGCTATTGATGATTTGGATTCGGATTTTCATGAGATTTCCTGGATTTGGGGGAAAACCGCAAGAACATATATAAACTTCTTCTCTCTCTCTTTTTAAAATGAAAAGTGTGGTTTTCCCATGATGTATGAGTCGTCCACCATGAGTTTGCTGATGGATTTTGAGACCCGATTCGAGGAGTTGGATGAACCGTCTCGGGTACATGGTGGACCCGGTAAGGTACCCCGGGGCAAGAAGTTCGAGTAGTAGACGATGAGCCTGGCAGGGGCAGACTACCTACCGGTGATTTTACCTGACGCGTTGGATATCCGGAGGATACCGTCGTGGTCTAAAGATTGATGGTAGGGAGCGGTCTGGACTGACGGCGCCCTAGATAGTGAGATTGAGACATACAGAGATATTTGAGATATTGAGGTACAGAGATTGCGACACAGAGATATCGAGATATTTGGATATTTGTTTTGTGTCGATACTAGGCACTGTTTATGCTGATTTCATTTATGATACCTCGTTTTTAAAAAGATACAGAAATCTGGGCTTTTTTCTTCACTCTACTACTTTTCTTACCTAGATAGTGAGATTGAGACATTTCAGATGTTAGGCGGTTTCCTTACCTTTAGTTTTGGATATTTCGGCGTATGTTGCAAACTACTTGATTTAAATTGGTTTTTCCTTCACTCTACTACTTTTCTTGGTTTGGATTTCTGGGCTTTCGGCTTACTTAGATTACGTACGCCTCGAGACATTTCGTAGTTTAAGTGCCGGTCATGTTTCGTACTTTCGGGACGTGACAACGTGGAACTTAGAGATTGTGTAACCCGGCGAGTATTTGATTTGGTCATACCAGGCTGGATATGGTCGCCTGATTCTGACGAGTTGGCTGGCGGCTTCACTGGCCTAGGGAGCTCTTATTTGCTGAGTAATGTAATCATCCAAGGCCGTCTTGGAAATGGTTTCTTCCTTTGCTGCTGATAAGGCCGGAAGAGGGTTTGATGTTTCCCCTGTGTCATCCTCAATAACTATTGGCGGATCTTCGGCTGGGGGTTCCGGTTGTATCATCATTCCCACCATATCTTGGAATAGGAGAGCCATCTGCTTAATGTTAGCAGCTAGCTCTGCATCTTTTTTGTCTTTTCTTTCCAGCACTCTTCGCAAGAAGTATCGGTCTCTTGCTCTTGGCGTTGTTCAGCTTCTTTATCCGGACCTTCTTTTTGTCTGGTAAGCGCTGCTATTTTGGTCAGCATTTCTTGGAGCTTTTGCTGCTGCTCCTGAGTCTTCGTCAACGATCGAGTTTGCGATCGGTGACTCACCGAAGCGCAGCTTTCTTCTTTACTGCTAGCCATAAAAACTGTATGCATGGTTATGCCCCAGACTTGGGACGTTTAGATCCATCGCCTTTGGAATTTTCCACGGGGGGTAGAATTTTCTGGGCTTTGTTCTTTTATGGGAGATCAGAGCTAAAGGAGCCAATGTAACCGGCACCTGTTAAGGAACGGCCCCTCGTTGTATGGTGGAAGAGCGGACTTTTTCTTGCGAGCTTGTTTTCTTCTAGAACTCGGCTATTTGTGCACTCCACCGGGGGGTAATCCTAGTACAGAAAAAGAAAATAATATGTACAAATGGTGATATCGACCTCAATCCGGTCGTGCCCCAAAAAAGTATACAACCCGGCAAAGACGGCTGTCCACATGTCGGACGCTCGCCTCGCTATAACAAATATACAAATGAATATAAACTGTACTGCTAACATTGCACCACATGCTATCCACCGCGACAATCCAACCACAATCACAGCACAAGCACAAAACATCAACGCGAATGTCACGTTTGCAAACCCATCTAAAAGAACATATAGCAATCAGACGAATTTACCGATCAAATGACATTCACGGTAGCAGATAAAAGTGAATGTACTGTTAACAAAATACGTATTTTAAAATTTCGATCGACTAAACTTTCCCAAATTGGCCCCAAAGGAAAATAGGGCACTCAAACAAACCTGGGCTAAAACCATATATCAAAAAAATCATATTTCCATGAACTAAAGCCCTAGAAAAAATTCCAGGCACTGTAGCCCAAAAAGCATGGCGGAACCGCCACAAAATGTGTCATTTTGCTCCGGTTCCGCTGCCGAATTTTGGAGTTACGTGCCCAAATTTTTTTGGCAGCTATAGTTTTTCCTGCAAATATTTTTAAGATGTCTGGAAAAATTTTATGAATAACTTTAAAATTCGACAGCAAGCACACCAAAATGGAAACACGATTCGGAAATTTTGGTCGATCGAGATTTTAATCTTATGCAAACTAGCTAGTAGAGTTTATGGGTTGGCTCTGATACCATGAAGGGTTACGCTAGCGTCCCGGCCAACTTCCGTGGCCAAATGCGGAACAAAAATTTTACAACAAATAGATACTTGGCGCTAGGATAACACAAAAACGGATCTTTACCATAAACCTATTTAGCAAGTTAGGGTTCTATCTACTATGATAGAAAGTATACCTAAAGAAAATAAGTCCTTCGGGTCTTCGATCCTCTCCTTAAGCTCCTCGATGGAAGTATAGATCGTGCTTGAACTTTGGCCTCCTTGTGTCAACGATGATCCACCCGAGAGTTCCAACCTTGAGCTCCAACCTCTAAAATGAAGTAACTAGGGTACTTGGTGTGCTAAACTAAGTAGCCTAGAGTGATTAGAGAATGATTTTGGTGGCAAAGTCTCACTAGCCCTTGATTCTCAACTTATGAGACACTAGGGTTATGAGAGGGAAGAAGGAGAGAAAATGAGTGTAGAGAATAATGAAGAGAATGATCTTGAGAAAAGAGAAAACTATGTTTCTATTATGATAATTGAGATGGCTATTTTGATTTGACCATAAGCATGTCACAATTAATGCTAAGCAAAATTATCTAGTGCCCAACAAAAATATATAAGTCAACCAAAGTCAACCAAGTCAAATAGTCAAACCAATTAGCCATGGCACAATTATCATTAATAAAAATTAGTAAACAATTTCCTCCATCTCATAATGGTTTTAATCAAGTCAATGGTCAAAACCCTAATGAGGTGTCTCCTTTTATTCCCCTCTCATCCGTATATACATACCCGCATCCGTGTTCCGAGAAACATGAATACAATGAGACGTAGCTAATCCAATAATCAAATACTAGGATCCGGCTTAAACCAAACCCCAATAGTATTGTCCGCTCGAACACCATACGCGCATAAGTAAACGTATATGATCGAACCCTGTCGTAAAACCATACGACATCTACTCGTTTCGCCCGAAGCTGGGAAACCCTCTGTGTGGGACTCTAAAGACTCGACAGTACTCTGGAAGTGGGTTTAACCACAAGCACGTCAGCGGCACTAGCTGTGCGTAATGGATACCCAGGTATCTGTCGATAAGAAGGTCGACGAGCAAGCTCATCCAAACTCCTACTGAGCCTATCTGTGACAATCTCCGTACAATCCGGTCTGTTCGTCTAAGAGTATCGCATATCGGACCTAGGGGGTGGTAAACGTCAGACCCCTAATAGCGGTATAAGTCGTGTCAGAGTGTAGCCCAGAACACCCTGAGAAACTACTGGAACACCTACCAGTAAATCTCACTTGCCCTGACCAGGGACTTTGTGTAATGGCTCTCCAAACACAGCGCGATATCAACCCCCAATACCGGGAGAGACGAATTATATCTAACCGCCACTCCTCCAAGTGCTTCGGGACTGCACCCAACTACTACCTATTTGCACGACTCAATAGAGCCATGGTAGGGTAGCAATTTAAGAACAGTGGGAACACACTTGAGGCGAAGTGGCAGTGTTAAGTTAATGGACTAAGCTGTACTCATGTCACCTGGGAACTGCTACCTGACGATAGGTATAATACCAACCAGCAGCTCCCGATGAGTCCGTCCAGTGTAACTCATAACCCAATGAGCACCTTCATACTATCTCCAGTACGATGTACTGATGGCTGTAGGACAGACCATCTCCCCTGCTGGGATGAGAAACGTATACACTAGTCTACTCTGGAGTATCGATGCCCTGTCTCGATAATCCTACGACTAGGGACCTGTATAAGGATGTGCTTATAGACTACCCAGCCTCCACTATTGTGATCGCCATCACAACGCTGGTAGTCAAGAAAAGATCCTAAAGGCTCTATCAATATGTATTAGCGATATGTTAAAAGAAACATATACATATATTAAGATAGATACAAACCAAGTAGCATACTACTATATCGAGCAAGACTGTCGTCAATCTGTGTATATATCCCAAGCTTCCAAAATGTAATATACAAACTAGTACTATACAATAATGGCCTCTAGAGCATACATATCCAACAATCTCCCACTTGCACTAAAGGCCAGTAATTGGTGTACTGCATACCCAATGTCTGCATTAAGGCCAGCTGCTGGCGTACCGCATACCCAATAGCTCAAAAAGTCGCTTGAACTATGCTTGAGGGAGGGCCTTTATGAATGGATCCGCCGTGTTATCTTTAGTGTCCACTCTCCGTACCTCAATCTCCTGGCGATCAATGATCTCCCTGATCAGGTGATACCGCCTTAAGATGTGTCTGAATTTCTGATGGGACTGTGGTTCCTTCGCTAAAGCTATAGCCTTATTGTTATCGCAATACAAAGTTATTGGGTCAACAATGGACGGAAATACCTGAAGTTCACTAATGAACTTCTTCATCCAGACCGCCTCTTTTGCGGCATCGCTTGCAGCAATGTATTCAGCCTCCATCGTCGAGTCTGCGACGGTGTTCTGTTTGGAACTCCTCCAACACACCGCCCCTCCATTGAGGGTAAACACAAAACCCGAAACAGACTTGCTGTCATTCTTGTCACTCTGGAAGCTTGAATCGGTAAAAGACTCAACCCTGAGGTCTCCATTACCGTAAACCAGGAACATCTTCTTAGTCCTTCTCAGGTACTTGAGAATGTTCTTTACTGTTTTCCAGTGGTTCTCACCTAGGTCTGACTGATACCGGCTCACCACGCTTAGCACGTAAGCTACATATGGTCTTGTATATAGCATCGCATACATTATAGATTCTACCGCCGAAGCATAGGGTATAATGCTCATGCGAACCCTCTCCTCGTCAGTCTTGGGAGACATCTTCTTGGAGAGGGTGATTCCGTGCAATGCGGGTATATTACCGCGCTTGGAATCTTCCATACTAAATCTATTTAGTACGGTCTCTATATACCTGGACTGGAAAGTCCCAGTAATATCTTGGATCTATCTCTGTAGATCTTGATCCCCAGAATGCACAAGGCATCACCCAGGTCTTTCATGGAGAACCGTTGTGACAAGAATAGCTTGACCGATTGTAGTATAGGAACGTCATTTCCTATCAAAAGAATGCCGTCCACGTACAAGACTAGGAATACGAAAGTTCATCCTACAATCTTCTTATAAATACAAGGCTCGTCCTTGTTCTTGATGAAGTCAAATTCCTTGACTGTTTCATCAAAACAGATGTTCCAGTTTCGCGATGCCTGCTTTAATCCATAAATGGATTTAAGAAACTTGCACACCTTCCTGCTGATCCCACTGTCTACAAAATCTTCTGGCTGATCCATATAAACGCACTCTTCCAAACTGCCGTTTAGAAAATCCGTTTTTACATCCATCTGCCAGATTTCATAGTCATGGAAGGCAGCAATGGCAAGTAGGATCCGAATGGATTTGAGCAAAGCCACTGGAGAAAAAGTTTCATCATAGTCCACACCTGGTCTTTGACGAAAACCTTTTGCAACGAGTCTAGCCTTATAGGTTTCCACCTGCCCATCTACACCAAGTTTCCTTTTGTAGATCCATTTGCATCCAACGGGTTTTACACCAGGTGGAGCAATATCCAAGGTCCACACTTTATTGGTGAACATAGACTCCATTTCGGATTGCATAGCATTTAGCCACTTATCAGAGTCCCTACTGATAATGGGGCTACCTGAAATTGGTAGGATCATCTTCTTCCAAGATGCAATCCTCTCGATCCCCGTCTATAAGAAAACCGTAGTATCTCTCGGGCGGATGAGAAATCCTACCAGATCTGCGGAGTGGCTGAGGTTCGTCTGGGGTTATTGAATCTTGAGGTTCTGTCAAACCTTCAGTTTCAGTTTGTGGTCACTGAATTTCTTCCAGTTTTACCGAACTCCCACTTGTTTCTTTTGCAAGAAATTTCCACTCTAAAAAGGTGGTGTGACGAGATACAGACACCTTCTGTTCCTCGGTGTGGTAGAACAGATATCCATTTGAATTTTTAGGATATCCCACAAACTTGCATAAAATTGAACGTGCCTCCAATTTGTCCGGATTTTGTACTTTTACATAGGCCGGACAACCTCATATCTTAATACGTTTAAGATACGGCATTTTGCCATTCCATATCTCGAATGGTGTCTTAGGCACGGATTTGGACGGAACATCATTCAATAGATATGCCGCTGTCAAAAGTGCATGTCCCTAAAATGAAAGAGGCAACTCGGCATTACTCATCATGGAGCGAACCATGTCCAATAGGGTACGGTTCCTCTGCTTCGATACACCGTTGTGCTGTGGTGTATACGGAGGAGTAAGCTGAGAGAGAATTCCATTCTCTTTTAGGAATTCTAGGAATTCTGTGCTTAAGTACTCCCCTCCTCTATCCGATCAAAGTATCTTGATACTTTTCCCAGTCTGGTTCTCTACTTCATTTCTGAATTGAATTTCTCAAAAGCTTCAGATTTGTGTTTCATGAGATACACATATCCGAACCTAGAGAGATCATCAGTGAATGTGATGAAGTACGAGAACCCACCCCTTGCATGTATAGACATCGGACCACACACATCACTGTGTATGAGTCCCAAGAGCTCTACTGCTCTTTCTCCATGTCCGGTGAATGGAGATTTGGTCATCTTTCTTTTGGGACAAGACTGACAAGTTTTATAAGATGAAAATTCGAACGTATTCAAGAGTCCATCTTTATGTAACTTACTTAGTCTTTTCTCTCCGATATGACCAAGTCTACAATACCAAAAGTAGGATTCGTTCGTATCTGAACGCTTCCTCTTGCGTGTGTTTTGTATATTGAGAACTGTATTCTGATTTAGAATATAGATACCATTACACAGTATACCTTCTACAACCAGTACCTTATCAAGGTAAATGTTCATGATATTTTTATCAAGAACAAAGTTATATCCATCTTTATCAAGTAAAGAAACTGATATGATGTTGCAAACCATGGAAGGTACATAGTAGCAATTGTTCAAAATCATAGTATTGCCATTTGGCAACACTAGGTGATATTCACCGACGGCTGCAGCATTAACTTATGCTCCGTTCCCTACCCTGAGGGACATATCACCAGGTCTAACTATCCTACTTTTTCTCAGTCCCTGCAATAAATTATAGATATGAGATCCTGATCCGGTATCTACTACCCAGGAGGTAGGACTGACCGAAAAGCAGTTCTTAATTACAAGAACACCTGAAGTAGATGCAATAGTATGCTTCTTCAATGGGGTCATCTTGGAATCCAGACTGTCCTCTTTCCTCTGCTTATACTTACGATTGCTATCATAAGTTACAGCCATACCGACGTTCCCCAGCCCCGAATAAGAATTCGGATCGGTCAAGCGATACATTTTATTATCTTGATTAGGGCGTGAAATGGTTGCTACCTGGAGAGAGAGAAAAGAAACACTCAGCGTGCGCTCTTGCAAGATTAGATTGGTTATTAATTTATCTAACCAGGATGGCTCCCACTGTTTCCTCAAATTCTTCTTCAAACCCTAAAAGAAGAACTAGTCAGGATTTAATCGCACGTCACAATACTTGCTTAACCTTTCAGTCAGGCTAGTGTTGGTACTTCGAGGGAGGTTTTCCAACGCTTTCGCGAAGTTCCTTAATTATATAACCTCTTTTCCATGGAGGCGTAGCCCCGCTAACACCGTTCTAGACACCTACTTGGTTTATAGCATTGATTGTTAAGTGAAATAATCTTCCGAGAGTAATCCAACTCATCAGTGGGATCGGGATTCAACTATCATTGTGTAATGACCTAGATGGGATCCACTCTAGTCACTACACTCCAGAAGGTATACTAAATCTGCAAGTTTCCTATATATTTGAAACTCCCGATGTGGTTTTTGCCCTTAGGACCCAAGTGACCTTGACTGAGCTAACATATCAAAGGATCCTAGTCAAGTTCAACCCGTCATTATCTTGATTTCATTAGACCCACCCGTACGAGTCCTTGACTGAGCCAAAATGACCACACGACTGTCCCAACCAATCGCATTATGTGCTATAGAAAAATATTACATAGCTACCGAACACTACGCCTCGGCTGAGCACGAAATACGTAGCACGAATACTAAGTAATACCAATCCGAAATGACGGAGGGCTACGGCTGGGTTTTTGGCGAAAAACCCATTAACGTAATGAACTTGATATCGTTGAAGGAACCCAAGTGCTTTTACAAATATATATAGTGGAGAAAACTTTTGCTAAAGAGGTCACTCCCTAAGAAGGGATCTCGGCTCTTTCCTTGTCGAATGAGGTGCAGGATATTCCAAAATGAATACCACGATACAAAGAAAAAATAATCGACTATAGTGAAGTTATTACGTTGACGCAAACTTTTACTCAAGGGGTCACTCCCGATGAAGGGATCTCGGCCCTTGCCTCGTCGAATGAGGTACTGGATATTCATAACCGAATACCACTGTGCAAAGCAAAAGAGAACATCTGTAATGTCAGTTTTTCGAAATCTGTTCCAACAACATTTTTAGGTTTCTTTTCTTGCATTAATCAAAATTAATGTGGTCCCGTCATTTTAATCCTATCACACCAGAAAAGAACGAAAATACAATGTATGTATATACCATTCGTATTCGCCACTGGGCCCCGTCATCACCCGTTAGGTTACTTAACTAACGACAGAGCGGGGGCTGGACTAGCACGGGTGTAAAACATATACAACATCTACTAGTATATATATAAGTATATATAACATTCGTCCCAGGCATGATAATAAGCAACATCACAGAATCTCAGCCAACAATACAGAAAGGTGGATAATCTTGGAGCCCCGGGTTTCATTTGAGCCGCAAATAAAATCCGACGTTCTCCGTCGTGTGGATAGCTTGTGCAATGAAAACCTAGACCCCTACGAGCGCGGCAAGTTACCCGCCAATCCCAGAAGTGAGGCAGCCCCCTTCAACAAAGTGAATGGACCACCCAGCACTTCACGGAATCTGGTAACTTGGGCGCCCCTCCGTGGATCATCCTATACCCCCTACGAGTGCGGCGAATAGCCCGTGAATTCTAGAATGAAGCCCCCTCTGTCTCAACGCCATAAGATGCGGGCTTGTTTCCTTCTAGAACCCGGCTATTCGTGCACTCCACCGCAGGGTAATCCTAGTACAAAAAAAGAAAATAATATGTACAGATGGTGACATCGACCTCAACCCGGTCGTGCCCAAAAAAAATATACAACCCGCCAAAGACGGCTGTCCACATGTCGGACGCTCGCCCTGCAATAATAAATGTATAAATGAATATAAACTGTACTGCTAACATTGCACCACATGCTATCCACCGCGACAATCCAACCACAATCACAGCATAAGCACAAAACATCAACGCGAATGTCACGTTCGCAAACCCGTCTAAAAGAACATATAGCAATCAGACGAGTTTACCGATCAAATGAAATTCACGGTCGCAGATAAAAGTGAATGTACTGATAACAAAATACGTATTTTAAAATTTCGATCGACTAAACTTTTCCAAATTGAACCCAAAGGCAAATAGAGCACTCAAACAAACCTGGGCCAAAACCATATATCAAAAAAATCATATTTCCATGAACTAAAGCCCTAGAAAAAATTTCGGGCACTGTAGCCCAAAAAGCGCGGCGGAACCGCCACATATTTTTAAGATGTCTGGAAAAATTTTATGAACAACTTTAAAATTCGACAGCAAGCACACCAAAATGGAAACACGATTCGGAAATTTTGGTCGATCGAGATTTTAACCTTGTGCAAACTAGCTAGTAGAGTTTATGGGTTGGCTCTGATACCATGAAGGGTTACGCTAGTGCCCCGGCCAACTTCCGTGGCCAAATGCGGAACAAAAATTTTACAACAAATAGATACTTGGCGCTAGGATAACATAAAAACGGATCTTTACCATAAACATATTTAGCAAGTTAGGGTTCTATCTACTATGATAGAAAGTATACCTAAAGAAAATAAGTCCTTCGGGTCTTCGATCCTCTCCTTAAGCTCCTCGATGGAAGTATGGATCGTGCTTGAACTTCGGCATCCATGTGTCAACGATGATCCACCCTAGAGTTCCAACCTTGAGCTCCAACCTCTAAAATGAAGTAACTAGGGTACTTGGTGTGCTAAACTAAGTAGCCTAGAGTGATTAGAGAATGATTTTGGTGGCAAAGTCTCACTAGCCCTTGATTCTCAACTCATGAGACACTAGGGTTATGAGAGGGAAGAAGGAGAGAAAATGAGTGTAGAGAATAATGAAGAGAATGAGCTTGAGAAAAGAGAAAACTATGTTTCTATTATGATAATTGAGATGGCTATTTTGATTTGACCATAAGTATGTCACAATTAATGCTAAGCAAAAATATCTAGTGCCCAACAAAAATATATAACTCAACCAAGTCAAATAGTCAAACCAATTAGCCATGGCACAATTATCATTAATAAAAATTAGTAAACAATTTCCTCCACCTCATAATGGTTTTAATCAAGTCAATGGTCAAAACCCTAATGAGGTGTCTCCTTCTATGCCCCTCTCATCCTTATATACATACCCGCATCCGTGTTACGAGAAACATGAATATAATGAGACGTAACTAATCCAATAATCAAATATTAGGATCCGGCTTAAACTAAACCCCACTAGTATTGTCTGCTCGAACACCACACGCGCACAAGTACACGTATGTGATTGAACCCTGTCGTAAAACCATACGACCTCTACGTTTCGCCCGAAGCTGGGAAACCCTCTGTGTAGGACTCTAAAGAATCGACAGTACTCTGGAAGTGGGTTTAACCACAAGCACGTCAGCGGCACTAGATGTGTGTAACGGCTACCCAGGTATCTGTCGATAAGAAGGTCGACGAGCAAGCTCATCCAAACTCCTACTGAGCCTATCTGTGACAATCTCCGTACAGTCCGGTCTGTTCTTCTAAGAGTATCGCATATCGGGTCTAAGGGGTGGTTAACGTCAGACCCCTAATAGAGGTATAAATCGTGTCGGAGTGTAGCCCAGAACACCCTGAGAAACTACTGGAACACCTACCAGTAAATCTCACTTGCCCTGGCCAGGGACTTTGTGTAATGGATCTCCAAACACAGCGCGATATCAACCCCCAATACCGGGAGAGACGAATCCTATCTAACCGCCACTGCCTCCAAGTACTTCGGGACTGCACCCAACTACTATCTATTTGCACGACTCAATAGAGCCATAGTAGGGTAGCAATTTAAGAACAGTAGGAACACACTTGAGGTGAAGTGGCAGTGTCAAGTCAACGGATTAAGCTGTACTCATGTCACCTGGGAACTGCTACCTGACGATAGGTATAATACCAACCAGCAGTTCCCGACGAGTCTATCCAGTGTAACTCATAATCCAATGAGCACCTGCATACTATCTCCAGTACGATATACTGATGGCTGTGGGACAGACCATCTTCCCTGCTGGGATGAGAAACGTATACACTAGTCTACTCTGAAGTATCGATGCTCTGTCTTGATAATCCTACGACTAGGGACCTGTATAAGGATGTGCTTATAGACTACCCAGCCCCCACTAGTGTGATCACCATCACAACGCTGGTAGTCAAGCAAAGATCCTAAGGGTTACATCAATATGTATTAGCGATATGTTAAAGAAACATATACATATATTAAGATAGATACAAACCAAGTAGCATACTACTATATCGAGCAAGACTGTCGTCAATCCGTGTATATATCCCAAGCTTCCAAAATATAATATGCAAACTAGTACTATACAATAATGGCCTCTAGGGCATACATATCCAACACTTTTCACCAGACCCTATGTATTTGTGAAAAGAGACGTTGGAGAGGTTGCTCTGGCTGTCGCTGCACAGGGGCCTCTGCTAGCGGAGGAGATTTCTTTAGTACCGCCGTCGGAGAGTTCTTGTGCACCCTCCAGAGCGGGTCAAACCTGTTCCCGGTTAGAACAGCAGCGTTGATATCCACCATAGAAGCTGGTGGGGTGAGCCCAGAGGGAGAGTTATCCCCAGCCTCTCTTACTTGGCACCAGTGGCGACGTCGAGCATGCTTTGGAAAGGGAATTGCCTTAGTTTTGGAGGCGTCTCCGTCTTGCCCCCTGTGTTGCTCAGGGGTTTTGGTTGGAGTCAGCCTGTTGAAGATCGACGTCCTTATTGGCGTTAGAGCGGGATTGACCAATTTTTCGAAGACCGGCCGTCTTGGAGGGGAAGCACTTTTATCTACCTCACCCGCTATAGGAGTAGGGAGAGCTAGCCGTTTTGGGGTAGCTCCCTCTAGTATCATGGGCTACATTATGGGCCCGCTTGAGTTCTTGCTCAGCCTGTTGAAGACTGAGGCTTTTGGGTTTGATGGGTTGCTGATAGGAGCGTCGTGGTTGCCAGCCGATCGAAGACCGACTTTCTGAGAGTTTCTCCTTATGGTGTTACGGTGCCAAAGTTCACAAGCGGGAGCATGGTCCCAAAGAACAGTCCGGTAGTAGCTCATGTAACCTGCCCCAAGGGCATTGAGAAAATGAAGGCTGCGTTGGGCCCATAGGTCACTCCTCCAGTTGGAGTGAAGCGAGAGTTGCTGTTGCATGAGGTACAGTGGGAAGCCATTGATTTTTCTGCACAGGAGCAAGACACAGAGTTTTAGTACCTCGAATCCAAGGGCAATCATAGTGAACCGTGATTTTTTTCACGAACACGACACACGAAGTGTGGAGTGAAAAGAGGAAGAGGTCCCACCGGGCGTGACAAAATCTGTATACCGCCGAAAACAGAGACGACTGGGATGGATCGTCTTGCCTGAATTTGGGGGCAGATGCTATTGAGACATATTCAACCAACTCTCCGAAAATACCAAGTCGATTTAAGGCACCGTATATCGGAGGTTTTGATAGATGCAACAGTTGTAGCAGACTTTATTAGATTCCCCCTTATTTGTGAATGGGCTTTTTTATTATGGGGACGCTTTTCCCTGCTGACGCAAGCCCCTTCAGTTAATTACGTTATCGCATTGCGATAACCACTTTCTCCTTCTCCAGTAGTTCACTTCGTTTCGTGTGTTATTTTTTTTGTTTTGGTTGCCCATGGATTGTATATGGAGACTAGTTTATGTCGTCGCCCGTAGGACGCGGATCAGTCCAAATCCGTATATTTTGGATTTGGGTTTGAACTTAGGTTGTATGCTCCTTTAGTTCAAAAATATTTTTGTTTCATTGAAGGACCATTAATTTGTTTGAGATTAAGATTGACTTAAACATATGAGCATTTGGGCTCAGGATACGTTAGTCTTATTTGAGACTAAGATCAACTTAGCAACATTTTAGGGATCATCAAATTTTTGTTGAGATCCAACAACAGAGCATTTGAGCTCAGTTGCCAGAAAGTTCAAAGACTTAGCCGATTTGGGCTTGGTCTACTCGGTCTCGGGCTTTCCCCCTTTATTCAAAAGTGATAAGCACTTATTTTCTGCTTTGGCGCTCACGTATGTACCACGTGAGATGCTCAGACATGGGCGCTGCCCGATTAGTGCTAAGAACTTAGTCATTTTGACTGCATATAAAGTGCTAAGCACTTTGTATGGCACTCACATAGGGAACACGTTAGGCGTTGAGATATGGGCGTTGTCCAATCAGTGTAAAGCACTTAGTCATTTTGACTGAATATAGAGTGCTAAGCACTTTGTATGGCACTCACGTGGGAAGCATGTGAGGCGCTGAGATATGGGTGCTGCCCAATCAGTGCTAAGCACTTTATATGGCACTCACGTGGGAAGCACGTGAAGCACTGAGCATTTATTTTTGGGCACTCACATGGGAAGCACGTGAGATGCCGGGACATGGGCGTTGCCCAATCAATACTAAGAACTTACTCATTTTGACTGAATATAGAGTGCTAAGCACTTGGTATGGCGCTCACATGGGGAGCACGTGAGGCGCTGAGCGTTCTTTTGTTTTGGGCGCTCACATGGGAAGCACGTGGGGCGCCAGGTCTTTTGTTTTGGGCACTCATATGGGGAATACGTGAGGCGCTGAGTTCCATTTAAGGAAATCTTTTGGGCGCTCACGTGTGTTTCACGTGAGGCGCCAAGTCCTTTTCTTTTCAGAGATTGAATCTTTGTTAATGGCATTTTGGGCATTAATGATCACCAAGATCTATGTTTTTGAAGATCTGGGATCTTTTTTTATTCGAGAACTAAGTTTCTTTTTATATATATTTTTTATAAGAATTAAGTTTTTTTATGTAGGGTTAAACCCTGTTTGCAGAGGAATTAAATTCCTAGAACCATAGGTTCTCTTCTCTCCTTTTCTTTTAATCTGGTTCTTTCCCCTAAACTTTGAGTTTGAAGAACAAAATCTCCTTGATAAGAATTAAATTCTCAACTTGTGGGAAGATTTGTTTTACAGATCTCAGATCTAGAGAAAGAACTAAGTTCTTTTATGAAGGGTTAAACCCCTGTTTTTTACTTGTACTAGGGAAATGAGATATATTTTTATCTCTATTTTTTCTTTACTTAAGGTTTGAAAGGAGGAAAATCTTCTTCTTCGAAGAGAATTAAATTCTCAGTTGCAGCTTTTATTTTTTTGTTTGCAAAAACTTATGGAGGGTTCTCCTTATATGTCTCCGTATGTATGTATGTGAGACTTGAAGTCTCAAGTCCTTTATATAGGCAGGACAAATTGTTGATTAGTTTTGAGAAAATCTCTTATTAAGAGATTCCAATTTGTTTAATTGGTCTCAAAAATTATTTGGGGAATTTTATCCACCGTTGGATCTTTTGATCCAGTGATTTCTGTTTTTCAGAATATATTTTCTTGTTTTTAATAAGATTAGGGATATATTTTCTCATAGATAGAATTTAATTCTATCAAACAGTGATTTTTAATCACCATTGGATTTTTAATTCAAGGGTCTAGAGTATATCTTTCTCATTTGGAAAAATTAGGGAAATATTTTCCCATTGGATCTTTGATCCAACAACTCTCTGTTTAACAGAGAATATCTTTTTTTATTTAAAAAAATCAGGGAGATACTTTCCCTCTAATAGAATTTAATTCTATTATTTGATGATTTTAATCACCATTGGATTTTGGATCCAACAGCTTTGTTTAACAGAGGAGATCTTTTTTATTTAAAAAGATCGGGGAGGTATTTTCCCCTAATCGAATTTAATTATATTCTCTTTAATTATGGGCGCCTGCGCTCACGTGCTATACATGTGGGCACCCCCTAAGAATTTAATTCTTATATAATAGGCACCATGTGCTTTGCATGTCGGCACTCACATAAACTTCATGTGAGGTGCCGTTGTAGGACATAATCCTACAAGAGGTCGGCACTGGCGCTCACATGGGGAGCACATGAGACGCAGCCTTATTGTGTTTAAACAGAGCTTAGCTCTTATTATTGTGTTTGATTAATAAGAGAACACCCGTTTCCGCAGAGGCATAACCCCGTTAACACCTTTCTAGACACCTGCTGGATTAGCTAATTGTAAAGTGTAAAAATTCTCCCGGGAGTAACGCTTACTTGTAGTGTGTATCGGGATTTAACTATCATATAAAAGATATGCAATCTCATTGCAAATTTCAACACTTGAAATTCCCTATATGGTTTTTATCCCTAACGACCTATGACCTTGACGGAGGTTGATGAGGATTTTTATAGTCTCCAAATTTAACCGCAAGTATACAGCTTATCGCAGTCGTACTTGAGAATCGTTCTCATATAGAGGTGTATTAACTAATTTTAAACTAAGTTAAAGAGTTAGATTTTTTTAAAGTGCAAATAAAAGTGGGTTTTTTATGAGAGAGAAAGTTCTAGGGTTTTTGTATTGCTTATCTTTCTATGATTAGTTTAAAACATACTGCTTCTTTTTTTATCTATTTATAATATGTTTTCTATTACTTGATATAAAAGCATAGGTTATATTAAATTAATTAAAAATAGCCTATCAATTATAAAAGATCATTTAGAAACTATATTAAAAACTTAGTTCTAGATAATTAAGAATGACCTAGGTTGAATTTTTGATTAATAGTAATAGGTAGTTAATCTAAACTATCATGTTGATTAACCTATAAATTTTTAACTATCTAGATTGAATTTATTTTAATAAAAACAATATTTTTTACCGTCCCTAATTAGGGTTCTGGTTTGTCAAAGCTTCATTATCCTAATTAGTTTTTAGGCGTATCATCAACTCCTAGAACTAATTCAAAGCATCAATTATCCCTCTAAGATCTAGTTTATATGATGAAAACTACAAGAAAGAAATTATATCAAAAACAATTCATGATGAAGTAAAAGAAAAGAAGATCATAAAACACATCCAACCATAGAATGAGAGACAATACAAAATCCTCGAAAAATAATTAGTTACTCATAGAAAGGAAATTATAAACTTTATTCATTATGAAATAAAATTTACAATTACTCTTGATCTCTCCTACCTTTGCAAACCCTAATTTTTGAAGCCTATGGAAGAGATATGAACCCTAGGGCTATACAAGTGCTTATATAGGGCTAAGGGAGTTTGGAGAACAAGTAATACAAGATACAAGAGAATCAATTTGCTAACAACTATGAAAATCGAATCAATGAAAATCCAATTGCTCTGTTGGATGTTGTTGCGTGCCTTCAAAATCTACGAAAAATAAAACCCTACTTCTCATATTAATCTATGTGGAAATATGATCGTGCCCATAAAAAATCTCATCAAACGGCCCAAAATAGACCGTTGATCCGCCGCCGTTTGACTAGATGCGCCGCTGATCCGCCGTCGAATTTTGGCTTCGTGGCTCTATATTTTTCCTGTGGTTTCTTCGCTGATTTAGAGGGATTTTGAGCATATAATATCTTGAATATCTCGCTATCTTTATGTAGTTGCGTGAATTTCCGAATTGTTCCTAAATTTGGCATGTAATTAGGTAGTTTGATTTGTTGCTTTTAATTTGGTTTGGTTTCTCCAACTGATTTGTTCTTGTGATGATTGATTAATCTCTATTTGTTGCAACCTTTGCTGATTTGCAATGATATTCCCAAATTTGTTCCAAATTTGCAAATTGTCTTTTGATTTTCTGAATAACTCCCTTAAGTCTCCATTGTACGCACATAATCCTCATTTTAGCATAATTTTTCGTCCTTTTGCATCCAAACCATGTTATCTGTAATAATTCACAAAAGACACCCTGAACAGTATAATATATGACAATAAAATGATCAATGGGTTAGAAAAATATGCAATAAATTATACCAATCATTGGCCAACAAACCATAGGCCGCCAGTCAAGTTATACCCATCATTTCGTGATCAATTCAAATCTACCTGCACAAACCCTTGACGGAGGTCAACAAGACTGTCAGACTGTCCTTACAGATCGCATCTATATAATGCAGATAAGTATTACCCAGCTACCATAGACTGTGCCTTGACAGAGGTCAACATGTTAGTGTATATGCCCTAGAGGCCATTACTGTATCATACTAGTTTGTATATTACTTGATGGAAGCTTGGGATATTCACAGTTGTATAAACAATCTTTCTCGAAATGGTAGTATGCTACTTGGTTTGTTTCTACTTTAATGTGTGCATGTGTTTCTTTTAGCATATCGCCTATACACATTAGTGGAGCCCTTAGGATCTTTGGTTGATTACCAGCGTTGTGATGGCAGTCGCACTAGTGGGGGCTGGGTAATCTACAAGCACATCCTTATACAGGTCCCTAGTCGTAGATTATCGAGATGGGGCATCGATACTCCGGAGTAGACTAGCGTATGCGCTTCTCATCCCAGCAGGGGAGATAGTCTGTCCCACGGCCATTAGTACGTCGTACTTGAGATAGTATGCGGGTGCTCGTTAGGTTACGAGTACACTGGACAGGACTCGTCGGGAACTGTTGGTTGGTATTATACCTATCATCAGTTATCAGTTCCCAGGTGACATGAGTACAGCTTAGTCCGTTGACTTGACACTGTCACTTCGCCTCGAGTGTGTTCCCACTGTTCTTAGATTGCTACCCTACCAAGGCTCAAATGAGTCGTGCAAACAGGTAGCAGTTGGGTGCAGTCTCGAAGCACTTGGAGGCAGTGACGGTCAGACAGGATTCATTTCTCCCGGTATTGGGGGTTGATATCGTGCTATGTCTAAGAGAGCCATTACACAAAGTCCCTGGTCAGGGCTAGCGAGATATACTGGTCGCGTTTCCAGTGTTATCTCGGGGTGTTCTGGGATACACTCCGACACGACTTGTACCGCTATTAGAGGACTGACGTTTACCGCCCCCTAGGCCCGCCATGCGATACTCTCAGACGAACAGACCGGACTGTATGGAGATTGTCACATTCAGGCTCAGTAGGAGTTCAGATGGGTTCACCTCATCAGTCTTCTTATCGGCATCTACCTGGGGACCGTTACGTACAGCTAGTACCGCTTGCGGCCTGTGGTTAAACCCACTGCCAGCGTAGTGTCGAGTCTTTAGAGTCCTACACAGAGGGTTATTCGCCTTTGGGCAAAACAGAGTAGAGGTCGCATGGTTTTGCAACGGGGTTCGTTCACATCCGCGCACTTGTGCACGTTTGGTGTCCGGACAGTTATTACTAGCGGGCTTTGGTTTAAGCCAGATCCTAGTATGTGTTTTGGGATTGGTTTTATCTCATTGTATTCGTGTTCCTCGGAACATGGATGCGGGTGTGTATGCACAGTTGACAGAGGCAGAGGCAGAGGATTCTCATTAGGGTTGATTACCGTTGTCTTTTTCCAAACCCTAATGAATATGTGAAATATGATTAATGATATTAATTAAAGATAATTGTGTTATGGTTAGGGTTGTTGACCATTTGACTTTGGTTAACTTGTTGACCCATGTTGACATATTGACCATCATCATTTCACATGAAAGATGCTCTTTGATTCTTGCAAAATTCATTAAATGTGAAATGATAATGGTCATTTCAAATGAACCATCACAATTTTCTTTTAATTATTATTGTTAATTCATAATTCATATATATGAGAGAATGGTTGATAATTATCCTGATTTATCTCTTGCTCATTTTCTCTCATCAAAAGCTCATCCTCTTCCTCTCTCTCAAAGCTCTCATCTCTCATGTGTTGAGAACCATTTGCTTTTAAGATAAAACATCAAAACTCCTCTCTACTCATTCTAGGGTTCTAGGTTTAGCAAGCCAAGCACTTTAGTTACCTCTAGGTTGAGGTAGGAGCTCAAGGTAGAGGCCCTCGGGTGGATCTTTCTTCGGCAAGAGAAGGCGACGAGGAGGAACCGTTCAACCCACTCCAAGGAGCAAGAAGAGAAGGAGTTCAAGACTTAGGTATAACTCTCTAACCGAGTAGGTAAAACTTGTACTTAGTTTGCTAGGTTTTTGTTTAGCAAAGATCCTCTTTTCAAGTCCATGTTACCTTGCCATAAAAAATTGTTTTTTACCGTTTCCGCATCCCCGTAAGAACCGGGACGGGTAACGTGGACTTACAGTGGTATCAGAGCCTAGCTAAACAACAACTAGCATGTTAGCAACGTATTTAGAATTTCGATCGGAAAAAAAATCGCAAAACACGTCCGAAAACCATACTTTCTGCCGATTTTTAAAACTGCTTTAAAAATAATTCCACATACATTAAAAATCGGCTCAGGGTTTTTTAAGAAACGTCAACAAAAACGAGCTACTGACTCTGTCAACGCGCCGCGGAACCGCGGCGAGAACATGCTTCTTGCCGCAGATCCGCGGCCGAGTTTGTTAGTGTATATGCCCTAGAAGCCATTACTGTATCATACTAGTTTGTATATTACTTGATGGAAGCTTGGGATATTCACAGTTGTATAGACAATCTTGCTCAAAATAGTAGTATGCTACTTGGTTTGTTTCTACTTTAATGTGTGCATGTGTTTCTTTTAGCATATCGCCTATACACATTAGTGGAGCCCTTAGGATCTTTGCTTGATTACCAGCGTTGTGATGGCAGTCATACTAGTGGGGGCTGGGTAATCTACAAGCACACCCTTATACAGGTCCCTAGTCGTAGGATTATCGAGATGGGGCATCGATACTCTGGAGTAGACTAGCGTATACGCTTCTCATCCCAGCAGGGGAGACGGTCTGTCCCACAGCCGTCAGTACGTCGTACTTGAGATAGTATGCGGGTGCTCGTTAGGTTACGAGTACACTGGACAGGACTCGTCGGGAACTGTTGGTTGGTACTATACCTATCGTCAGTTATCAGTTCCCAGGTGACATGAGTACAGCTTAGTCTGCTGACTTGACACTGTCACTTCGCCTCGAGTGTGTTCCCACTGTACTTTGATTATTACCCTACCACGGCTCAAAGGAGTCGTGCAAACAGGTAGTAGTTGGGTGAGTCCCGAAGCACTTGGAGGCAGTGACGGTTAGACAGGATTCGTCTCTCCCTGTATTGGGGGTTGATATCGCGCTGTGTCTAGGAGAGCCATTACACAAAGTCCCTGGTCAGGGCTAGCGAGATATACTGGTAGCGTTTCCAGTGATATTTCAGGATGTTCTGGGCTACACTCCGACACGACTTGTACCGCTATTAGGGGACTGACGTTTACCACCCCCTAGGCCCGCCATGCGATACTCTCAGACGAACAGACCGGACTGTACGGAGATTGTCACATACAGGCTCAGTAGGAGTTCGGATGGGTTCACCTCATCAGTCTTCTTATCGGCATCTACCTGGGGACCGTTACGTACAGCTAGTGCCGCTTGCGGTCTGTGGTTAAACCCATTGCCAGCATAGTGTCGAGTCTTTAGAGTCCCACACAGAGGGTTATTCGCCTTTGGGCAAAACAGAGTAGATGTCGCATGGTTTTGCGACAGGGTTCGTTCACATCCGCGCACTTGCGCACGTTTGGTGTCCGGACAGTTATTACTAGCGGGCTTTGGTTTAAGCCAGATCCTAGTATATGTTTTGGAATTGGTTTTATCTCATTGTATTCGTGTTCCTCGGAACATGGATGCGGGTGTGTATGCACAGTTGACTGAGGCAGAGGCAGAGGATTCTCATTAGGGCTGATGACGGTTGTCTTTTTCCAAACCCTAATGAATATGTGAAATATGATTAATAATATTAATTAAAGGAAATTTTGTTATGGTTAGGGTTGTTGACCATTTGACCAAGGTTGACTTGTTGACCAAGGTTGAAAAGTTGACCATCATCATTTCACACAAAAGATGCTCTTTGATCTTTGCAAAACTCATTAAATGTGAAATGATAATGGTCTTTTCAAATCAACCATCACCTTTTTCTTTTTGATTAATATTGTTAATTGATAATTCACATATATGTGAAGATGGTTGCCATTTTCTTTTTCATTCTCTCATTCACATTCTCTCTCATCCTCTTCCTCTCTCTCAAGGCAAAATTCCTCTCATGAGTTGAGAACCATTTGCCTTTGAGATAAAACACCAAAACTCATCTCCACTCATCCTAAGATTGAAGGTTTAGCAAACCTAACACTTTAGTTACCTCAAGTTTGAGGAAGGAGCTCAAGGTAGAGGCCCTCGGGTGGATCTTTCTTCGGCAAGAGAAGGCGACGAGGAGGAACCCTTCAACCCACTCCAAGGAGAAGAAGAGAAGGAGTTCAAGACTAGGTATAACCCTCTAACCGAGTAGGTAAAGCTTGTAGTTAGTTGCTAGTGTGTTGTTTAGCAAAGATCCGGGTTCTCGTCCATGTTACCCTAGCCCTAAAAAAATCGTTTTTCACCGTTTCCGCAACCCCGAAAGAACCGGGACAGGTAACATGGACTTACAGAGTTGACTCGGCCGTGGCTCGTCTTTGCTGCAGTTTCATTAGTGTTCTATTTTGGGATTTTTAGGATAATTTGTTTCTGCCCAGAATTTCAGAGAACAAAGCTGTGTTTGGGGTGGTTACAAATCCGTATTTTGATCGAAGTTCTGTAGACTTTAGCTAATGGGTTATATTTTTGATGTGATATATGCACTGAACGTCAACTAATCACTATACGTCGATTAGTGGGGGTTGTGCATATCTGTGATCTGTAATGTTGATGGTTTGTGTATATGAACTCGTTGGATTGTCGCGGATGAATAGCCGGGAGTTGTGAGATGAGAGTTTTCTTTATCTTTCATTTGATGTAATATGTAAATTGATGTAATATTATTTTTATGGCCGCACATCCGGGATGAGGTTGTAGCCGCCATTGTATATTATTTCTTTTACTGTTTTTGCTCCTAGGATAGACCCAAGGTGGGGTGCACAAACTACCGGGTACCTCGAAGTGCCGAGTGGCCTACTCACGTTATTGAGGGAGGTTGCTCAACTTCGGGTATTTGGCGGGTAGTTTGCTGCACCCGTAGGGGTCTAGGGTGAGGTTTTGGCTATTCATCGCGACCGTGTAATCCGTCTTTCATTGCAGGCTCGAACGAAACACGGATTCCTAGTATATCCAATGTGTTCATCTGTGATCTGGAATGGCTATCATTGCATCTGACGAATGTATATATCTATATATGATATCTAGTAGGCGTTGCTTATATTTTGCATCCGCGCTAGTCCAGCCCCCGCTCTGTCGTTAGTTAAGTAACCTAACGGGTGATGACGGGGCCCCGTGGCGAATGCGGATGGCATAAGCGTACGTCATATTTTCATTGTTTTCTGCAATGGTAGGATTAAATGATGGGACGCATTAAATTAATGCAAGAAAATAAACCAAAGTTAAAGTCGTTGGAACAATTTTAAAACCACTCGGTTTCTTTTCAAAAACAACTTTTAAACGCGGAGCTTAAACCACTCCTTTTAAAAGTTATCAGGTTCCTTCGATTATATCAAGTTCACTACGTTCACGGTTTCGCCAAAACCATTCGTAGCCCTCCATCATTTCAGTTAAATATTCGGTAGTATTCAAGCTATGTATTTTGACCTACGCCAAGGCATAGTGATTGGTAGCTGCCGGATATTTATCTGTTGCATAGATAGATGCGTTGGTTTGAGACAGTCGTACTGCCATTTTGGCCTACGTCAAGGGTATGTACGGGTGGGTTCAAATTAACCTGGTAAATGATGGCTAGAACTTGACATGTGACTTATGATAATTTGGCCTACGTCAAGGTCATAAGAGCATAGGGCAAAAATCCACATCGGGGGTTTCTAAAGAAACTGAAACTTGCTAGTGCTGCATACCATCTGGAGTGTGATGATTCTGGTAGGATTCCTTCAGTTTTATCACACGATGATATTTGGATTCCGATCCTACTGTGAGTATATGCTACTCCTCGGTAAATTTCTCACTTAACGATCAATGCTATAAACTAAGTAGGTGTCTAGAAAGGTGTTAGCGGGGCTACGCCCACAGGGAAAAGAGGTTACTTAATTAAGGAACTTCGCGAAAGCGTTGGAAAACCTCCCTCGAAGTACCAACACTGGCCTGGCTAAACGGTTAAGCAAGTATTGTACGGTGAGATTGATCCCGACTAATTCTTCTTTTTTGGTTTGAGGAAGAATTCGAGAAACAGTGGGAGCCATCCTGTTTAGACAAACTAAAAACCACTCTAAACTTGCAAGAGCATCGTGCTAAAGTGTTTCTTCTCTCTCTCCTAATTGCAGCGACCAATCGTCATGACCGGACTTAAGTTACTACTAGATAAAAATATACTGACAGGGCCAAACTACAAAGATTGGCTCAGGAATGTCAAAATGGCAATCACTTATGACAAGTTGGGGTATCTCCTTACCACCAAAGCTCCCCCTGTCCCAGGTCCCATCTCCAGCGTCGCGGATAAGGAAATCCGTAAGACCTGGGAGATCGACTGCGCGAAGGCCAAGTGCCTCGTGCTTGCCTCTATGAACAATGAACATCAGAGGAGGCACGAGAATATGGACCTAGAATCCATATTTCTCCATACTAAGGAACTATATGGAGAGCAATCCCGTATCGCCAGATACGAAGTCTCGAAAAAGTTGTTTTCGGCGAGATTGGCCGTCGGATCATCCGTAGCGGAACACGTGCTTAAGATGATTGGCTACATTGAAGAGCTCGTGGACCTAGGGACCACGTTAGAGAACGAGCTCTACATTGACTTCATTCTCCTGTCCCTTCCTTCCACTTACGCCCAGTTTATCCTGAACTTCAACATGCAAGGAAAGGAAGTTGAACTTTCAGAACTCCTGAACATGTTAAGGAGTGCAGAGGGCACCCTTCAGAAAGTAAGGGAAACATCCACTTTGTTTGTTGGAGGAGCTTCCTCTTCTAGGTCCAAGGCGAAAGCCAAAGGAAGGAAGAAGAAGGCCCCCACCAAACCAAGGGGCGGTGTTAGTAAAGTGGAAGCCAAGGGAAAGGCAAAAGCAGCAAAGGTAGCGGGAAAGCTTATGGGAAAGGATGAGTGTTTTTATTGTCACAAGAGTGGACACTGGAAGAAAGATTGCAGGGCTTGGAAGGCCAGAAACCAGGACCCGAAGCAAGTTGTGGCTTCGGCTTCAGATGTGTATGTTATTGAAAACTGTCTATCAATAAACTCTACTTCCTGGGTATTGGATACCGGATCAGGATCTCATATCTGTAATTCTTTGCAGGCACTGAGAAAGTGTAGGGTTTTGAAGGCAGGTGATATGACCCTCAGAGTTGCAAACGGAGCTAGCATGGATGCTGAGTCCGTGGGGGACTATCACTTGGGATTGTCGGATGGACATGTTTTGGTTTTGCGTGATTGTTATTTTGTACCCAGTTCGACTTGTAATATCATATCTGTATCTTTAATGTCTAAAGAAGGTTATGATTTTGCATTTGTAAGCAATGTTGTAAACATTCATCTTAATCATGTTCTGATTGGGTCGGGTACATTAAGCAACGGTATATACGTATTAAACCAACCACAGATTTTCAATGTCCAGAATACACGCAAAAGAAAGTCTCCAGAAATAAATCATGCTTTCTTATGGTATTGTAGACTGGGTCACATCAATGAGAGAAGGTTGACGAAGTTACATAAAGAAGGATATTTGAATCCGTTCGAATATCAATCATATGCAACTTGTCAATCCTGTCTTAAAGGAAAGATGACAAAGACTCCATTTACTGGACCTGGAGTAAGAGCGAGCGAGCTCTTGGGACTCGTACACAGCAATGTATACGGTCCAATGTCTACACATGCGCGAAGTGGTTATTCTTACTTCATTACTTTTACGGATGATTTTTCAAGGTTCGGGCATGTCTTCTTAATGAAGCATAAATCTGAAGCCTTTGAAAAATTCCAGGAATACAAGAATGAAGTAGAAAAACAAACAGGCAAAAGTATCAAGACACTGAGATCTGATCGAGGTGGTGAATACTTGAGTGCCGAGTTCCTGAATTACCTAAAAGAGAATGGAATTCTCTCTCAGCTTACTCCTCCATACACTCCACAACATAACGGTGTATCGGAGAGATAGAACCTGTAGGGTTCCTAGGCATACTCAAGTGGTTCCACAAGGCATCAACCATGCCAAATTCAAACTTTAGGTGCCGAGAAACCCTAAGATAGATCGTTAACTAGAGTTTAGGCGAAACAAAATGAAAGTAAATCACATTTACACTAAGTGAACGGAAATACAACCTTTGTAGATCCGGTCCTCCACCTCCATAGCTCCATGACAATGTCCCTTCGCTGCGATCATCGGATCCCGGACTCTAGCGTTGATTTCATCGGAGAAATGGTCGGGCTAGGTCGTTAACTTCGATGCCGAAGATGATCTACGTCGAGGCAACTCAAACTCAAGCTCCACCTTCACCAAGTCAAGAAACTTATGAAGAAAACACCCTATACTACATGGCAAGTGGTAGAGGATGAAGAAATAGGAAGTGGGTTCACTTTGGATTTTGATTTCTCACTTGAAATCATCACTTGATCATTTTCAAGAAAAGGTTTTCCTTTTCTTCATCAAGAAGAAGAAGAAGAAGAATCTCATAAGAAATATTAATAATAGAAAATAAAGTGATGGTTATCATTATGCAACCTTGGGTTAGTTTAACAAGTGTAGAGAATAAACTAGGGTTAGGTGAATGGTTAGGTTTAGGAAAGAGACAAAAATGGTCAAAACTTCATGAAGCTTCAAGGTAGAAACAAAAGAAGCCACCATTTTGTTTCTTGCCCTAAAATAAATAAATAAAATAAAATAATTAAGAAAAGATAACAAAACCCTAACCATTCACTTAAACAAGGTTTAAAGTAAACATACACCCAAGTTTGCATGTATCATCAAACATGATACAATCTTGTGCACAAAAATATATTACATATACAATGTGCACAATCAAGTGAGAAAAACATCTTAAGTGAACCAATATTAGTTAATGTAAAGTAATATATCAAATATATAATTATACATTAAATTATTAAATCAACACTAGACTTAATTATCCGGTCATATTGCATATAACCGACTAATATCAATAGTAACAACTTATCGAATCAACACTTGATCCGATAACCCGGCTATATCGCATATAACCGATCAATGTCACATATCGCGAGAATAGAATACAGTATCACATACTGGTATTATTCTCGGTCCCGCACATATCTCATATGCGCTCCTATTTCGTTTCGCTTGAGCCAGGAAACCTCTGTGTAGGACTCTAAAGACTCGTCAATACGCCGGCAGCAGGTGATGATCATATCAAACACCCACAAGCCGCAAGCGGTCTGCTAAACGTAACGGCCACCCGGGTATTGAGCGATCAGAAGATCAACGAGCAAGCCCGCTCACACTCCTGTGAATCCAACCAGTAACACTTACCGTACAATCCGGTCTCGTCGTCTGATATGTCGCATATCTCGCCTAGGGGTGGTAAACGTCAGACCCCAATAGCTCGATAAGTCGTGTCGATATGAGGTCTATAACAGTTCGAGATTCTACTGGTAACACTTACCAGTAAATCTCAGCAACCCTGGCCAGGGATTTCCGGTTATAGCCAATCGAACACAGCGCAACATCAACTCCCTATACCGGGAGAGACGAATCCCCTCCTATCGCTCATTGCCTTCATGTGATTCGGGACTGTACCCAAAAACCACCGTTTTGCACGCCCTCTTGGACGTGGTAAGGTGGAAATCAAAGCACAGTAGGAATCACACAAGACTCTATGACGATCTCGGGTCTACAGACTAACCTGTACCAGTGTCACCAGAGAACTGCCATCTGACGTGAGGTATAATACCATCTGGGAGTTCTCGGTGAGTCCGTCCAGTGTACCCAGTCTCCACTGAGCACCCGTATATCATCTCTGATGTCAAACACCAATGGATATGGGATCATCCATCGCCCATCTGTATGGGTCGAGAAGGTATACGCTAGTCTACTCTGGTATATCGATGCCCCGTCTCGATACACCCACGACTAGGGACCTTGAAGGATGTACTTATGGACTACCATGTCCCCACTAGTATGATCCGCATCATAGTCCAGGTAGTCAAGTACACATCCTAAGGGCTTTACCAACATGTAACAGAGAGACAATCAGTGTACACGTTAAGGTAAAGAACAACCAGATAGCATACTATCATGTCGAGCAAGAAAGTCCTCCCTATATATGTCAAAGCATCAACTACAATATACATCCTATGTATAGCAATGGCCTCTAGGGCATACATATAACTAACAGAACCGAACCCTATTGGATATGGTACGTTCCATGATGAGTAACTCTGAGTTGCCGCGATCATTCTGGGGATATGCACTAGAATCAGCTACATATCTTTTGAACCGAGTTCAAACTAAGACTGTGCCTACCACACCATATCAGATATGGAGTGGGAAGAAACCCTATTTTCAATATCTGAAGATTTAGGGATGTCCAGCTTTTGTCAAAAAGCAGCATGCGGACAAACTCGAGGCACGCTCAGTACAGTGCAAGTTTGTGGGATACCCAAAGAACTTCAGGGGGTATCTTTTCTATTACGCAGAAGAACAAAAGGTTTTTGTCTCTCGTAATGCCCACTTTCTGGAACATCAGTTCTTAGAAAAAGAAATAAGTGGGAGCGCAATAGAACTGGAAGAAATTCCAGAACCACAAGCTATTACTGAAAGCTTAGTAGAATCAGAGGGTTCAAAAGAACAGAACATTCCTCCGCCGCTCCGCAGGAGTAGTAGGCAGTCTCATCCGCCCGAGAGATACTACGATTTTCTCATAGACGGGGATAGAGAGGATTGCATCATTGATAATGATGAGCCGACTAGCTTCCAGTAGGCCATTCAGAGCGTTGACTCGGTAAAATGGCTGGATGCAATGCGGACCGAAATGGAGTCCATGTACACCAACAAAGTATGGACTTTGGACGTTGCTCCAGAAGGGGTAAAACTCGTAGGATGCAAATGGATCTTCAAGAGGAAGATTGGTGTAGATGGACAGGTTGAGACCTATAAGGCTAGACTTGTTGCAAAGGGTTTTCGTTAAAGACTTGGTTTGGACTATGATGAAACCTTTTCTCCAGTGGCTATGCTCAAATCCATTCGGATCCTTCTTGCCATTGCTGCCTTCCATGATTATGAGATTTGGCAGATGGACGTAAAGACCGCTTTTCTAAATGGAAATTTAGAGGAGTGTGTCTATATGGACCAGCCAGAGGGTTTCATTCAGAGTGGGAGCAGCGGGAAGGTGTGCAAGTTGCTTAAGTTCATTTATGGACTGAAGTAGGCATCGCGGAGTTGGAACATCTGTTTTGATGAGACGGTCAAAGAATTTAGCTTTATCAAAAATCCAGATGAACCATGCATCTATAGTAAAATTGTAGCACGAACTGTCGTATTCCTCGTTTTATACGTGGATGACATTCTCTTGATAGGAAATGACATTCCTATGCTACAATCTGTCAAAGGGTTCTTGTCACACAGGTTCTCCATGAAAGACCTGGGTGATGCCTCTTACATTCTGGGGATCTGGATCTATCGTGATAGGTCCAAGAGGATATTAGGACTTTCACAGTCCAGGTACATCGACACCATACTGAAAAGATTCAGTATGGAAGATTCCAAGCTCGGTAATTTACCGGCTTGTCATGGGATCACCCTCTCCAAAGAGATGTCTCCCAAGACTGATTTGGAAAGGGATCGCATGTCTATTATACCCTACGCCTACGCGGTAGGCTCTATAATGTATGCGATGTTGTGTACCAGACCAGATATAGCTTATGCACTGAGTGTGGTAAGCCGGTATCAGTCAAACCCTGGGGAGAAGCACTGGATAGCGGTAAAGAACATTCTCAAGTACCTGAGAAGGACTAAGGAGATGTTCTTGGTGTATGGCGGAAAAGACCTCCAGATCGAGGCCTTTGCTGACTCCAGCTTCCAGAGTGACAAGGATGACTCCAAGTCCATGTCGGGTTATGTCTTTACCCTCTATGGAGGGGCGGTGTGTTGGAAGAGTTCCAAACAGGAAACCGTTGCTGACTCGACGATGGAAGCGGAATATATCGCTGCATCTGATGCCGCAAAAGAAGTCGTCTGGATGAGGAAGTTCTTGACAGAACTTCAGGTGGTTCCGTCCATTGTTGATCCAATACCTCTGTATTATGACAACAACGGGGCTATAGCTTTAGCGAAGGAACCCAGGTCCCATCAGAAGTCCAGACACATCTTGAGGCGGTATCACCTGATCAGGGAGATCATGGATCGCCTGGAGATCGAGGTTCGGAGGGTTGCTACAGAAGATAACACTGCAGATCCATTCACCAAGGCCTTAACCCAGACTCAGTTCGAGCGGCTGATCGAGATGATAGGTCTTCGATACGCCAGTACATGGCCTTAGTGCATGTGGGAGATTGTTAGTGTATATGTCCTAGAGGCCATTACTGTATCATATTAGTTTGTATATTACTTGATGGAAGCTTGGGATATTCACAGTTGTATAGACAATCTTTCTCGAAATGGTAGTATGCTACTTGGTTTGTTTCTACTTTAATGTGTGCATGTGTTTCTTTTAGCATATCGCCTATACACATTAGTGGAGCCCTTAGGATCTTTGCTTGATTACCAGCGTTGTGATGGCAGTCATACTAGTGGGGGCTGGGTAATCTACAAGCACATCCTTATACAGGTCCCTAGTCGTAGGATTATCGAGACGGGGCATCGATACTCTGGAGTAGACTAGCGTATGCGCTTCTCATCCCAGCAGGGGAGATGGTCTGTCCCACAGCCATTAGTACGTCTTGAGATAGTATGCGGGTGCTCGTTAGGTTATGAGTACACTGGACAGGACTCGTCGGGAACTGTTGGTTGGTACTATACCTATCGTCAGTTATCAGTTCCTAGGTGACATGAGTACAGCTTAGTCCGTTGACTTGACACTGTCACTTCGCCTCGAGTGTGTTCCCACTGTTCTTAGATTGCTACCCTACCATGGCTCAAATGAGTCGTGCAAACAGGTAGCAGTTGGGTGCAGTCCCGAAGCACTTGGAGGCAGTGACGGTTAGACAGGATTCGTCTCTCCCGGTATTGGGGGTTGATATCGCGCTGTGTCTAGGAGAGCCATTACACATAGTCCCTGGCCAGGGCTAGCGAGATATACTGGTAGCATTTCCAGTGTTATCTCGGGGTGTTCTGGGCAACACTCCGACACGACTTGTACCGCTATTAGGGGACTGACGTTTACCACCCCCTAGGCCCGCCATGCGATACTCTCAGACGAACAGACCGGACTGTACGGAGATTGTCACATTCAGGCTCAGTAGGAGTTCGGATGGGTTCCTCTCATCAGTCTTCTTATCGGCATCTACCTGGGGACCGTTACGTACAGCTAGTACCGCTTGCGGCCTGTGGTTAAACCCACTGCCAGTGTAGTGTCGAGTCTTTAGAGTCCCACACAGAGGGTTATTCGCCTTTGGGCAAAACAGAGTAGAGGTCGCATGGTTTTGCGACGGGGTTCGTTCACATCCGCGCACTTGTGCACGTTTGGTGTCCGGAAAGTTATTACTAGCGGGATTTGGTTTAAGCCAGATTCCAGTATGTGTTTTGGGATTGGTTTTATCTCATTGTATTCATGTTCCTCGGAACATGGATGCGGGTGTGTATGCACAGTTGACAGAGGCAGAGACAGAGGATTCTCATTAGGGTTGATGACCATTGTCTTTTTCCAAACCCTAATGAATATGTGAAATATGATTAATAATATTAATTAAAGATAATTGTGTTATGGTTAGGGTTGTTGACCATTTTACTTTGGTTGACTTGTTGACCCATGTTGACATATTGACCATCATCATTTCACATGAAAGATACTCTTTGATTCTTGCAAAATTAATTAAATATGAAATGATAATGGTCATTTTAAATGAACCATCACAATTTTCTTTTAATTATTATTGTTAATTCATAATTCACATATATGAGAGAATGGTTGATAATTATCCTGATTTCTCTCTTGCTCATTCTCTCTCATCAAAAGCCCATCCTCTTCCTCTCTCTCAAAGCTCTCATCTCTCATGTGTTGAGAACCATTTGCTTTTGAGATAAAACACCAAAACTCCTCTCTACTCATTCTAGGGTTCTAGGTTTAGAAAGCCAAGCACTTTAGTTACCTCTAGGTTGAGGTAGGAGCTCAAGGTAGAGGCCCTCGAGTGGATCTTTCTTCGGCAAGAGAAGGCGACGAGGAGGAACCGTTTAACCCACTCCAAGGAGCAAGAAGAGAAGGAGTTCAAGACTTAGGTATAACCCTCTAACCGAGTAGGTAAAACTTGTAGTTAGTTTGCTAGGTTTTTGTTTAGCAAAGATCCTCTTTTCAAGTCCATATTACCTTGCCATAAAAAATCGTTTTTTACCGTTTCCGCATCTCCGTAAGAACCGGGACGGGTAACGTGGACTTACACAACAAACACAACACGAATACTAAACATTACCTACTTGAAATGACAGAGGGCTATGTCTAGTTCTGACGAAAACCATTAACGTAATGAACTTGATATCGTTGTGGAACCGAGTGATTTGAAAAGGAGTGGTTTAAGATCCATTTTAAAAATTGAGTAATTTTCAAAACAAACCGAGTGGGTTGTAGCATATGCTAGTTTTTGTGAAGGGATCTAGGCTCTTTCCCCATTGAATGAGGTGCTGGATATTCGTGAATGAATATCTCTATGCAAAACAAAAACTAGAGCTACCTTTTTGAAAAATATGGTTTTACAACATCTTTTAGATTTCTTTTCTTAACATTAATCTTATTAATATCGTCCTATCAATTAAGTTCCTAACATCATGGAAGAAACGAAAATAAACACACATGTATACCATCTGCATTTGTCACAGGGACGCGGGTCTTCACCGTGAGGTTACTTAACTTATGGCAGGACGAGGTCAGGACTAGCGCGGATGCAAAACATATATAGTGTCTACTAATATATCATATATATTTAGCATTCGTCTCAGACAATAATAAGTGTAAGTGTATTGTGCTCCTTGTCATGACTACTGCGGTTTTACGGAATCAAAAACTTTAAAAATCTTAAGTACAATACACTAAAACCCTATAATACAAGCCCAAATACTAAACTAAACGACACTAACTAGAGGTTTAACTGTTAGGTTAGTGTAACAACCTTTGTAGATGGTCCTTCGGGTCTTGAAAGGTTCACTCCTCAAGCTCATAGGTATGATGGAATGAGCTCTCGAAATTGAACTTCCCGTGTCAAAGACGATCCACCCGAGAATGCCGATTTAAGCTATAGCTTCAACCGAAGCAACTAAAAATCAAGTCTTGCTAGGACAAGATACTTAGGAGGGTGTAGTTTATAAAACAAGATGTTCTCTGTACTTCTCAAAGCTCTAATGAGCAAGTGAGGAAGAAGATGAAGAGAATGGCTATTAGAGAAAAATCTCACTTGATGAAAACTATCATCCTTTTTTTCAATCTTACACTCTCACAATTCTTATCTCTTCATTATAAAACCAAACAAAAAAAGGTGGGTGAGTGTGTGACTCACAAGAGTGAGTCACAAGCCCACACTAGCCTAGAAGAAATGAGAATAAGAGAGTGTAGAAAGAGGTCACCTCACCATGGTACACATATACATACATACATATAAAAATATAAATGCATGTATATAAACAAGTATGCCAAACCCGTATTTTTAATAAATACGTATGCCGTATTTCTACCAAAATACGAATACCGTATTTGTACCCAAAATACAAAATACGTGTATTCATATTTAGAAAGAAATACATGTATTTGTATCAAAGAACAAATACCCGTATTTATACAAATACACGTATTCGTATAAATATCGTATTAGTGTTAAAATACAAATACCCAAAAGAGAGTAATATAATACTAGTATCAAAACTGGCTGTCTTTCAAACCTGCTGGTACTTCTAAACCGTTCGATTAAAGCATGTGTATAAATACACGTGTTCAATCAAAAACCCGAGCGTATCGAAATACGCAAACTATACCGTTTAGCCTGAACCAGGAAACCCTCTGTGTAGAACTCTAAAGACTCGATAATACGCTGGCAGTGAGTTTAACCACAAGCACGTCTGTGGCACTAATTGTACATAATGGATACCCAGGTATCTGTCAAAAGGAAGATCAATAAGAGAACTTGTCCGAACTCCTACTGAGCCTATAGGTGACATTCTTCGTACAGTCTGGTCTGTTCGTCTAAGAGTATTGTATATCGGGTCTAAGGGTGGTAAACGTCAGACCCCTAATAGCACGATAAGTCGTGTCGGTATAGAACCCAATATAACCTGAGAAACTACTGGTGTACCTACCAGTAAATCTCACTTGTCCTGGCCAGGGACCTTTAGTATTGGCCAACCGTACACAGCGCGATATCAACTCGTAATACCGGGAGAGACGAATCCCTTCTATCACCCTAAGTGCTTCAGGACTGCACCCAACTACTATCTGTTTGCATAACTCATTAGAGTTGTAGTAACTTAGTAATCTAAGTACAGTGGGAATACACTCGAGATGAATAGTGATGTCAAATCAACGGACTAACCTGAACTCATGTCACTGGAGAACTGCTATCCGACGATAGGTATAATACCAACTAGCAATTCCCAACGAGTCCATCCAGTGTAACTCATAACCTAATGAGCACATGTATACTATCTTTGGTACCGTATACCAATGACTGTGGGACAGGCCATCTCCCCTGACGGGGATAAGATGCGTATACACTAGTCTACTCTGGAGTATCGATGCCCTGTCTCGACAAGCTTACGACTAGGGGCTAGTTTAAGGATGTGTTTATAGACTATCCAGCCCTTACTAGTGTGACTTCCATCACAATGCTGGTAGTCAAGCAAAGATCCTAAGGGCTCTATCAACATGTATTAGCGATACATAAAAAGATACATATACGCATGTTAAGATAGGCTCAAACCGGATAGCATACTATCATATTGAGAAAGACTGTTATATATCTGTATATATTCCAAGCTTCCAAAATGTAATATACAATGCAGTACTCTACAATAGTGGCCTCTAGGGCATATTTCACGAACAATCTCTCACTTGCACTAAGGCCATGTATTGTCGTATCACAGACTTATCGTATCAAATAGCCTCTCAAACTGCGTCTAAGAGATGGCCTTTGTGAGCGGATCTGTGGTGTTGTTCTCCGTGTCTACTCTCCGCATCTTGATCTCCTGGCGATCCACGATCTTCTTGATCATGTGATACCGCCTCAAGATATGTCCGGACTTCTGATGGGACCTTAGTTCCTTCGCTAAAGTTATAACACCGTTGTTTTCACAATACAAAAGTATTAGGTCAACAATGGATGGAACCACCTAAAGTTCTATAATGAACTTCCTCATCTAGACTATCTCTTTTGCGGCATCACATACAGCGATATACTCTGCCTCCATCGTCGAGTCAGCAACGGTGTCCTGTTTAGAGCTCTTCCAACAGACCGCCCTTCCATTGAGGGTAAAGACATAACCTGACATAGATTTGGAGTCATCCTTGTCACTCTGAAAGCTAAAGTCAGCGAAGGCCTCGATCTGGAGGTCTTTACTGCCGTATACCAAGAACATCTCTTTCGTCCTTCTCGGATACTTAAGAATGTTCTTTACTGCTATGTAGTGCTTCTCCTCTGGGTTTGACTGATACCTACTTACCACACTTAGTGTGTAAGCAACATCTGGTTTGGTACATAATATCGCATAAATTATAGATCCTACCGTCGAAGCGTAGGGTATAATACCCATGCGATCCCTTTCCAAATCAGTCTTGGGAGACATCTTTTTGGGAAGGGTGATTCCGTGACAAGCGGGTAAATTACCGCGCTTGGAACTTTCATACTAAATCTTTTCATTATAGTGTTGATTGGAATGATTTAAGCGTGCTTGCGGTTTCTAAAAGATAGATCAAAAATATTTGTAACCGCAATCAAGAACGGCGTCGCATGTAGCTAGCCGGTGAGTACAGGTCGGTCCACAGGGATTTTGTGAATCTCCTAGTCGCGCTAACGAGTTAATTCCGAAGAGTGTTCGGATTGGTTATTAAATCTAAAAACCTAAATTAATCTATCTACGATTATCTAGATCTATTCTTGCTAGGGTTAGGTTTAGGGATAGTTTGGAAATGCAATTAAATCTCAACGCTTTCTATACCCGAATGAAGATCTGTGAGGAGTTATGGTAATTATCAATAAAGGGGATTAGATCCATTCGGGAAGGTATTCCTTCCTCTAGGTTCTTGTCCTTCCTTTAGAGATCCTTACCCTAACCTCCATGGAAAACGCGCGCAACCGGGCTTTTACACTACGGTGTCATCGGTACCTCGAGGGGTAGGATGCCATAGGGCGCGGTATGTGCGTGTATGCATGGAGTCCTATTGTAAGTATTCGGTGGGTAAGAAAGGGATGAGAGATCTCATCTCTCATAATCCTTCCCTAAAGCTAAACCCTAAACAAGTTCCTAGGGCATGAAATTAAATTTACCTAGGGCAAAGAATTGAAATCTAAACTAGGGCAAGAAATTAAATCTACTTACAGATGCATCCCTCCAATCATCCATGCAGGTTTGTCTGATCTGAATTTCTGAATGGAAAAGAAAACACCGATGCTCTCCAAAAGAGATCTGGAATTTATTTCATTAAAAGGAGGCATAAAGAGTTACAATGATTAGAGTTCCTATTTATAAAGAATAGGAAACCCTAGGGTTACATTTGACCCGCATGTCTACAATTACAAGAATAGCCCTATAAAGACCAGTCAACGCCGCCATGGAATTATGGTAAAAACAATTTTGCATTTGGGCCCTATATGGACGCGGAACCGCGGTCCCAGCCTTGGTTTGGCCGCGGTTCCGTGGCCAAACTATGGATTTGGGCTCTGGGATTTTTGGGTACTGATCTCTGGATCTGTGGTCTTAATTCTTTGGTACTTTTCTCATTGGGCTTCTAGGTTGGTTCCATATCTCCAGTGAACAATTTGTAGTGAACTTTAAACCTTCGCTTTGAGTCGATATCTTGAATCTTGCTTTGTGAACTGTTTCTTATGTAAGCTTGATCAAGATCTTCTGTTCATTGGTTAAAGTCCACTTTTTCATCGTTTTCACTGTTTTCTGTCCAAGAACCTGTAACCTGTAACATGTAGCAGACATGCGTCAAAAGCACCTGTTTATTTATAAAACGAATAAGAATGGGGAATATAATAATGCAATATTATGGTGTGAACAAATACCCCCAAACTTATCTTTTGCTCGTCCTCGAGCAAACTTATTTTTATTCACTAAAATCCTAACCACACTTTCGCAGGGAAACGCGATTGCACTGAGCACGTGCAACAAGCCGTTAAACCTCTAGGTGTCCCTAGTAGGAGGAGTGTTGTCTCCTGAGGGTTTTCAGCGGATTACACCCACAAAATCCTATCAACTCGACCCATTGACTTTTGTTCTCCAATAAGGCTTTCTAACAAGGAATTCTATTATCGTCGACTTGTAAATTATCCACCCATATTCTTCACACTTCCTCATTATTTAACTTAAGATTATATATATCCTATAGATTTACTTAGCTTTCGGCATTTCTTAAGTTTTCCTTCTAGGGTTCCATCTCCACTTAGGAATTTCTATCAACTCTACTAAAGATACAAGTTCTATTCTTTATTCCTTTCTCTCATCTAAACTCTAATCACACATCCCCACGTGTGTGTAAATATCACCCCTACACTTGGAAATTCAAATCAAGCAATCGTACTCTCGTCCATTGTCCAAAGCACTTATTAATTAGTGAATTTTTTAATTGAATTTCGCTTACACATCCTTCATGCGACCGTTAATACTTCTTGAGGTACCAACGATCGATTACAAGATGTGTTTGCACATTAAAGCGTACTTCCTAGTCTTGCAACACCTAAGGCTTTAGCAGTGACTCCCAAACCAGTTGGTCTAAGGCACTAGGTGATGAAGCACCCTCGCTAAATATTTTTCTATTTTTACAGCCTTAAGTAATCACAAAAACCAGTGTCCATTTTTTTATTCTTTATTCACATTTTTTTTTCTTTTCTTTTCATTATACTAAGGACTTTAGACAAAAGCATTTCAAGGTCTCTTCTACTATTCCAAGTTTCAATGTGCGTGATTGTGCAAATTGTAGGGTATACGTTTTCAGAATCTAGACTTAAGCTAGGAACTATTTTTCAAACTTATACTCTAATAAGAACATCAATACTTTTCCTTCGTTTCGACTTAGCCCAAGAAGTGAACCCAAAATTTGCCTATTTCTAAATAAACTACAAAGGCATATACTTTCTACCGTTAAACTTTAAAGAAGGTTATTTTTAGGGTTTTTAATTTACTAAGTCTAAGATCTAGTTGTTCCTAACCAGTTAACTTATTTGTCAAACTCAAGTCAATTTGCCAAAATTGAATACAATAATTTTTATAATTTTTGAAAAATTTTCAATTTTTATGGGTTTTCAAATAAGTATGCAAATGCAAAAATATGTACAAATGAATGCGAAGGAAGAAGACGTACCGAGCATACCCCCAAACTTGAACTTGACAGTGTCCTCACTGTCATACTAAACCAAGAGGGTCAAAATGTCGGCACTCCCCTGTTTATTTATTTATATTTTTTTTATTGTTAACAAAAATATATACAGAAAGCCCCTTCCCCAAACTTCATTTAAACTATGTTAGACATTACTGCCAAACCTTGTATAGACCAAACGTTAACACCAACCAGTTGAAAAATTTATCTGTAAAGAGTATCGGTTGGTGGAAAAATACGTTGTACCAATCCAAAAAGAATTGGGGAAGATAGAAGTGGTGGTATGGAAAGTGTGGAATTAAATAGACAGGAGGTGGTGATGAATGAAAACGAGAATGCGAATGATCAGCAACCAGTGGAGTATTGGCATTCTCGTAACTTATTAAAAGAAATGGGGATGGTTCAACTTCCAAAGGAAAAGGTTGACTAACCACACTATCCCCAAGATATTCCTGTGGGTCCTCTATTGACTTAGCATCATCCATCAATTGCATATGATATTCAATTATAAGGGAACTGGTCTCCTCGATGTCCGCCATAGTCCAACCGAAAACTTGCCGCCTATCTTGTAAGACCTTTAAAATAGCGTTCTCTTGCTCGAAGGCTAGAAAGGCTGATATTATAATGGGAAAAGTCTCAATCTCACCTATGTAAGTATATTTAAGGTGAGGCGGTAAGGACATGAGTTCGAGTTTCGGAGGCGAAAGAATCATTGCGGAATCTACCTCGAACTCAAAGGACTCCAACACAGGTTCGAAATCACTGCAAACAACCGATTTGGATGGTTCATCCAAAAATTCAAAAGACTCATATTCGGGCTGTGAGTCGTCATCATCCGAAAAAGTGAAACATTCATAATCCATATCGGTTGTGTCAACGGTGGTAGGCTCAAGGAGGGACGCACTAGTGGCGTCAAAACTGTTTTCATCAAACAAGAATCTTTCAAGTTCGCAGTCCTCCTGCGTGATTTCGTGAATAGAGCAAACTTCTCGTGTACTAGTTTTAGACACGGGGGGCAGACTTCCTAACTTATAAATATTGAACTCACTAGACGTCTTCCCGAAGGATAGAGTCATGGAGCCATTGCGACAATTTATTACGGCATTGGAAGTGGCCAAAAATTGTCGACCGAGAATCACCGGAATTTGGTTTCTTGGGTTAGCAACAGGTTGTGTATCCATAACAATAAAATCAACGGGGAATATGAACTCCCCAACTTTGATCAACACATCCTCTAGCTCACCCCTTGGATGGGTGATTGATCGATCAGCCATTTGGAGAGTACAACGAGTGGGTTTCAACTCTCCAACCCCTAATTGTTCGTACACGGAGTAGGGAAGAAGGTTAACACTAGACCCAAGATCTAAAAGTGCTCGATTAATTTTCTTATCCCCAATTGTGATTGAAATCGTAGGACAGCCGGGGTCCTTTCGTTTTTGGGGTAAGGGTTGAGGGTGGTTAATAGCATTGCTCACTGCACTAGCCACTAGCACTTTCTTGGGTATTTTAGATGACTTTCTCTTCGAGGTGCATAAGCCCTTTAAGATTTTCGCGTATGAAGGGACTTGTTGGATTGCATCCAAGAGAGGTATATTTATGCTCACCTGCTTAAATAACTCCACAATCTTCTCCATTTGTGCAGTTGGTTTATTGGGACTCAACCTGTTTGGAAATGGAGCATTTTGAAAATTTGTTGAGTCAAATGTCTGTGGAGTAGAATGTGGAGTAGGAACGGATCCCAGTGTGGGTTCGTTCGGATTAGAAGAAGAAGAGCCTTTTGAAGAATGGAGAATAGGCTCTAGCGGAGGAGAAGAAGGAGACGATGACAATGAAGAAGAAGAAGAAGAAGAAGAAGAAGAAGAACCACCGGCGGGGATGTCATCACTAATACCCACATTATTCTGCAACACTCTTCCTGATCTCAACGTGGTCACCGCATTTACATTGTGATTGTGATATGCGTTTTGTGTGTGACCGGGATTTGGCAATGGTTGAGATGGAAGCTTTCCCTTTTCTCTCTCGCTCAACGCAGCAGTTAATTGTGCAATTTGTGCCTCAATAGATTTGATACTTTGATCGTGTGAAGCATTGTTATGCATCAAAGACTGAACATAATTTTCAAATCTTGCTGCGGATTCTGTAGATTGCTTGAGAAATGCATCTAGACTTTTTTCTAGCGAGATAACCTTATCATCATTTGGTTGAACCAAATTGTTCGTTTGATTTGTATAAGGTTGTTGTTGGAAAGGTTGCTGGTTTTGAGTTTGTTGGGGTGCTTGTTATTGTGGAGGAGGCCTTTGAAAGTTGTTGTTTCCTTGGAGTTGCTGATTTTGATTCCAAGCAAAATTTGGGTGGCTCCTCCAACCCGGATTGTAGGTCGAAGAGTAAGGATCATTTCTTTATCGTTGCTGAAAGGCAGCATTGACTTGATCTTGTCCTTGAATAGGTGGATTGTAAGGACACTCTTCGGTAAGGTGTGATGGATCCGAACAACAAGCATAAACAGTTCGTGGGGGTAAAGCAGGGGCAGGAGAAGACGATGAGATTTTGGTCTCAATGGCTTCTAGCTTTTTCATAAGTGCGGCCATCTCGGCCTTCATAGCAATCGACATATCTACTTGATGTATGCCTGCCCTAGATTGACCAATAGAAGAAGATGAGGTGGTCTTTGTGCTCTCCCACTGAATTGTTTGTTCACTAAGATCCTCGAGAAACTGTCATGCTTCCTCACTAGATTTGGTTAGAAAGTGACCTTGACAAATAGTTTCTAGCAACTGCTTCGTTGCCGGGTTCAATCCCTCGTATAATGTTTGGCAAAGTTGCCAACTTTCGATCCCATGATGAGAGCATTGAACAAGTAGGTCTTTGAATCTTTCAAAACACTTCCAAAATGGTTCGGAAAGAAGCTAGGAGAATTGTATTATTTCATTTCGAATTCTCGCGGTCTTGTGATGAGGATAAAACTTTTTAAGAAAAGCTTTAACAAACTCGTCCCAATTTCTAATTAAATGTGATGCTGTGCTGTATAGCCACTTCTCGGATAAGTCACATAAGGTGAAAGAAATGACCCTTAGCCTTATAGCGTCATCACTTAATTGGGTAGTTTTCATCATGGCGTAAACGTTTTGGAATTTATTGATAAAGATATATGCATCTTCGGATTCCAAACCATGAAATTTTGGCAGCATATTGATGGAGTGGGGTTTTATTTCAAAATTGTCCCTATTTGCAGGTGGGGGTGAAAGACAGGTAGGTAGAGAAGTGCGGACGGGGTAAAAGAGATCCTGGAGCACGATTCGTTGGGGCGCTACAACAGGCGAAGATTCGGGTTATTCACACCTAACGGAGGTGGAATCATTCCCGTCGGTAAGGTATTGTTGGGGTTGAATCCCGACATACCTTCGAAAGAAGAATTTGAAGGTGGAGGTAAGGAAATGGAGGGAATTTCGACTTCAGTGTCGAAAGGTTCGTCGGTCAGTACCAACGAAACACGGACTAATCGGGCGTTAGTATCCCTAGTCCAAAGTGACATACACTAAAAGGGGTAGTGTAGTCAGAAAAAAGAAAAAAAAATAGAATGTGGAGGTAAGATAACGTCAATGAGAAGAAGTGGTGGAAACGAGGTGCAAGATTTCTTTAGCGACAAGTTGCAAGTTTTGAAAAGATTTTTCTTTTTTTTTCCTTCTTTTTATTTATGTGAGAATGCTTGCAAAGAGATTTTTGAAAAGGGACTTATAACACAAATGTATCAACCACACATGCACAATCAGGCCTAGATCTAGGGTCACCTAGGTCTGCTAGACAGCTCCTAACTAGGGCTAGAAATAGGACCTCAAACCGCCTCTTCACCGACAATTGCGGCCAGGTAAGTGCCAGGTAAGTGGGAAGGAACCACAGTAGTAGGCCTAATTAATAACCACTAGCCTAGACACACTTGCCTAGACACCGCAGGGTCAAGTTAGGATAAACGGCCGAAGCCTATACTAGTCCTTTTCCTATTGAGCTCGAAGTCCTTAGGGCTGAGTCTAGTATTTTTTAATTAATTGTGGTCAATGCAAATGCTTTAAATGTTTTCTGGGGTCCTGGGAAGGGTGATGAAATCCCCACCCAATCTGAGTTTGGTCAATTAGCCCCTTAAAGTCCGATTAAATTATGCAAAACATTAAATTCACTTGCAATCACTTTTTAGCGCGGCGCAAAGAAACCTGCAGAAAATTTGTTATTTAGAAGGGGAGAGAAGATTTTTAGCGCAAAGAATTCCTGCAGAAAATTTTCACAAAAGATATATTGTAGGTTGCAGAGGAGAGAGGGAGAAAACAAACCAGCAAATTTTCAGGTGCTGACGTGGCCAAGGCGCGGCGGAACCGCGGTCTGGGGCCCACCTTTGCCGTGGAAGCGCGGTCTGTTGGAGGGATCGAAGCTCCAAAAATTTTCTACACCTCTGTTATGGTATTTGCTCTCTGTTCTGATGTGATTTTTTCTGGTTTGCCCTCTGTAAATTTTCAGATCCGAGAATCTTCACTATTCCTGCAAAATTCAAAAGATACACCCTTCAAACAGATCAAAATTGATAATTTTTTTATTTCTTTTTTTATTTTCAGATTTTTATAATTTTTAAAATTTATATCAACCCGAAATTACACAAAAGAATTTTTACGCCATCCCCGGCAACGGCGCCATTTGATTGGAATGATTTAAGCGTGCTTGCGCTTTCTAAAAGATAGATCAAAAATATTTGTAACCGCAATCAAAAACGGCGTCGCATGTAGCTAGCCGGTGAGTACGGGTCGGTCCACAGGGATTTTGTGAATCTCCTAGTCGCGCTAACGAGTTAATTCCGAAGAGTGTTCGGATTGGTTATTAAATCTAAAAACCTAAATTAATCTATCTACGATTATCTAGATCTATTCTTGCTAGGGTTAGGTTTAGGGATGGTTTGGAAATGCAATTAAATCTCAACGCTTTCTATACCCGAATGAAGATCTGTGAGGAGTTATGGTAATTATCAATAAAGGGGATTAGATCCATTCGGGAAGGTATTCCTCCCTCTAGGTTCTTGTCCTTCCTTTAGAGATCCTTACCCTAACCTCCATGGAAAACGCGCGCAACCGGGCTTTTACACTACGGTGTCATCGGTACCTCGAGGGGTAGGATGCCGCAGGGCGCGGTATGTGCGTGTATGCATGGAGTCCTATTGTAAATATTTGGTGGGTAAGAAAGGGATGAGAGATCTCATCTCTCATAATCCTTCCCCAAAGCTAAACCCTAAACAAGTTCCTAAAGCATGAAATTAAATCTACCTAGGGCAAAGAATTGAAATCTAAACTAGGGCGAGAAATTAAATCTACTTACAGATGCATCCCTCCAATCATCCATGCAAGTTTGTCAGATCTGAATTTCTGAATGGAAAAGAAAACACCGATGCTCTCTAAAAGAGATCTGGAATTTATTTCATTAAAAGGAGGCATAAAGAGTTACAATGATTAGAGTTCCTATTTATAAAGAATAGGAAACCCTAGGGTTACATTTGACCCGCATGTCTACAATTACAAGAATAGCCCTATAAAGACCAGTCAACGCCGCCATGGAATTATGGTAAAAACAATTTTGCATTTGGGCCCTATATGGCCGCGGAACCGCGGTCCCAGCCTTGGTTTGGCCGCGGTTCCGCGGCCAAACTATGGATTTGGGCTCTGGGCTTTTTGGGTACTGATCTCTGGATCTGTGGTCTTCTTAATTCTTTGGTACTTTTCTCATTCGGCTTCTAGGTTGGTTCCAGATCTCCAGTGAACAATTTGTAGTGAACTTTAAACCTTCGCTTTAAGTCGATATCTTGAATCTTGCTTTGTGAACTGTTTCTTATGTAGGCTTGATCAAGATCTTCTGTTCATTGGTTAAAGTCCACTTTTTCATCGTTTTCACTGTTTTCTGTCTAAGAACCTGTAACCTGTAACATGTAGCAGATATGCGTCAAAAGCACCTGTTTATTTATAAAAAGAATAAGAATGGGGAATATAATAATGCAATATTATGGTGTGAACAAGTGTCAATGTGCCTGAACTATGAAAGTCCCAATATCCTCTTAGATCTATCACGATAGATCTTGATCTCAAGAATGTAAGATGCATCACCCAGGTCTTTCATGGAGAACTTCTATGACAAGAAGTTTTTGACTGATTGTAACATAAGAATGTCATTTCCTATCAAGAGAATGTCATCCACGTACAAGATGAGAAATACCACAGTTCTTGCTACAATCTTACTATAAATGCATGGTTCATCTGTATTTTTGATAAAATCAAATTCTTTGACCATCTCATCAAAGCAGATGTTCCAACTCCGTGATGCCTGTTTTAATTCATAAATGGATTTAAGCAACTTGCACACTCTTCTGTTGCTCCCACTCTCTATGAAGCCCTCTGTCTAATCCATATAAACACACTCTTCCAAATTTCCATTAAGAAAAGCGGTCTTTACATCCATCTGCCAAATTTCATAATCATGGAAGGCAGCAATGTCAAGTAGAATCCGAATGGATTTAAGCACAACAACTGGAGAAATGGTTTCATCATAGTCCAAGCCAGGTCTTTGACGAGAACTTTTTGCTACAAGTCTAGCTTTATAGGTTTCAACCTATCCATCTGCACCAATCTTCTTTCTGAAGATCCATTTGCAGCCTACGGGTTTTACCCCTTGAGATGCAACGTCCAAAATCCAAACTTTGTTAGTGTACATGGATCACATCTCGGATTGCATTGCATCCAGCCACTTTACTGAGTCTCTACTCGTAATGGCTTTCTGGAAACTACTTGGCTCATCATCATCGATGATGCAATCCTCTCCCCGTCTACGAGAAAACCGTAGTATCTCTCAAGCGGATGAGACATCCTAATAGATCTGCGGAGTGGTGTAGGGACGTCCGTTTCTCTTGAAACTTTGGGTTCCACCAAGCTTTCAGTAATAAATTGTGGTTCTGGAATTTCTTCCAGTTCTATTGCGTTCCTACTTATTTCTTTTCCAAGAAATTAAGTCTCAAGAAAGTGGGCATGATGAGAAACAATAACCTTTTGTTCATCTGCGTAATAGAAAAGATACCCCCTGGAATTTCTTAGGTATCCCACAAACTTACACAGTACTAATCGTGCCTCGAGCTTGTCCGCATGCTGCTTTTTAACAAAAACTGAACATCCCCATATCTTAAGATGTTTAAGGTAGGGTTTCTTCCCATTCCACATTTCATATGGTGTGGTAGGCACAAACTTAGTCGAAACTTTATTCAAATGATATGCAGCAGATTAGAGTGCATAACCCCAGAAGGATCGCGGCAACTCAGCATTACTCATCATGGAACGCACCATATCTAATAAGGTGCGGTTCCACCTTTCTGATACACCATTATGTTGAGGTGTGTATGAAGGAGTAAGCTGAGAGAGAATTACATTCTCTTTTAAATATCCCAGGAACTCGGCAACTTAAATATTCACCACCCCGATCAGATCGAAGTGTCTTGATAGTTTTGCCTGTTTTTTTCCACTTCATTCTTGTATTCCTGGAATTTCTCAAAGACCTTAGATTTATATTTCATCAAGAATACATGTCCATATTTTAAGAAATCATCCATAAAAGTAATGAAATATGAATAACCGCTTCTTGCATATGTAGACATTGGACCACACACATCACTGTGTATGAGTCCCAAGAGCTCGGTGGCTCTTTCTCCGTGTCCAGTGAACGGAGTCTTTGTCATCTTTCCTTTGATACATGATTGACAAGTTGCATAAAAAAGATATTCAAACGGATCCAAATATCCCTCTTTATGTAACTTCGTCAGTCGTTTTTCATTGATGTGACCTTGTCTACAATGCCATAAGAAAGCATGATTTAATTCTGGAGTCATTTTTTAGTGTATTCTGGACATTGAAAACTTGGTGTTGATTTAATACATTTATACCGCAGACCCAATCAAACCATGATTAAGGTGAATGTTTACAACATCGCTTACAAATGTAAAATCATAACCTTCTTCAGATAGTAAAAATACAGAAATGATATTATATGTCAAACTTGGTACACAAAAACAGTTGCGCAAAATCAAAATGTTTCCACTTGTCAATCCTAGGTGATATTCCCCTATGGAAACAGCATCCACGCTCGCTCCGTTAGCAACCCTGAGAGTCATATCACCTGCCATCAAAACTCTACGGCTTCTCAGTACCTGCAATGAATTACAGATATGAGATCCTGGACCGGTATCCAATATCCAGTAGAGTTTATTGACAAACAGTTTTTGATCATAAACACAACTGAAACCGAAACCACAACTTATTTCGAATCCTGGTTCCTGGATTTCCAAGCCCTGTAGCCATTCTTCCAATGAACTTTCTTGTGACAATAGAAGTATTCCTCTTTCCCTACTGTTGGCCCCATGACTTTTGCCATGCCCTTCCCTTATACCTTAGCAACACCGCCTTTCGGCTTGGTAGAGGCCTTCTTCTTCCCCTTAGTTTTCTCCTTAGATCTAGAGGAAGAAGGTTCCCCAATAAGCAGAGCAGGTGTCTCTCTAGTTTTCTTTAGGGTGTCCTCGGCACTCCTCAACATGTTAAGGAGCTCTGGAAGTATAACTTCTTTCCCTTGAATATTGAAATTCAATATAAACTGGGCATAGGTAGAGGGGAGGGACTATAGAATCAAAGTCCATATACAACTCGTTCTCTAACATGGTCCCAAGGTCCGCAAGCTCTTCAATGAAGCCGATCGTCTTAAGAACGTGGTCCCCTACAGATGACCCGATAACCAACCTCGCCTAAAATAATTTTTTTGAGGTCTCGTATCTTGCGATACGAGATTGCTCTCTTATCTTGCGATAAGAGATTGCTCTCTATCTAAATCTTTGGTATGAAGAAATATGGAAGCAAGGTCTATCTTCTCGTGCTGCCTCTGGTGTTCATTATCTATAGATGACAGCATGAGGCACTTGGCTTTCGCACTGCCTATTTCCCATGTCTTACGGATCTTAATATCCGCGACGGTGGAATCTGGATCAGGGACAACGGGGGCTTTAGTAGTAAGGAGGTAACCCAGCTTATCATAAGTAATGACCATCTGGATATTCCTTAGTCAATTTTTATAGTTTGTCCCCGTCAATATATTTTTATCTAATAATAACTTAAACCCGGTCATCTTGGTCGCTGCAATTAGGAGAGAGAGAAGAAACACTCAGTATGATACTCTTGCAAGTTTAAATTGGTTTTTAGTTTATCTAAACAGGATGGCTCCTACTATTTTCTCGAATCCTCCTTCAAACCATAAAAGAAGAATTAGTCAGGATTAATCACACCCTATAATTCTTTCTTTAAACTTTCGGCCAAGCTAGTTTCGGTACTTCGAGGGATGTTTTACAACGCTTTCGTGAAGTTCCTTAATTAAATAAGCTCTTTTCCCTGGACGCTTAGCCCCGCTAACACTGTTCTAGACACCTACTTAGTTTATAGCATTGATCGTAAAGTGAAAAACTCACCCGAAGAATAATAATAATTACTCATAATAGGATCAGGATTCGACTATCATTGTGTGATAAATTTAAAGGAATCCTACCAAAATCATCACACTCAAGATGGTATGCAAAACTAGCAAATTTCATTTTCCTTTGAAACTCCCGATGTGGATTTTTTCCCCAGGCGCCTATGACCTTGACGAAGGCCAAAATATCACGCAAGTCAAGTTCTACCCGTCATTTTCCAGGCTAATCTAGACCTATTTCGTACAAACCCTGGACGAAGGCCAAAATAGTTGTACGCATGTCTTAGAGTAACGCATCTATCTATGCTACAGATGGATACCCAATAGCTACCCATCACTATGCCTTGGCGAAAGTCAAAATAGATAGTTTGAATACTATTGGATACCCATCTAAAATGACGGAGGGCTACGGCTGGTTTTGGCGAAAACCGTGAACGTAATGAACTTGATATAGTCGAAGGAACCAGATAGCTTTTAAAAGGAGTGGTTTAGGCTCCGCATTTAAAAGTTGTTTTCAAAGAAAACAGAGTGGTTTTTAAATTATTCGAACGATTTGAACTTTTGGTTTGTTTTTTTGCACTAATCAAAATTAATGTTGCCCCCATCATTTAACCCTATCATTGCAGAAAGAAACGAAAATAGAACGTCCACTTATGCCATCCGCATTCACCACGGGGCCCCATTTTGCACCGTTGGGTTACTTAACTAACGGTAGAGCGAGGGCTGGACTAGCGCGGGTGTAAAATATAAGCAACGTTTATTATATATAATCTATATATAACCATTCGTCTCACACAATAATAGTCATCACAAATCACAGCAGAAGTAACACAGATGAAAATACTGGATGTACTAGGATTTTCGTATTTCATTTTAGCCTCTAACAAAAACCGCATTCCATGATCGTGATGAATAGCCAAAACCCTCACCTTAGACCCCTATGGGTGCGGCAAATTACCCGCCAAATCCCCAAAGTGAAGCAACCTCCCTGAATGAAATGAGTAGGCCACTCGGCATTTCAAGAACCTGGTAGTTTGTGCACCCCACCTTGGGTCTATTCTAGGTGCATGAAAAGTAAATGAATAATACAATGGTGACTACAACCTCAACTCGGATGTGCCCCGCAAAAGAATATTACATCATTTTATAGATTACATGAATGAAAGAAAAGAACACTCTTCTCATATCCCCCGGCTATTCAACACGACGATCCAATACTTCATATCCACAAATCGCAACAACAAGATATTAGAAATGTGCAACCCCTATTAATCGATGTATAGCAATAAGTCGACGTTTAGAAACACATATACAAACACAAAGCGAATAAATGATGCTAAAATCTCGACTTCGAAACATTCCGTGAAGCCTGAATACAAAGATAACACTATATGAAATCTGGGCCAAAATTGCGTATCACAAATATCCTAACTCCATGTTATCAAACCACTATCCAAAACACATCCCCATTGCTAAACTTCTGGCCGCAAATTGCGGGAATAATGAATATTTTGGCCGCCAAAAATTCTCCAAATGGATTCGTATTTCTACAGTGGTAAACTACTAGTATATAGATTTCTCTGCAATATGCAAAATAATTTTCAGAGACCAAAAAATTTTTGACAAAAACTTGGATTTGAGATTTTCGATACGGAACTATTTTGGTTTCAAGACTCTAAACCTTGTCTATTCCAATTAGTTAAGTGTTTGGGTAGGCTCTGATACCAGTGTAAGTGTATGGTGCTCCTTACCGTGACTACTACGGTTTTATGGAATCAAAAACTTTAAAAATCTTAAGCACAATACACTAAAACTTTATAATACAAGCCCAAACATTAAGCTAAACTACACTAACTAGAGGTTTAATTACTAGGTTAGTGTAACAACCTTTGTAGACGGTCTTTCGGGTCTTGAAAGATTCACTCTTCAAGCTCCTAGGATTGATAGAATGAGCTCTCGAAGTCGAACTTCTCGCGTCAAAGACGATCCATCCGAGGATGCCGATTCAAGTGATAGTTTCAACCGAAGCAACTAAAGATCGAGTCTTGCTAGGAAAAGATACTTAGGAGGATATAGTTTATAAAACAAGATGCTCTCTGTACTTTCTCAAGGCTTAAGTGAGCAAGTGAGGAAGAAGATGAAGAGAATGGCTACTAGAGAAAAATATCATTTGATGAAAACTATGATGCTTTTTTTTTCAATCCTACACTCTCATAATTCTTATCTCTTCATTATAGAACCAAACAAAAAAGGTGGGTGAGTGTGTGACTCACAAAAGTGGGTCACAAGCCCACACCAGCCTAGAAGAAATGAGAATAAGAGAGAGTGTAAAAAGAGGCCACCTCACCATGGTACACATATACATACACATATATATAAATATAAATGCATGTATATAAACAAGTATGCCAAACCCGTATTTTTAATAAATACGTATATCGTATTTCTACCAAAATACAAATACTGTATTTATACCGAAAATACAAAATACGCATATTTATATTTAGAAAGAAATACATGTATTTGTATCAAAGAACAAATACCCATATTTATATAAATACCGTATTCGTCTTAAAATACAAATACCCAAAAGAGCGCAATATAACACTAGCATCAAAACTGGTTGTCTTTCAAACCAGCTAGTACTACTAAACCGTCTGATTAAAGCACGTGTATAAATACGCGTATTCAATCGAACACCGGAGCGTATCGAAATACGCAAACTACACCATTTCGCCTGAACTGGGAAACCCTCTATGTGGGACTCTAAAGACTCGACAATACGTTGGCAGTGGATTTAACCAAAAGCACATCAGTGGCAATAGCTGTACGTAATGGCTACCCAAATATCTGTCGAAAGGAAAATCGATAAGAGAACTTGTCCGAACCCCTACTGAGTCTATAGGTGACATTCTCCGTACAGTCCGGTATGTTCGTCTAAGAGTATTGCATATCGGGCCTAGGGGTGGTAAACGCCAGACCCTAATAGCGTGACAAGTCGTGTCGGTGTGAAATGCAATACAATCTGAGAAACTACTGGTGTACCTATGAGTTGTTCTCCGCCAGAAGACCGAATCGAGACGTTGGGACGTCTGGCCTGAATTCTGGGGGCAGCTGCTATTTGGATTTATCCGCCCACCTCTCCAAAGATACCAAGTTGATTTATGGTATCGTATATCGGAGGTTTGGACGGATGCGACCATTGTAGCAGACTTTATCAGATTCCCCCTCATTTTATGAGTGGGTTTTGGTTGTGGGCACGCTCTTCCCTGCATCCGCAAGCCTCTGTAGTTAATTACGTTACCGCATTGCGATAACCACTTTCTCCTGCTTCGGAAGTTCACTTCGTGTCATGTGCATTTTTGTTTGTTTTAGTTGCCCGTGGATTGTATACAGAGACTAATTTATGTCGTCGTTCATAGGGCACGGATTGGTCCAAATCCGTATATCTTAAATTTGGGTTTGTTTTATTTAAGGACCGTTAATCTTGTTTGAGATTAAGATCGACTTAAAACATATGAGCATTTAGACCCAATTATTTTAGTTTAAAGACATCATGGTCTGTTGCTAGTTTAGAATTCCCGGTCCGGCATTCCCATTTTACGGACGAATATTAGTTTAAGGACATTTCGGTCCATCATTCATCTTGTGCGCACGTGTATTTGTTACGTGGCGGAATGAACGATGGTGACATGAAAAGCGCCCAATTTAGGGTGCGGTCCAATTTGAGGTGTGAACGTCAATTTGAAAGTGCATCAATATAGGATGAAAAGAGTTGTTGGTTGTCGGGACCCGCCACCTCTCTGAAGACGTTGAGGAATTACAACAACATATATCAGAGGTGTGGAAAGATGTACCCTTGAACCAAATCCCGTATTTAAGGAAAAGGGGGTGATGGACCTAAGAATCGTTAGTCATATTTGAGACTAAGATTATCTTGGGAAATATAGGATGAATATCATTTTGGATATTAACAATGAGAGATCATTAGTCATGTTTGAGACTAAGATCGGTTTAGCAATGTTTTTAAGGATCATTTTTACTTAAGATCCATCAAAAGAGCATTTGGGCTCAGCTCCAAGAAACTTCAGAGATTTAGCCAATTTGGGCTTAGTCTGCCCACTCTTTTCCTTTCATTCAAAAGTGCTAAGCACTTATTTGGGCTATGTTTGTTCATCCCATTTTCTTTTTATGCAAAAGTGCTAAGCACTTATTTGACGCTCTGACACTCACATGGGTGTCAAGTGAAGTATTTAATTATGGGCGCCGTCCAATAAGCGTTGAACACTCAGCCGTTGTATATGGAGTGTTAAGGACTTTTCTCTCTTCTTTTCTTTTTCTCTTTGGTGGCGCCCACGTGAGAAATACGTGAGGCGTTGGGCGCTGCCCAATCAGTGCTAAGCACTCAGTCGTTTTGGCTTTTTTATGGAGTGCTGAGAACTCTTATTATTTTTGTGGCGCCCACGTAATGAGCACGTGCAGCGCTGGGCGCTGCCCAATCAGTGTTAAGCACTCAGCCATTTTGGCTGTATGTGAAATGCTAAGAACTTTTTATATGGCGCACACGTGTGTTTCACATAAGGCGCTATGCGCTGTTAAAGAGGGGCGCCCACGTGGGAAACACATGAGGCGCTAGTTTCTTTTATATGGAGATTTAATCTCTTTTGATATTTTTAGATAACTTAAATCTCTGTTAATGTTTTTTTTACCATTAACGATCACCAAGATCATTATTTTGAGCATCTGAGATCATGTTCTTTAAGAACTAAGTTGTTGATTTCAAGAAATTAAGTTCCTGGAGTGTTATGGACTCTATATTCTTTCTCTTTAAATTTGTTCTTCATTGAATCTTTGATTCTTAAGAACAAGATCTTCCCGATGAGAATTAAATTCTCAACTAATGGAAGACTTGTCTTGTGGATCTTAGATCCAGAGAAAGAACTAAGTTCTCGAGAAGGATTATACCTTTAGATATGCTATGATAGGTAAAGGAGATGTTTTGATCTCTGTGGTTTCTTTACCTAGGGTTTAGAGAATGAAGCTCTTCTTCTTTGAGAATTGAATTCTCAATTGTTTTTTGGAAGATTTCTGTATTTTTCAGAAGCTTATGGGGTTTTTTTCTCGTTTGTCTGTGTGTCTCCCTCTGTGTGTGAGATTTGAAGTCTCGAGTCCTTTATATAGTGGAGGCATGTTTGTTACTTAATTCTGAGAAAATCTCTTATTGAGAGATTCCAATTGATTCAATCGGACTCAAAATTGAGTTGGGGTATTTTACCCACCATTGGATCTTTAATCCAAGGACTTCTATTTTTACAGAATATGATTTTTGTTTTTAACAAGATTGGGAAAATATTTTCCCATATATATAATTTATTCTGTAAAATGGTGGTTTTTTTAATCACCATTGGATTTTTAATCCAAGAGTTCTCTATTTTACAGAGAGCAATCTTTCTTGTTTAGGAGGATTGAGGGAATTTTATTCTATAATTGGATCTTTGATCCAACCGAGAGTATCTTTCTTATTTTAGAGAGATTTGGGAAATGTTTTCTTCCAACAGAATTTAATTCTTTATTTTGATAATTTATCATCTCTATTGGATCTTTGATCCAACGGCTCTGTTTAACAGAAAATATTGTACAATTTAATTCTACCTGGATGCTGGCGCTCACGTGTTTTGCACGTGGGTGCCACTTAAGAATTTAATTCCTAAGATACATATTCTTGTGTTTTGCACACTGGCACCCCCGTGAGGAGCACGTGTGGTGCCATCTAAGAGTCTAACTCTTATGTAATGAACTCTTCTGTACTTTGCACATTGGTGCCCGCGTGAAGAGCACATGAGACGCCACCATAGGATTTAATCATATAAGATTGGCTCTGGCGCTGGCGCCCTCGTAGAGAGCACGTGAGGCGCTGCCTCATTAAATTCAACAGAGCTTTGCTCTTTTATTAGGTTAAATATATTGGGGAAACAAATGCCCCCCACCGTTGCTCTCACATGGCTTACACGTGGGTGCAACGGTGTCACCTTTTCCACCGTTCGATCTCCTAGGGAGTTGAACCGTCCCTTCATGTCTTATAAATAGGGCTTATGGCCCTTGAAATGACTGTTGTTTCGTCATCCTCTTTCTTCTTCCTTGAGAATTTAATTCTCTTCTCAGAGTTTAGATCTCTGCCCAAAGAAACTCTTAGAATTTAACACTGTTTAAAAAAATTGGTAAGGATTATGACCTTTTTCTCTTAAAAGAGGCTCTTTTTGTCTTGGATTTTTAACCCGTTAACAGAGCTTGGCTCTTTTTCTTGAAATGATCTCTTAGAGATCTTTAAAAAACTTTATTTAGGTAGACTGTTGGTTTCAGAGATCTTAGGGTTTTACCCTATTACTCTGATCTTTAAGAGTTCTTTGGAATTTAATTCCAGTATATTTTCCATGGGGATTTCTGGGATTTAATCCTATCATTAGAGGTATTTAATTCCGGCTTGTTCTACAGAGCTTACCTCTGAGAAAATTTCCTTTTAAGAAATTCTTTTGTGAATTTTATTCCCTTTTCTTATTTTCTTTTTAGGGTTCTTCTTGCAGATTTGAATATGCTGTAAAACTCGTTTTTCGAGAATATTGGGAGTTTAACTCCACAGTTCAATGAGATTTTCCATTAAATGAGAATCCTTTTGGATTCTTACAATGAGTGCATGCCTCATCATTGATGGGGTGCATTACCTTGATTTTGTGGGGCCCATTTTTTAAAAAATTGTAATGATTTTGATATTTTGATTGCTAACACTTTACTGATTTTTCTTTTCAGATACTATGGCTTCTCATCTGTATGATCTTGAAGTGATTATCTCTTATGAGGAGATTCGTATCCAAGGCCACTGCCAGGGCCAAGAATTTACTGACGCCCAGTGCGCAGAGGTGATGCGTCGCTTCGACGATTACAACGGTCAATTGCACCCTCGCCGTTCTGTTCTTTTCAAGATTATCGTTGGGTCGATTTGGGAAGCACTTCCTGAGCTTAATGAGGCTATGCCCCTCAAGGTACTTGATGATGCTGAAGAAAATGTGCATTCAGTATATCTGATGGGCCTGATTTCAAAGAAGCGAAGAGATGATCTTGTCGCTGTTTTGTATCGCGTCTTCCAACAGAATGTGATAATATCCGCGTACCATAAGATGGATGACATCAGCAGGGATCGCGACACTTGCATTCGTGAGAAAATGCATAAGAATATGGTCAACGAAGCCAAAAGCACTTTACTCAAACTTGCCTCTAAGTTTATGAATCCGTGTCCGGAATTCAGCGTCTTGTCATTGTAAACATTTTGATGATGTCTCTTTTTTATCACCCTTATCATCAATGTATAAATTTCTTTGAAGTATGAATGATAAAGCTCTCTTTTTCTTTACGCCAATGCTCGTGTAAGATATTATTACATATATATAAAAAAAACGCTGGGGCCCACATGTCACGCACGTGAGGCGTTGCTCTAATCCCAGAAAGAATCAGCGTCGATGCTCACGTATCAGGCATGTGGGGCGCCACTGAGGGAATCGTTTCACCTTCTTGCTCTGATTCCCATGAGTCAACTCTTTCTTCTCCCATGCCCTTTTTGCCAGGCCTTGAAAAGAGTTCCACCATGCACAACGTTTTCCGTGCCTAAATTTAAATACTTCTCTTTATATTCTGAAGTGATGATCTTCTTCTTCTTCACAAGAAGAAAGCCATTTTTTTACAGACCAAGAGTTATGGCTTGCAATCGTCCCCATACTCGTCAGCAACCATGGGAAGTACCTATCGAGGGAATTGTTCCCTATTTTGCTGCTCAATTAGTGGATCCCATTCTCACTGATGACCAATGTGACACGGTGATGCACGAGCTTCTGGTTCGTAAGGGCTCTTCTCTTCTTATCGGCTCCATTTGGCTCCGAATGATCCTCCTGTTCGTGCTTACTGACATCCCACCTCATCCAGCGGAGTTGACTCCGGCGATGCTCGACGCAGCGGAAGACAAGATTAAGTGCTTTTATGGGGTGTATTTGATTTCCCAGCCTCTGAAGGACCGTTCTGTTCAGTTGCTAAGTCAGATGCGGGCTCGACGGGCCGTCGTGTCCGCCTTCGCTGATGGGCATGGTGCTGACAGATGGGGAGCGACCACTGACGAAGATCGCCGCTTCGACATGGTAGAGAAGGCAGAGAGGGAGTTAGAGAATTTTGTTTATTGTTTTACTAATCCCTGTATCTCTGATCCCATATTTGGTGATCTTTTTTCTATGGAATAAATAAAAAAAAATTGTTGACTGTTGAACGTTTCATCCCAGCATATATCCATGTGAGCATCTTGCCTCTGCACGTATACTTTGTATTTTAACCTTAGAAGTTTCTAATGCATGCATCTAGATATAGGTGAATACTGGACTGATGTGAACAAATTCTTCGCCCTGCCACCTTGCTCACGGTGGTATACCCATGAGTGAAGTATAATATATGGCTGGTTTTGGGCTGGCATGTCATTTAGAATTTTGAAAGCAGGACACAAGCGTCGTCATCCATGAATAACTCAGGTCTTGATCCTTAAGAAATGTAATTCCGAGCCCCGAGGTCTATGAGTTGCGCTTTTCTGTTTCTTAATGTCTTAATTTAGCGCTCACTAGTTTATTTACTCGTTTCGGAGTTTGTAGTTTATTTACTCATTTCCGAGTCTCTAGTTTATGTACTCATTTCGGAGTTTGTAGTTTATTCACTCATTTCGGAGTCTCTGGTTTATGTACTCATTTCGGAGTTTGTAGTTTATTCACACATTTCGGAGTCTCTAGTTTATGTACTCATTTCGGAGTGTTTTTAGTTTACCTCCCTTGGGTTTACAGGCAAACTTGTCCTAACGTTATATGCAGATAACCTCCATTCTTTACGACAGAGGTCCGTTAGGTTTGTGGTACTAAGGTTTTAGTCTGTGGTACCGTCGCATTGGCTGATGTATTCCTCGATATGCGGTCTTTAAGCCGTTGTTCGAGTAGCCCCACGACTGTCATGTCTCTGATCCCTTTGGGGGCTGAACAAGACGTCTTCAAGTAATCTCCTTAGGTCATATTACCATCGGAAGAGCAAACGTTAGGAATTTGCCATGACGCTTTTTACTTAAGGATAGGCTCAGTTTGGAGCCCCGATGAGTAATAACCACTCCGCTCTGGTGTGGGATGATCTCCGATAGTATTTTAGGCTTTATATGAATTGCCTTCAAGACCCGAAGCTGGGAATATGTCGTTGATTCATTTTTGTTTTGACGATATCGCGCCGATTCTTTGCTGAAGTTGTCACGCCCTGCTTCCCAAAATACGGAATACGAGGGGTTGATAAGGCCAGCCATGCTCCTACGGTCGAGGAAACATCCTGCCGTAGTCACACTTGGGCTTCTAGCTTTACGTAATAATCAGTAATCAATGCACAGGTAATGAGAAATGCAGTCACTAATCTATCAAAAGGGATATAAGAGATACCAGATAGGGATCAAGAGAAAGACAGCGCTGGCATGGCTGATCTGGATGTCCGCGATATTCTCAAGGTACGACCGATCCCAATCCGAGCTAAGTCCACTTCTCACTCTGATCATGCATACTCAGGTCGTCAGAGCGACACAATAGTAATAAATAGAAATACATATGTAAACACGTGCAATAATGATGAATATGAAACAGTAAGCATGGAGTGATGATATAAGCATGAAGTAACCGGTACAGGTAAACAGTAAAGCAGGTATATCGAATCAGTAATCAATGCATGTCCATGTCACTAAACCTATCAGTCTCTAAGTCTCACTGTCTAGGTCGCTAAACCTATCGTCAGTCCAAATGTGAGAGTCAACCATGCAGGAGTATCCCCAACCCAAGGATAGGGCCCCAGGGGCAAGGGAACACGGTCCCGAATCACGCACGATAATAATCAGTAACACCATCCATACAACTCCCAAAATCACTGTATATGCCGGCAATGGGACTCCTGAGATTCCGTTGAACTCACACACAAAATACCCCACACCTACGGTCTGCATCAAATACCGACCATAAACCCAAATACTAGTCGGTCCATGACAAGTCTACGCGAGAACTGGAGACCGGATCTCCATCAAGCATGTCTCGATTGGTATCCAAGATAAATGGACAGTGTTTGACGCCTTACCTATGACACTAATATAAGTGCTCCATAACCGTCCCATTCCAGTTATAGTTACGTTTATATATGTCCCATAGACATCGACAATGCAATAAATTAACTAGTTCCGCTGATTTTGTACATGTACATGTCACTTTCACTATTCAGTCACGCTTTAACACTAACGTACTTGCCACAATCCAATCACTAATATCTATCACTGGGTAATATACACGATCACTGGGTTATCAATGCTTCATGACCACTATTCAATGAGGATATAACCGCTACATGATATGACGAGAATGCAATTAATTATAATGTGAATATAACATAGCAGCCAGTGTCAAACCATTTACAAAATTTACTATAAATCATACGTGCAGAATTAAGCAAAACAATATAAAAGGGGTAAGTAGTGTGTTTAATTATCTATCCATCAAAATGGGTTTCGCGTCAATCGGGTTTCAGGTTCGCTAGTTATGGTCATTTCATTTTAAGCGTTTACTGCTGGAAATCCAATTTATGAACCGGAAGTCCGTTTCGTAACACGTTTTAATCCCAGTTGGGATCATAATTAGGCGATGCTACAGTTAAATAATATGCAGATTTTTCTGTTATGTTTCCAATGCATAAAACTTATTATCAATATCAGTTCTGTATTAAAAGTTATGTTCTGTCTAGTGTAGCTATGCAAGAGGAGTCACTGTAGAAACTGCAGAACACCTAGATACGTTAAAATGCAAATTAAATATCAAATGATGGTGAAACAGCACGGGACCAGATCCAGGTGTTAGCTAACTAAATTATCTCCGCGACCATATAGGGCTCCGTGCATTTTCAGTTTAAAGAAGGGGTATACAGGTGCCCCGGACTGCAGTTCAGGGCCGCGAATCGTCTCAGTATTCGTTGTTATAACTTATCAAAATGCAAAGTTGAACTATGGGGTACTGTAGATTTATCTGCTGGCTTCGATATGAGCCCTAGAACATTAAGTTGCGCATTGTATTCAATTTAATATGGATTTTAGAACGTGGCACGTGCGGTGAATTCCATATTCGATGTCGCCTTTTGGGGGCGTCGTTTCATGATCTAACGTCGTTATTTTTATGGCTAAATCTCTACAATTTCCTCATTAACAGCGAATAAATTCATTGATAAAATATTTGTGAACTTTCATAAGATTTTGATTGAGGAAAACACATCGAACACATAGTGTGCGTGCATACGTGTGTGTATATACACCATCGTCGAAACTTCGGTTTTCCACAACTAATCAGCGCAAGGTATAACCACTACAAGTTCTACATGGTATTAAGACATAACATAAGGCTTGAATGCGTTCTCCCCAAAATGATCAATTTACGACGGTCATACATTAAAATGCAACGACAAATGCAATGTATATATGTATATCAATATAATTAAAAATTAAATAATCGACCAACAATATTGTGATAGCATGTAAAACAAGTGAAGGTTTCACTTGCCTCAAGATGATAGTAATGACGACGGCGACACGGACAACACGATCATGGCACTGGCGGTGTTCATATCAGAAAACTGCATTTTAATACCGCTCATTCTTTATCTATTTTGTTATTTATCGGTACTATTAATCAGTGTCTGCTCAGTATTACAGATTACAGGTATCCGTGACAAAATACTGGAAATACACTTAAAATCATGGATATATCATTTGTGAGCCGATACTGCAACCAGAACCGCAAACCGACCGATACTTCATGAGTTTCTTTTTGCAACATGCTTGTGTACACACTTTTTATCTAAATGGACCAACACAATACAAATGTGTACACAAGACTTTTTGGCATGGATCATGATGGGGCAGCCATGAATCATGGATCAAGTGGCATGAGTGTGATGTGCATTCAATGCATAAAGATGTGATGTGAAGTGTGTTGACTTAAAGATTCAAATTTCTCTCCAAGCACTGGGTGCAAATCAGGTCAAAACAGAGAAAATAAACAACACCAGAGTGATATTGGGGACAACACAAACCAACACACAAAGCACGAGCCCCAGAGCTCGGATTTGGCCCGAGCACACCACCATTGTGGCCGGACACTTTAGCCCCAAAGGCTCCCAGACTTCTGTGGGCCCCCCTTGCCACCACGACAGCTCATTTTTATTGTTTGCTTATTTAGTTTTTGAGCCTATAAAAGCAGGCAGTGGGCAAAGGGTCAAGGGTCCAAGTTTTCTCACTCTTTTTCATATACTTTGTAATTCTTTTTGTTTTGTTTCATTTTATTCTTGTATATAGCTTAGTCCCTTGAGATCCTTGCCTTCTCTTGATCTTGCAACCTCTTAATTGAGCTTGCAAGTTTAAGTTTTAGAATTTGATCTCAAGGGTTGTATCTTCATATGGAATCAATAAAGCTCTTCTCTTTCTTCATTTCCCTTGGGTTCTTTGCCTCCTCCTGATCTTGCAACCTCTTAATTGAGCTTGCAAGTTTAAGATTAGGTTATTGAACCCATGGCTTGTATTTGGTTCTATGGTTCTTAGTGTTATTTTCTTGCTTATTTCTTACTTGCATTTTTCTTACTTGCTTTTACATTCATGTAATTTATTACCATGCTTTACTTTCTTGCTCTTTAATTCCATGCACTTTAATTACTTTCTTGTAGTCTTTTCTTTTCTTTGTTTCTCTTTTCTTTGCTCTTTTTGGTTTGTTGTTTTGATGTTTATGAATATGTGTTGTTAGAAAAAGAAACCGATAGTGTAAGTTAACATTTTGTTTCTCATTTTCTTTTCCCGTCTTTTCCATTTGAAACTCCGTCCAAATCTTACGCAAACGCTCCATTAGGCATCCTACCCTCCCAAGGTATCGGTGATCCCTAACCGTGACCAGTTGCGTTCGGTTTCGCCGGAGGCGAAAGCAAGAGGCAAAAACGGAAGGACAAGGGTCAATAAGTCAGATTCCACGAATATCATGCTTAAATACCCTAATCTATATTGTTGCCGATTGCTCTAGCTTCATTGGTTGAGTTCGGCTCAAAGGACTTGAATACGGAATCCATTAACTTACAACATCCTATCGTTTCCTAACAAGCTTTATATTTGCATATAACACATAGGGTAGATAAGAACAAATTCCACCACGCGCATTAACTCGTTACGACAAGAACCGTAAACGCTCCGTCTCCCTGCGGACGACCCATGCTCATCGCGGCTAGCTGCAAAGCGACACCGTCCTAATCACGGTTAGATTTTAGAACTTCAAATACTCGGCACGCCAAAAGCATGCAATCAAATGGCGCCGTTGCCGGGGAGACGGTAACGTTTTTAATTTTTGTTATTTCGGGTTAATCTTGTTAATATCCTTCTAACACTTTTCTAAAAACAAACATAAAAATTTCAAAAACTAAAACCAAAACAAAAAACTAACCTTTTTGTTCTCTGGAATTCTTACCTGCTTGCACTCTATAACTAAAATAAAAAAATAAACAATAACGGTGAGATATTACTTGAACATTGTGAACACAGAAGAAGTTTGGAGCCCAAAATCCAAAAGTAGACCGGCGACATTCCATCTTCATCCGAGCTCGCCGGCCCAAGCTCCCCCAATTGCTCCAAATTTTTTTTATCTGCTCCAGTTTTCTGTTTTTGTCCTATTGTTATTGTTTGTTTTTTGTAATTTTTAGTGTGCAGATATTTGGGCATTCATATCGCTTTTTCGCACTAACATCTGTTTTTCCGACATTTCAGATTTTTGCGGATTTATGAACTGCGATTGTGGGGAGCAAAGTGTACATTCCAAGCTAAGGTGATTGCGAAGTAAAGTGCCAAAGATCCGGGTAGTTTGACCCGCGCAAGCAAACTTTTCAAGCTTACCGGATTTTATTCAACGGGGGTTTTCTAACCCAAAAACTTAACGGTACGTACTTTACTGACACCTTCTTCTCAAATCCGACGCATCCAATATAATATCTTTGCAGGATTCTTTGCAAGTTCGCTGTCAAACGCAAAAATTGACTAACCCGTATTTGTTGCAGTGTTGTGCATAAACGTAAAAAACGATTGTTTGATTCTTTGAATTTTTATTGAATTGCGCATTGCATACATTAATACGGACTTAAGGGAAAGCGAACCCCACAACATAGGGTAAAGGATTCATCACCTTTTTCCATGGCCCACAAATCACGAAATTGAGCATAACGTATACCCACATAAATTTTTAAAAGAAACTAGACTTTAAGCATTTAGGACTTCGCGCTCACTACGAGAAGTTAACTGTGTTTAGAACATTTCTTAACGGTATATCGTTCCCGGGGTGTCTAGGAAAGTGTTCACGGCGAAACCGCCAAAAGAGATAGTGTTATTTAATTAAGGTCCTTCACGAAAGCGTCGGAAAACCTCACCTTATCTCTGCACTTACCTGGCCTCGTGATCAGTATACCTTGAGCCCGTTTCTCGACACGGTTTTACTTCAACAGTCAAGTTCTAGAGCAGGTCTAGTTGACCTAGGTGAACCCTAGACCGATTAGGTGTGTAGTATTTTTGTGTCGTAATTGTTTTTGTCCAGATTCTTTTTTGTGTATTTCATTCTTTTGTTGATAACTAACGTAAAAAAAACACATTCTTTTTCCCCTCCTTTTCTCTTCTTCTTCTTCTTCATCTCTTCATATCATGGGTACCCCACCTAAAAAAACTCTTGCCGAACTTTGGTACCCACAACCAGACATCACTTCTTACGGTTCTTGCTTTGGCCGAACGTCGAACGATCCATCCATGCCAAAAATTTCTTTGAAAGATCGGATAGACGCGTCTAGGACAAACAACTAGACTCCGCAATCCACTTTGTATCAACCATTTCAACCTACCCCACCTTCTTACGTTGATACCCCTTTTGAGAGTCCTGTTGTTACTCCAAGACCCATGTCTATTGCCGACAGAATTGAACAATCTCGTAGCCGATCTTTCACTCCTTTCACCACTGACGATTCTTTTGATCAACAATTTCAACCACCTTCTTATCCGTATGTTGATCCTACCCCTGTCCAACCATTCAATTCCTATCCATCCTACCCAACTTTTGCACCTTCCCTATACATTACTTCTACATAGCTATTTGGGAGTTTTAAGTATCCAAACAACTTCGAATCTTTTACTGAAACCCATTCACAATCTATGTCTAGTCTGGAACAATCGTTGGAAGACTTTAGGGTAGCGTCATGCCAACAGATGATGGATTTGAATGCGTCCATGACCGCCCTCATACAACCTAATGACCCGGTAGCTAGTTTTCAACTAGCTCCAAATTTTCCAATGTATGATGAGGCGGTAGGACAGGCTGAGAATTTGAGTGGTGAGAGTGAGCTGTACACCCTTCCAAATCAAACCTACCCGTCCTAAATTGAATCCCACAACTCCGGTTCTGAATGTCTATCATACGTCCCAAATGAAATATCAATTGAAGATAGAATATTTAATGAGTTGTGCGACTTTGTAGTGTTTGATTTACCCGATGTGAAGGGACCTTGCCAAGTGAAACCAATCCCAAACCTTTTGACCTCTACACCTCCATCTTAGAACCAAAGTTGATTGAAATCCATGCTTTTGATGAGGTGTCTGAGAATATTGATTTTCACTTAATTGAGGATATCGACGCAGGGAATATTTTGGATGATGAACCCGCAATTTTGGATGAGTTTTTCTCTCCAATTCATCATCCCGAGTCTTTAACTGTTTTTCCCGAACTCCATGTGCATCTGGATTTTGATGATAAATGCATGGATGAGCTTAACTTTGAGGAAAATTTTGAGGATATTTTTTAGGATGAACCAGTTTTGCTTGATGAGTCAGATTTTCCAATTCATCCTATCCCTTTCATTGACTGTGTACACCCTCCGAAACCTTTAACCGATAACCTTTCTCAACCACTTCTCTCCATCCTTTCCATCGTTCCGACCTTGCAAGACACCGTATCACTTTCACTTCTTATGTCTGGTTTACCAAGTTCGGCGTACCCATGTTTTCTCATGAATCTTGAGGGATTTGACCCAATTTCTCGACGGGTTGATAGATTAGCACAATCACTTTTTACACATCGGTCATCACAAATTGTGCTAATTTATTCACCCATTTTCACCCTCAAGTTCGTACACCATTTCTTTTTCCCGTCCACCATTCTTCTTCTCATATACCGGGACCGTATACCACTTCTATCCCCATACGTTCTCGCGTATTCTACATTCCTTTTCTCACCGTATTCTTTCGCCAACCTGCACATTATAGCGATAAAAATTTTGAATGGTTGATGCTCACTTTTGGCCTTTGTAAGGCCTTGTATAGCTTGATACTGTGTTCTCCCCCCCCCCCCAAACTCTGAACTTTAACGCTTAAACAGTGGAAACACTGTTTTACTTAAGTTTGGGGGGACCTTTTTGTGTATATATTTTTGTTTTGTTTTTTGTTTTGTATAAAAAATATTTTAGGGAGTGCCGACAATTTTGACCCTCTTGATGTAGCCTAACAGTGAGGGCACTGTCAAGTTTAAGTTTGGGGGTGTGCTCGGTAAGCTTTCTTCCTTCGCATTCATTTGTATATTTTGCATTTGCATACCTATTTAAAAACCCACAAAAATCGAAAAATTTTCCAAAAATATAAAAACTTTGTCGTCAAGTTAGCTAATAGGGTAACTTAGATTTTTATTCCGAAAGTTTAGTTGATACGTTAAAAATAACTAAATCCTAGGCCTAGGAATTGAAAACCCTAAAAATAACCCTCATTCTATTTAAACTTGGTGATTATACGTCCTTACAGTTTTTTTTATAGAAGTAGATAATCCTGAGTTCAGTTCTTGAGTTAAGTCAAGATGAAGGGAAACTATTGAAGCTTTACTGAAAGATAAGTCTGAAAAATAGTTTCTTCTTGAGTTCAAATTTAGAAAGTATATACCCTACAAACTGCACATTCACGCATCTTGAAACTCGGGATAGTAGAGGATACCTATAAATACTCTTGCCTGAAAACCTAGTATGAAAGAAAAAACGGTATTTAAAGCTAAACACCAAAAGAGTATCAATGAAAAATATATCCAGTCTTAAAAAAGAAAAATAAAGAAAAGAAAAATAAATAAATAAAGTCAAGACCTGGAAACTGCTATTTACGCTTTAAAGCTCACACATTCAGTAATCGGCCGTTAGTGCCTCAAGAAACATTAATAGTCGCATGAAAGATGTGTGAGCAGCACCGACCATCATTAATGAAAAGAAATAGTATTAGGTATTAAGGCAAGGGTACTATAGCTTGAATTGAATTCTTAAGTGTAGGGGTAAAAAATTTACACACACGTAGGGGTATACAATCGATAGTTGGAGGAAAGATAGAAATGAAGAATAAGACTTATGTTTTCCGTAAAACTGATAAAAATCCCTGATTTGAGACCGCACTTTTAGAAAGAAAACTCAGGAGATACCAATATCTTTCTAAACTTTTTTGGAACGTATAGGATCTGAGGTTAATAGATAGGAGGTGTGAAACATAGGGGTTGGATATTTCTAACATAGGATGATAGAATTTCTAACCTAGATACTAAACTGTAGGAGTAGAATCTACGTTAACTTATGAAACTAGCTTGACGGGATTTTGTGGGTAGTATCCGCTGAAAACCCTAAGGAGATAACACTCCTCCTACTAGGGACACCTGGAGGTTTAACGGCTTGTTGCACGAGCTCGGTGCAATCGCGTTCCCTGCGAAAGTAAGGCTAGGATTTTGTTTTGCTCGGGACGAGCACAAGATAAGTTTGGGGGTATTTGTTCATATCAGAAAACTACATTTTAATACCGCTCATTCTTTATCTATTTTGTTATTTATCGGTACTATTAACCAGTGTCTGCTCAGTATTATAGATTATAGGTATCCGTGACAAAATACTAAAATACACTTAAAATCATGGATATATCATTTGTGAGCCGGCACTAGCAACCAGAACCGCAAACCGACCGATACTTCATGAGTTTCTTTTTCAACATGCTTGTGTACACACTTTTTATCTAAATGGACCAACACAATACAAATGTGTACACAAGACTTTTTGGCATGGATCATGATAGGGCAGCCATGAATCATGGATCAAGTGGCATGAGTGTGATGTGCATTCAATGCATAAAGATGTGATGTGAAGTGTGTTGACTTAAAGATTCAAATTTCCCTCCAAGCACTGGGTGCAAATCAGGTCAAAACAGAGAAAATAAACAACACCAGAATGATATTGGGGACAACACAAACCAACACACAAAGCACGAGCCCCAGAGCTCGGATTTGGCCCGAGCACACCACCATTGTGGCCGGACACTTTAGCCCCAAAGGCTCCCAGACTTCTGTGGGCCCCCCTTGCCACCACGACATCTCATTTTTATTGTTTGCTTATTTAGTTTTAAGCCTATAAAAGCAGGCAGTGGGCAAAGGGTCAAGGGTCCAAGTTTTCTCACTCTTTTTCATATACTTTGTAATTCTTTTTGTTTTGTTTCATTTTATTCTTGTATATAGCTTAGTCCCTTGAGATCCTTGCCTTCTCTTGATCTTGCAACCTCTTAATTGAGCTTGCAAGTTTAAGTTTTAGAATTTGATCTCAAGGGTTGTATCTTCATATGGAATCAATAAAGCTCTTCTCTTTTGTGCCTTCATTTCCCTTGGGTTCTTTGCCTCCTCCTGATCTTGCAACCTTTTAATTGAGCTTGCAAGTTTAAGATTAGGTTATTGAACCCATGGCTTGTATTTGGTTCTATGGTTCTTAGTGTTACTTTCTTGCTTATTTCTTACTTGCATTTTTCTTACTTGCTTTTACATTCATGCAATTTATTACCATGCTTTACTTTCTTGCTCTTTAATTCCATGCCCTTTAATTACTTGCTTGTAGTCTTTTCTTTTCTTTGTTTCTCTTTCTTTGCTCTTTTTGGTTTGTTGTTTTGATGTTTGTGAATATGTGTTGTTAGGAAAAGAAACCGATATTGTAAGTTAACGTTTCGTTTCTCATTTCCTTTTCCCGTCTTTTCCATTTGAAACTCCGTCCAAATCTTACGCAAGCGCTTCGTTAGGCACCCTACCTTACCAAGGTATCGGTGATCCCTAACCACGACCGGTTGCGTTCGGCTTCGCCGGAGGCGAAGCAAAAGACAAGAACGGAAGGACAAGGGTCAATAAGCCAGATTCCACGAATACCGTGCTTAAATACGCTAATCCACGTTGTTGCCGATTGCTCTAGCTTCATTGGTTGAGTCGGCTCAAAGGACTTGAATACGGAATCCATTAACTTACAACATCCTTTAGTTTCCTAACAAGCTTTATATTTGCATATAACACATAGGATAGATAAGAACAAATTCCGCCACGTGCATTAACACGTTACGACAAGAACCGTAAATGCTCCGTCTCCCTACGGGCGACCCGTGCTCATCGCGGCTAGCTGCAAAGCGAAACCATCCTGATCGCGGTTAGATTTTAGAACTTCAAATACTCGACACGCCAAAAGCATGCGATCAGGCGGCAACGATGACGGCGATTTGCACGGAACGACGGCTATAACGATGAACTGTAGCAGCAACAGTACGAGCAGCAGCAACTCATGAAGCTTGCTCAACAAATGGCAGTGGCGTGGCGATGGGTGGCAGCTCGGGTTCTGATGAGGTGGGAAGCTCGGCGAGGGGGTATGCAGGCAATGAGTTCGGCAGAGGAGGAAGTGATGGTGCAGAGGGTGTCGAGATGGCAGTGGTGAGGAGGTGGTGGCGATCTCAACGGCGTGGCGATCTCCGGTGAGGAGGGTGTGCAGGCGAGGGTTCTTTGCCGGGTCGGGTGATGGTTGCAGGCTCGGGGATCTCGTCGGAGGTGAAGTGGAGGGAGAGAGAGGGAGGTGAAGAGGTGAGGTGAGCGGTGGGGCGAGGTCGTGGCGACGGGGTCGGAGCTCCGACGAGGTGGAGTGGCGACGGAGGGAATCTTCACGGGGTTTGTGGGTGCAAGCCCGGGGAGAAGAGAAGGAGGTTTCTGTGGTGGTGCTCGGGTGTTCAGGTGGCCGGAGCAAGCAGGTGCGATAGGGTTCTCAAGGTGGTGGTGGTTTGCAGGCGATGGAGGTGGGGGAGCTTGGTGCTCGCGGTGGCCGGAGTTGGTGTGACACGGTGGTAGGGTGTGGGGACGAAGGTGCTTCGTCGAGGTTGAGGAGGTGGTCGGCGAAGGTAGCTCATCGGCGGTTGCAAGCGGAGGGGAAAGTGGAAGAGAAGCCAAGGAGGAGTAGGAGCTGAGAGGTCGTAGAAGGTGGTGATGGGGGCGACGACGGCGAGCGCGAGGCGTGGGTTCGAGACGAAGGCGAGAGACGAATGACGACGAAGAAGAAAGAGAGGGAGAAGAGAGATCGTTGAGGGAGTTTGTTGGTGACGAGGGCGTGGTCGTGGGGAAGTGGGCGCAGGAACGAGAGGGTCGTGGTTCGTGGGAGCTCCGGGGGTCATGGGGGAAGCAGCCGTTGGGGAAGTGAGCGGGGCGCGCGTCACAGGGGCGTGGGTGCGAGGCATGGGCACGGGCGCGAGAAGCGGTTGCGAGGAGGAAAAGGCGGGAAAAGAAGACGAGGGAGAGAAGAAGGGGAAACGGGTCGGGTTGGGGGTAAAGAGTCGGGGCTCGGGGGAGAAGAAAAAGGAGAGGAGAGTTGGGCTTTGGGCTGGGTTAAAGAGATAGAAGAAATAAATTAAAGGTTAGGGTTTAGAAAAATTAGATGAAAATTTATTTAGGAAATTAAAATAAAAGTGGGAAAATAATTTGGAAAAATAGGATTTAACGGAAAATGAAATATGAGAAATATAGGGTAAATATTTGGGGAAAATATAGGAAATAAATTTGTAAAAAAATATACAAGATACCGGGTATTACAGAAGTACTGTAAGACTTCTATGCTGTATGTATTGCAATTGAAGTCTGGAGCTAGGAATATGTCATTGCTCCAATTTCATTTGATAGCCGCATTCTCATCCTGCTGAAATGAAGGGGAATGTCGGGATGGTCTCTAGGTTGTATATACGCCGTCAAGACTTGGAGTTAGGATTATTGCCGTTACTCCATTTTTGGTTTCGACCCTTGGGTCTTTTACCGACGTTGCGTCTGCATCCTGCTGGAATGAGAAGGAACGCTAGGATAGTCTCTAGGTTATATATGTACCATCAAGACTTGGAGCTAGGATTTTGCCATGGCTCCATTTTTGTTTCGACCCTTGGGTCTTTTGTTGACGTTGCGTCTGCATCGAGAAGGAACGTCGAGCTGGAGCTGGGATTTTGCCATTACTCCTTTTTTGTTTGACACTTGGGTCTTTGATGACGTTGCGTTTACATCCTGCTGGCATGAGAAGCACGTCGAGCTGAAGTTAAGATTTTTTTCGTCACTCCTTTTTGATTTGGCTCCTTGGAGCCTTTATTGACATCGCGTCTGCACCGATAAGGAACGTCGAGCTGGAGCTAGGATTTTGCCATTACTCCTTTTTTGTTTGACCCTTGGGTCTTTGATGATGTTGCGTCTAAATCCTGCTGGCATGAGAAGCACGTCGAGCTGGAGTTAGGATTTTGCCGTCACTCCTTTTTGATTTGGCTTCTTGGAGCCTTTGTTGACGTAGTGTCTGCAACCGAGAAGGAACGTCGACCTGGAGCTGGGATTTTGCCATTACTCCTTTTTTGTTTAACCTTTGGGTCTTTGATGATGTTGCGTCTACATCCTGCTGGCATGAGAAGAATGTCGAGCTGGAGTTAGGATTTTGCTGTCACTCCACAACTGTCGTGCCTTTAATCCTTCGGAGGCTGGACAAGACATCTTCAAGTAATCTCCTTAGGTTATATTACCGTTAGAAGAGCAAGCGTTAGGAATTTTCCATGCCGCTTTTACTTGAGGTTAGGCTCAATTTGGATTCCCTATGAGTCATAACTGCACCCTTCTGGAGTTGGATGATCTCCAATGGTCTTTCAGGTTTTATATGAGTTGCCATCAAGACACGAAGCTAAGAATATGCCGTCACTTCGTTTTTTTCTGCTTTGACGATATCGCATAGATTCTTTGCTGAAGTGGGGTAGACATCTGTAGGACCTCTATGCTGTATATATTGCAATTGGAGTCTGGAGGTAGGAATATGCCATCGCTCCAATTTCATTTGATAATTACGCCTGCACCCTGCCAGAATGAGGAGAACGTCGAGTTGATCTCTAGGTTGTATATGAACCGTCGAAATCTAGCTCTTCCTTTACCGGAGCCTGGTGGGAAAATATGGTTCCCTTTCTTTCATTTATTGCCCATGGATCGTATACAAGAGCCAATATGGACCTACTTGCAGGCAGAGGAAATTTCATTTTATATTTTTCTTATTTCCGCGATACTCTATCTTTTCAGTTTCCATATTGCGAAAGTCGCGATTGCTCAATCATTTCGGCTATTTATCGCGGTGCCCAATCATTTCGGCTATTTTTATTTACTCGATGCTTTTTATTGCGAGTTACCCATACATTTCGGCCATTTTTTTTACTCGCTGCTTTTTATTGCGAGTTGCCCAATCATTTCGGCTATTTTATTTACTCGCTGCTGTTTTTTATTGCGAGTTTGGAATCTGATCCAACCATGGCATCAGCATCGCTACGACTGGAATATTGCCAGGAGCGAATCATCATTTGTCGTGAAAGGACTTGGAGTTTGACACCCATTTAGGCATTAGATCGCTGCGACTGGGATATTTCCAGGAGAGAATCATCATTTGCCTTTACTGATTTGAACAAAGGTGACTTAGCAAACAGGGTTAAGATCCTGTCGACTAAGGATTTTTGTCTTTATGAGCCGTAAGGGTCTCATAAAGGTATCTCTCCCTACAAGTCGTGAGGATCTCGTAGGTGTATGTTCTCCTTAAAAGTCGTGAGGACTTCTAAGTGGTACTTTCTCTCGTAAGTCGTAAGGATCTTACAAGAGTGTTTTCTCCTTATAAGTCGAGAGGACTTACAAGTATTGTTCACCATACGGGGACATTTCTCGTCGTTGGTGGAACTTGGTGGGGGAATATTTATTCGTGCCCATAGATTGTATACAAGGGTTAATATTGGACCGCCTGTAGGGCAACTTGGGGGATATGACTGCTTAAGAACAGGTTCAGATCCCTGTAGCTTAAGGCTTTTGAATCTTATGAACTGTGAGGCTCTCAAAAGGGGAATTCTCTTTATGAGTCGTGAGGATCCCGTAAGTGTAATTTATCCTTAGGAATCATGAAGACTCCTAAGTGCGTTGCTCCTTTGTGAGTCGTAAAGATCTCACGTAGGAATTTTCTCCTCATAAGGTCGAGAGGATCTTGCAAGTGCACATGAATTTTTTATTTTACGAGTTTGTGTTAGGAATATGTATGCCCTAGAGGCCATTATTGTTGATATAGTGGATGCTTGGACATATATATAGAGGACTTTCTTGCTCGACATGATAGTATCCTATCTGGTTACTCTTTATCTTAACATGTTGACTGGTATTCTTTACTGTCTTGCTCTCACATGTTGATAAAGCCCTTAGGATATGTACTTGACTACCAGGATTATGATGAGATCATACTAGTGGGGCCAGGGTGGTCCATAAGTACATCCTTTAATCAGTCCTAGTCGTGAGAATATCGAGACCAGGGCAATCGATATCCAGTGTAGACTGGTGTGTATGTTTCTTGTCCCTTAGAGGGCGATGGTTGATCCCACAACCATTGGTGTGTGACATCAAAGATTGTACACAGGTGCTAATTAGAGAATGGGTACACCGAACAGGACTCGCCGAGAACTCCTATGTGGTAGTATACCTATCGTCAGATAGCAGTCCTCTGGTGACACTGGTACAGGTTAGTCTGTAGACCCGAGATCTTCATGGAGTCTTGTGTGATTCCCACTATGCTTTGATTTCCTCCCTACCACGGCTCAAAGGAGTCATGCAAACAGGTGGATTTTGGGTACAGTCCCGAGTCACATGGAGGCAATGAGCGATAGGAGGGGTTTCGTCTCTCCCGGTATTGAGGGTTGATGTTGCGCTATGCTCGATTGGCTATAACTGGAAGTCCCCGGTTAGGGGTGCTGCTGAGATTTACTAATAAGAGTTATCAGTAGTTTCTCAAACCGTTATAGGCCAGACATCGGCATGACTTATCACGTTACTGGGGCCTGACGTTTACCGCCCCTAGACATGATATGCGACATATCAGACGAAGAGACCGGACTATACGGTAGTGTTACTGATAGGCTTCATGGAGAGTATGGACGAGCTTGCTTTTTGATCTTCATATCGCTCAATGCCCAGGTAGCCGTTACGTTTTTCTAGTACCGCTGATGGCTTGTGAGTGACTGATGTGATCATCACCTACTGCTGGCGTATTGACGAGTCTTTAGAGTCCCACACAGAAGTTTCCTGGTTCAAGCGAAACAAAGTAGGATACATATGTGATATGTGTGTGGGCCTGATTAAATACGTATATGTGATACCGTATTGTAATCTGGCAGTTATCTGTTATCGGTTTGGTTATATGTGATATAACCAGATTGTCGAAGCAAGTGTTGATTTGATAATGTGATATACAGATATATGATATTAGTCGGCCATATGTGATATAACCGGATTATTAAATCAAGTGTCGATTTAATAATCTGATATATATTATATGTGATATAATTATATCTTAACTAATATCATTAGCTCACTAATTATTCTTCATTATATATATATATATTAATATATATGATATATATATATATATAATAATGAAGCATGACATGATTTCTATTTTGAGAAAAATAGAAAGAGGTGGAAAATGAGAGCATGGTTGCAAGCATGGGCTTTATGCATAGTTTATTCATCTTGACTCACTATTCAAGCATAGTTGCAATTTTATATTGCAAAATTCCATGCTTGAATGAGTGGGGGTCAAGAGTTGTCATTCATTCTAGTCTCACTCTCAACACTTTTCCATTTTTCTTTCTTTGCTCCCATAGTTGCTCTCTAGCTTCTTCTTCTTCCTCAATGCTATTGGTTCAAGCTTCAACTCTCACATGAGATGTGAATCATGAAGCTTGAACACAAACTTGTGAGCTTTTAACATCCCCTACTTCATCATCCCACACCAAACTAGCAATTTGGTGTGGTGTGTTTCCTACACTAAAGAAGTTTAGTGTAGAGTTAGCTTGAGCTAGAGGAACTTCGGATGAATCGTCTTTGGCGTGAAGATCATGAAGGAGGTTCGTTTAACTCGAAAAGGAGCCTTGTAAAGTCGCATGGACTTCAACCCGGAGCTATTGAAGAGAAGGACTCGAACTACAAAGGTTGTATGCTCTTTTCTTCTCTTGAGTTAATCACATCACAAAGGCAAACCCAAAATATTCTAGTAAAGATCTTATTAGTCTAACTTGGCACCTAATAAAAATTTGAATTTGGCATGCTTGATGCCTCTAGAAACTCATGGTGGTGCTAAGGTAGACTTTCATGGTATCAGAGACAAGCTAGAACATTAAGGTAACTTGTAACGACGTTAGAAATCCGTCGTTTTTGTCGCGCAAAAACTGCCGATAAAAACAGTTTCGAAATTGATGTTTTGAGTTGTTTACACACCCCGCGGGCTCACGGTTTGAACTGAGAAGCCGTGGGTAGAGTGTGCGCACCTCGGGGACACCCTGGGAGGACCGAATGGCTGGGCCCACTCCCCAAGACCACCACAAGATGGTCTTCACGGTGGGGACCCGAAACTGCCCCACCATAGGCAGTTTCGGGTCTGCCTCACTCCCTAGCCACCTCGTGGTGGCCTCGAGGGTAAGGTACCCCCTCTAGGCCCCCCATTCGATAGTTTATTTTGGGTCTTCGCCCCTATGAAGATTCAGGCGGGTTTCGAGTACGTTTCGACTCCCGGATTGGCTTAAAACGATCGATTTTAGAACTTTAGCTCACTGGATTTTTCAAGTGTTGAAAAAAATTGGTTTACTTTGCTAATTGCGTGCGGAATTCTAATGTCGCGGTTACTTTACAAGCTTTGTGATGTGTGTGATACAATTATTAGAATCCGGATTAATTAGTTTTATGAAACTAGTTAATATATTATAAACCTAGCCGTTTAGTCTCAATTGATCGATTGCCACAAAGTTTTGATTCGGATCAAAACTCCATCGCAATTGTGTATTGTACGCGATCACTAAGCTGGGAATCTTGTTGAATTATCCGACAACCAATTGAAAAGTGTTTTCAATTTGAGACTAAAATGCAAGTTTTATAAGTTAGGCAATGAATCCGAAATATGATATTCCGGGTTTATAATGTCTAAGGATATTGCGGATTCTAATTATTGTAGTATTCCATTCTCTTTTCTGCAACCGTAAGTGTAATATGTGGGGTATCTCAATCTCGTTGCTATATTTCAACGAGGTTTAGAGATACGCATATTTTCTTACATTGATGATATGTGATGTCATATGTTGCTATTGATATGATTTATTGGATCGTCGTGAAAGAATAGCCGGGGGTTTTTATGGGAGATGAGATTTTTATTTTCATTCATGTAAAATCTGTATGTAATATTCTTTTATTGGGGAACTTCCAGGTTGAGGATGATGCCACCACTGTTGTATATTATTTACTTTTCTGCATTATAGACCCAAGGCGGGGAGCATAAGTAACCGGGTTCTAGAGTCCAGTGGGAGACCATCTCAAGGAGTTTAGACCGAGTCTCCTTACTGTAGAATTCGCAGGGTTACTTGCCGCTCTCGTAGGGGTCTAGGGATGTGGGTTTGGCTATTCATCACGACTGTGGA